>OY728121.1:1849757480-1851036855 GCA_963277665.1 Viscum album | reverse complement strand
ATAAGTAATAAACTCCGTTGAATTAGTGGATATTAAAAGATTTCTTCAAAAATAATTCAATCCAAAAAATAGTTGTAATAATATTGACTGTCTATTTCTAGATCTGAAATTGAAATATAAAGAATATAATAGTGCATAAAAATAAAACAGTACTATGATTCTTATGTGTGAGATTAGATTTTTTATTGACCCCATGAGTAATATTACTTTATTATTTTATGCCTATATATTATATATTTTATTGGAGTTAGATATAAGAGACGTTTATAATAATTGATTAATTGTTGAATATTCTTAGAAGGTAGAAATATATATTTGTAAACCAATTAGTATTCATGTTATATTGATATAACGAAAAATAGAGATTTTAGGAATCTGAAATGCTAAATCCCATAAAGGATCGAAATCCCAAATGTCTATATGAAAATATATGTGGGAAATCGACAATTAATATTTGTGAAAGGAACAAAGAAATTCTTCAATTATGGGAAGGATTTACATCAGGATTTTGATAATTAATGGAGGGATGAAACGATCAACATATAAAATAGTAGGGGAGAATAAGTGATCAAATGATGTTAAACGATTCAAATATAGGGATATTTTTTCATTTTTTAATCAATTCATGAATACAATAGATAATAATGTTTTTAGGAACCAACAAGTACCAAATAAATTTTATATTAGGGTAGACAATATTTTATAAAAACTATTGTTAGTGTCAAGAATGATATATAAAAAAGAAAAATCACCATAGACTCTAGATGTGAAAATTTAAATTTAGGTTTTCTATACACATTTTTTATATATAATGATAATATTTTTAGTTTCTAGTAAAAACCCAAAATGAAATGGGAATCACATCTGATGTCTACAAACCTTCTCTAATAGATTTTGTTCCAATATTCATCCTGAAAATATATTGAGTCAATCACTATATTATTTTGTTGTTATTTTAAGAAATAATTGGATTTAAATATATAGTTCATATCTACAATGGAGGAAGGGATAAATAAATTATTATTCCAAATTAACTATTTAGTTTCTATTAGTGAAGGAATAGAAAAATTAATACCATATTATCAACTTATACTATATGGGTTATACAATATATTTATATGGTATATTTATTTAAAATGGAAGGGGAGAAAAAAGATAATGAAAATATTCATATTATATACTAATATATTGTTTACTTTATTAAATTCATTCTTAGTATTACCCCAATTGGTGAATTTGAGATTTCAAATGAAATGATACCTAGTTCTACAGCCATTTCAATGAACAATACATAATGAACCCAATTGATAGAAATTAATTGAAGATAAAACACTTGTTGAATCATTATATTGGATTAATATTCCAGATTCATCACAACGGGGTCTAGATGTTAATTTTTTATGAATATAGATGACTTAATCTTTCTTGTCACTAATTATCCTGATCATAAAAAGTTAAATATCAAAAATAAGAATCATATATACCTTATCGATAACATTATGGATAAATTACGGTCAATACCTTTCCAGTACATTCCATTCATCTTGATATTATCAATTAATCATTAGTAATAAGTTTATACCCCAGATAATGTTCTATATGGGGCATGGTAATTGATAATTTTTAGTCATGTAAAACATACTTAACACATTACACTACTAAATACATTGATAAAAAATATATTATTTATATATTTCTTTAATATGTTTAGGGTAGTCATGATATATTATATAATTTCATATTCTTAGAATGTGAAAACAAGGAAGAACATTTGAGGTTTGTGTTGAATAACCCAATCAAGGATAAGTTATTTTCTAATTTAAAAAGGCTGAATTTTTTATATATCAATTTTCATTTGTAGGACATATAATGTCTTCTATGGTTACATCATTTATGAAACCCTGATATTTTAAAATAATATTATGTTTTATATAATATATAATAAGAAACACAGATTTTAAAAAAATTATGATACATAATTAGTAAATAAATATATAATATTTACTATAAAAACCTATACAGTAAATATTCTAATATGAATTGGGGGAAATATATTATTATATTTAGGTAGGATGGATATGAAAAATAAATTTTTGATGTATTAATTTTCTTTTAAAATACATTTTCCACTAAATTTTTTTTTTATTAATATGTGTGACCAATTAATAAAATTAATTAATTTTTTGATATTATGTAATTTATATGAATACATTAACACAATTTTTTAAAAATAATAATATTTATCTTAGGATTAATTTTTTTAGTTTTTTTAGAAATATTAAGTTTATTTATAAATTGTGAAACATATTAGTTTTTATTGAAAAAAAACCTTTTTCGAATAATTCATTTATAAATTTATATTTTATTTTCATAAATTATAAAAGAAAAATAGTTTAATAATGTTATTAATAATACAATTTAGGGAATTTTAAACAATTGAAAATTGAATGCTCATATAACACATTTTATAATAATGAAGTCATATTCTACTGAAACCAATTTTTTATCATATCAGTTGGATTAATTGAAAACTAAGTACTAATAATTATTTTAATTATATTTTGAAAAATTTATTTCATATTTGGATGAAGAATAAATATTATTATATAATTGATTCATAATTATTTTTTCATAATGAAAGGTTAAAATATTTTAAATTAATCACATAGTTAATGTTAAAACTGGTTTCATATGGTGTTAAAAAAATAGTAAAGGTTTAAATGGAATAAAAACATTATTATTCCTATTGGATAGTAATATATCAATATTATATCATATATTTTTCTTTAATGGTTCATTTTGATACGTTATTATTTGAAAAAATTTGAAAATAAATTTCTTTATAAAAATTTCAAAGGTGTTCACTTTACCACTTATAAAAGGGAACCAAAATCCTCCCCACATTATTCATAAATGGAAACATGTTTCATCTAAGACCATACCATATACCATCCATAACTTCTAACCAAATTCATATAGACCTTTTTTGGTCATTATTCTAATCCAGTGATGATTTAAGTAAATCTTAAATAGTTAATCTGATGAACAAATATTATTCTTTTCTAGGAATGTATATTTTATTTCTTATTAAACCTCAACAAAATCATACTAAATCATGGTGATATAATAATATAGGTATATCCAATACATTTTTATATTATTATGTAAATTGAGTAGCTTAAATCCATCTCCTCCTCTATCAAATTGAAATTGAAAGATCATTTATGTGTACGACCGACTGCTCCATCACAAAACTATGTAATTAATTTTCCATCATCACGTCTCATGTATATTTATGAATATTAATTGAATATATATATATATATGATAATCAGTATTATATTATTCATTCTCAAAAATTAATATGTAATATAACTTATTACATTACCGTCAATGGAAAAATAAAAATGTTAATTGTGAGTATGGTGGATGATTATATACAAAGAAATGTTACTCTTTTTTTCATTACCAAATCACATGGATCGAATATTTTGGATTATTTATAAAAATTATATGACATTTATAAAATTATAATCATTCTGTAATGATAATATTACTATTACATTATTTCCATCTGGACTTTTGAAAAATGTAAATGATATAAATGTGTTTGTACAACATACCATCCCCATTATTGTAAAATAGTTCATTTTTCTTCACCATAAGTAATTATTATAAATAATATTATAATATATTTATAAATATTTAAAAACATCATTTATTATTATTATGGATATAATTTTATAATGTCCTCTTTGACCATGACCAATAGTGCAATACAACATTGAAATTAATAACTGAGTATCCTCAAAACACTCGATGTGGAGATAACAGATTATGTAATCAAATACATCTTTAAAATAATTAAACAATTTAGGTATAAAGGATTAAAAAATTAATATGATATTAAAAATATAATTTATAGAAGTATATTATATAAGATATAAAATACATAAATGGAAATGTATGAACTCGTGGTAAGGGTTTCCTCTCAAAACTACGTCCGTTGAGACACACAGTTGTTCTACAAATATTCCCATTCAATGGTTTATATATTTAACAATTAAAAATAATATCATGTATCCTTTAATGTTGATTATATTTTGAGACAAAATCTATTTACTTCAGTTATGGTTGTCATGATTCAAATGTTACAAAACCGATAAGGGTTAGTTTTTCAATCTCAATATTATTAGGATTTTTTATGATTGATTTTTCTTATAGTAAATTATTTGAAAATTTCTATTTAAACCATTTAATTTTTTATTCTTTTATAATCATTAATTATATATTCATGAAATAGCACCAGTTCATTCACATTGGATCATACAATAAATGAGAAAATAGTTTTTAAAAAATTACTGCAATTTATCTTCAAAAGAGATTCATTTTTCTCCAATAACCATGTTTTTTATAAAAAAATCAATAATAATTTTAATAGTATCTAAATTAGTTATTCATAAACCCCCGATGTTATATATTTTTTAAAAAAAGAAAAATAAAATCTAAACATTTTCCAAATGTAGAAATTTTCATCATATTTATAACTCTATGAAATGAATGTTTCATAACATATAATTTATTTATAGAATAACCCTATATTATTGGAAATGAATAAATTAAAGATAAATTTATGTTTTTAAAATATTATTTTAACCGAATTAAATAAAAATAATATATTTTACATTTTTTTATTTTTTATAAGGGTTTTCAATTTGAATAGGTTATTTTCCCATTAAATTTGGCATTTAATCTTTTAAAGTCATTTTTGTCAAAAAAAAATGAAAACCTTTTTTTATGAGGATTTCATTTAAATTGTCAATATAAGTCTCTCATATATGTAAAATTATTATTTTCTCTTGATATTAAATGGTAACACATTACATACTTTGATCACTAAAATTCCATTAATAAAAAATATACTTTCTATGATTTAAGAAAATATTTTACAATCCATTTTCAATCTGTGGTTAATTCTTATGTCTAATCCAGATTATGTTTTTTTATATTGAACAAATAATAATTAACATATTATAATGAGTGTTCCAATATAAATCTCTAATGAATTCGGTAAATCATTAGTCTCATGGGGATTCTTGTATGAGAATATATACTAAACCTAATCCATTATCGTACTTTTCCCTAATGAGATTGCATCTATGAATTTGGTCATGACTAATGTTTACATAATTTTATATGTTTTATCTTATTTTCTATTACTAAATGACAATATTATTCCATTTTTGTATATTATGATACCATTTGATTACTTTTGAGCCTCCTATTTAACGATATGATGTTATTACTTTGCCTCGTAGGTTACACTTCATTATCATGTTTATTACCATACTAGGATTTCTTTATATCAATTTAATATTTTATGTGTTACGTAGTATATCTTATATAGTTGTAGGAGCTCAATTGGATCTATATTATCACTAATTATAAATAAGAAAATATGATATGTATTAGTTTCTTTGTATATTTTTTGTAACCATTCTTCAAAATACACTATGCATTATGGTCATTGGGATGTAATAATTTCTTATTTAAGTTTAAAAAAACATATAATAATATGAAACAAATCAATTGGTCACTATTGTTGGTTGAAGATCAATTTTAATTTAATCTTGTTTATTTGGAAATTAATATTTTGCAAGGAACCCATACTAATAATTATGTGGACATGATAATGAATTTAAAAATATAATGTAATTGTTGGGATGTATAGTGATAGTGGGTTACAATAGAATACAACCATATCTAGATACTAATAGTGGATGTGGGTCAGGAATAATTTTATCTATGGATAATAATAATGAAAAGGGAACATTGACCTAGACGTTATTATCACCTAGAGCATGAAAATGTGTCTTCTTTAAATCCTAGTTTGACAATGTCAGTGGATACGTTATGGAAACTACAAAAATCATTATAAACCATTACGAAGGAATTGACCAAATTGTTTTATAGATTAAATAACAATGAAAAATTACCCTAAAAACCTAGATGACAACCTTTAGAAAACGACATTTTGATATTCAAATCATTTATAATTTATTCATTTTATGTCTATATGTATCCCCTTTATTATGTTAATTCATTATCATCTTTTTTCGTTTTTTATATTTATTACATGGTATAAAATAAATGAATGTTTTTATAAAACCTAGGAGATAGTGAAAATAGTGATTTCTATAATGATATTCCATTCCTAATGGGAATTTATTTAATGCATTTACTGATAATGAAAAATGATATATCATCAATTATTTCTAATAACTTCCACAAAACAAATTTTTTAAAAACCTCAAATAATATTAGTGTGATTGTTCCTGGGATTTTTACTGTTAAGGCTTAAAAATAATTGAAGATTCACATTACTAAAATTATAAAATATCGCAGGTCAAACAAAGGAAAATTACACAATAGAACTAGTTTATTGATTATGTATTATAAAGTATGGATCAATGCACATAAGTAAAGATAAAAAAAATTATGTAAAATATGTTACAAGAAAATAAATTTTAACCAAAGGCACCCGCTTACTACACAATGTAATACATGGGGAGGACATGTTCATTATCTCATTGAATTAATTAACCCAAGGATAAATTCTTAAGGACATATATTATGAAAATCATTTCTGATTAATTATTTATGTGTTATGTAATGTTACTAAGTAATAATTTTATGAAATTTTTTTAAATGGTATTTTGGTTATATGAATCATAAAACATATTAGGATTACACTACAATTGATTTTATTTAAGGATTAAAAAGAATATGTTGAATGGTAATAATATCCTAGAATGTTATTTTATTGTTAATGTGATATTTTAATGATAAGAACATGTTTAAGAAAATTATAATATCCATGATGTACTCATAGTTGTGGTTATTATAGTCAATTAAAATTTATAGACATTTTTGAATATATTAATATTGATGAAAGTACATGTTTAAAAAAATATGATTTAATGAATATTGTTATATTTGAATATGTTAATCACATTCCATCCAACAATATAGGAACATGGTGGATTAAGAATATGATGATCATATTTTTTATAGTTTTGTAAAAAGGATATCCCACATGCTAATAAATATCATGCCATATCATGAAAGGCCATGGGGTTCGAACCCACAATCGATGTTTGCCAAGGGTGAAGTTCCTACCATTGGCTTATATGATGTACTATTTATTTTGAATTTCTTTATAAACAAATACATGTGTTAATATTATGTTTAATTTTGGAAAGATATTATAGAATGGATTATTTTTCAAATAATAGTCTTTAGTGTTTATTAATAATATTTTGGGGAACATTTTACATGGTTTATATATATATATATCAAATATTTGTAACATAATGTATTGTTTATTAAGAGTTAAATTATTAATTTGTTCTTAAATAAGGAAGGCAATTGTAACATCCCGCCCCAACCTCATTGGATTGAAGAGGAAGTGAGGGCTACTTGGCCTTTATCGACGTTCCCATGACGCCAAAGGCTGGAAATAAATGCCAAGGGATTCAAGATCATGTTGGGGAATGATTTTCCCTTAAGACAGAACCATCCAAACCTTCAACTAACAACCACTATATGATGCATGTAAATTAAATTACCCAACCATGAATTCCCAAGAGGCAACCAAGTTGTAACACAATACAACTCAAAACCAATTCTACCAGACATGTCCACACAACATCAAAGTACACTGCAGAAATTAAACAACCAAACACTACAAGACATGACACCACCACAACACTACACTATGATCAAAGCTCCCATCTCCACCAAGAAATCACAATTCTCCACTAAAGGAGGGTGATGCCTTACCTTTTCACAGGTCAGGGTACACGACATATGCAAGGATACCACAGTTCCAAAGAGGGGGGTGAGTACTAAAACACTATAGGTTTTCCCCAAATGACTTCCCTACATAGGAAACTAGAATAAAACCGTTATACCATTTATATAAAATTGATTATATAAAATAATCACATGTACTACCAATTCACGTAAGCCAACCATTCCCCTACTAAGCCATCACACCCAAACCATGCAACCAAGGGAAATCCAAAAAAAATGCCTCAATCCATTTCATCATTTACACACTAGCACAAAAATTTCCAACATTCAAAGATATTCACAAAAAAACAACCAAAATGGTGGGACTTCCACCCAAATCATTCACCCATTCACACCAAAACAACCAAAATAGTGGGACTTCCGCCCAACCTATTCACCCATTCACAACTTGTGGTATATCCCGACCACTATATATATGGTGGTTCTTCTGACCACTATCCATTCCCTTTTTATAGTGATACTTCCCGCCCACTTCCATACAACATTTCAATCAAGCCAAACCCAGCATAAACCCACCAAGGTCAAAACAACATGTAATCAACCAAGTTCCATTGCATATCAATCCACATTAATAAATCACTCATTCATTGAAAATCAGTTCCCATACCAAACCATGATTCAATAAAACAACCTACTTATGGAAAACTATTTCCATCAGTCATTTTCATAAATCAACCATAGAAACCCATTTTAAAATCATCATTTTAAAATCCACAATAAGGGCATTCCACCATAAAACCCTCATTTTCACAAAAATCCCCAAATGTATGTTCAACCATTATTGAAAATCAAAACACAATTAATTTCAAATGAACCAAATTAATTGTACCCAAATACCACTAGCTCTAACCATGTGGAGTTGACGGAGAAGCCACATACATTTAGGGTTCCTGAGAAATCGACCCACAAGCCACCGCATATCAAATCCAGAGAGCGCACCACCGAAACCTCCCTAGATCCCTTTACCTAACATCCATAATTCATAAAATCATCATCCAAGGTAACCACAACCCTATATCTACACACAACAAGTGTAGATTTAGAAATCCAAGAACGAGAGAAGAAATGATCTAGAGAATACCAAAAGGAACCATGAGAGATGGCATACCCATGATAAATCACCTTCAAACCACCTTCAAAACCCTTATATTTTCTTATGAACCAAGTGGGAGATCCCCTACAACCCTTGAGAACCAAAAAATCCCGAGTGAGTCATGAGTGGGGGAAGTTTGGATTGAAATAGGTTATGCCCGAGGGCACCCAGAACATATAAACCTATTTTTCAGTGGTTGCACGGTTAGCCGGCACGGTTTGGAATACCATGCGCTAACCATGCACGTGCTACTACCTCGAGAGAAAGGGTCCACACAGTTTCCTCACACGGTTTGGAAAACTATGCATAGGCCATGTGAAGCCTACTACCTTCCCCTGCATAGTTTCCTATAGAATCCGCACGGTTTCCACTAAACGTGCACAAGCCGTGCACCCATAGAAAATCTATAAAAATAATCCAAAACCATTACAAACTATCCCAAACTCTTCCCAACTAATCCCATGCACATTAAAAACCCAAAATGCATAAAAAGGATAGATACAAAAAACCGGGGGTGCAACATTCTCCCCACCATTGGACTTTACATCCTCAGAATGTAGTGAACCTGTCGTTTGCCGAAAGAGCTGGGGACACTGCTCGACCATTTCTTTCCTTGTCACCAACATATCCTCATGAATATGACCATGTTGCCACATAACATGAACTAAACTTATTCTTTTACCACACAAGTCTTTCTCTTGCTTGTCTACAACATGCACTGGCACTTTCACCAACGTAGCATCTGGTTCTAGTCCAACATGATCCCATTGAATCACATGGTCACAATCCAGATGATACTTTTCCAACTGCGACACATGAAACACATTTTGCATCGCACTAAACCTAGTTTGAAATGTCAAACGATAAGCCACCTCACCAACCCGTTCAAGAATCTCAAAAAGTCCATTATACATTGGAGATAGCTTTCCCTGATTTCCAAACCGATGATATCCCAACCTAGTAGAGATCCTCAAGAAAACATAATCACTCACCTTGAATGAAAATGGTCATTGAAGATGATCCGCATATGATTTTGGATGACTCTAAGCCATATCCATTCTCTTCCGGATAAAAATGATCTTCTCCGTAGTCTCTTGGACAAGGCTCGGTCCAACCATCGACGTCACACCCATTTCCACCCAACATAGTGGATAATGACATGGTCTCCCATAAAACACATTAAACCGATCCATACATATGTATTCCTGATAACGTTTATTGTACGAAAAATAAACCAATGATGGGTTCTCCTCCCACGACCTACTAAAATATTTGACACAAGTCCACAACATATCCTGCATAGTTTGTATCGTCCTCTCGGATTGACCATCCTTCTGAGGGTTATACGCCATGCTCATAGTCATCATAGTTCCAAGGTATTGCTATGAATATTTCTTAAAATGAGATGTAAACCTCATATCTCTTTCTAATGCAATCAAAACTAGAACACCATGCCTCTTTACAACCTCTGGGATAGAGATTTTGGACAGGTCCTCCACCATATGAGATTCACGAATTGAATGAAATGGGCCAACTTCGTTAGCTGATCCACTATCACCCAAATGGCTTCATGATTTTTGACCATTCATGGGAGACCTGTGACAAAATCCATCGCTCTTTGTTCCCACATACAAACCGAGATTGGTAAAGACTGAAAAATTCCTACTGGCCTCTAATGCTCTTTCTAGACCTACTACCAAGTCTAGCATCTTGAAACAAACTCATCCACACTTCTTTTCCTACCCGACCACAAGAACTATGCTTTCAATGATTTTTACACATTCAGAATTCCAGGATGAACAGCCCACCTAAAATGATGATACACAATGAGAATATCCTCCTGACATGCAACTGGTACAACCATCTGATTTTGAAAACTCAAAACTAAATATCCATTTAGTTTCCAACCCTCAATGGTCTTCCCACCATAGAGTCTCAACCCCATGGTCACACACTCAGAATCAGATATATGTGCCTCTCTAACCACTCCAAACATGTCAGGAATCAACAAAACCAGTAAAAAGACCGCTCTATCGCCCTTTCCTCACATTCCAACCACATATCACCTATAACTGACATTAACTTCCCCTGGTCTAATGCTTCTTTTACCATCTGAGGATATTATTTTCTACATAACATATTCTCCACCAAATTTCCCTTAATTGGGGTGTAAATTAAGTCAAAGTCAAACATTTGGTGATATTCCATCCATGTACTTTTCCTCAAGATCAAATCCCTTATGAGAAAATGTGGTTCAATATCTTATGATCTGTAAACACCGTGAATTTATCACTGAAGAGATATTGACGACACACTTTCAAAGCATGGACCACTGGTTCCAATTCCAAATAATGATTTGGGTAGTACTTCTCATGCACTCTCAACTTCCATGATCCATACACAACCATATGATTCCATTGAATGAGAACGCACCCAAACCCTAATCCCGATGCATCACAATACACCACGTACCATTTTCATGGTTCTAGAAAAACCAAGATTGGTGATGATGTAAGGTGACCCATTAGATCTTTGAAACGCTGTTGACATTATTCATTTAATTGGAATGGACCATTATTTCTTGTTAGAGTTGTCATCGGTGAAGCCAAATGTGAAAAATCATGAACAAAATGCCGATAATACCCAGCTAGGAAAAGATAACTCTATATATCAAACACATTTTTCTGAGGATTCCATGATATAACTCCCTATATCATTTATAGTTCCACTAAGACAACCCTTTTATAAATAACATGGATAAGAAACTAAACATCTCGTATCCAAAAGTCACACTTTGACAATTTGGCAAACAACCGATGATCCCTCAAGATCCCCTGCACTGTCGTCAAGTGTTGCTCATGTTCCACCCTTTTGTTTCAATACACCAGATTATCGTCTACAAACACCACCACAAATGAATCCAGATATCTCTGAAATATCTAATTCATCAATTCCATTAACACCATTGGCGCATTCGTTTGACCAAAGGGCATAACCACATATTCATAATGGCCATATCTACTTCTGAAAGCTCTTTTAGGAATATTGTCCTTCCTCATCTGCAATTGATGATATCCCGACCTCAGGTCGATCTTTGAGAACCACTGGGCTCCCCTCTACTGGTCGAATAAATCATCAATTTGTGGAATTGATATCGATTCTTTATCGTAACTTGGTTAAGTATATGTTAATCAATACGTATCCTCAAAGATACATACTCCTTTTTCACAAACAACACTGGCGCTTCCCATAGAGACATGCTAGGCCAGATAAACCCATTGTTTTATAACTCTTCCAACTGGAAATTCAATTCCCACAATTCAGCTAATGCCTTCGGATAAGATGAAAGTGAGATAGGTCTTGTCCCCAGAAGTAGATCAATCATAAAATTCTCTTCACTTATGGGAGGTAATCCAGAATTTTATTCTAAAAAACATCCATGAACTGATCAACCACTATCAGTGGAACAGTCTTCTCAACACCCTCTTCCAATTCCAATGACAATACCGCCAACTGATACGATAACATACACACTGCTGGTGCCAACAAACCTATGGCACCCTGCATTTCATGCCTCTCTCCTATAAATATATTTCTAACACCATCGTGTGTCGTAAAATCCACTTTTTGTGCATCATAATCGAAGTGGGACTTAAAAGAAACCATCCAATCCATTCCATGGATTACATCACACTCGTCAATCTCAAGTATTGAGAAATTCCACCATAGCTCAACCTCACCCACAACAATACAACCTCCTCAACACAAGAAGGCTCGACACTCTGTTAGACCCAGAGGAGTTTTATGTTTCGAACCCGAAGGCATCATTACTACCCTTAAACCCAGAAAATCAACCACACATGCATCAATAAAAGAGTGTGAAGCACCTATATCAAACAGCACTTGCATCAAGGTAGACTTTAAAAGAATAGTACCACACACCGTGGATGGTACCGACTGATCATACACCACAACATTCTTAGGTCCAAAGAATGCTTTTGTCACCACACTCTACTCTTTATTGCTTTGCTGATGCATCATGGTATTCAAGGAATCACGATGACCCACTTTACTCTGCTGACAAGGGGTGTGTTGTAGTCCCCGTCCCATCGAGGCATACGACGTCTGGATCCCTAACGAGTGTCATGTGCACCTGACCTTGGAGCATTCAAAAAATTATGCTGTAGATGCCCCATCTACTTACAATTACGACATGCATGAGGTTGCTCCATACAATCCCGCTTGATGTGGCTCATAAAACCACCCTGAAAACATCCCTGTTTTCTCAGGGGATTTGGAGGAAGATTTACTGATCATGCCATCGAATTAGATGTCATATTCCCACCTTGGGAATAATTGTCCCTCCTTCTCTTGAACCCAGTGTTAGAGTTACAACTATTACCCATGCGAACCACCATGCTTCCTCCACCCAGAGCGCCAAACAAATCCCGCTCAACCACCGAGGCTCTATTCACCATCTATGTGTAATCATCTATACACAGCACTGCTATCATTAAACATATTTCTTACCATAACTTGACTTCAAAGATCCTAGCCATAAAAGACATGATACCCGCCACCTCGGGTGAGAATCTCACTAATTTCATAAACATAGCTGCATACTCCGTCATAGACATAAGCTCTTTCTTCAAACTGAAGAAATTAGTCATACACTGAATTTTGAACGTTAGTGGGTAGAATTGTTTATTAGGAAATTTTTCACATCCTTCCCACATAACACCCTAGTCTTTCCCTTCTTGGACTACCATCTCCCACCACTTAAGGGAAAGATCTTCCAACATATGTGTGACCAACTTCACTTTTAACTCTACAGGTGTTCCCAAGATATCGAAGATCTTGTTCATTCTATTCAACCATGCTTCTTCCCTCTCCTACTCTGAATCACCCCTGAAGATGGGTGGATTCTACTTTTGAAAATGAACAGCATGATCCACATGCCTTGGTTCATCTATCTTATTTCCACTTTCCATGGCTTGGAAATCTTGCACTATGCTTTACACTAGCTGGTGGTTCACCTGGGGCTTAGGGGCTACCACATTCTCAGTAGCCTCCTCCGGTTGGTCTCTACGATGCCTACCCAATTCCATTTCAATAAACAGAAATAAAACAACCAAGAGTATCTCTTCCGTAAACATCACAAAATCTGATTTCAAATCACATTACACAACACTATCCTAACAAGGCATTCCACCTTTAACACATGTGACATGTTTCACCATTTTGAAAACCAACCCATTTTCAAATTACCGATTTATTCACATTATAATGTCACACATTTATATCAACTCATAAATCATTATACTTCAATGAAATATCCATCCTAGTGGGAAGTCATTTCAACCATTCATGTCATGCTCATTACATTGGCTACACCCACGATAATGAGATATCCAATGCCTTTATGTTTATCCAAAACACTTATGTACCCAACTCCATAGTAACATGAATTTCGTCATATAGGGGTTAGCTACATTATTTCATGCTATACATTCCATGTTCTGACATTCTTACACCTTGTTACCATCATGACTCAAGAAATATACCACAACGAATGTCAACACCAAAACCAATGATCAACACTAAGGGACATAAAATGTTGATACAACTTGTAACTTCCCACCCCTACATCATTGGAATAAGGAGGAAGTGAGGTCTACTTGGCCTTAAGAGAAGTTCCCAAGATGCCAATGGCTGGTAATTAATGTCGAGGGCTTCATGATCAAGTTGGGGAACAATTTTCCCTTAAGACAAAACTAACCAAACCATCTATTAACAACGCCTATATGATTCATGTAAATTAAATTACCCAACCATGCATTCCCAAAAGACAACCATGTTGTACCACAACATATCTCAAAACCAATACAACAAAAAATGCCCACACAACATCATAGTACATTGTGGAAGTTAAACAACCAAACACCACAAGCCATGACACCACCACAGCTCCACACCATGATAAAAGCACCAAGATCCACCAAGAAATCACAATGTTCCACCAAAGGAGGGTGATGACTTACCTTTTCCCACATCACTGTACACAACTTCTGTAAAGACACCACAATGCCAAAGAAGGGGGTGATTAATAAAACCATGTAGGTTTTCCCCAAATGGATTCCCGACACACACCACCAAGATAAAACTGTTAGAACATTTATATAAAATAGTTTGTATTGAATAATCACAAGTACACAAAATTTCCATAAGACAACCATGCAGTTACCAAGCCATCACACCCAAACCAAGCAACCAAGGGAAAGCCAAAAAATCATTCCTCAAGCCATTTCCTCATTTACACACAAGCACAAGAATTTACAACTTGCAAAGCAATTCACAAAAAAACAACCAAAACAGTGGGACTTCCACCCAACCCATTCACCCATTCACACAAAAAAAAACAAAATGGTGGGACTTTCTCCCAACCCTTTCACCCTTTCACATCTTGTGGTACTTCCTGACCACTACTCATATGGTGGTTCTTCCGACCACTATCCATCCCCTTCTTATAGTGAGAATTCCCGCCCACTTCCATTCAACATTTAAATCAAGCCATCCCATGCATAAACCAACCACGGTCACAACAACATGCAATCAACCATGTTCTATTTCATATCAATCCACATCAATAAGTCACCCATTTATTGAAAATCATGTCCCATGATAAGCCATGATTCAATAAAAAAACCTCTTTACTGAAAACAATTTCCATAAAACATTTTCACAAATAAACCATAGCTTCCCATTTTAAAATCTCCATTTAAAAATCCACAACAAGGGAATTTCACAATAAAACACCCATTTTCCAAAAAATCCCCAAATTGATGTTCAGCCAATAGTGTACATCAAAACACAATTAATTTCAAAAAAAAATTAATTGTAACCTAAAACCACTAGATCTAACCTTGTGGTGTCGAGAGAGAAGCGACATACCTTTAGGGTTCAAGAGAAATCGACCCACATGCCACCGCCCCACAAATCCGGCAAATGCACCACTGAAACCTCTCTAGATCCACTTTCCTAGAATCCATAACCTTGAAATAATCACCAAGGGAAACCAAAACCCTAGATATACACACAAGAATTTTAGATCTATAAAACTAAGAAAGAGATAAGAAATTATCTAGAGAAAATTGAAAGGAACCTTGAGAGTAGACTTACACAGGAGAAATCACATTCAAAACACCTTGTAAACCCTTCGATTTGCTTCTGAAATGAGTGGGAGAGACCCTCCAACCCTTGAGAATCAAAAATCCTGAGTGATCTACGAGTGGGGGGGAAGTTTGGAGTGACATAGGTTAATCCTGATGGAGCCTGAAACTTATAACCCTATTTTTATGTGGTTGGACGGTTAGCCTGTACGGTTTGGAAAACAGTGTGATAACAGTGCGCACGATAGTGCCTCGACTGCAAGGTTCTACAAGGTTTCCTCACACGGTTTCCTCACACGGTTTGGAAAACCCTGCGTAGGCCGTGCGAAACCAACTATCTCCCCCAGCACGGTTTCTTGGAAAATCTGCACGGTTTCCACTAACCATGCTCAAGTCGTGCAGCCAAAGAAAATCCTCCAAACTCTTCCAAAACCATTCCAAACTATCCCAACCACTACCCAACTCATCCCATTCACTTTAAACACATAAAAATTCATAAAAAGCACTAAATACCTCAAACCAGGGGTGTTACAGCAATAAGGTAAAAATTGAGGTTAAAACCTAAATTTATATTGAGGTTATTAAGATTATTTGTGATGTAGAGTCGTATAATTAAGAAAAGATATATATTGAAGACTTAGTTTTATTTTTAAATATTCTAGATTTATATGTTCATATTCATTTTGGGGTATTATCGTACTTTTTTATCATTTTGGTTTTAATAAATATTTTATGGTTATCCATTATTCATTTTTTGAAGATACAATCCATTAAATGTTAATTTTTAGTGCTTATGCTTAAAATATTAATATTTGATATTTATTCCATTAAGAATGAAGTGAATTAATAAATTGAACATATCAAATTCAAATAATGTAATTGTGTTTATTTAATAAAAAAATATATAATTCATTTAAATCATTCAATGTTTTCTATATTTATTGAAAAATAATACATTAACATCCAGAAAAGGATCTTGAAACCAAAAATATGATCTAATTATTTTCATATATGATTAATCAATATTAAACTAAGTTCTCACAATTTTGGATTTTGTTACCATTAACATTCTATTAATCAATCACATTCTTGTTTTCAAGGATCTCTATTACTCTCTATATTTATTTACACATTTTTTTCAAATACATGAATTCTCTTCCCCCATTATTATCCAATTTATAATCCTTGTTTCTTGATTACCATTGTATTTATTTTTCCCACATTATAAGGGAATGTTATGTTAACCCTTTTAATGATGTTGGGTTTCCAAAAAGTAATTTAGAAATATATAAACCATGATTACGAAGCACATGGAAAAATTTGTAATGTGAAATTTATTTTATAGAGAATAATTTAAGACCACATTATTTTAAAAGAACACTATGTTTGATAGAATATAAAACAACCAGTAATCTGTTCTATCGAACAATGATATAATATTAAAATATCATTATATAAATTATATAAATATTACATAAGTTATTTCTTGAGGTATCAATATAAAAAAATATTTTTTAAATTTAATAATTAAGTAAATTGAGAATATATATTTAAAATGTTTATAGGAATCAAAAAATAAATATTTCTCAAAAAAATTATTAATATTTTTAAAAATATAATAATATTTTTATTTTCCACATTTATAAAATATATTTAAAACAATGAAATAACTATTCTGAATCAATAATGGGAATAAAGGATATAACTTTGTGGGAAATACAAATGTATTGAAAAAAATGACTGTATATCATACCCAATCCAAATTGTTTGGCATAATAGTTGGGATGGGTGTTTCTATTAATCATATAACAACACTATTTAAACACATTGGTATAACAAATACATATAAAAGTGGTTTGAAAAATATTTGGAATGTCCCATCCCCAAATATCACAACTTTTGTTGCACTAAAATCATCCCATACAGTTCTAATGTCGATCTGAAACCCCATATATATCGATGTTCCACTATCTTCCGAAGATGCCACATGAGGATACGTAATCTTATTAGGATTTATTTTCATATGTATTAAATATTAAATCACTATGTAAAAAATCATACAGGTATTATAAAATCCATTTTTTTGTTTATTGAAGAGTCCTATTTTTTTGGTCATTTATTATATTTTTATCTTTTAGTTTGATTATAATTTTTATATATTGAGTTAATATATATTTTTTGAGATATAGGCCTTTAATTTAGTATTCCCCTCTTTCTGTTTTAGAAGAATTTATATCCGTTTTCTTAAAAAATGATCTCTCTATGAGTATAGTAGTGATCGCAAAATTATTTTCCCCGATTTCTTTTGAAAGGGTCTTACATCTACTATAATAATGAGGATTTAGATAAGAAAATTATAATATATACTATGTTAGTGAGATGATATGTGTTTAGGTTTTTGGAACCTATGAGTGAGGGATAAGAGACATTTTTTATTTTCTTTGAAGGTTTGGTCGTTTATGACTTCCCATTTTATGAATTAATTTGGAGATTCCATTTTTTTGATTATTTTATTATTTTGTCTTCATTAATCCCTATTTTTAGTACTTTTTTTGTAAAATATATATTTTTATTCTTTATCTCTCAATGATGACTCAATTTTATATTTTTTTGTGGTAGTAATGTCTATTAATATATTGATATTTATTTTTATTGTGTAATGAGGTGATGGATGTGATATGATACATTCAAATGATTTTTATGTATGTAATTTTTTCAACAGTTAGTTATATTTCATATTCTAATTGTAAATTCAACAAAATTTCTATATATAATTAGGGGAAGAGTGTATTATCCACGGAATGAGATCTCATATTATTTAAGTAGTTATAGTTCTTAATTTACATTATGTATATTTTAAATAAATGTTGTGATATATGATACTTTTTTATTGGTATATATTATACCATTTGATGCTAGGTTGTTCTATTTTCGTGGGTAGTTAAGTAAAAATATTTTTAAGAATCCATATTTTATGCATAATTTGCAAGTTGATTTTAGATAATGGAATCACATTGTGAATTACATAAATGACAAATGAAATATAATTTATCATGATATCATTAAAATATTGTGTTGATTTATTTTTTTATATTAACATTATTACTGTTATCACTTTTTATTTAAGATAATAAAATAATAAAATTGGAAGAAAATTACATAGAACATAAAAAAACTAATTTTTTAACCAAACCAACTTCATGGATATGGTTTTTCCTGACCCAATCCAAACTAAACTAAGATGACATTTTCAAAATTATCCTAACTAGAATGGACTTAAATAGATCAAAATAATTAATTAATTAAAAAGAAAAAAAAATTAATTGAAATTGTGGTACATAAACAATATGATCGAACGAAAACAAAATAATAAAAGTGATATGTACCAAAAAAACTAATTGGACACTAAATAAATTAAAATGAAATGAGTTGATCAGACTGTATGAAAAATGTGTTATACCAATACCTTCTTAGATGTGAATGAAAATAAATAAACCAATCCAATAAACACATTACACAATGTATCCCAAATTATCTAAAAGTATTATCTGTATCATAAATGGTCAGACTAGACTAAAGCTGCTAAATTTTATTGTTATGACTTGATCTAACTAATGTAGACAATAGTTGAACAAAACTACAAGAAATTACATAATAATAAAGTTGAATAAAATAAATTGGTCTATATTGATCCTAAATGAACAAAATTCTATATTACTGAAAAAATGTACTAAATTGATGAATATTAAATAAATCCCTTATAAAACTACACTGATCAAAACTAAATAAAACAACTAAACCTCACCAAACAAAATCAAAAAAATTAAAATAACCATCAAAAATAACTGAACAAAAATAAATTGACCCAAATAGATTATATTTCACCAAATAGAATAAATTAATTGAACTATCTTGACCCAAACCAAATAAAACCAAAAAAACAAAATTAAATTAACCTAAAAATTTCAAATATAATAAAATGATAAATACATTAAAATTTTGAATTTTTGATATTAAATGTAAATAATATTTTATTAAATTTATCGAAACCAAACCAATATAATCTAAATGAAATATTATATATTTAACTTAACAACCCCTATAAAAAATTGGAATGGAAATATTTGATATAAAACTATCCCAAATAACACAACATGAATTGAAGCATGCTATAAAAAATTTAACCGAACCATATCAAATAAAAAAATGAAAAAAATAGAATTGACATGAAACAAAATAAATTGAATATATATATAACATATTCTATTAAAATTATTTGAACCAAACTATCCCACATTGAATCTAACAATACAAAATGGAAACAAATGAAATTGAACCAAAAAATATGCATCAGAATTAATGATAAATAACCCCAACCGGGTGACTATACTAGATATAAAATTTTTACCTAGAGGTAGTAGTATTTCATAAATAAATTTATTTAATATGAATTACATTAGAAAAAATTTCAATAAAATAAGAGAATAAAAACAACTATTTTAATCCAAATTTTGTATAGTATATTGTATAACAATTACTTGTTGATATAATTTAATTTGTTATTATTATTTTATATTTATAATATATTTTTATATATATTGGTTTTTTTATTTTATATTATGATTATAAAGTATTATAATTTGTTTTTTATGGTTTTATATTAATTGAAAAATTCTTATTTCACCAAATATAATTTCAATTGAACTTAATTATTTGTAAATTTATTTTAAAATGAGACATATTAATTTTTTTATAAAACGAATATAATATTTTTTATGAAACCAATTAGATCTCATTAATTTTCAAAATAAGTTGGTGTGTTTTTTATATTTTTAATTTATCAATACATCAGATAGTGGTCACCTAAAGTAGCTAAGTTATAATTTTTTGGATGATATTTATTGAGTCATAATGATTATATCTAACATATAAAAAAATATATTATTAAAAGAAACTACTTTGTGTGGAATCACATTGGGATGAAACTGAAATCTCAAAATATTTATGATCCAAAAGAATGGAATAAATTAGAGAATTTAATAGATGGCCATATTCCATTAATTTTTCATCATGATAATAAAATGATTCTATCCAAATAAAGATTAGAAACTACAAAAAATGATTCATGTGATGAAAATTATTATATTTACTATATGAAAAAAAAGCATAATGATTCTACCCCTACATCAGTATATCAAAAATATGGTCAAATTAAAAAATTTATTGTTTTTAATCTGATTGTTTCATGGGAAATAAATGTATGGAATTTATAATAATGGAATTGATTAACTTGTTATAATATTTATTTAATTACATCATGATGTTGAATATATTCCATTAAACCACAATATTCTAAAGAATATAGTTAAGAATCATGTCTTTTCAAAAAACAATCTTGATTTCTTGAATGATTAAACATTATTATGGGATTAAATTGATGAATAAATTGATTGTATGAAATATGGTACACCTTTATGCAAGAAAAAAATATAATGGAACACCATACAATGTTACTCAATATTTAATGTATCACATTCCATTGTTTAACAGGAACTATAATAGATTCATGTCTAATTATAAATAAAAAACTCGGATGAGTCGATTCCTAGAGAATAAAGAATAAAGATTAGTTTTTTCACCATATAGATGGTTTTATATGGATAATATTTGATACATTATATCCTGATATCATATCATAAACGTTTAATGTTAGTTTTGTTCTTTTATTTGACGGTTTTAATCTATTTGGGATGATTATTACTTTGCACAACACATGTCCTGATTCAAAACAATTATAACCTTCCATCATGGAAGTGTATAGAAAAATATTTAATATTCATTAGTGTACTAATATCATGATAAATTGATCCTAGAAATTATATATACGTATACATGAACCCTATATTAATAGAATTCAATCATTTTTTAAATTTAAATTTTTTCACATATGACGCATGTTTGAAAGTCATTTATTTGTTGTGTGTTGTGATTCTATGGATGATCAATGATATTATTGAATATAAACTTATATCTAGAAATTTAGTGAAGGGAAAATAATCATGTCCAATTTTTATGTATATTACCTAATTTAAAATAATTAAATTTCATTGTAGTTCTAATATTATGGGACCATAATGTTTATTTCAAATGGACCATCAAAATAGGAATATTTTTCAAGTATTTAGAATTTCCCTGTGGAACAGAAATCCACCACATCATTAATCCAAAGTATATGTGATTGATGAATTACAAGATTTCATTTTATTCATATTGGAAGGGATGGATGAAATATATAAAAAATAATAATGTTTCCATAGAAAATAATTACAATTGGAAGAAGATAGGCACCTTATTTGAGTAGCCTTATAGGGAAACCAATTTATTACATCATTTAAAAGGCATAATTAACATCAGAATGAATATATGTTGAATTATTATTTTATTTTTATAAATTTCAATGTAAATAAAAAAGATGTTTTATGATTTAATTGTTAATTGGTGGATTGGGGTGTATGGCCATAATTGCATCCTCAATGTATTTGTGAAAATTAATGGATTTTTCAAAGTGATTATTATGTGATGAAACTATATATTAATGAATAAATCAATGTAAATTCATGAAACTATTAATGTTAATAATAGTTTATCATTAAATATATAAAAATGGTTCAATAGATGATATTTGAAGAATAAATATTTGAAGACTTATAATTATCACATCTTTCATCAGGAGTAGATTACAATTGTAATATATCAACTTTTACGTAATAATGTAGTCATTTAACTTTTTTATTCCATTTATAATATCATTATTCTATGAATATTTTGATTTCCTTATTTCAAAAAATGATGGCAGATGAACCAATAATTTTATGGGAGTTATAGAATATATTTCTTCATATTTTCACATGAATGTTGCATCTAACTGTCAATATTCTAACTAAAATACTAATTAGACCACCATTTTGTAATCATTTAATGTATAAAATATTAATCAATATGTACACATTGAATTCTTTTGTCTTGAACATGAATCATCCTAAATGTTCTATTTTAGAAGGTCACATGGCTCAATAATATATAGAATTCGGTTCAGTATTTTTCTGAACTTACAATGAAAATGATCAATACAATTATAAATATTGGATAATAGTATGATAAAATTTATCATATTTCTCCATTACTTCATAAAAAAGGGTGAATTCTAGGAATATATTCATTGGTCACATTAATCGTTAAAGAGTTGGAGATGCCACATCACAAAGTTTTTTAAATATTATTTGTTCAATGAGTATATAAAGTATGTAAATAGAACTTGTATATATTATCTAATATTATTTAATTTTACATTTATATTACAAAATTTTCATTTTTTCAGTAGGAAACATAAATAAATTATAAATTGGATGCTTCGTTCAGTATCACAGAGAAGGAGACAGACTTTATACAACAATGAGTTTTATGTTTTCTTGAAATTGAATGTAATAATATTATCGTTTTAATTTAATAAAATAAATTTTTAAATAATTTTAATTTTAATTTATAATATATGTGTTGAGTTTTCTGACTGACTCTGTCTTTATAGAAATAAATGTTTCATACGTTCGTCATATTACCATGTTTCAAAAATGATAACAAACTATGACTAATTGGAATGGATTTATTATAATAAATGAGAAATGAACATGATAATGTGGCATGGTGGTGTTATAGTCACTACCATAATAGAATTTTTTGTCATTGCATCAGCTAGTATACCACGATTTAAAAATATTTCATAATATTGAGTTTTTTGAGAAAATAATATTTTTTGAGTATTAATCTCATGGTTGTTCTAATATAATGAAATTATAGTGGGATGATTCGATGATGAGGTATGGAATATTTATAGACTATTTATGAATTTCTTATTATTTAAATGTCTTTAAATGATGATAGTGGTGATCCATATTTATTTTCGTCAAAGAAAAAACATATTTTTATTTTAAAGAACATCTTCGATTTGTTTTTTTTGAAATTATTGATGTAATAAAAATATATAATTTTTATGATGGTGAGGATGGAATTTACAACATCCCTACTCCCATTATTATAGATGAAATTAATACTTATGATGACTATAATATTTCCATTGGCAAAGTTTATTGAGAACCTAATGTTGTGGTGGGAAATATATGCGATCTTTCATATGTGTTAATTGTTTTTTTAGATTAGCATTACTTGGGTTATTAAATTTGACACAATTAAAATTTATTTCCTATTGATTATAAATATTTTATTTCCAACATTAACTTTATTTTAATTTTCAATATTTACCTATTTATATTTTTTTAGTTTCATTTTATTTCAATGAATCGAATTTTATTGGAACATAACAAACAAAACATAGCTAAAAAATAAATTGAGACAAAAACATGATCAATTGAATTGGAATTTTCAAACTAACTAATATGAAAATAAAATCCAATAAAAATATTAAACTAACTAATAAATTGGAAATATCATAACCCAAAATATGAAAAAATGACATAAGAAAACTAACAATTTGAAATGGCATAATCAATTGAAAAAATGAACCAAATGATTTAAGAAAAATTAAAATGTAAAAATTCTCAAACCAATTGACTAAAATGATCCAAATAAACAAAAAAATTAAATTTCATTGAATTAAGAATAGAATAAAAATCTATCATATAGATGTTAACATGAATATTTGATAATTTTTATTTTTATATAACATGTATTATATTTTTATTTTATTCCCACTAAATATAAAATGTTTTTGTTATATAACTATATATATTGTTTTTGGTTTAACAAATGATATTATCTAATTTAGTAATGCCTCTTCTTTTTTCTTGTTTGGATTAAACATATATTATGGATTTATAGTTAGTTACATATTTATTACCAATTATGGTAAATGAAAAAAAAATTGATATATAAATAAATTGGATGGAAAAAATAGTCTCTGAATAAGAGAGTTGGGTGTCCCAAATTTGGTGACTATTGTGAGTATTATATTTCAAATATATACCAATAGAATATAATGTAACACAATTTTCATTTATTAAATATTAATTAGGATCCACCACTGAGAAAACAATTATTCTCCAATATGCTTAGTGTTAACACTTCTCAGTTTGACGAAATGAGGGGGTGAGTACTAGAGCTATGTTCTGTAATCTACACACTTGGAAACACCCTATATCTGCCCTTGATATACCATCTAACACAATTTATGTCCTCATAATTTCATTAGAGACACCTGATATATTTAGTGAAACCATGTTTTCAATACCATTTTCATATTATCATCCTCATAAAACAATACCTTATCTGATGATTCTTCTAACTCATTATCCATTTTATGCATTTTCAAATAAATATATTCCATATTATTTTCATTATACTTCCTTTTCCCTAAGATTCTAAATTATAGCTTCTTAGAGTCATTCTCAAACATGTTTTGATCCCCTAGTTCATACATTGGCGATAGCTGTATCTATAATGGATTATGTTCTTTCATAGCCTAGGGATCCCGCAACACCCACATATCAGACTACCTCATTTATATTAATATTAATCTAGTAATTTTTTTCTATAATTTAGTTGTATAAAATGATTTATTTATATTTTATTTTTTCATTATTATATGTATCTTCTAAAAGGAAGCATGGGAATACATGCATTCATGATATGTGGAACCACTACACAAAACAGATGGTGGATTAAAATGTGGAAAAAAATGATTTTAAATATAGGATGATAGTGTATGAGATTTATATAGACTCTTTCAAAATACCCTATTATAATTATATGTTGGACAGCCTCATAGAGACACATGGAAAATGGCTTATATGATAAATCATGGGATCAAATATGGGTAATTAAGTTCATTATATTTAACTTTATATTATTATTCTATTTATGCGAATGAATATTTTGGTTTAAGATTCTTTAAAAATTTCCTGATGGTGATGCTCCAAGGAGATTATGACTCATGGAATTATGTGATCTATGGAGAGCATACCTTTATTAGTATTATAGTGGCTGGTATTCTAGAATTGGTAAGGATTAATGTCCATGCTTGTCATGAATGAAAATATTATATAATATTATGGAGAAATGATTGATCATTTGAAAGGTACCGAGTTCATTTTATTAATCAAAATTGATGTTATTCAATAGAGAATACAGTTATTTGAAATAATATTATTTATCAAAAAATATTTATTATTAATCATTTGATTAAAATAAAAAAAAACAAATATGCAATGAAATTTCGCGACACATTGGGTCAGACTACGATGTCAGGATTTGAGAAGAACTCGGTACACCAATAATTTAATATTATAATTGAATTTTATTAATTATCAATATTTATTGTTGATAAACAAGATAATATTTTTTAAAAATTTTAAACAATTAATCCATTCAATCAAGTATCCAAAAAATATCCGGAGAATAGACTATTTTCTAAGAAAAATGTGTTATATATATTTAATATTTGAAAATATGATAGAAGGACATACAAGGAGAATCTATTAATATATTTCAATAAATAAAGATTACATTTTCATTCATGTAATTTTAAAAACTATAATTATATATATTTTCAACATATTAGAATTTATGGGGGATTCAATTAAAATAATATATAGACATAAATTTGGGTTTTAATTTGGATTAATCTAATGTAACATATTATATTAAATGACTTTATTCAAATTATAAAATGAAATTTTTTTCATGGGGACCGATAAAAATGGTTACTGAAATGTGAAATTTTTTTGGAAAGAAAACCTCATAACAGTTTTGGAAGAATTTCAGTATTAAATTAATATGAAAAGGATCACTGAATAACAATCCACAATATCATATCTTGATATCTTCCTATTATTAAAACACTTATCAAGGGTAAATAAAATTTCCATTTTTATTTAGGGTCATCATTTCATAGTACAAGCACATAAATTATAGAGGTGTTTGGTATTATATTATTATTTTTTCCCATTTCTCAAGTGAATTTTATTCGTCTATCTCTAATAGTGGGAAATATGGAAAAAAATTCTAATAATTGGGATAAAGAAAACTTATCAACATCGATATGTTTATTTCTATTCTAGAAAGAAATTATAATATATTCAAAATAACCAAAATACTAATTTTAATATATCAATTTTCAATAAATAGGATGACTAGTCAATCGAAAAAATTGCTATGTTATTTAAAAAATTATCCCCTACAATGATGATTTTTATGGATAAATGATTTAAGGTAGTGGATTATAACATAACCTTCTTAATTAATATCTATAATGATGGGGAAACTAATAATTACATCTCTTTGTTGAATAATGAACGTGATAATCACACTTGTAAATAGGAAAAATTAGAGGACATCATATCCAACTGCAATGAGCACTTCAAAGGGAACCCAATAATGATTAACTGTTATATGAAATATGTAGTAACCTATGTGATTTTGGAATATTATTATAAAATATTTTAGAAACTCCTTGATATAGTAGATATAAAAAATAAAATATTTTTACCCCAATCAATTATTTTCTCTTAGATAAAATTATTTTACAATCATAATTTTATATAGTTATTGTGTCATTTCTAATATATAAAACATCAATATTAAACAAATATTTAATAGATTTGGAATCCACCTAATTTAATTAAATATCATTTTATTTTCCGACTTCCAAAAACACTTATTTCAGAATAATTTCACCGTATCTGGAAAATATTTCATACCTAAAAAAGATATATAATCCTGGTCTTCTGGAATTCATAGGTTAATTATAAAATTTCTCTCTAGAAAACTGTGTGGATTGGTACAATGTAGGAAGATATAGGAATATTTTAACATTGCATCTGAATAAATCAATCTATATATAATATAACTGATGATGGTGTTGTAGATCTATGCATTGAGGATATAATGTTATTTATCATCGTAAAAAAAGGATTTCACCTTAATCTTTATAGAACATATTAGTTTCATGTCACCCTTATAATTTATATGTAGATTTTTTTTGAATCTATCTTTCTATCTGTTATGATATATACTTGATGAAGGAAGTCTCATAAATATATTTTGGTAAACATTCATTGTGTATAATTTGAAAAAAACATAAATTATAAGTCTTATTAAGATTACAATGATATTCTTTTAGAGAGGCATTGTATTTGAAATAAGTTCACTCGTATTTATATGAATTACCTATTACAACTATAACTCAAATAGTGGCATGATCATTAATAAAATGGGTTTGAATAACAATATATTGTAATTCCACATTACATTCACACTAATTTTTCATAATAATTATTCCATCTATTTTATAAAATATACAATCATTAATAGGATAAACTATCCTAAAACATATCTCATTTACTCAAATTTCATTATCTGTAATATATGTAATTATTATATAATTATAGTAGACTCGAGATGGCATCCATACTTGAAATACACACTTTGATTATAGTCTGATAAATGTATGGAGATTAGGCGAGTAGATTTCATATTGGATCATATTTTATATATTTTTTCCCACGATCAAGGATATAAAATTAACACACAATGATGAGCTCACTAACTAATATTGGTTGATTGTCAATTTTTCACCCATGTGGGACCTAATTATTTTGGATCATTCGATACATTACATCCAAAAATTTAAAAATTTCAAAACCCATTCCATTTGAAGACATATTTAAAATTTCTGGTTGATTAATTAGTTTATAAGGTAACGGGTTTACCAGCCTCAGTGTACACCATGTTTTAGACAACATCATATGGTAGACATCCCACAAGCCTATAACTTATAAAAAATTATATTTTTTCAATATTCATTTTTTAAAAAATTATGCCCACTCCATTTATTTTTTTAATTTAATAATATTTTAATATATCAAATAATTCATTTTTCAATATTTTGTATTAACCAAATTACTTTTTTTTATATATTTCAATTCCTATATAATGATTTTTACTACCTAACTAACTCTATGAAATTTTAAAACATTGTTATTGTGTGTTTGGCTTATGTGTCATATTATATGTAGATGAATACATTCATATATAGGTTCAAGACTATTGATATAAATCTGAATTAGTCCATGGTCTACATTTTCCCATAGTTCAAGATGACTTACTCCACATAGTAAACCATTCCACATATTGTAATCTAATATCTCATTATGTTTCTCTTGTTTCAACTCTTAAGAGTTACACATATCCAAATTACATTATTTATGAATTCATAAAACCATTTTATATATCCAAATCATACCTTTTTCACAAATGTTATTTTTTCATTTGTTGTAGTTGTATGATAAATGGATTAAATGTGATATTTTTTCACCATAATTCAAATACTATATTTTTTCCATGTCATTATCAATTATTATTATTATCTACTTGATTTTATTAATGATGATTATTATTAATATCCTCTTTGGAATAATGTTTTTTTTTGAATTAAATGTAATTACAAAGGGTGTTTTTCATAATTGATAGACATGTGCCTTGAGAAAATTAGTTTTTCCATATGTAAAAAGCATATAAGAGTTTTAAATTAATTGAGGAAGAATCATATTTCATGAAATTATTTATATATTTAAAATCTTATATCGTCATTTATCATTATTTTCCATTTTTATTTTTAATAATGTTATTCAGATTCCATTAACGAGTGGGAAGATGAATTTTTTTCCAATATGATGATTTATATCAGGTTTTGTGAGATGAGAACCATGGAAATGTATGTTTTCAATAAGGGAATATTATTTTCTCAATTACATATTAACACATATCAGTTTCTAGTTATAGTAGCACAAAGTTGAAATAATTGAACACACTATAATTAATGGCACCAAACATGGTAGAAAAGGCTGAAAATGGTCATCGAGTCGGATGAATGGAATTGAAGGGAGAACACTCAATTTATAAAATATATGGATGTCTTATTTTCATCAATTCGACCATATTCTACTACACATTTTAAGGAATATATTTCAACAGTTTGTATATTATATTGTACACCAGGTAGTATTCCTATTGTTAGTTGGGATTATGGTGTTCATAATAATGTCGATGGAGGTGGTGATGACGACGATGTTGATAATGATGAGAGTGGGGAAGCAGGAAGTGACAAAGATGAGGATTAGAATGTGGACAAGGTTCAGGACAAGGAATAAAGAGTGTATCATAGTGATAATAGTGATGGTGATGAGGGATAAATGAATCAATTCCATTTTTACTAATAATTATGACATTTTATGTTTACTGATTTTTATAAATCAAAATTTTTTATATTTCTTATGAGTGTTATCTCTTGATGAATGCATTAATTGGTTTCATATTATATAATTATTTTTATATTTTTTGGTGATGTATTTTTATAGTTAATTGAATATGGTGGGGTAATGTTGTGGGTTCTCATGGATATTTGAGATTGTTTTTACAGGTTATTGTAGGTTCTCTAGGTTCTGTTTGTTTGTAGCATGTGCACCAGTTTCTGTGGGTAGAGTGGGGTTCAATAGGATTATAAATTTTGAGGACTATACCTATATTTTCAAACTATTTGAAAATCATTAAACTGATGGATCACTTTTAAATATTCTTTTAAGTCTATATTAATGGTTTTTAACCATTAGATTGCATCTATAGTAATGGTTCCTAGTGAAACATTAGTTAAAAACAATTATGATAAACATATAATAATTGTTTTCTAATTTTTTTTGGTTTATGCATTTCTTATACGGTTTATAACCAACATTTTGGAGAACTATTAGAATTTTCTATAACAATGATTCTACATACTATATCATTGGATGGGAACAATTGGATTAACATATGATTCCATAAGTGATTCATTATTCTAATAGTTGACTTGGTTTAATGGAATGTATTTTTATAAGATGATTATTTTTTAAAATTAATATTAAAGAATGTTGGTAATTACTGAAAACTACCTCTTCGTTTAAATAATTCATAAATTTATATTTATTTTAAAAATATTAAAAATTTAAAGTTGTTCAATTTTTTTATTATTAATATATTTATTTAATTATAATCATTTTTTATTTTACATTTTATATAAAAATATTTTGTACATATGAAACAATTTTCCATAGAAAATAAAGTTTCAATCGCATCAATGGATTAATTTTAAATTAAATGATTCCAATCAAGTGAATTGAATTTTAAAAATTGATTAAATATTTGAAAAAATAGTAATTAATATTAAATAATAATTTCAACATTATTTTTTTCATAATTAATAAAAAATAGGAAAAAATAATTTTCATTGTTATTGATAAAGCATTTTTTCGTCGTGGTTAATAAAAAAAGAAAAACAATTAAATGACCTAAAAACATTTCAAAATCCTACTATATGGCCTTAATTTTAATATATAATATATAATGTTCTATAATTAACCCTTCTGGAAATTACAATCTTGTTTTAAAAATTGGTGTAACATTCTCATTTACAAAATTACAAATGTGTCATCACCCCCAATTATAAAACGGCACCACCCAACCGTCAAATTCACATTTGAAAAGCTTTTTTATCTAAAAACTACTACCCAAATTCCATCCATACATCCATATCAAATATTTTTAGTCCTTTTTTCTATTCATCAATATAATATTTGTAACCATGGTCTATAATCATACATGGGTGGTCTGAAAAAGATGTATTGTTTGTAATTCAGCATCTTTGTTTTTTTAATATTCCTCATACTTCAGGTATTTGAAAATAATTATTTTATAATAAAATCATTTTCACTCATATTCTAATAAGTTATTTTTTAATTTCAAAATATAAATCGATATTATCATCAATATAATGTGAAATTAAACAATGATTTGTGGGTATGGAGAATGATATCATATGAATTGATGTAATTAATTTTCCATCATATCCATTAAGAACACTATTTTATGAGGGGTATAATATATATATTATATTAATTAAATATTAATCATTTTATATTATTAATATATCATTCAATATCATGAGATAACTTCTATGAAACAATTATAACACTATTCGTGTGTATGGTGGACTACAACATTAAAAATAGATGTGATTCACGTGTTTTACTACAGAGTCCCATAGATGATATATGTATGTATATTCAAATAAATAATATCATATTAATGGAAATTTAATTATTTAGTAAATATTAAAAAACATTTACCAACAATCCATCATAAATGAGGATAAATGAAAACATTAAATATTCTAACGTAAGACATATTGTCGATATGATTATAAGGTACTTCATTTTTTATAACAATAATTAATTGTTTATTACAAAATTATAATTTATGTATAAAATTGAAAATTGTTTTTTATTAATCTATAGAATGTGGAAGAAAGACATATTTTTACATGTTTAACACGCCAATTTTATTTTTATAGTATGTAGCAATCTTCTTCAAAACAACCTATGTGGATATTACCAATTAAGAAATTAAAAACATCATTGAAATAAATTATGTAAATGGTTTATCTATAATTTAATAAACATGGAAAATATTATTATGAAAAAAAAATTTATATATACTTATTTTTCTGGAAATAAAATGCATACACTTAAATGTCTGGACTCAATATAAGGGCTTTGTCTCAGAATATCCGTCATCGAGTCACATGTTATTTTATGTGACTAATATTTTTAAATGGTGTCTATAATAAAACATAATTTATTATACAATTAATAATTCATTAATATTTATATTTTATGTCCCACTTTATTTACATCACTATTGGTATATTAGTTTCAAAAGTTAAAAAATCATTACGGGTATTAATTTCAGTCTCATTTTCATTTGTTTTGTTTATGGATGAATATAAATATTTTGAATTTTTTTATCATTTTTTTATAAAAAAATTTATCTTTTTATCCGATCATTCTTCATGAAAAATAAAAGTAATATTCAAATTTTCCTATCTTTTGTAATTAATATGATTGATATTTTTTTGTAAAAGATATCCTTTTTTCTCTTCAATAGAATATTATTTTTATCTAATTTAAATGTTCTATAAAATTGTTTTAATTTTTTATTATCATTAAAAAAATTATTTATTAAAGTTATTTTAATTTTCAAATTCATTTATTGAGTGATGAAAGGATTATTTCCTTCTATGAAATTATTTCATTATGAAATTTCCTTTGATCATGATAAGAGATAGGATTATGTAAGGAATTTTATTTAGACACACAATTCAATTAATATAACTTATTTGATATTTTAAATATATTTCACACATTATCATGACCATGTTATGATTTCTACACACAAATAGATCCCCACTACATTAGGTAAAACATTAGTCTTATGATGTGACATATATTGGATTTGGGAGTAAACCTAATCAACTATTAGAACTTATCTACCATGTGATTATTTATATGTGGATTTCCATTACTCATATTTCCATCATGTTATTTACATATGAAACATTTCCATTGTTAACATGATATTGTGATACCAAGCTCTTTATATTATAATCACAAATTATTACTCGTGAGTGTTTTTTTTTATGAAATCTTATCTTGACTTGGAGTCAATTGTTATGGATCCTTATTATTTAAATTCCCTTATTTATATTTTTTCACTAAACCCATTTCTTTATTTTTTTCATGGTGTTATACTAAGTAGTTTTAGACGATCATTGGGATTTATGAGTTAACAATGGAGAATTTAAAAATATTTTTTTTAGTTTATTTTGATGATTTATGGGCATTTTCCTCTAAAGGCATTATTTCCCACAATAATTGTGTTTTTTTAATATTGTATTATTATGTTTTAAATTTATGTAATAATATGTTTCAAAGGATTATAAAACTATATAGATGGATCTGTTTAAGGTTGTTATTTTTGAAAAGTATTCCAAACCAATAATGGTAATTCCGAACAGAGTAACATTTAGTTGGATGGATACAACTCGATAGTTTTGTGGGTTTCTCAGGAATATGATATCAACTATAAATGTTAATAATTTAGGGAGAAATATTAATTTGGATATATGAATGTGATTAAAATATTATATATCTAAAAATATTCTTTCTCAACGAAATTTAAAAACACTATAGTGGATAATGGTTTGAGAACAATAGTGATGCCTAGAATAATTTAATGGGATGAATCCTCATACTGAATCATATGGTGATATATTATTCCGTATGCTTATTGAACATTAAAGAGTATAATTACATAACAAAGGATTTAGAATTTCCCTCAGTAAAATTTTCCTTGATAATGAATAGGCATTATCTTTATGTTGAAATATGGGATATATATACACTTAACATTAAAAAGGGATATTTATATCCATGAATAAAGATTTGAATATGTCCCAAGTTAAATGGTTTTATATGATTCATTATTATGTATACTCAATATACTACCACATTGGTAATGGAGAAAATGTTGTTGATGTTGTGGCGTGGAAATCATATTATAGTGTTTCCTTATTAGGAATTGAAAGAGATCCAATATTTTAAGAATTTAGAAAAGTCAGAATTATAAAAAATAAGTATATGGGATATGTCATATATGTCTTATACGAATGTTCATCAATCCACCCATGTGAGTATTAAAGATGAATATAATAAGGATGTGTAATTGTAGAAGATGCGGTGAAAAATTTCTATGTTAAATAATGATTATTATTGTATGATAATTTTTAGAAAAACAATTTGTGTCCCCTTAATAACAAACATATATAGAGTTATTAGGCTAAGAATAATGGTCAACATTCTCTACTCATCTCACTTGTTTGATTATGTATAGAGTTATGAAACTATATATTTATTATAATTAAATGAATATTAATATAGTAGAGTATGTATCTCAATTATTGTCTTGTTATTATGTTAAATATATGAGATGGAATTAAAATTTAATTTTATAACCATTATCCATACTAGAAAGGAAATATCCCGAAATCCCCATAGATTTGATTCCCAGACTCTGCATATATTGTTAACATCATAATGATATTTGGGATATAGTCTATCTCCTCCCAAAATAGAAACATTTCATTTCTATTAGAGATGATTTATCTCTATATTATCTTAGATTTATTAAAATTAATGATGTGTTGAGATGTCATATAGTACTACCCTCGATTTAATCTAATTGGTATCCATGGTATTTTATGTTGTTTTAGAGTTTTCATCAACAGGATCATGATATATAGTGGAGTTTTTGTTTTTCATATAATTCAATAAAAGATGGATAGTGTGTTAGGGACATTAAAACACTAAAATATATTTTTGGATAGTTCTCTATAGATCATTATGGAATTTTGGATCAACAACATCCTTTGGGGGAATTATGTTAAAAAAATCATACACTTGAGTATTTATAGGGATTAAAATTAATGAATCTATAGAATAATGTACAAAACAACATGTTACTATGATGATGCTAAATGAGGAAATATATTTGAATTTTTTTTAGATTTTTTAATGTTAGATAATGTTATATCCATTAGTTAACACATCAAATTTTCTTAGTGTTGGAAAAAAGGATATGCTAACAACCATTAGTGGGATCTGGACTAAATTGATGGAAAAAATAAATTCTTATAAATAACGCAATGGAATAAGGTTATGATACTTATAAATATTTGAATATTAATCATATGATATATTTTATCATTTTTGTGTCTTGATCATATAGGGACTTTTTCATAGAATTTCTAGCTTCCAATGAATCTCTCACAATTTCCAGATTTGTTCAATGAATCTCTCAATATAATGTACATACATAATAGTTCACACATAGTAAAATCATAAGTCATACCAAAATAAAATTTCACCTCTAATAAAAAATATATAGTAGACATTCTAGATCCATGAAATAATGTTTTTAAAAATAATACAAATCTCTTTATAAATGTTTTTTGGTGAAAACATAAAATTCATGAAACTATAAGGGAAATCAAGGACAAGATGATGTAGAATTATCATATATTATTTAGGTATAAGTAAAAATATTTTGAGAAAATAATTAATAAAATGGGTTTATATTTTAATTCCCCGTCATTTTTCGAAATAATTCTCCATAAATAATTTTAATTTCCTTGAAATCATTCTTTATAAGGAACCCTGAATCCAAATAAATTGTGATATAGTAAACGTTTATAAGCTAGTCATTAAATTAGTGGAATGATTAGGAATAAAAATACATTTAACATATATATATATATATTATTTATTTAATCAAATTTTTATATTAATACATATAAATAACTAGTCAACTTTTAGTAAACTCATTATACGATTAAAGAATATTTTTTCAATAAAAATAATTTTTTACATTTTTTAGTGATTATAATAAAATTATAACACATTTAGAAATTTTATTTTATAAAAAATGTTATTTTCTTTCATATAATAATATCCAAATTATTATAATGTGATATTTTCGTTTTTTTCTAGAATATATTTCATTTTAGTGAATAGTGAAAAATAAATATTTTATAGAAAACTATCATTCTCATTAAAGTATTTGCAAAGTAAAATATATCTATATAGTTATTTTAAAATTTAATTATTTCAGTTTTATGTCTAATAATATAAAAAATTTATATTAATTCATATTTATTATTATTATTTTTAAAGATTCATTTTTATAACAAAAAATCATTATTCAATAAAATCATGTTTTATCTCATTTCCCAGGTTTTTTAAAAATAATTTCTATTAGATGTGTAAAATGAATGTTAAAACATTTAACAAATATTTGAAATCATAATTTCAAAATTTTCATTTAGGTTAATTTCATTTATTTTCAACAAAAAATGTAACTTTTTTAAAATGTCTGTTACCACATAAAATATGATATAAGTTGAAGTAGTTGAAATAATATAGAAATGATTAAAATTAACAATGAAAATTTATAAATGTGAATATGTAGTCAATTTTTACCCAATAATATCTCTTATCAAAAAACTGAATTATTAATTAGTTTAATAGAATAATAATATAATATATTTCCATCTTTTGTGATATTCCAAAAGTGTCGTCTCCCTCTCATATAAATGGAAGCTACCTATCCTATCATATACACACTTCACGGGACACTTTTTATTGTCAAAAACATCCCAAATACATTCTTAATATTATTCGAAAGGACATTGAGGTATTTTTAGGAAATTATTGCATTCATTAAATGCTTAAGGTTTAAGAAAGATCATGATTCTCATGGAAGAGGTTTAACCCATGATAGTGTACATTAAATATTATTTCATTCACAAAATACAATAAAACTAATTTTTGAACACTAAAATAATTAATATATAATTACAAACATATTATTATGTATCTATTTTGATGGAACAACAAATTTCATCAACCTTTCAACCATTTTGAATTTGAATATATGACTTCGATATATGTGTCGACTACAACCAACACATATTAATGTTATTTTTTTCCATCGCCATAGTTCAAAAAATGATATTATTATAAATTTAATTTTTATTCAAGAAATTAATTATATAATTATTCTTACTTAATTACATAATCTTTTATATCTTCTTAACAGCCCTTACATCATAAAATGACAATGTGGAACGAAGGTATTTGTGGTCTCATTCCTCTATAGAGCGGTGTGAATTGTTTTTCATTTTACCTCAATATGGATTATAATTATGTTGGATTTAATTAATATATACTAGATTAATGATATAATAATGATTCAGCAATGATTAATTAAAATTGACATTTCTTTTTTTCTGTCCATGGAAATGTGAAAATGCCACACTCGCATATGTACGAAATACCATCGCCTTGATGTTATGTAGAATAAATTTCATCATTAAATAATATTAATGATTAAATTATTTTATTTAATAATAAAACATTATATATATTTATTGATTTATATTTTATATATGGTGTAAATATAACAAAGGTGCAATGATTGAAATCACTGAACTGACGCAAGCAATGAAAACCAACACATTTTCACAAGACATTCAACTTTAATGTAATGGTATATATTATGATATGTAATAACATGGATTTGGTGTATAATTATAATAAGTCATTCTTTATGAAAAAGGTTTTAGTAGGTTACAATAAACAAGACCCATGAGTTACTGGATTTATGTTAAAGTATAATTTATTTTTTGGATTGTCTAGCATAAATTTATATTAGAGGTAACTAATTTGTATATATTTTTTAAAACAATTTATTTTAATTCAATAAAATTATTCCTTTAAATTTCATCTATTAGTACCATTCTCCTGTATTTATTAAGTGAAATTATTAAATAATTTTTTATGAGAAAATATTATTATTTCCTGATCAATCAAATACCCTTTTCATCCATGTTCCTATTTTATTGATGAATTGTTAAAGAGTTTTTTAATATTATGATATTATTTAATTAATTTATTTTTAACCAAAATTTTTTTCTATATATATGTTTAAAATTTATTTGTATTTTGTTCTCCAAATGATGTATTTTTACCAAAGGTGAAAGAAGAATCATTTTAATGTATACAAAATGAAGAACCATTCACACTAACATGGGTACACTTTTCTTTGAACCAAAATTTACAATATTCCAGGGTTTATTGAAATTTTTTCTTTTTAATATACTTGAATCCTATATATTTTAAATATGTTATTTAAGAAATAAATTTTTATTTTCAATATAAAAATGATTTGGTCAAATTGTAATATTTATTTCACATATGATAACATATCTTGATCGTAAATATTATTAATGTTGGATATGATAAATTCATATCATACAAATAATATATATATATATATATTAATTTTGATAATGAACTCAGGATGAATCTATATTCATTTTCATGGGCTAATCTATGATTAAACGATAATTTTTTTATGATCATGTGTAATAAATATGAATATATAATTATTGTATAATGATTTGGTACATTAAAACTTGTTAATGCAATGTTTTATGTTATATTGATATCCCATGAGAGAATAATGATAATAGTGGTCGTTATTATTAATATATTTGTAACCATTATTATGATTTATTATTCTAGTTTTGTGAAATTATCATAGGATAATTCATTTACATAATTTTGAATGACTATGATTAAACATTTGTGAATGATTATGGCCACTCATAGATATTATGATAAGATTAAGCATTGATATGATTGTTTAAAGCATTGATCACAATATTGTTATTTACTATTTTTATGATGTTGTATTGTCACATGTTTTGATTTTACAATTTATAAATCTTATATATATTATTTTAGAGAATATTTTTAAATAAAAAAAGCAATTTAAATCCTTCTGTGACAATAAGAATTTTTTTTAATATTTTAAATAACATGGACAGACACATTTTTATTGAGAAATTAGAATAACATATATAATTTTTATCGAATTAGAAATTATATTGCACCTTTGAACATATAATGTGATGTTTCCCATAGGAGTTTCATAACATTAGTCGACGCGTCTTGTTTTTTTAAAATTATTAAGGGGACACAACATAATAAAGTGGTTTAAATAAATTATTATCATTCTATTTTTTAACGAAGTTATAGTTTAGTCATTAAATAGAATATTTTCTAAAAATCCCAAGGTTAGATGCATAATCTTGGAGCATTTAGAGAATCATTAGAGAGAGTCATAGAAAATCCTCTAATGCGAATGATGATGGAATTTGATGTCGATGATCAACACATTTCATAATCAAAAAATCTTTCCAAATACGAAAACGACCAATCAGTATTCATCATTGATTGATCCTAATCGAGGTAGGGCATGTGTTTTGATTTTTATTTCATTATCATTGTTTGTTTCATTGATGAGAAAAGAATAATAAACAAATATATTGATCTTCATTTTGATATTTTGGTGGGATAGGTATAATTACAATGTTTGTCATGTGATTTTTCTTATGATTTGATTATTAGATTATTATAATAATGATAATAAACTATGTTCAACATCAAAATCTATCAAGTTCTATTCCTCTGATTTGATTATGTGATTTTCTCCTTCAATGTACAATTAATCAAGGTGTTATTCATTGTGTTGTGGTTCGATGTGTTATTGAACAATAGATCAGTGTGAATGAACTTCTTGGAGCAATGATGTGATAACAAAGATCAGTGATTGATGCAATGCGATCGAAGTGGAATCTTGGTTTTAGAGGATGATTGTATTGTGGTTTATGCTTGATTTATCCATTAATTAATTCTAATATAATTAATGGTGTGGTCATGTTTTCTGAGTGGTTCAAAGGACACAATATAGATGACTCAATGATGGCACAATTAGACATCGCTAGTTCATTTGTTTCATGATATAGCTATCAATGGATTGGTGGATAGATAAATTTAGGAGGCGAGAAAGAGGAAGAAGAAGGGTTTCTTGAAACATCGATACAAACTATAAGTATACCATGAATACATTGTTTGAAGCCCCCTCGATGATTTTCTATGTAATAGGGGAAGTACATTAACCTGGTTTGTAATAAATGGTGGGCTTACACAATGGGTATTACACTACAAGGTATTGTTAGGACATTGTAAATGGGATACCTAGTGTACTGGTACATATTTATGGATAAGTGGGTTGATGTCGTGTGTTGTAACATGGATGGAGTACATGGGATCAAACCCAAATATAGGGAAACAACATCTGACCACTCTATTTTGGGTGTAATCTTCTACTACACAGATAAGTCTTGTAGATATTGTCAGTTTACATGGGTCGAACCCCGGTCATGAGATACTGTGTGTGAACCCAACTAAAAATCAGGAACTCTTTCTTTCAGGGATTGGATACCTTGTACCTAGTGACTTGGAAATGTTTTAGGTGGTTTCCCCTTATTATTTATTTTGAGGTTGTTATAGTATCATTTTCAACTCCATGAAAAATGATACCTTTAGTATGAAATAATTAAATGAGTTTGTAGAATCCCTCCATGATTTCCAGAGTGAGTTCCTTTATTCATCTTCATACCTTAGGTGGAGTTCATGGAATTGACATGACCAATACTATGTGTGTTCTGATCCACTACATTGTGGGTTAGTCCATATATTTTATTTTCTATCAACCCATGGACTAGGAAGTGATCCTCATCTCGGTATTTTATTTTATTCAAAAAATTCATTCTGTATAATCTCTAAAAATGAGACCCAGTGAATAGTACCTCTCATATGGATGTTCTTAAATCGATCAGACCTAAAAGTGTGTTCTCTTAGTTTAGAGTGGACTATACATTATTCATTAATATTCTATTAGGATTCAAGGTGTCCTGCTGAGTATTGTTACACTCACCTCATCATGGGAACTATCCTCACATGTCATGTCTTATATATATAATAGGCCTCTTCAAAGAATCCTTGGAGGAAAATGATTATATGGTGCATTGTGAGACCTGGAAGACCAAATTGTGTTCAAATAGATATTATTTTTTTAATGGATGGGGCCAAATCGTAATTTATTATTTAAATAAAAGAAAAGACGTCTTTTAACTGGGAAGAGGGAGACCCATAACATAGCTCGAAGTCCTAGTGGGAAATTAGACAATTACATGGCCTGTAGGCCCAAAATTTTTGCCCAAGACCCATTTTGTGAATTGTACTACTGAAATACTCTTCCTGCTAATGTAAATCATGGTATATGTCACTTCTACAATAACCTGCCGCTATTATAGTGAATTATTGAGGCTACAGTGCCCGTTGTTTCTACAGTACCACCAGTGGTACAATACGCTACAGTACTGCTATAGTACCTATGACCAATGGGTTTTGAACCCCGATTTTTTCATTTAGGATTACAGGTTTCTTACCACTAAGAAAAATCATACTATGGTCTATATATATATATATATAGATATTTGTGTATGAATTTATTTTTTATTCAGTTGTTTTAACATTTCATCATTTTTCTGGAAATTTAGATGTATTCATGTGTATATGTAAATTGGAAATGCCTCCCATGTTAGTGATACTCTATCTCAATACTAGTTACCTGACCATGTCATATTGGTGGTGGGCTTGGGGAGTTGCAGCATAAGCCCCACTGGGATATGTTTGGGTCAGAGTGGTATCAGAGGTGGATAGTTCAAGTTCAGATTTTTTAAAAGAGACTCTATTGTTTGGGTGGAAAATGTTGTACACATACACTAGGGGTCTGATTATATTCTTTTCAAATAGGTACATGACATCACTAGTCATAGGAAAAACAATTGTACATTCATTTTATATTAATGGATTATGGTTTAATGTCTTTCACGAGTAATATCTCTAGATATAGACATTAAATATGGGACATCTTGATTATTTCTCGATTCCCCCATGATATATGACAACTGGAATTAAGCATCATGATCATGAGAATGATCGTCTCAGTGATGAGTATTAAATATAGGGACTAGTTCCAATGATGTTACCTTTGGGTTTTCTACCATCCATACTACTTGTAGGTTAGAACTTGGAAACGAATGTACTAGTAGATGAGGTGCACATACTGAGCAAACATCACTAGTTTTAGTGGGAGAGCCCCTCAGGTTCTAAGGAAAGCCTAACCCACATAATGATGAGATATGGATAGATGTTATTACTATTATTTTCTATCTAGTTATGACACAAATAGATCCAATGATTCTCTTGTACGTAAGCTTTCATATTGGATTTTCAGGGAAACTATGGGGTTTTGTTATAGTTTCATATGACGACATGACTCTTTCATGATCATAGTTTAGGATACCTATTAGATATGGGTTGTCTCCAGCTACGCTGTGGGATATACATATCCAAGAGCTTATATATCTCTAGAATGGAAGTATGATAGTGATGAGTATTCATTATGGTTTACCAACCTCTCCAGGTGCATGATGAATATAGTTTGAGATTCAGTTTTCAGGGACTCGTCCTCCTGGGAGGATTTCATAGGGATATCTGGGCCATTGTTTTTATTCTGTTCATGCATACTTATTCTTTGGATAGAGTGAGATCATTGGTGGTTATGATTTCTGAGGCTACGCAGTTACAACCTATAGTTGTCAGCAGTAAAAAATTAGAAGCAAAGACCTCATTTGTGTGGCACAAACATCTGTCCTATGGACATGGATGTGGGGGAAATTTCTGGAAGATGTCCTAGGATAGAAGCTATATAGTTCATTCATTGAAGGATGGGTCCGTTCATTCTGGAGAGAGATTGTTCTAATAATGTTACAGAAGGGGAAATCTTGGAATGGATTGTCTAAACCAAAGTATTGATAATAGATAAAATGTATGTGGGCCATTGAGTTATAGACAGTGGCATGAGAATGCAGTTCCCAAGGGTAGGGGATATTGATGATGAACAATGAGAGTAGTAAGAGGTGGTCAACATTTTTACATGTTACCGCCACCACCATAGTTGTTGCACACTAGGGTGAAGGAGCATTAATATATGGTACGAGATGGTTACTTGAGAATGAATCTTATGACCTAGAATATCTGAGAATCATTCGAATTATTATCTGTGGCTTTTTTATGTTAGATACAGTACTCATTAACATAGGTTCATGTTATTCATTTATCACCCCACATAATATTCAGGACATAGATATTCCAATTTAACTATTGACTAAAACATTACACTAGTAGGTTCCTACTAGATAAGATTCAATGATCATGAAATTATGTTGATAGTGTGACCTAACTATTAGAAGAGATTGTTTCAGCTGGGATTTCTTTTTATTATCATTTTTGACAAACGATTTCCTAGTTTTTATGGACTAGTTTCCCTTAGTTCATGATCATATAAAATGTTTTAGGCGAAGGTTTTTGTGTGTCTACAGTGGAAAAAATAGGTTTTCATTTTCTGATTAAATGGTAACACAAGTAGCACATGATGTACTCATCAATATAAGGGTATAGGTTATTACTCTTTATATGGATTGCCCGACCCCTGTATTATAAGATTTTATGACTATATAGTTTCATTTAGTGGTGGTAGAGTATGTGGAATTATTTTTAAAAGTTTTTCCAGGATTTCCTCTCCACCAATTTATAGACTTCTATATTAATCAACACAAAGGTAAGACACCAATATCTACACTAGAATATGACATGTATATTAAAAGTAATTGTGATATGAGGGATCATTTGGATGAATTTACACCAAAGGGATTTATTGAACTGATAATTTCACTCAGGGTAGCCCGAGTTCTATTTTCCAAAATGGTAGATGGGGTTATGAGATCCTGTGTGGACTACCAATGTGTAAATTAGGTGACTGGATTGAATAAAAATAAACTATTGAGGATAAATGAGTGGTTTAATCAGTTTAGAGGGGAAAATTGTTCTCCAAGGTGGATCATAGATCAGGCTATGTCGTGCTTTGAGTAAAAATTGAGAATATATAGAAGATGACATTGAAATGTATCTACAGTCACTATGAGTACCCTATGATTCCCTTGGCATTAAAAAATCACAAGTAGTGTTCATCAGACTCATGAACTAGATATTTTTCCCTTACATAGAATGGTACATGGTTAAATTCATATATGATATCGTCATGGACTAAGCATCTAAGGATGTGAAAGTGTGAAAATTATGGATAGTTATAGAAATACTACAAGAGAAAAATATTTATAGAAATAATTCGATGTGAATGTTATAGATTCAGGGTTTCCACTTTTTGTACCATATTATATCAGCAGAAGGAGTGGTAGTGGACCCGACCATGGTTGAGGCAATATAATCATGGGATCCATCTAAGACTATTATGGAGGTGGGGATATTACTTGTTTCGGATGGATATTACTAGAGATTCAATCCCTATTTCATTATAGTGTTCTACCAAAGAATGATTTTACATGAAAGGGACATAATTTATTTTGGATATACAAGTGTTTTTAGTCTTTTCAACTGTTGAGAAATAGTATGATGAGCACTCCCATATTGAGATTTATAAGGGATGGTTTTGAGTATGTATTTCTAATTAATTCATATAAAACTAGGATTCATTGTGTTCTAATGTAGGTAAAAGTGTTTATTGTATATTACTTTTTCCATTGGAGATGAGATATTTTTAACATAACAACCCACGATCTTGAGTTAGTAGTAGTAGTATTCTATTTGAATATGTGGTGACACATCCTGATGGGAAAGTGGTTTATCATCTAATCTGATCAGAGGAGTATCAAGTATATATTCTCTCAGAATGATCCCAAATTTAGACAGAAGGTATTTCTATAGTTCCTCATGTAATATGACATTTAATTTTTATATACTACTAAGATTAGAATGTAGTAGTATATTAAATCAATAGGATATATTGTCTATTGTATCTAAATGAGGCCTCTGATTAGTTGGCCTCATTTTTGTTCTCTATTGTTGATGGAGGTGGATAATCTTTCCTCAAATTGATGGTTTTTACTCATTCACTTTTGATGTGAGTTAGGGGGAACAGCTTGGGGATGTGGACTGTGATACCCTATTCACTCATATATCAACATGGAAAGATCTTGATGGTTATTCATAAAGGATTTGGGAAAATCATTATTTTAGGATAGGGAACAATCCTACCATCAATGTAACTAAAGGAGGTTCATAGAGTGTTTCATACATCTTAATTGGTATTACATATATGTATGAAAAAGATGTAGCAAGTCCCATAACATTTGATTTGGTTTCTAAGAATGGAGAAAGGAGTTGTATATTTTCTCTCTTGATGTTTTATTTTTCCACATGTGAAGGTGGAACACCATGTTCATGTGGGTTTGTCTTAACTCCTAGAGTTACAAGAACCTATGTGGGATGGGATATCAATGGAATTTTTCACAGAATTAACACTTATATCCTATGGAAACACTTCTATCTAGGTGATCTTAGACTGACTCACCAAGACATCCCACTTACTTTATATACAAGATCAGTGTTCAATAGATATGTTGGAATTCTAATATGTGAAATAGAATGTCCAAATCTGTAGAGTTCCATAAAAGAATGTTTCAGATCATGATTGAGGAATTATATATCGGTTGTGGGAGGGATTACAAGATCTATTTGGGACATAGTTAGTCTTGTTCATAGTGATACATCACAAAACTATATTCCAAACTATGGAAACCATTTTTGTTCTAGAGGACATTCTACAAGCTTGAATGCTATAATTTATCCATAGTTGGGGCAATCACCAACCCGTGTGATTTCTTTTAACAAAAAGAAGCTACCATTCCAACATCAGTATGGAATTATTATGTGTTTTGTAGGGGGAAACCCAATAGGTCACAACATTCATGGAATGACCATTGATAGTTAGTAGTCATCGGACCAGAGTTGGTGTGAACAAAAATAGAGAGGTGAAGATCATCCCAGTGTTGATGAATACAACACATAGCAGTCATAATTCATATGATGACAAGTGAAAAAGGCCTTTGGATTTCATGGAAGGAAACAAAAATTTCATAGGGGTTTCACCTCTATATGGAATACATAGATTTTATTGGTGTGATAAGTTATTGCTTGTTTTCATCGACCCATTATAGAAACTGTAGAGAGTTGGAATGGAGGCGTACCACTTATCTCTACCTCTGCAGTTACATAGGATACATGACATCTTCCTTGGGTCGCAATTGGGGAGGTACATGTAGGAACCCTCACACATTATTGACTATGGTAACCATTACATCAATAATGTATAAATCATTATTGACAACCAAGTATATATTAATGATCATCAAGAGAGGATCTTACATTGGAAGTCTATTCTTGTGGTGCAGGTTCGATGACTTCTTGAGAATCTTCGGGATAGTACATGGGAGTAAGAGGCCCATATTCCTGATCAGATCCCGCATCATTGGGAGTATACATAATTTTTTATATTCAAGGTAAAAAATTAAAATGGTGGAAATAACGTATTGTCTCATACCTTCCATGTTTTATCTTTAAAAATTATATAGATTATTTTTCAGACTATAAACCGAGATATCAAGTAATTTAGAGGAAAAAAATTACACGAAATAATGTTTTAAATACATTAAACTACATTTGAGAGTGGATTGTTGAAATATTTGAATAAAAAATAAATGGTTACTACGTTACTAAATATAAGGACATTGTAGAACTCATAACATTAGGTCTACCCTAGGTGTGAATTAATAGTAATTATCTCTGGTCTTTGGGGAAAATTCATTTCAATAAAATAATAATAGTAAATTATATTATATAAATTGTTTAACACATTGACTGGTTAGTCAATATATAAATAATTATGGAAAATTACCAAGGATGGAGGCAAAAACGTTGATCCATTATTGGATTAATAGGGATATTCTCTGTGAGTCCACTCATGTGAGTGATGATAGAATTATCTATTGATGATCAACGCACCTCAGATTTGACAAAACATTCCAACACCAATTATTTCACATCATTATTTCTGAGTGATTAAAGAAATTCATGGTTTTTAAAGTGTTTTCATTTTATTTTTTTTCCATTCATAGTTTACATGATGAACAAAAAACAATAAAAAACCTAATGATTTATTGTTTTGTCATTTTTTAGGATGGTTATAATTATGGGGTTTATCAGGATATTGTCTATGTGATTTGATAATTTTATTATCATTTTAACAGAAATAATCTATGGTCGATATGTACATTTATGGAGTCCCACTCCCCTTTTTTTATTCTATGATTTTATTCCTATAATTATTTTTTCATCGTGACATTCTTCATTTGGTTCTGATACGATGTATTATCAAACGATCTATTATTGAATAATTTTTTCTTAGTGAAATGACCCAATATAACATATAAAAGATTGATTCAATGTGATAGAGGTGCGACAAAGGTTGTTGGGGTGGATTAGATGATGGGTGATGAACATTTTTTCCATTTATCATTGTGTAATAATGAACAGTTATGATCCCATTTCATGAGTGGTTTGATGGAAAAATCTTATTGATTTGGTAATGTAATGACTTTATGATGCTAGATATAGAGATTTTTGGAATGAAATTAGATAGATCAGAGACTAGAGGATCCACTAAGGTGAGCGGGAGGAAGAAAATTAGTTCTGGAAAGCCTGATACACATGGCATACAGTTCTTGAGAAAAATACATGTATCCCCCTTTTGATGACTCAACATGTAGTTAAGGAATTTCATTGAAATGGGTTGGAATAAATGTGGTGCCTACAGGGTGTGTATTCCACCACACGGCATGGCCTGGAAATTTTACATGGGCTACCAATTTTATTGTTTCACTGGTACATGTAAACATAATGATATCATGTACTAGCAGATAGCTAGAGTACATGGGAGGGACTCCCAATACAGGGACACAACATGTTACCCCTCTACATGTCATGTACACTTATATTACATGAATATTACTTAATGACATAGGAAGTTTATAGGAGAAGAACCAATGTTCAAGGGACACTATTTCGGAGCCCTGTTAAATTTATTGTAATCATTAATACATGTATTAGAGCCCTTATTATAAATGAATTTGGCAATATTAGTTGTTGATTGTTCATCTTATCCATTCCTTAAAGGTTTTCACAATATATTTTCGTACTCCTATGACTATGATTCCAATATTTGGAATTCCTAGATATAGTAATTGGAATCTCTCTGAGAGGCCTATAGTGAGATCCTTTATTCATCATCATTCTTTATTTTGAGTTCTTAATATTAATGTTACTAAAACTATGTTATCACCATTACCCAACATTGCGGGTTAATAAAGATTTTCATTTTTGGTATCACCACATGGCCAATCCAGTGATCCTAATCAGTTTATCTTATAGTCAATTGATATTTTAGTATGTATTATCACTAATGATGAGACCCGATATACAGTACCTCCTCGAAAGATGGAATTAGTGCATTCAGACACAAGAGCTTATTCTTATTGACGAGTGCATTGGTGAATCTTCTTGATAGAATCAAAGGATGGTATACTAAAATTATGCCTTACCTATAAATTATATTTATTTTATTAGTATATATAGATATTATTTTTATATGTGTAGTAGATAGATACCTATTCAAAGAAGATTGTATATTCTTTTTTTTTGCTTTGGGGTTTCGGCGGTGTCCAACTGAGTGTTTTTATACTCACCCTATAATCCCAAGCCTTAAAAATTACATAATCATGAGTTATATCAAGAATACATGTTGATTATCTTTTCAGGTATATAGGGTTATAGAATTATATCATAAATCATGCATTATATTCCACATTTAAAAAAAGTGGTTACGTAAAAGATAGTACTCATTTTTTCATCAACGGAATCATATTTAAAATAAAACATGGATTATTTCATGAACCATCCTTGAAACTATCATCACATCGTGTACCTTTACATTGACCTGTGAAAAAATTTCAAAAACTTGGCATGAGCATAAAAAGCTCAGTAAGGGATATAAAAATACATAAAGGAAACATTAGTACATGTATACATAAGAATCAATGAAATCATACATTACGCATAAAACCTAAGCAAGTTAACATACCTCATGAAATCATAATATTTATGAATAACTCATAAAAAAATAATACATAGAGGTATCTTGAGGCATTCATAACATTCTAACGTAGGGAGTAAACCTCAGGGTTACGTTTGGAATACCCATCACAGTATATTCCCTAAATCACTTCGGAGAAACCTTAACATTTAACCCATTCGCATTAACCCATGCATTGGAGAGATATATCGGGCTAACCCACCCATAACTTATCATGTAACCAACCGTCTTCATAAAAAATGCCCAAGAACCATAACATAATTGTATCAAATAAAACATGAATAAAGGAAACATAACATTTCCACATTTCAATCACAATATGTAAATAAGGCATTGATATAATAAAAACATTATCAAAACCATTTTCAATACCAAAATAAAAGAAAAGTAAAACATGGTATTTATTTTTTTCATTTTTAAAAAAATATTATGCCTTGTAGAGGAAGTTGAAGCTCAAATAATGGTCACGGCGGCGGTGAAGACGTTGTCGCCGCATACGTACGACAAAAAACATTCCCTTTTGTCGTTTAGTAAATGATTCATATAATAAATTATTCCTTTTGAATAAATGTAAAATTAAAAAGTTTTTATACACCGTTTAAAATAATGTTGTGTATAAAACAAAATATGCATCAACGAAAGGAGATTGATGCGATGCCCCATACCTCGGAACCGACTTGACTTGATCGTTCTTTAACCTCCAGAATAATAAATCTGAGTTAATTTCTACTTGATTAGGAACCTTTTTCAAGTTAATTGTTCCGTTTATATCTCTTATTACCATGTTATGAACACAATGGAATTATTTATGTTAATAATGGTCGTTTTGTCGATCATTGGTACTTGAGTCAAAAATAAACTCTTTATAATTACAAGTTGTTCATGTGGTAAAATATCCAATATATCCAGAATTATATTCATGATTTAGATATCATATATATCATATATATCCAGTATATACATTCATTTATAACATTACATAAAATTTGGAGGTAAGAAATGATACGCACCGTTCATGGAGACGGTGAGCCGTACCTACGCAGAAACACTACTTTAATTTCTATTTCGTATTTTATGGAATGGAATCATAATGATATAAACATATATTATAATTCTAGTATAATATCCTATATAATATCATTAACTCCACCCTTTATATTTCCCACATATTTCATTAACGAATCAAATCACTTTGAGGGGGCGGTAGTCCGCACTTCATAAAATGAAGATATCGTGTTTACACATAATGGAAACCATAAAGGTATTCCATAAATGTAAAAGTAAAAAAGCTTAAGGAAACCATAAAAATATTATATATCCTATATAAATATAGTGACATCTTAATGGCCACCATTGAAGGTGTTAGAAGAATATTGGACAATCATCGTTTCGTGAGGTAGAAATTCGTCATCCATGGAAATAGTATGCTCTTTAACCATTATATGTAGGTGTGTGTAAGTGTAGATAAAATAATTCTTATAAAAACATCCTAATATATTGAAGATACTGGTGTTGTTACAAAAAAAATTAATAAAAATATTTTCGGTGTTTGGGTAAGAAAAATTAAACAAAACAACATTAAAGAAGTCTTTACCTTTAAATCGGGTAACTCCTCTTGGTTTGTTCTAAAAGGGTTTCTTGAAGAGATTTCTGCCTAAGGTTAGGCTTCTAGGATTAAGAGAGGGATGTGGAGAGATAAAATGATTAGATCTCGGCTGAGACAATGGCTTGAGAAGTGTGTGTAAAGAGGTAGAGGTGGGGGCCTTTTATAAGAGGAGAGGAGGGGCACTCTTATAATGTCAAGAAATGTTACATCATTTTAAAATGTTTTTTGGATTTTAAGGGACCCACATTTATATATTCCGAGGAAAAGGTGATAAGGGTTAGAAATATACTCATAAAATAGGTCTATGACATGTTTATGTCTTATATTTTACAATATATTTTCATTTTATTTAAATCATTCATTAATGAGATAATCGCTGCATCATCATGATGTCATAAATAATTTAATTTATATAATGTCTAAAAATTATAAAAAAAATACTATGATGTATGAAATATTTTTACCTTTCTAATTAATATTTATAGTCTAAGAGATCATTTATGTAGACAAAATTTAAAATGTTTTACTCGGGTGATACATTCTTTAGTAATATTCTCCTTTCTATAAAAATAAAATGATAAATTGTTACATTCACCCAAAAGTGATTCCATGGGGTCCCTATGTTTGGAACAAGGAATCCCATGGTCGTAAATGACACAACCAGTATAATTAGGACACATTTTGGGTCATTTTTTTATTATTATGATATTATTTTATTATCCTTAACTACCTGATTACTAATTAATAAAGATAATTAAAGATAATTACAGTCGTTACTATTCATAATGCCCAAAAACAAAAGAGTCTTAATTACATAATTTGGTCCTTCTGATTCAAAATATGGAATCCATTTTACCAAATTCCAATAATAGAAATTGCAATAATGAATTTAAAAATAATTTCTGTTGTCAAAACAAATAGCCGGTTTTTTTGAGACAATATGTATGAAAAGATTGGCACTTTTTTGTTCCCAATTCCAAAGTGAAATTAATTTGAATGAAAACCACTAGATTAAATAGTAAAAATATATTCAAATTAAACTTTAAAACCAATTAAAAATATAATCTAACCATAAAATTAAATTAGATGAAAAATCTGTTTTGATGTAAAATGTAGTATTTTTCACTATTCATTAAAAAATGAACATTGTCAGAAAAAAAAAGTATACAATGTAAATTTCAATGTCCCAATAGTAAAGAATAAGTTTATTTTGACAAATAGAGCTTATAAAATTGTCAAAATTTTCATTTAAAAATTGTTTTCCATCAAAAGGCAGTAAAACAATATTTTAAAAAAATTAGTGTATCCCATGTTTAATATCGGATTTATTCTCATTTTAAGCCTCTAAAACACTATCTAATTCATAAATATACATAGATAAGAATATATATTATTCAATACTTACTTGGGATGTTAAATTCTTACCCTCATTAGAAAATTTTTTCCCTGTAATTTATTTACTTATCGAATAAGTGGTGGTATTTATTCCTCATTGCATTTTCAGATTCCCATTTTGCATCTTCAATCATGTGGTTTTTCCACAGAACCTTTACTTGATGATTCACCTTATTACTCAACACATGCTCCTTGTGGTCAAGAATCAAGACTGGTTTTTCCTCATATGATAGATTTTTTTCCATGTGAACTACCTCTAGACTCAAAAAATGAGATAGATCTAGAATGTACTTCCTTAACATTGAAACATGAAAAACATTGTGTACCTGAGATAAACTCGGAGGTAATTCCACTCAATATGAAACTGATCTAACTCTCTCCAAAATTTCATATGGTCCAATGAACCTTGGACTCAACTTTCCTTTATTAACAAATCTCATCACACTTTTCCATGGTGATACTTTTAGAAAAACATGATCACCTACCTCAAAAGAGAGATCCTTCCTCCTGTTGTCTGCATAACTCTTCTTCCTGCTCTGAGCTGTTCTCATGTGTCTCTATATCAGCTGAACTTTTCCTACCAACTCTTCTACCAATTCTAGTCTCATCAACTTCTTTTCACCCACTTCATCCCAGAAAGCTGGAGTTAGACACTTCTTCCCATAAATGCCTCAAATGGTGCCCTAAGTATACTAGAATGAAAACTGTTATTATAAGAAAACATAACCAAAGAATGTTGTTGGTCCCAGCTTCCCTAATAATCCATCGAAAAAGAATGTAGAATATCCTCCAATGTCTGAATTTTTCATTCTTACTACCCACCTAATTGAGGATGAAAAGTTGTACTATAATTTAATTCAGTACCCAACGACTTCTGAAGGCCTTTCCAAAAGTTAGAAGTAAACCTGGGATCATGATCATATACAATGGAGAGAGGAACTCCATGTAACCTGAATATTTCATTATGATACAAAGGGTAAAGTTGATCTAGGGAAAAATTATCTCATATAGCATGGAATTTATCAGATTTAGTCAAGCGATCAACAATAACACAGATTTCATTATTACCTCGAGGTGTCTTCGGTAATCCCACAACGAAGTCCATGGATATATTCTCCAATTTCCACTCTGGCACTAGTAATGGCTGAAGCATCCCTTCTGGTAACTGCCACTCTAATTTTACCTGATGAAAGTTAAACACATCATAGTAAAATTAGTAATATCCCTTTTCATTCCATCCCACCAGTAATAATCCTGAAGATCTCTATACATCTTAGTACTCCCTGGATGAACTGACAATGGAGAACTATGAGATTCACATAACAACTCCCTATTCTACTTTGAATCACAAGGCACACACAATATCTTCCCAAATCTCAAAACACATTCATTATTAATAATGAATTCAGGCATCCTACCTTTCTGAACCGACTCTACCTTTTTCTTTAACCTGCAGTCTTGCTTCTGTGCTTTCTTAATTCTGTCTGATAGATAAGATTTCACTGATACCTGAGACAAAACAGAAGTATATCCTGCACCAACATCTTCTATGCCAAAGTTCATAAAATCCTTAACGAAAGGATCACGTTCCAAACATAACATTGTTAATGAAGCATTAATTTTTTGACTCAAATCATCAACCACTTTATTTTCATTTCCCAAATGGTAATGAATTGTACAATTATAATCCTTGATTAATTATATCCATCTCATATGTCTCATGTTCAATTAATTCTAGGTGAATATATACTTTAAACCTTTTTGATCGGTATATATTTCACACTTTACTCCATACCAATGAAGCCTAAAAATTTTTAAAGCAAAAACAACAACAGCTAATTCCAAATCATGTGTAGGGTAATTTACCTCATAAGTTATCAATAGTCTTGAAGCATAAGCAATTACCTGATCATTCTGCATTAGGACGCAACCATGTCCTTTCAATGAGGCATCACTATTGATAATAACCTCCCCATTCCTGGAAGGTAGTGCAAAACTAGAGAATTCACCAATCTTGTTTTCAATTCCTGAAATCAATCATCACATTCTTTTGTCTCGATAAACATAACACCCTTCTGAGTTAGCTTAGTCATTGGACTAGATAACCGTTAAGAATTTATAAGAAACCTTCGGTAATAGCCTGAAAAACCAAGAAAACTACGAATCTCATTTACCTTTGAGGGTCTTATTCTTCCACAACCATTGTTTTTGCAGGATCAACAGTTATCCCATCTCTAGAAACAATGTGACCAAGGAAAGTAATTTTTTGCAACAAAAACTCACACTTTATGAATTTCCAATAGAATTTATTTTCCTTTAAAGATTGAAAAATAACCCTTAAATGTCTTTCATTCTCCTTCTTACATTTAGAAAACACCAAAATATCAATAATGAAAACAACCACAAAATTATCCAAGAACTCATGTAAAATTCTATTCATAAGGTCCATGAATACAGCAGGTGCATTGTTTAGTCCAAAAGGCATAACTACAAATTCATAATGTCCATATCTTGTACGGAACGTGGTCTTCAGAATATCTACTTCCTTTACCTTCAACTGATCATACCCCGATCTCAAGTCAATCTATGAAAAAAACTGAGCTCCCTAGAGATGATCAAAAAAATTATTGACATGTGGCAAAGGATATTTATTCTTAATAGTGATGTTATTCAAGGCTCTATAATCAATTCATAGTCTAATAGAACCATCTTTTTTTAACAAATAATATAGGAGAACCCCATGGTGATGTGCTAGGTCGAATGAAACCTTTCTCTAAAAAATCATTCAATTTATCCTTCAACTCTAAAAGTTCAATTTGAGCCATTAGATACAGGGGTTTTGAAATTGGCTTAGCATCAGGAACTATGTCAACAGTAAACTCAACTTCCCGATCTAGTATTATTCCAGGAAACTCATTAGGAAAAACATCAGGATACTCATTTACCACTGTCACAACATTAATCTGAATAGTTCTCTTGTTTTCAACAATATGTGCATGGTAACATTCATTTCCATCATTTACATGTTTCTCGGCCTCTTGATATGTTATCAAGAGTAAGGGTTCATTCTTGTAAAAAAACTGAAATTCTTTCTAAAATGAAAATTCTTTATCTCTACAGTCAATCTTAGAATGGTAAATTGAGATCCAATCCATACCGAGGATAACATCAGACTCTACTAGAGGTAAAACAATAAGGTTTTCAAGTAGTTTCTCTCCACGGATAACGATGGGAAGATTATTATAAATTCTTTTTGCCTCAACATTTTCCCTAGGTGTTTTTACCACATGTTTAGGAGTCATTTCTTGAGATGGTATTCTGATTTTACTAGAAATATTTTCAGAGACGAAGGAATGTGTAGACCCTGAATCAAACAACACACTGCCATAATCTGAAAAAACAAAAAAAGTACCAGATACCACATGATTTTATGGACCAACAACTGCTGAAGTAGTTTCAAAGGATTTCACCACCCCTTTCTTCTTGTAGTCTAACTACTTCCCATCACTCGAGCTCTTTGTCGGAAATTTGTTTTCATAGTGACCCATTTCTTTGCACTTAAAGAATTTCACTAACTATAAATCAAATTTGGTCTTACCATCACCCTGATCTTTTTCAGTGCAATCATGAGCCTTATGTCTCATATTACCACATCAGTAGCACTTTCTAGAATTCAGAAGACATACCCCAGCATGCCTTTTACCAGATTTATCACAAACTGGAACTTATTTTTCATACCATCAAACCTTTTTGAAGAATTCTTACCTTTCTCCTGCCACCTCGGTCACTTCTTCTATTGGTTGTTATAGAAAACTTTATCTTTGTAAAACTCCATTTCCACCTTCTCAGCACATCAAACATGATTTTCATTACTTTTGAACTCACGAGAATCCAATGTCCTTCGATATTTTGCCTTTAATCCTGAGTAAAAATGATTGATTTTACTATCAATGTCACAGATAATATTTAGAGCATACCATGCCAATCGAGTGAACCTTTCTTCATAAGTATCCACTGAGTCTTCCTATTTCCTCAATTCGAATAATTTTTTTTCATCCTCTGTCGAACAAACTTAGGAAAATACTTCTCAAGAAACATACCTTTGAATTCATCCCAGTTGAGAGCATCAATCTCACTAGCGTCCCTGATATTTTTAACCATTGACCACCACTGATTTGTTTCACCCTCAAAACAGTAAATTGCATGACTATCCCTTTGATTTTCTAAACACCCCATGACATCAAAAATCTTCTCTAGTGCATTAATCAACCCTTTAGCAATCACATGGTCAGATGATCCTCTGAATGATGGGGGATGTTGCCTCATGAAATGTTCCACCATTGATAGTTTCCTCTACGGTTGATCTGGCTGATCTCATGCATGGATACCACCACCATTTATCGCTTTATTCAACTATGACATTACTACAACAAACTTTTTAGCTCCAATTCCGACCATCTCAGGATGCTGATTCGGAAGGGCATTTCCTTCAGAATGCCTTCCTAGAACTTCTTCCCTGTTTCCTCTACGGAAAACCATTCTGAACCATCATGACATAGATGAAGAAACATGGTAATCTTCAAATTCTATATCATTTCAATTTTACCATAACAAAAAAAATATTTTTGGATAATCATTTAATAGAATTCCAACTCCTAAAGTTATCTAAACTGACCTCTGATACCATCTATAAGGCCCCATCCTTAAACATTACTTAATCTTGAGTTACTTCAAGAATACACATTGAGAATCTTTTCAGGTGTAGAGTTTTAGAGAATTAGATCATAAATCATGCATTACATTCCACATTTAAACAGAGTGGTTAAATAAAAGATTGTACTCATTTTTCCCATCAATGGAAACAAATTTAAAATAAACCATTGATTCTTCTATGACAATTCCTTGACACAATCAACACATCATGTACCTTTACCTTGACCTGTGAAAAACATTTCAAAAACATGGGATGAGCATAAAAATCTCAGTAAGGGATATAAAAATACATAAAGGAAACATTAGTATATGTATACATAAGAATAAATGAAATCATTATTTACTCATAAAACATAAGCACGTTAACATACCTCATCAAATCATAAGATTTAATAATTACTCATAAAAACAGAATACATAGAGGTAACATGAGTCATTCATAACATTCTTACAAAGGGAGTAACTCTCATGGTTACGTTTGGAATACCCATTATAGTATATTCCCTAAATTTCTTTTGAGAAACCATAACGTTTAACCCCTTCGAATTAACCATTGCATTGGAGAGCTATATCGGGGTCACCCGCCCTTATTTTATCATGGAACCACCCGTCTTCATAAACAATTCCCAAGAACCATAACATAATTATATCACATAAAACATTCATAAAGGAAACATAACATTTCCACATTTCAGTCACAAGATATCAAGAAGACATTGATATAATAAAAACATTATCAAAACCATTTTCAATACCAAAATAAATGAAAAGTAAAACATTTTATTTATTTTTTCCATTTTTTTCAAAAAAGTTATGGCTTGTAGAGGAAGTCGAATCTCAAATAATGGTCACGGCTGCGGAGAATTCATTGTTGCCGCATACGTACGACGTGAAAACATACCCTTTTGTAATCTATTAAATGAATAGTATAAAAAAAGATTCCTTTTGAATAAACATATATTTCAAAGGGGCTTATACACCATATAAAAGTAATTTTTGTATAAAACAAAATATTCTTAATGAAAAGAGATCAAGATGAAGTACCATACCTCGGGTCCAACTTGACTTGATCATTCCTTAACATCCTGAATAATAAACATGAGTTAATTTATACTTTCTTAAGAACCTTTTTCAAGTTAATTGTTGCTTTTATATCACTTATTACCATGATATTAACATTATGTAATTATTTAAGTTAATAATGGTCGTTTTGTCGATCATTGGTACTTGAGTCTAAAATAAACTCTTTATAATTACAAGTTGTTCATGTGGTAAAATATAAATTATATCCATAATTATATTCATGATGTAGATATCATATATATAATATATATAAATTATATACTTTCATTTAAAAAATTACATAACATTTAGAGGTATGAAATGAAATGCATCGTTCATGGAGACAGTAAGCCGTATGTACGCATGAATGCTACTATCATTTCTATTTCGTATTTTATGGAATGGAATCATAATGACATAAAGGTATATTATAATTCCAGTATAATATCATATATAATATCATTAACTCCATCATTTATAATTCCCACATATGGCATTAACGAATCAAATCACATTGAGGGGGCGGTAGTCCGCACTTCCTAAAATGAAGATATCGCGTTTACCCATAATGGAAACCATAAAGGTATGACATAAATGTAAAAATAAAAAAGTGTATTGAAAACATAAACATATTATATATCATATATAAATATAGTAACATCTTAATGTCCACCTTTGAAGGTGTTAGAAGAATATTGAACAATCATCGTTTCATGAGGCAGAAAATCGCCATCCACGAAAACAGTATGCTCTTTAGCCATTATATGTAGGTGTGGGTAAGTGTAGCTAGAATAATTCTTATAAAAACATACTAGTATATTTAAGATACTGGTTTAGTTTCAAATTCAATTAATAAAAATATTTTAGGGGGTTGGAGAAGAAAACTAAAACAAAACATCATTAGAGAAGTCTTTAACTTTAAATCGGGTAACTCCTGTTGGTTTGATACAAAAGGTTCTCTTGAAGAGCTTTATGCCTAAGGTAAGGCATCTAGGATGAATATAGGGATGTGGAGAGATAAAATGGTCAGATATTGGCCAAGACAATGGCTTTTTAAGTGTTTGTAAAGAGGTAGAGGTGGGGCCTTTTATGGGAGGAGAGGAGGGGCACTCTTGGAATGTCAAGAAATGTTACTTTATTTTAAAAAGGTTTTCAGATTTTAAAGGTCCCAAATTGAAATATATCTAGGACAAGGTGATAAGGGTTTGAAATATACTCATCCAATAGGTCTTTTACAAGTGTAAGTCTTATATTTTACATTATATTTTCATTTTATTTAAATTGTTCATTAATGAGATAATTGGTCCATCATCATGATGTCATAAATAATATAATTTATATAATGTCTAAAAATTATAAAAAAATACTATGATGTAGGAAATATTTTTAGCTTCCCAATTACTATTTATAGTCCAAGATATCCTTTATGTAGACAAAATTAAAAATGTTTTACTCGGGTGATACATTCTTTAGTTATATTCTCCTTTCTTTAAAAATAAAATGATAACGTGTCACTTTTACCCAAAAGTTAATCCATGGGGTCCCTAAGTTTGGAAAAAGGCATCCCATGGTTGGAAATGACACAACCTATAGAATTAGGACACATTTTGGTGTAATTTGTTTTATTATTATTATGATATTATTTTATTATCCTTAACTACCAGATTACTAATTAATCAAGCTAATTAAAGATAGTTACCATCATTACTATTCATAATGTCCAAAAACCAATGAGTCTTAATTACATAATTTGGCCCTTCTGATTCCAAATATGGAATCCATTTTAAAATATTTAAAACATTTAAATTTCAATAATGAATTTAAAAATAATTCATGTTGTCAAAACAAATAGCGGGTTTTTTTTGAAACAATATCTATGAAAAGTTTGGCACTTGTTTATGCCAAATTCCAAAGTAAAATTAATTATAATCAAAACCATTTTATTAAAATGGTAAAAAAATATTCTAATTAAACTTTAAAACCAATTAAAAATATAATCTAAACATATAATTAAATTAGATGAAAAAGCAGTTTTGATGTAAAATGCAGTATTTTTCACTATTCATTAAAAAATGAACATTGTCCGAAAAATACCAAAAAATTATCCAATGTAAATTTAAATGTCCCAATCATAAATAATAAGTTTATTTTGACAAATAGTGCTTATAAAATTGTGAAATTGTTTATTTAAAAATGGTTTTCCATCAAAAGGAATTAAAACAATCTTTCAAAAATATTAGTGTATTCAATGCTTAAGATTGGATTTATTCTCATTTTAACCCTCTAAAATACTATCTAATTCATAAATAGATAGATATAATAATATCTATAATTCATTAATTAATTGGGATGTTACACACCCCATTGCTATTTTCCCACATGTGTCATGTAATGTGCTTATGATTATCCATTTGACAGAATCTATGGTAGACTAGAACCAAATGGCTGTTAGTGATATAGTACATATTGTGGTATATTCTAGTAGCTTTCAAAGAGTATTCTATGTACCTTTACATACAGGTTTGAATTTTGTTACATACATATTTTTATAGGGATTGTATTTGGACCGGCATATTTTATTTATTCTATGCATTAATATTGTTTTGGGATATGTATTTTTGTGGGCATTGGTTTTTTAGTTGTTTTTAGATATCTACTTTCTGTGGTCATCGAAATGTTTTCATGTGTATAGGTTCACTGGGAATTCCTCCAAATATTGTGACATTATCACTTACTGCAAGTCACCAGCACCTAACCTACTTGAGGTTCGCATGCATAGTTGTGGCATGGGCCCCACATGGATGGATCAAGTCATATTTTACATGTCTATGTGCTGACAATATAATTCTGATTTAAGCTCTGACATGATCAATAATCTTTCCACTATATATAAATTTCTTTTTGGACATTATTTTATTTCATTTTATTGGAATGATTCTTCTATGTCCATAACATCCCTATGATTATTTTAACAAACCTTTATGTTCATATTATTCTCCAATATGAGGGATATATCCTATGTCTAACCTCAATAGTGTTATGAGATCACTTATTTCTAATTTTTTTCTTCAACATTTTTTCATGGATGGTTCAACGACTAATGACCATATAGTGGTAACTAATGTAATGAAATATGTTTTAGATAATGATGATTTTACGTACATAATATATTTTCATATCAAATATCTTTTACAATATAACATTATGATTTAATGAAATGTTTATTTATTATATTTTTTGAATATTCAAAAAAAATTATTTAAAAACAATAATATTATTCTTGGTAAAATATATTGATCATCCATCTTGATAACATACTAATTTAGAGATTCGTGGTATTTCAAACATTTAGTTAACAAATATTTGATAGAAAAAATGATTTATAATTTAATATATACTAAAATAATAAAAATAATGTAATTTTTGTTATACTTGTAGATGATTGTCAAACCATATTATCTAATAATTAATGAGATTATAAAGAAAATATTAGTTCCATTAATATAAGGGAATATTTATTTTATAAACCAAACATGTATAGTAAAAAAGTTCCTTGGGGTCATAAAATATAGAATACAAATAAATTTATGTCTTCCATATCTATAATTTTTAAAAATTCAATCATAAATAAATTCATGGTTTTATGATACTATTTTTTATACATATTTTGTGAAATAACATTGATAGAAGTTGTATTTTTAGATGAAATAGATTGTTTTTGAAAAATAAAAACATTATGATTATTTATAGGATTTTGAGATCCCAAAAAACATAACTATATATTGATGAAAATTGGTTAAAAATGAATGATTATTTTTTAGTTAGTTGATTTTTGATTTTATATTCTAAAATATTTGTATTTTTTTACATATCCAAAAAAAAATATCTTTTTGAATAATTTTATTTTCATTAAAATGTTTATTTTTTCTAATATTAATTTTTTTATTATATTTTGTGTTGAGATCATATCATTTTTAATGTTTTTCATCATTAAAACTTAAAAAAATTAATTTTTTTTATTAAATGGTGATGGAAAATAGTAAGTATTAATGGATAAATAAGAGTGTAAAGGAGATTGTCAAATATGAGAACTGATAACATCACCTTCCATACTGAATTCTACGAGTCTTTTAGGAAATGAGTCAATTGAGGTGGTTGAGTCAAGTAGTCTCCACAATCACTCTAAATCAAGACATTATGATTTCTTAAAATTTTTAATTTCCTTAAAATTATTTTTATATATGAGTAATTAAATATAAATATAATCATTCTTAATTAATTAATATCATGTAAAATATATTGTTTTATATTGTTTTATTTTACAGAATTATTTTATGTTTCATTCATTTTGTTTAGTCTGTTAGATATCTTGATCAATTCATAAATTTTATATTCATTATATGATGTATCTATATTGTTAAAAGTGTTGAAAAAACGTTTTACTTTGCATAATTTATCGTTCATTGAATATTTTTCTACACTTTATACTTTTCTTGATTATCTCTTATTATTATTTCATATGTTATATGAGGTAAAAATTTCTCAGGAAGCATTATATTATTTTATGTATTTTGATTCTTATATACTAATCATCTTAGGTTAAAAATAGCTATTAATAACCAAGTAATCTCCTTAAAAAAGTTTATTATAGAAAAATTATTAAAATGAATCTTTATCTAATGGAAATTGATTTAATAATTTGATTTTTTAACAACAGATTCATTTGAATGTATCGTAAATATTTCAAATTTTTATGTAAAAATAACCAAATATGAAATTTGTTTAATTATTTATCACATCATGAGTCAATGTTATGAGTTTTAATATTTAATCAGATATTTTCAAGATGATGTACATTATAATTCATTTTGGTCATGTTCCTAATGATGAAAATTCATACATTTTTTATTAAGATCAAATATCTTTCACTCATGATTATTTCATTAAAAATATGATTATTTTAAAGGAGTATACCCCTGTATAAATATTTTTCAAAATTAATAAAATAATCTTCTAATAAATATATACATATTATTTTTCCAATAAGAGTAATATGAAAGATTAAAAATTGTCACTCATCCAAAATGAAATCACTCAATGTTATTTGGAAAATAATCTATTTTTAGAAAATGATAACAGAAACTGATTATGTTTTAGAAAATTAAAACATTCTATTGAATATAATAATTTTTAAAAAGGAAAATATATTTATTTATCAATATTTTTTTAGTGTAGAATAACAAAAGTTGGTGAATTTCCTTTAAAAAAAGAAAATCAGGATAATAAAGGGGAAAATTCATAACATAATCATTTAGATATAATTGAGAAACTGATAAATTTGTTCAATAAAATTATATATAATATCAATGATAATGAATTGACTATGAAACTCATAATTTGGATGAATTAAATTAATTAAAATAGGTTTATTGAGATCATATTATGGAATATATAATTTGAAATATAGTGAATATACTGTTTGATAAAGGTATTCTAAACTATAACTTTGTGATCCACTATTTTACTTCCCTGTACATTGGGGGGGTTTCCCTTATTCCCATGATTTTAATATAGATCATGAAACTACATCCCCATTTCATTTTAAAATTAATTAACAAGAGTGAAATCCATTATTTTGTTTTGATTGATTTATAAAAAAACAATCTTCCATTTTGATCTAATGAAACTTGTATGAAATACAACATCCTTTCTTTTTGATTAAATTATCAAGAAACCAATTGAAGAAGGAAATAGAGAAGAGACTGAATATCTTTTGGAATATTCCATAAAAATCAAGACTCGGAACACACAATGTGTAGAACCAGTTATGTGTAACAGTGATTGTGTCATAGGAATATGATGAGAGAAATTTAGAGTACATTAATCTGATTATATCATGATATATAGCTATGAGATTGTGAAATTATTTCAATAGAAAAATAATTAATAAAATTTGGGGTTCTTTTCATCCATGACACACCAATCCTCTATTTATTTCCTTTAATAAAGAAAGTAACATTCTATAATCCATATCCATGATTAATCATTGTAAATGTCAAATCATGTTCAATAAGGACAAAAACATTTGGATATTTTCAAGAATAATTGACCACACAATCTATTTGGATGAACCCAAAGTATATTTGACATTCTTGACAGTACTCATTTGGAACTTCCTACTTCCCAAAGAAATGAGTTTATAATTGGGACATCTATTCTTATTTCAAAATCCACCATCTGGCTAGTAGATATTCATCTACTACGTATTGATTCATGTTGGTTCCTCCAACAAAACATTTTCCATCATGATTTTTCAAAAAGCCTGTATTTGATCATCATCATCTTTTTCAGGTTTAAACATGTCCATAATTACATAAAAGGTCCCTAAAATATCATAAATAATGATCCTCAATTTCAATTTAATTATATCACATGTTTTAATAAGAACATGATTTTTTATTGAATTATAATTATGATGAAACACTATAATTAAATTTTTATAAATACAAATCGGTGTCTTTCATCACGAAGACACCATTGAAAAAATATAGGTTTGAAATTATTTTCCCAATAATTCATTGACTATTTTAAGGGAAAAAATTAATAAAAAAATAAATTATACCAATTTTATATAGGTGAAAATCATGAACTATATAAAGGTTACATTAATTTCAAAAAACACTATTTTCTACTAAATTTCTAACATATCACATTCAATGTGGAATTTCTTATAAAGTCCTTAAATATAATGTGATATAATGTACAAAAAATGAATGTCTTAATTATTGTATTCTATATAAGAGATGATATTTATGTAATCAAAAGTGATAATGATGTTTTTCTTCATGAAGTAATTAATCACGAAATGTTTAATGTATTAATCAATATAAAAATATAATAATATGAATTTTTTAATGGTTCTATTTAATGTCCCTCTTTACACCATATTCTAAATATATTTCAAATCATCTATGATTCCCAACCACATAATGTGAAATTTAATATAATATAAAAACAATGGGTTAATCATAAAAATAAGAGATTTAAAAAAAATATGAAATTTTTTTATTCAACATATATAAATTTATTAAGTAATCATTATTATGTGTAATTGGGACTCGATATTGATATATTCAAACCATTTTAGAACCCGATCTCTAGTAAGAAAAAATTTATGGTTGTTTAGATCCCCAATAATCTAACACCAAGGATGTGTAAAAAGTAAAATTCTTTTAGTATTTCATTGATGAATCCATTGAAGCATTATCTTGGAAATGAAATTCATACAAATATTATCCCCATTTGAATAATTATATCGGTTATGGAATAATTATTTCGAAACATATCATACACCTAATATAAAAATTAATAATATACATGTTGATTTATTTAGAACTGTAAATTATTTCCCAAAACCTGATAAATTCACCAATAGGAACACATATACTAGTTTGTAGTGTCCATTTTAATACATTTTTTTATGCCTAAATGACTAAATTTGGGAAAAAATTATTTTCAGGTATCATCATAGTTTTCACAATGTATATCTTCGGTTTCAATAGATAAAGACTAAATATCAATGGAGAATTAATACATTAAAACCCATATAATCACAATTATGTTCTGAAATAATATCACAATTTATATATATATATAGATGAAATTTTTTTAAAATATCCATTAGGTAGAAAAATAATTAAATGTTATTTTTAAACCAAATCTATTGAAATTCATTCAAAAAAATTGATGGAAAAAATATAATTTTATACATAAAAATTTATTAAATGAGTTTTTCACATTCATTTCACTACATAGCATGAAGAATATGAAGCCAATTTAGATTGATATTCTTTCATAAAAATTATCGATAACATATTTTCATATGTATTTTATATTATCTACATCATGATTTGTGATTATTATTCAATTTATTATGAATTTTGTTGATGATAATTATTTCAAAGGTCCAATATAGTATCACTAGTTGTTTAGGATTTAGGGGTAAATTATTTAAATGTTTTTTTATTAATTTCTAAAAAAATGTAATTAATTTCATTGTTATTTATTCATAATAAATATTTTATAAATATATTTCTATCATCTAAAATCATACATTCCTTATATATCACCACTAGATAGATATATTTATAATTATTTATGATAAAAGGGTTGTTTCTGCATTTCTCCTATGTATATGGATGATATTAAGATAATATACCTATCCTATTGAAATTAAATTAACAAAATTTCAACCTGATAGGAAATCAATAATCATTCATAGTGTTATCCTACTATTTTGGAGGTCCTCATTAGTTATAGTAACACAAATGTCAATTTTATAACAACAATTCTATATTCTTAAAAATAGAATAATTTTTTACTCATTAATTGATTAATTTAGGATGGAAACAATGTTAAAATTATGAAGTCGAAAAGAAATTGTGATAAATATAAAAAATATATCAATAACGACATATTTTAATTGTGAGATAAAAAATTAACAAATAAATTTTGAGATTCTAATATATAATATAATTATTAATTTATTTAATAAATATAATAATTCTTATTCCCTTTAATAGATTATTAAAATTTTATTCTAACATATTTTTTGTATGATTTTATGTTTTTGGACTGGGTCCTCAATTTCATTGTAAGAAAATTGAAATTTTCATTGTTAATGGATTAAAATTTCATATAGTAAATTTGGACAACAGTTTATAAATAAAAAATTTTGTAACATTTACAATGATTAATAAGAGATATAATTGAATGTTTTCTAATATTTTCAAATTTACATACAATGGAGAAAATTAAATTTATTAATTAACATTAAAGTGAAAATGTGTCACTTGGGGAATGAAAATATTTTCCTTATAATTCACATCTATAAACATATCTCAAATAATTAATTTTTTTCATTAAGAACATGATTAATTTATATCATTATTATATGGGAAAATGTTATATGATATGTATGAAACACAGTATAATGAATGGAGTGTAATTATGAAAATTAAAACACTTTTTTGAAATGGGTTATAAATTATAGTAATGAACATATTCCATTGAACCGATAAAAAAATGATTAGCATTTTTTCATCCTCGATAGTTAGATTATTTTTCAAAATGGTGGAAGATTTATATTATGCAATGATATAGATTGATAATGATATGCACATTGAAGGAGAAAGTGATTTTTTACAGTAACCAATTATACATTTAATACAGGATTGATATGGATATAGTAATACCCCATCTGGTATGGTATTAGTTTGTTTTAGGAAGCATTTTGATATTTTTTATCACCCTAAAATCATAGATTCATAGCCCAATAATATTTGGAAAATGGTAGTACATATCAAGTAAAACATATTATTTTAAAAAATATGTAATAATGATCTACCTAAAGATTGGGGTGTGAAATTTAGTGTAATTAAAATAATATTATTATGTAACTATTGTGTTGAAGTTAACTAAAATTTATTCAATCATTTTGTAAAAGCTATTGGTGATGCTTTAGGATCATAGTTCTAAAAAATTACATCAACATCAATATTTTATGAGATCCCCTTAATAAATTCTTATAAAAATTGATTTTGGACATTGTTCAGTAGACTGTGAGACATGAACATGATGTTTTCTAATTTAAATGGTTAATCGGATCATCATATACACTTCAAAAGCACTCTAAAAATCATGGACCTAGGCTATCCATACAAGGAGTCGTGTTTTTGACAAAATCTATCGTTGTATGGTTTCCATATTTGGTGGAATGTACATATCTGATTTTAATATTTTTCTTCCTAAAATCATTATATGCATGGTTTGCGATTATATGAGAGAGAATTACTTATGGATATAATAGATAACCATTATTTATAGTGTAATGTTAAATGTTTATGTGGTATATGTCTTGGAAAAATATAGGGGAGGGAGAAACTCTAGGTTCTCTATTTTATTACCAATATGTAACTTCTATTGGAAATTAAAATGTCTTCAATTGTATTATAGAACAACAAAAAGTGGAATTTATAGATGAAATATTTATAATTTCGCATTATTAATTCTAGAATCTGACTAAAACCTTGTTTGAACTTCTTATAATGAATACACTACCATTTTAATTTTTCATTATATCTTCATAATATTATTCAAATAAAATTGTACATATTACACATCATGAGTAAATAAAACATGACTACACGTAGGAAAACTATTAATAGTGATAGATATGCCCCGCTTATAATTTTTTCTTCTGCATTTTCTCTTCCCTAGATTGAAATGATATTGTACCTAAAGATTCTCAAGATCATGACTACATCATGAAAAAATCATACACTTATCATTGGATTCTCCCTCTAAATAAAATAGTATTTCAATTTATTAGTATATTTTTTCCATTAAAATTGGGAGTGTCATAATTCTATTGAATGGGGCATAGAGTTGTTCTACTAAATTGAAAGAAATTTGGAAGAGTATAATCTAATTTGTAACAGAAGAATAATCATATTTATTGATGAATTCCCTAATTTATTTCATTTTACATTTTCATATAGTGTCATATATAGTTAAATAACAAATGTTTATGGTTTTTTAATGTGAGAAATGAGTTCATGGATTTCACAAAGGGAAAATCTTATGGGTGAGAGGTCCATGTTAGGAGACTGGATGGAAACTCATCATTCTTTAGAGAAATTTATATCTTATATCTTTTTCATAATATAAATGGTTATTCAACTATATTATAGTTTTTATTTAAAGGAATTCAACTTTTTGTGTTTCATAAATATATTGGGTAACATCGCATAATATTTATATCCATAAAATTTTAAACCACCTAAAATATCAACATTGATTTATATGGTATTTTAACAATTTAATACATGGTGTTTTATTTTTCATTATCAGTGTGAAGCATTCCTATTTCAGAAGCCTCTCTATCATCGTGGGTTTTATACATGGATTCTCTATAAAAAGTGATAGTGATTTCCTTTAGTTTTACTTTTATTCTACTCCAAAAAACCCAAGTAAATGAAATGTGTTTATTAGTTCCATTATTTTATATCTCCAAGGTATTTAAACCTATAGAATCAGAGAGATTGATCACTCCTTTTCTAGGGTACCCTCATATGTATTTATTTTCATCCCTTTCATTTTTCTTATTTTTATTGCTTTCATGGATGTGTAATATTCTTGTATTTGTTGGTATTAATATATTGATATTTAAAGATAAATTTGTAATTGGAATTGAGGTGTTTTTTAATGAAATTTTTTGTTTTATAAAAACTATTCTGCAACTCTTGTGTGTTTTTTCATTATTATTTGTGTCATTGTTGGGGATTCGATATTTATTAGAATGTTTTTTAATTGTGGATGAAATATAAGTTTTATTTAATTTAGTTGATGGTAAAAAATGACCAATAAAATTTAATATCATTTAATTAATATAATTGAATGTGGATTGATATTTTCTTATCCATTATTTGATTCTATGATATTTATTATATTTAATTGACTATTTATGTTACTCTTAAGATTTTTTTATGTGATAACGATAACCGTTTTATGATAGAAACTTAGGTATTTGACATTCTTAAAAGGATAATTATTTAATGTTTATTGTGAATCATTTGTAAGAATTAATAATTTAGGAAACACAATATATGAAATTGTTGTTTAATTAATCTGAATGAATATTTTATAATGGTAATTATATATGTGTTCTACATCTAAATTTTTTTGTATTCTATTATTGTTATGATTTTTTATATTTCATTTATTAGTACAGAATTAGGTTTATATTTGGTATTTTATTAATTGATTCCTTTTTGTGCGCTGTATGTTGACTTGTTGTGGGGAATGTGAAATCAAGGGGCACTGAAAATTGTATTATAGAAGGTGATGTGTAATGGAAATGGGTTGGTAGTAGTTGTGCAGTTGTTGTCTTATATTGATTGGTGTGTCATGGAGTTATTAGTTTGCAATTTTAGTGATGTTTTTTTGATTGTTAATAGATTATTGAATGGCTGGTAATAATGAAAATGGTAATGAATTTTAGTTGTTATTTAACAGAAAATAATTTAATGAAATTTTTAATGGATTGAAAAAATATGTGTGACATATAATGAATGGTTTTACATTTATTATGGTTAAATTAATCAAAAAATAAGTGTAATGATGGTGGTAAAATTCAATGTCTGAAAATTTCTGAAGGATATTTTTAAATTTTTAATAAAATATGTTATATTAATTATTTTATTCCATGGATGTATGGGTAATGGTTGAGTAATTTATATTGTTGTTAGTATAATGAAATAATCTTATATTAGTTGTGAAGGTTTTTGTAAATTCTTTTTGGAATAAAATCTTGGTATGAAAACGTGTGTGGATAATTTTTATTATATTATATTTTTTTATTTCATATGAACCATGCCTGAGTGTGATAAACTTAGAGAATCCATTATGTTATTATTATTAAGTTATTTCCATAATATGTATGTTTTCATAGAATGTTTGGCTAACTACTCCATCTTCTCTAATAAATCATCTTAAAATAGTATCTATGGTAATAGACATAGGTAACATCACAAGGACTTTTAATTCCAATAGTTCACTATAAACAATGTTATATAATGTTATGGGATGATAATACAATATAATATGAGATATATATGGAATGGCTCAGGCATTATGGGTTGATGGAATTAGTTTATACTCTATCATGATCATAATAGATTATATTGAAGAAGATATATTGTGGGGTTATGATTCAATATGATTTGACATTTTGTGTACGGTGAAGTGTATTATGTGGTAATAGTTATGATGTGGAATGTGAGTTTGTAGATATTTGTTTATGTGGAAAGTAATTTTATGGGATTATCATGAGAATTTTAAAATTTTATATAAACTGGAATATCAATTTTTAAAAGGTCATGGGGAACATTTTTACTATATTATTTTGATAGATGTTTTATTTATTTGGATGTGATATTATGATAATGATACTTTTTGTTGTTGGAAGATAGTTTAAAAAATGAATGTATGAGTATGTTCTATAATTTTTTAGTGATCCATTAGTGTTAATATTTTATATTTAATTTAGATGTCTTAAAGAGTATCCTATGACATCCCACCTTTTAATACATAACATTTCATTACATTTTACTTACAAATGATCATTAAAGTCTATTGTCATTGAAATTAGGAACAATAAAACAAGAAAACAAGATAAAACATTATTATAATCTTCTTTTATGACTTTATAATAATTTCATCCTAAGAATAATAACTGCATCTCATAACATGGAGAGATGCATTCAATGGAAATGGTGAGGAGAAGGCCCAGTAAGGGTAAACAAGGGAATCAGTTTACGAGGGATGTCAATAATAACTTGAATAAAACATAAAGACAAGAAAAAAGAAATAATATGCATATAATAATGAAAGTAAATTGAATAATAACATGAATATGTGGCTACATCATTTCATTTAGACATTCATAAACATATCACAATGGTACGTCCCCAATTTTTCATAAACATTTCCATGATTATTCACCAAGGTATCGCGAAACTTATCATCAATAGATATTAATTATTTACCAAATACATTGGAGTGAAATCATGAAACACGCTTAATATGTCTTTAATTTCATTTTATTTACACATATTATAATCAATCCATTCATAAATAACCCAAATAGAAGAAAATAAATGGGTTTCATGTCAAAATTGTGATGTTTAGAAGGTGTTAAAACTAAGATCATTATGTCATATATAACACAGGGAAAGAGAGTGAGGGTTATATGTTTGTCAATTACAGGTTCAAATATATCATCATTATATATTTATGAACACCCATATAATAGAAATAGGTATGGGTATAAACATTAATAAAATACAAGAATTTCTTGAGAGAAAGAGATGGAAGCTTTGAGTCAAAATTTCTACAATATAACAGTTATATAACAAGGTTTTTGAAGACATTAAAAAGAGAGGTAACAAGGGTCACCCAATCCTAAATAATTCATTATACAATATTTTTACTTAATAAGATCATGTTATGGATATTTTAATGACATACCACATGAAAAGGAAACAAGAAAGAAAATAGAGGATGTGATTTCTTTTACGAGGAATTCGGCAGCCTAATGGTGTCACTTAAAAATTAAGAAAACAAATTTATGAGAGTGGAAAGGGTATCCCAAAAATTAAACATAAATTGGAAATAAATTAGAACATATAATAACATACACACAACATAAATATATTTAAATTAGAAGACTCAATATAAAGAAAGTCATGACTTAAAAGAGGAGGGTGAAATGATCCCTTACCTTGAAGAGTAACATCAAGAGTTTGAAGGTCGAGGCCTTGGGAGGCTTGAGGGAACCTTGGGAGCATTAAATGGTAGGTAAATAGACCATTAATTAGTTTAGGAGGATTTGGGAATGAAATGGATGAGGGAAAGGCTTGGTATTTATAGGGTATGTGAGGGAACAAATCAATAATTTCCAAGGGACAACTTATCGGTGGTATTGAAAAAACCATGGTCTTTCCCATGGTATATTACATGGTATTGTCCAATTGGGACACCTCATACCTTATCCTAATATTCATAATAAAACCAGAATGATCATATAATTATGACCTTCATAATGATGTCATTAAACTCCCGAAACTAAAAACTATATTTTCACTATTCAGTGAAAATTCAATTTTTTCCGAAAAATCCCCAAAAATTACATTAAACTAATATCAATGCTCTGAATTTCTTAAATAACTCCATTTTTTAAAAATAATTTCTATATATTTTTAATTTATTTTTTAAATAAAAAACACTATTCACCCAAAAAAACTAATACTTGACTAATAATTTCTGAGACGGTTATTTACCAATTTTATTGAATCACATTACATAATCAAGGTGCCTATATTATATAAAAACATTCTTAAGTTAGGTTACATAATCCATTTGGTCACATTAGTAATCGTAAGCATAAAATAACTATTCATAATTGACTATTAACCATAAATTATTGTGATCTTATTAGACTCTACATTTCCTACTGAACATAACTATAGAAGACCATTTTTGGGAAATCCTTACACAACAATAATTATTTAAGATTTACATAAGTATTTTGAAATATCATCCTATATTTATCCGGACATTTGAAAATTCAAAAAAATCACCAAAAGAATATATCACAATTTTTATTTATCTCAAAGGATTACACAAGGAATTTACGGTCTCGTTACATATCCCCTAGAATTGGACCTAAGTGTAAGGCATGCTATGGTGATTGAATCTTGGGGCGGCTCGACCAACATTCCCCAAGTGGGGATTTCTATCATCTTGAACTTCTTGCGAAGGCGATTCCATTCCTATGTAATATGATGATGTTGGATTGTGTTTGGTCCAGAGCAAAGCCCAGTGGTGCTACCTCCTTCTTATGTTCCGTCAGATGGGATCCGATCAGCCCGAAACTACTGGATAAGGCCATCAAATATTCTTTCTATATTAACCAAGATCACATGTATTTAAATAAAATAATTGTGACATTTAGTTTCCAATAGTCATATTGACCAATGGTCATATTAAAGACAAAACCCTACGGTATTATTTCAATTATACTCATTTTATTAAATGAAAGTGTTTTGTTGAGTATAAAATAAAATAACACAAATAATTAAGAAAAGGCAATTATTCAAAATTTTGGGTTGTTACATTCTTCCCCCCATTTGAAATTTAATCCCTGAAATTTTAACTCATTCCCTATGAAGAGAAATGGTGTGGATATTTATGCCTCATAGACTCCTCTGGTTCCCACGTGTCTTCTTCATATTTTTGGTTCCTCCACAACACCTTAACAAGCTGGGTAGTCTTGGTGTGTAGATCCTTGTCTCTTCGATCCAAGAATTCCACTGGCTGCTCCTCATAAGAGAGGTCATGTTCCATTTGTACCACCACTGGGTTAAGTACATGTGAAGGGTCAGGTATGTACTTTCTCAATAAGAATACGAGGAAGACATCATTAACATGCACTAGATTTTTAGGAAGTGCAAGCCGATAGGCCACTACTCCCACGCAATCAAGGATTTTATAGGGGCCAATGTACTTAGGGTTGAGCTTCCCTTTCACCCCAAACCTCATGAATCTCTTCCAAGGTGAAATTCGAAAAACAAAATTATCACCAACATCAAACTCCAAGACCCTTCAACAATTTATGGTATAACTATTTTCCGAATCTGAGCAGCATTAATATGTTGTTGGATGGAATGGAATTTTTCTGTCATTTCGTGCACAAGATCAGGCCCAAGAAGCTTTCTCTCACTAGCTTCATCCCAATAAGTAAGTGTTCTACATTGATTCCCATATAAAGCTTTATAGGGTGCCATTTTAATTCTTGAGTGTAAGCTATTGTTGTTAGAGAAATCAACTAAAGGGCTATGTTGATCCCATCCCCCTTTAAATTCCATTGAGCACTTGCTCACCATGACCTCGAGTGTTTAAATTTTCTTTTCAGATTGTCCATCAGTTTGGGGTGATAAGACGTATAGAAATTTAATTCAGTGCTCAGAGAATATTGATGACTTCTCCAAAAATTTTATGTGCATCTTGGATCACAATCATATAAGATATAATGTGTAAGTCCATACCGCCTTACCATTTCCTTCGTGTAAATCCTAGCAAGGTGATCAAGAGAGAAATATTCTAAAATGGAGATAAAATGGGCAATCTTGGTGAGATGGTCCATAATAACCCATATCGCAGTGTTTCCTTTGGATGTTCTCGGAATTCCAGTGATGAAGTCCATAGTGATATTGTCCCACTTCCATGTTGGTATTGGTAGTTGTTTCAATACCCCTTTAGGATTTTTTCGCTCTGCCTTCACTTGCAGACATACTATGAACCTTGAATTGAAGTCAGCAATATCCCTTTTCATATTATCCCACCAATAATGATCACAAAGGTCCCTATACATTTTTGTGCATCCAGAATGTATAGTGAAATTAATGTTATGAGCTTCATCCATCAGCTCCTTCTTTATTTCTAGAATATATGGAACACATAGTCTTACATGAAATTTTAATACACCTTCTATATCAATATTGAACTCAAGAAGATTTCCATCCTTTATAGCCTCAAACTTCATCTATAAGAAACGATCTTCTTTCAGAGATTTCTTGATCATCTCTAGTAATGGCCGTTGAGAAATCATTTGGGTTGGGGTTGATGATGTCCCTTCACATATAATTACCAAATCCAACTTTACTCGGTCATTAATCAATGGATCTCTTTGAATCTGCTTCATTGAAAGATCAACTGGGTCATTCCTACTTAATGCATCAGCAACTTTGTTTTCTCTTCTCTGATTATAATGAATTGAACAATCATAGTCTTTATGAAGTTCCAATGATATCCATTGTCGCATGTTAAATTCATTTTGTGTGAATATATACTTCAAACATTGATGGTTTGTGTAAATATCAAATTTATCTCTATAAAGATAGTGCATCTATATCTTCATAGAAAAAATTACCACATCCAATTCCAAGTCATGTGTTGGATAGCTCTACTCATGTGTCATCAACTGTCATGATGCATAAGAAATGAAGTTTTCATTTTTCATGAGGACTCAACCAATAACGTTTTAAGATGAATCACTAAAAATAACGAAAAATTCTCTACATGAGGTCAGAGTTAACACAGGTGTACTAACCAATATCTTTTCAGCTCTTGGAAACATTCCTCACACTCCTTTGTCCAGATGAACTTGACCCCTTTTCAAGTTATCATGGTTAATGGATTAGAATGTCATTCAATGTTTTTCATAAACATCCTATAATATCATACTAATCCAAGGAAACTTCAAATCATAGTTATTGGTGTAGGGTGAGGCTACTCCTCTACAACTATTCTCTTTTCATGGTAAACTATGATTCCTTCATTGGTTACAATGTGCCCTTAGAAATAAGCTAGTTGTACCCAAAATTCACATTTTCCAAACATCCCAAAAAGCCTCTCCTTCTGCCATGTTTTCAAAATATCCCTTAGATGATCCTCATGAACCTCACGAAATTTTTAACATATCTGAATATCATCAATAAGAACTACCACAAATTTATCAAGTTGGTCATTAAAGACTCTATTCATAAAATCCATAAAAATAATAGGTTCATTAGTAAGTCCAAAAGTCATAAAAACAAACTCATAATGCTCATATCGTGATCAGATGGATGTTTTTGGAATACCTTCTTTCATTAACCTCAATTGATAATAACCAGATCGATGATCAGTCTTAGAGAATAATTAAGCCCCACAGAGTTGGTCAAATAAGCCATCAATTCTTTAAGATGGTATTTGTTCTTCACTGTGATCCCATTAAGTTCTCTATAATTAATGAATAACCGAATATATCCATATTTATTATTTACCAAGTGAACTAGTGCTTCCCAAGGAGACATAATCAGTTCGATAAACCCCTTGTCCAAATGATCTTGGTGTTGTTTCTTTAATTCCTCCAGCTCCACATTTTCCATCCTATATGGGGTATTTGATATCGGATGAGATCCTGGTACAGTTTAATGGAGAACTCTAACTTTCTTTCTTACGGAGGTCCATGAAACTCCTCAAGAAATATGCCAATGTATTCCTATAATATGGGGACATTTTATATCCTCAAAATCTAATTTCCTTCTTCTTATTCACTGATCAACTATATAATTAAGGGTATAGGTGGTTCTCCTAGGAAAATATCAGGTTGAGATATCTCTCCATAGAAGATAATTTTAGGTTTGCCATTGAAGAAAACTAATATTTCCTTGCTTCTACAATTGATCGTAGCATTATAGTTTGATAGCCAGTCTATCCCTAGTAAAATGTTGAATTCCATTATGGAAATGAGTACTAGATTTGTGATAAGATTGTAGTAACTAATGTAAATAATAGTGTTTCTAAACACTGACGATACTTGGATAGTCCCACCCAGAGTCTTGACTGGTAACTATACTTTTAAAAAATCAGGGGTTGATTCTTGATTATTTTCAACCATGGAGTAAATAATTGAATGTGTAGACCAAGAATCAAACAAAGTACATGTTAGATTTGAAAGAACAAAATGAGTACCTACTAAAACATAATTTGGAGCACCAACATCATTTTCCATGATTGAAAAAGCACGACCATGATACCTCACCCTTTGTTGAGGATGATGGTGTTTCCCCTCCACTACCCTTAGATTTTAACAGTGATTGTAAAAGTTCCCATGTTGTCTACACATAGAGCACTAAAAATCAGGTAGGGCCTACACCATCTTTTCGTTGTCATTGGTTTTTGGAAGTTGAGGTTTCCCTTCACTATGAAAATTCCTCACAATATGGTCATATCTTCCACAGTTGAGGCATTTATCGCTCCCGAGCAGGTATTTCCCTGAATACTTCTTCCAATATTTATTACACGTGGGATATTTCACTTGTATGCCTCCTCTTCCCTGGTCAAAATCCCTCCCTAGTCTGGGCTCCATCGATCGCTTCTTTTCATTGTTTATATGATAACCCTACTTCTCTCTAAAGTCCAGTTTGACTTTCATCGCACTATACACGATATCCTCATAGTTGTCACAGTCTCAGTTGGATAGATTCTTATGCCGATGAGGTCTCATCCCACTGAAGAATCTGTCAACCATAACATTTAGATCTATGACAAAGCTAGATGTATATTGTGAATGTTGGGTGAATTTCATCTCATAGTTTTCAATAGATTTGTTCTCATTCTACTTTAGCTCGATAAACTCCTTCTCCATTATTTTCCCATGGATCGAGGGAAATACATACTGAAGAAGATCCCTTTGAACACTTCCCACTCCATAGCTTCAACCTCCACTCTTTGCCTCTTGTTTTTAATCAGCTCCTGCCACTGATCAGATTCTCCTTCTAAGTGATAGACAACCAGGGTGACCTTCTCTTGCTCTGAACAATGGAGCAAAGAAAACAACTTCTCGATATAGGTGATCCACTGCTCAGTAATCAATGGCTCAGTCGATCCATTGAAGGCTAGTGTTCATTGATACATAAAGGACTCAACCGAATATTTTTCTCTTCGCGGTGATACTGGTCTCTCATTTTGATTCACGTTATTTCCAATTACTTGAGTCAGTTGGTTCATCATTCACATGAATGTTTTCATTATGGCTTACAACAGAGGGTCGTTAGCACCTGATCAATTGCAGTCATTATTTGCATGGTTCCTCCCAGTCCCCACCATTTTCTAAACTAAAAAATCTCTACAGAGAAACTTATTTCATCTATGAATATTTTAACAGTAAAGGATTTTATTTCTTCAAACATCCTTAAACAATTACATTTCCCTATAAATCCTTCATAATGATTCATAAAAATCATATGATTAACCAATATTTTACACTAGGAGTGTTGTAAACAAGATTGAATCAAGGCCCTTTATCATGTTCTAGGATAGCCAGGGTCAAGACTGAAACTCCTTGTTGGAGTTTTCACACCGAGGTACCTATGTGCCTGTGCCTCCTCTACCTGCTCGTATCAAGACAGGGATGTATTTGCTAGATAAACCAGTTACTCAATACTCAACAAAATACCAGGAATATTTACTTTATATAAAATTTTGTATAGGATTATTCCTAATTTTTTCATGTCCTAATTTCCATAAATAATAGTACTATCCTTTAAGAACAACTATGCCATCCCGCCTTTTTAAATACATAACTTTTCATTACATTTTAAATATAGAGGATTTTAAAAGTCTAGTGTCTTGGAAATCAGGATCAATAAAACATTAAAAAAATATACAAAATTATTTTAATCCACATGTAATGCTTCATCATATGTTCATCCTAAGTACAATTAATGCATCTCATAACCTGGAGACATACATTCAAAGGAAAGGGTGAGTATAAGGCCCAGTAAGGGTATACAAGGTTATCATTTTACTTGTGATATCAATACTAACTTGAATAAAACATAAAGACAAGAGAAATGAAAGAATCGAAATATCATAATGAAAAGAACTTGAATCATAACTAGATTATGTGGCTACAACATTTCATTTAGAAATTAATGAACATGTTACCATGTTCCATCCCCAAGGTGTTATAAAAATTACCAAGATTATTCAACAATGTATCGTGAAACATGTCATGTTTAGAGATTATTTCATTACCCAATGCATTGGAGCGCTATCAAGGCACACACTTAATATTTCTTTAATTTCATGGGATCCACATTGATCATAATAAATCCTTTCATAAATAACCCAAATAGAATCAATTAAATGGGTTTCATGTCAAAATTGTGACGTTTAGAAAGAGCTAAAAAAAATACGATCATTATGTCATATATTACCTATGGAACGGGAGTGAGCGTTATATCTATGTAAATTTCAGAATCAAATATATATTATTTATAGATTTATGAAAACCCATAGAAATGAAATAGGTTTGGGTATTCACATTAATAAAATAAGATAATTTCTTGAGAGAAAGAGATAGAAATTTTGAGACAAATTTCTACAGCATAAATCTTATTTAATATGGTTTTAGAAAACATTGGAAAGATAGGGATGTAGGGTCACCCTCTGATGAATAATTCATAGTACATTATGTATAATGAATAAGATCATGGTTTGGATATTTTAATGACTTACAACATGAAAAAGAAAACCTGAATGAAAAAAAGAAGATGTGATTTCTTTTAAGAGAAATTTGGCAGCCTAACAACATCACATAAAAACTCAGCAAACAAATTAACGAGAGAGGAAAGGGTCTCTCAAAAATTAGACATGAAATGGACAGAAATGAGAACATATAATAACATAACCACAACATAAATATATGGAAATTAGAAGAAACAACACAAAGGAAGTCATGACTTAAAAGAGGAGGATGAAAGGATACCTTACCTTGAAGAGTAACTTCAAAAGATTGAAGGTCGAGACCTTGGGAGGAATGAGGGAACCTTGGGAGGACTCAATGGGAGGTAAAGAGGGCAGAACTTCATTGAGGTGGATTTTGGAATGAAATGGATGAGGGAAAATCTTTTTACTTATAGGGGATGTGAGGGAACAAATCATTAACTACCAAGGGACACCTTATCGGTGGTATTGGAAAAACCATGGGCTTGCCCATGGTATTTTCCCATGGTATTGTCCTCCTGAGACACATAATACATTATCTTACCATTAATAAGTCGACCAGATGATTATATAATAATTAAATCCTTCATGATATCATTAAACACCTGAAACTAAAAACTATATTTTCACTATTCACCGAAAATTCAAATTTTCTGATAAAATCCCCAAAAATTACTATAACCTAAAATCGATTCCCTGAATTAAAAAATTAACCATATTTTATAAAAATAATTTTCATCAATATTTTAAATTTAGTTTTTAAATAAAAAACAATATTCACCTCAAAAAACTAATACTTGACTAATAATTTCTAAGACAATTATTTCCCTATTTTATTGAATAACATTACATAATATAGGTTCCTAAATAATATCAATACAATCTTAAGATAGGTTACCAAATCCATTTGGTAACATTACTAATCGTAAGCATAAAATCACTATTCATAATTTACTATTCACCAAAAATAAAGTTGATTTTATTAGACTCTAAATTTCTTACTAAACATAACTGTAGAATACCAGTTTTCAAAAATCATTACACATTATTAATTATTTAAGGATTACATAAATATTTTAAAATATCATTCTATATTTAGCAGGAAATTTGAAAATTCACAAACTAAAACAAAAGAAGAAATAAAAATTTTTATTTATCTCAGTGTTTTCACAAGGCACTTAAGGTCTCGTTACATACCCCCTTGTAACACGAGCATAGGACCAAAGTGTAAGGTGTGATAAGGTGATATAATCTTTGGGCGGCTCAACCAACATTTCCGAGTGGTGATTTCAATTAGCTTGAACTTCTCGCGAAGGTGATTCCGTTCTAGCTTCACACGATGAAGTTCTACTTGGGTTTGGTCTAGAGAAAAGCCCAGTGGTACTACCTACTCTCTAAGTTCTGTTAGACAGGCATCGATCAGCCCAACACAATTGGATGAGGCCATCAAATCTTCTTTCAATATTAACCAAGATCACTTGTATTTATAGAAAATAATTGTAACATTTAGTTTCCAACAATCATATTTTCCAACAGTCATATAAACATAAAAACCCAAGGATATTATTTTAATTGTATTAATTTTAATAAATGAAATAATTTTTTGAGTAACAAATAAAATAACATAAAAAATTAGGGAACAATTATTTTTCAAGATTTCAGGTCGTTACATATCCAATTGAATATATTTATATATATGATCAATTATATATATAAATATATATTTTTTGGTTTTTAGTATGGATTTTTTTTTGATTTATACGGACATTAATATCTCTATTCATAGAGTTCTAATCAAAGTCACTTTCATAGTTGTTTCTTTTGTATTTAATTTTTAAGAGTTGTATGCATGAGATTTTTATACATTATGATATATTGTTTTTATTTTAGATGATGGGTATGATCAATAGACTACATTATGTGATCTTGATAATATGAATGGAATTACTCTCATTTGTATGTTTTATATCCTTCAATGTAGTCTCTATCCCAAGGAATATTGGTGGTGGGTTTCATGTGAAATGATCATCTTCACTGCAATCATAGTAGTGGATTTTAGTGTGGTGAGTGGTAAAAAGATTTATTGTAACATATGATTTTAGTTTTATGGATACTATAGTTTCAAAAATGTAACTATTTCTGGGCTTCTAAGTGTAATAATGATAATTGAACATAGGGTGTGATATTATTGTGAAGTCTTTCTAGAAACATACAATTAGACCCCCCTATGATCTAGTGAAATGGAATTAATTTTTCTTTTACTATTAGTGATATAACGTTATTTTCATGTTATATACCAATTAGAGGTACACCCATCATAATATTATTGGTATTTGTTTTTATGGATATGATTTTTTTAATTTTAAAACGAATATATATAGAAAAAGAATTAAAATTCCACGATACTAGGATTAATAATATCTCTTATGACATGTAGAGAAATATATCAATCATCATTTTTGAAGGCTATATATTTTTGAGGTGTAGTAGGATACTATGGTTAACCATGTGGGGGTTGGCCCTACAAAGGAGGATATGTTTTGGATGATGATTTAGTATGGCTAGAAGCCTTGGGGTTTGAAAATTGATGGGGGAGTTACATAAATTTAGAATTTATTCACTGATTGAAGGAGTAAAATATTATGTCCAATATAATTTTTAATGTAATAGTGTATTGGATCCAACTTATAATTAGTGAAATTGTAATATCTAGAGAATAGTGGTGGATTATTTTCTCAGAGTGTGAGTATGTGGGTATTAATTATTAGATAATTTTAAAAAGATTTTTTCTAAGGGGTTTCTTACTTTCAAGATCATGTTGTTTATTACAAGTAAATTCCCCACATTTCCCTATATCGTTTTCAATACGGACAGGTCAGGACATGTTTATTTTAGTCCAAGTTTATTTAATCACTCCATTATATGTTAACATGATTTTTGTTTCCCACAAATATAGAGGTGTTATATAAAGATGAGGTGATCAATAGGGTGCATGTGTAGTTACAGTCAGCAAGAGATGGAATTCATTATAAATATGATAGGTTCAAATTTATTGATCGAGGGTTTTGAATGATGTGACAGTATTGGATTTGAGGTGTAAGAACTCAACCTTGGTATTTCCTCTCATATTTTTCTATTGTTTTTTGTTCTTATTCACCCACATAGAGATACGTTCATAAATTAATTAATGGGTATTATATCATCCCTGGCCTAGAATCCATTAGACCAGTGTTCCTACCTAGGCCACCTTGTGACCTCAACAATGTCTCCCCATACAGTAGATGATTCTAACTAATGGTGAGGGTCTAATAAATCATATGGTATGAATATAAAAAATTTATCATAGTAATCCCCAATATAATACATATGAAATAATGGATAAAAATATCAAATAATGAGGGAAAATACATGGATAAACAATTTCCAAAAAGATACATACCAAAAAAATTAGAAAACATTTCATGTCATGATAATAATGAAAATAGTAAAATGGAAAACGAAAATGAAGATGAACAAATGATTCCTCAAAATGGTTCCTTATTCCATGTCTAAATCTTCATCTATGTACTCCCCATGCCCAACTCAACTTCCTAGTATAGGGCCATTTCCCTTGTCCTGCCCAATAACCAGGAAATATAAATGTGTGTCCATGGATGGCCTGAGCATGGTGTCAGTAAAAATATGTAGGCCACCACTAATGGTGTCAATAAATATCCAGTCTAAACAGATTATAATTAAAGTAGTGAATAAATTTCGTGGAAAAAAAATGAAAAGTTAGGTTCCAATTAGGTAAGAACATCCACATTTCTCACTTTATTATTTACATTCTCATCACTTATAGTGTTTTCATTGCACAATTCATTTAGATTACATGTTATATGGTTTAGGTAATTACATTATTTACACAACAGGTTGTTCAGGTCACATATCATAAATATGGGAATTAAAATAATGTCCCTATCTCATTATGGTTAAAAATTCCAAATTAAAAAAAATTAACTTACCTCAGATCCTTGGTTTAGGCAGTTCCATGAAATTCATTAATTAGAGGTACAAATCCCTTATCCTCATGTCTATCCAATATATTATGTGGTTGGTTTTAGAGCCTCATTATATCCCAAATCAGGGTTATAGATCACCATGCAGAATACCCAACAACAACCAAGCCATGTTGACGTTATTATTCGTTATTTAACAGATATAAAATATCTCAATGCCCAACATAATCCAACCACATAACATTCACATTTCACATTACATTTAACAAATAAATCCACATTATTCCTGGAACCATTAACAAAATTATCTTTTACATATACTAGGACATTTACCCAATTTCCCTTTTAATTCATTCACCCATTTAGCATTTTAAACCATTTCCAATCCAAAATCAATTTATCATTTTATTCATTGGACTTAATCTATCTGATTTATAATTTAATTAAAATCAAAAGCATTTAAAAATTTTGAATGTTTATCATTTCATATAAATTATCCCACTTCTTCATTTCATGTAAATTAATTAAATCACATATCATAATTTCCTTCATTACAAACAAATCAATCTGGGTCAATCCAACTAATACCAAATTCCATTTCAAAAAGCTAGACACAACTATTCATATTTACTTTTTAATCAAATATAAGGTATCGACATGTTCCTCATTATCTATACCTTACCTAAAATTAATTCCTGGATTTACTTTACCATTCCCTATGCTCGTAATCTTTAATCCACCCCATGTGTAGAACTTAATTGGTATAGACAACCTCATTACACTATATGGGGGTCATGAGGGGTTGTAAACCCCATTTATACAACCATTTAAAAAAAATCATACAAAGGAAATTAAATTAAAAATAAGATGAAATAAAACACAGACCCATGCAAGCAAAAATTACCACAATGTATAGGTGATGTAACATGTGGACCACCTACATCAAATGAGATGTTTAATGAACCCCTGACCATAGAATTATATCTAAATTGATGAAAACATTGTAGACTCAACCAATGATCATCCTAGGAAAAGTGTTTTTGGGTTTTGGATTGAATAGTAAAAAACTATAATACCTAATTCCAAAAAGGGATGAAAGTTGAAGATTATACAAACATAGAGCTATGATCCCAAACCCACAGGGCACAAAATATCCTAAAAATGCAGGAGATTATTCTAGTGAGATACATAGGGTGTTAAATTACTTAATAGGGATATAGGTAGGATAATTAGACAGAAAATAATTTGAATCCATAATAATCATGAGGGAAAGTATAGTTACATTCCACCTTTTTAATAGGGCCCATGGTTTTCTAAACCATACTCCAACCATGCACCATCCTCTGTACATGTGGGGGTAATCCACTAAGTTAACTGGGGAGGAATAAATGGCTTTAAAGAACATGTTCCAACCACGTGAGAATACTCAATACAATGTTGATTTGTTTTTCTTCCCCAATCGCACATATTTCCCAAACTATGTTAGAACTATGAACCATGAATGGAAGAGACGAGTTTCCTAGTATTTTGTGTCATGTCCCATCCAAACTAGTTGAACCTTGTCACACACCCAATAAACAATTTTTAGAACTATATAAATTTATTAAAAAATTATAATTATCGAAATACCTTCAAAATGTATGAAATCTTACAGCCTCTACACCTTATAATATATTTTCCTCGAGCTGCACCTCCAAGAATCACTATGCTTCTGAATAAAATAGTTCAGGCCATTGGGCATGAACATATGACATAGTATCCAATTTATATTCCTAGTAATTACCATAAATCCACAATTATAACAAAATCCACATTCATTATTATCATGATTTTCTCACTATTATCCAAAATAATGAATGGATGATCCTCGAATGACATATCAACCTATGGCTCCACATCCTCAAAATAAATCACAAGAGATGGGTCATGGTGATACGACCAGAGTGATAACATATGAAAAATATCAGATATACCACATTACAACATTGGAAGATCCAATTCCTATGACACTAGTTTGATACTCTCTAAAATACCAAATGGCCCCTTATACATATTCACCAACAAACCCTTTTTCCTAAACTAGTGGTTCCCCACCCGTAAGCACAGTCAATGAAATGTAGGATCCCTCAACATGAAATGAAGATGTATATGATGCTAATACACTTATGAAATTTTATTAATCTGATCAATTTCCAAATTATTCCCAATCAATTGAATATGTTCTAATATCTCATGCATGAGAATCAGTCCCAACATTTCTAATTCCTGAGAACTTATCCAACACAACAATGATCAGTATAGTCTTCCAAGGATCAACTCAAATTGTTCCATATAAATAATAACATGGGATCTATTGTTTTATGAAATCTCCACAAAATAATAGTGTATATACCACTCTCCACCAATGACTAAACACCAGCCCTCAACATGTCCTCTATTACATGAATGGTATGATTTGACACCCATTCATCTGTGGGTGAGAAGACATACTTATGTATACCAAGGTACCAATAACCATCTATAATTACAACCAAAATCATTATGTGAATCATGAATCATGATGTGAAACTATCATTCATGGAATCCAATTAAACCACACTATATCATGAAAATATAACTCACCCAAATGATTGATAGTGATGGTTTCTTGAATCAGTATGAAATGATAAAATTTATTAAACCAATCCAGAACTACCCAGGTAATATCATTATTCAATGGGAACCTCATTGAAACCACAAAATTATTTCCATCATAATTTCATCCCATTTCCTTTTCATACTGGGAAATAAATGCACCAGTAATCCTTGCTATTGATGCTCAACCATCACATACCAGAACATAAGTCATCATGCTATGAAAACTACAACCACTTTCGTCATTCATGGCCCTAAATATTACATATGAATATCCTAATATATTTTTTTCTGACCAGGATGCACCACCCAGATTGATTCGTAAAACTCATTCATGAACATTCCTCATATACATGATGGATGAACTACCATTCCAACAGTATAAATGAATCAATAATCCCCAATGGAATAGTCATAAGATAACTCCCCACATTTTAATCATTCCCTCATGGACACATGTTATCGATATTCATTCATCACTTCATTAATCCAGATCAAGAGAATATGATTAGAGAACATGGATATAAGTGTATTATACCATTAATCATCATGACCCTCCAAATTCATCTCAGCACAAAAACCCATCACATTCCCTTATGAATAGTGTTCCTGAACTGCCTGATGTTGACTCATTCAACACAAGGTTTCTAAAAAACTATTTCCGTTACCTGAGGTGTAAAAAAATTAATGTTAATGTATTTTATTAATTCAACCCATATCTTCTAATAATTATTTGGATCACACTAATAGATAATGTACATTAAAATTTTATGTTCTTTATGCATAGATATTTGTTCTCTCAACAAGTAATGCCACCGGCATTTTAGTGCATGAACCACAACAGCCAAATAAATAGCATACCTTAGGTAATTCCAATTTTGAGGTCTCATTTGTAATGACCAATAAGACACATCTAGACCATCCTACATCAATTCTTCTACAATACCAACACCAAATGCATTAGAAATAAATTTATATCATTTACTAGGTTTGAAAAAGATTATAATTTGTGCAATTTTCAACCACCTCTTGAAAGGCATTCCAGGATGCCTCAAAACAATCAAACATGATTCACATGTTGGTAAAACCTGAATTAGGTTATTAAAATGATAAAAGTGTTTAATGAACCATTTTTAAAACTTGACCAGATCTAGAAAACATCTAAAATCCTAATCATTCTTGAGCTACTCTCAAGACACAACTTCCATCATTTTAAATTGTTCAATGCAAACACCTTCCTCTATGTTAATGTTCCATATGAAATGATACTTTTCCATTCATAAATTAAATTTAAATAGCTTGACCTATATCATATTATCTCTTTGTGTGATCATGATGATTTATAGATGGTTAAAATTAATGTCATGAGTTTTGGAGAACACTATATTGTCATTAATAAAAACTACTACAAATTGATCAATGTAAGGATTGAAGATTTAATTCATTTGGTCCCTAAAAATTAATGGTGTATTGGTCAACCCAGATGAAATCAATAAAATATCCTAATACTTGTATCTTATAATGAGTGTTATACATGATATATCAAAAGGTATTTTCCTCAATAGATGAAGCCCTGATATTAGATCAATTTTTGAAAACACAGAAGAACGTCTCAACTGGTCAAGTATATCATCGATGTGAGGAAGTGGGCATCAATTCATAACTATCATCTTATTGAACATCATATAATAAATGAATAGATATTTTAATCTATTATATTACAAGTAAATCAAAAAAGAATTACCCCAAAGATATTTACTAGGACAAATAAAACTATTATACACCAACTCCACCAATTTAGTCTGAATCCCCTAGAGTTCTGGTGGTGCACTACTCATATAAATGAATTGAAATAGGTTCTTATCTTGGGAAAATATCAATAATTATCTCTAAATATATATATAATGTAAAAATTTAGAAATACATCCTCAAAATGATCCACCACAAGAGTAAATAAATGATTCTTTATTTCTTTATGATTTATATAGAGAGAATCCACTTAGGCTGCGATTTCAACCAACTATTATAAAAATAGCCTTGTAAGGCCTGCCCCAACATCCCATTCACCGTAGTGGACATATTATTACCCCTATAGTGATGGTAAAGATCCCATATGACAATAACAGGAAAATTGGTCTTGGTAAAACACTATCTAGTACATACAAAAAATTAGGTCAAATCATAACATATCATGAAATAAATCGAATAGGAAATAGTATCCATCGACCTTGAGTGTAAACCCCTTAAACTGCAAAATATCCTATTTTCTCACACATTATAGTGTTTCAATTGATATTACCTAACTCATACATTACATAGCTATACCACAAAAAACCACAAACTAATGAGGTACAATAGAGTGTGGGGAACCCATGTCCAATAAAACACTAGTGAGCGTGGAAGATATCATGATCGTACCTCATGAAGTCGATGGTCTAGTCTCAACACATATATGTGTTTACTAAACTGATTTATGATAACATGACCCTCTACCCAGGGACCTAGTATAATATTATATTGTTTTAAAATCCTACAAATATTGATTCTCTCTCCCTGAAGTTCAACTACCCACACCCCTACCTGTAGGACCAATTGAGCTCCAACTACATGACTGATATGAGATAACTGACCCCCCCCCCCGATGTCAACTAAGTACCTGTATTTACCCTCCATATATTCATATCTATTGAGGGTTCATACAGAACATCTATACATGCCATGTCATGCCACACCCATAGCACTCAACTAGGGTTCAGGGACACATACCACAAATGTTATTTGGCCATCCACGTGGAAATAAAGACACATGGTCACCACTATAAGAGGATGGTCCTATATTCATTCCACATTACGCACATCCACCATATTCTAGATTTTTATAAATGATTATTCCTATATTAGGAATTATTCCCACTGGTCTTCCCAACAAGAGCCACAAACCCGCTTTCATAAGACTCTATCATTTTCCCTTCTAAAACAAGTACATGCTATACCTATTTTACAATAAAATGTATATAGAATATGTTTACCTCAGACCTAATCACATGTGTAAGAACATCCTTGAATAAATTAAAAAAAAATCTTCATCCCCTAATAATGATGGAACAAATCATTCTATGTCCATGTAACATACTACATAATTCATCAATTCCATTTTCCCTTGGGTCAACCTCATAAAATATGTATCACACTCCTATCTCATGGTTTCCAAATAGAAATTCATAAAAAATAACCACATTCAATTATTTCCAAAACAAACCATCACATTTTTAGGTTTCCAAAATTATATCCCACAAACACATTGGTGGTCCTCGCAGTATGTAGACGCCTAATTTGATTCTTATGTCTAAAACTGACTACATGTGATCCAAAAATTGTTCAGATGGACTCTCTCCAGAACACATTGGTTGTAGGTCCCCCCACTCTTAAAAACATTGGAGGGTGATGGAACTAAAATTCTCTTGTCAGATCAAGCATACTTGGTGCTTTCCGCCCAGAGCCTCCTAATAACACCCAAATTAAAATGGGTGACGTTCTCATGGAAAATATAATCACTAGAATTACCCTATTCCACATGAATTTATTTTTCTAATTGTAGAAGAGCATGCTATGTAACATCCTCTTTTTGTACCAATAAAATATATTGACATGGAGGCAACTTCCTATCATTGCAATCAGGAATATTAGGACACATTACATAAAGCATCTACAACTTATAAAAAACATGTGTCTTCACCAGCCAAAAAAACATCTTACTTGCACTATTACAATGAAAAACATCACACATAGTATCTAATCCGCATACATACCTATCATCGGTCACAAAAAATGTGGGTATAAACTAACATATAGAGTCACAATTCATTCATTGTACACCCCTATAAAACCATTTCATCACTGAAAACGTTTATCATTCCACTTATGAAAAGTTCACATTTTAAAATTCATTCAACATAAATTTTAGTCCTATTAAAACAGTTTATAATGCACAATAATTTTATTAAATCTTTAACATTCACCCTTTTAACTCATTTTCATCACCTTTATTTAAAACAAATATATTATAATTTTTTAGAAGGTAAAATTCATCTAACACTCCATCCCCACACACACATCTGGTATCTTCCTATGATGATGTATGATGGCTATAGCCCTAGGGGTCTTAGAAATGAATTAATGAACAATATCATATTATTATGGACATTAATAAATTATCATAAAGTATTCACAAGAAACAAAATTTGATTCATGAAAAGGTGAAATCTCATCAACTATAACAATAAAAATCTAGGACAACAATACTCCACTCTTGATAATGGGGTTTTTCCTCGAACATTACATAGTTACTCCCAAGAAAGAGTATTTTTACCAGACAAGAAAATACCAAACATTAGTTTATACATGGTAAATATTAAAAAAATAGAAATGAGAACTAATATTATAACATATTGTAACATGCCCAACTTTGATTCCACTAAACTAGTGCTCTGATATGTGGCTCCACCAATCCTTAAGCATTCCTCCCTGCACACCAAAGGATGTTTACTAGCAGCGAGGGTCTAAAATATCACATGGAGATAATAAATCCAATTTATTCGAGTAATCCAAAATATATAAAATAATAAATAATGGATAAAATATCATACAAAAAAAGAAACATTCAATGATAATAGAATTATGTACTGGATAGAAACTGTAATTATAATAGTAAACATGTCAAGTCATGATAAGAGTTCCCAGAGTGAATGGAAATCCACAATTAAGGACCAGCAGATCAATCCCCAGTACAAATCAATATTACATGTCTGGACCCTCATCCATGCACTTCCCAAGACCGACTCAACTCCTCAGCTTTGGTCCTCTACCCTTCTCCTGACCTGCATCCATGAATCTAATTAGGTTCCCAACGGCAACCCAAGAAGGGTCGGGGTAAAACATAGTAGGCCACCAAAAATGGTGTCTACAAATACCACATCTAAAAATAGCTTCATTCATGTTAAAAAAATGAATAAATGGTAAATGAATGATATCGTAGGTACCAATTCAGTATGAATATCCACTATGATAACTTCATTTATTATTTCAATTTTTATTACTTATTCCATCTTCATTAGAAAATTTATTTTCATAAAATGTTTTATAGTTTTGGAAATTACATTATTGACACAAAGGCCTATTCTGATCACATATCATGTATAAGGGGAATAAATCAATGTCCATATCTCACTCTGGTTTAAAATCCATTGGAAAAATAATCACACCTACCATGGAGCCTCGATATAGGCAGTTTCATCAAATGCATATATTAATCTTATTGATCCTTGGTCCCATTTTTTAACATGTTCACGATGGGGTGGAGATTAGAGCATATGTCTAACATAAAACATGGGCATAGATTCTCATGTACTACACCTCACAACAACTAAGACATGTTCATATTCTAATTTATAAATTTACCGAATATATTATATCATAAAAAAACATAACAAAAACACATACCATTCAAATTTCACAATTAATTTAACAAAAAAATCACCCTTATCCTTAACCCAATAAACATTATCCTTATATAGCCACTCCCATTTATCCAATTTCCATTTTTATTCCATCCTCCAAAAAGTATATTAAATAATTTCAATATGATAATCTGTTGAGTACATCTATCAATTACCTTATCCTAAAACATTTTCCACATTTATCAAATCACAAGAATTTATCCATTTAGAATATTTACCATTCTGTATACATTTTCTGAAAAATTCATTTCATGTAAACTCATAAATCACTTTTGAAAAATTCTGTTATTACATAAAACTCAATTCATGCTATTCCAAACTATGACATATGACATTTAAAAAGAACACACAAGAACAATCCATATTCCGTTTATAAATAATACTAATGTATGAGCATGTTCCTCCTAGGATCTACCTCAACATAAATTAATTTTTGGTTTATCATTATTATTTTCAAGGATTCGAATTGTTGTTTCACCACATTGCTAGACCTAAATTTCTACAGACAATGTCATTTCATACTTTGGGGCTCGTGAGGAGGTGTTCGAGTCACCATTTATACAAAAAAAAATTTATAAATATTACAATTTATATTAATTAAAAAAATTTAAGAATGAAAATTCACAACCATGAAATCAGAAAATCATTATTATGATAATGGGGTATAACTTCTAGGCCACCTACCTGAAACCTGAATATGGACACACACATAACCATAGCCTTGGATCTGGGTTGAAGAACCATTTTAATACCCAAGATAATATACACCTAAAAATAATGTTTTATAATTTTGGATGGAGAAAAAAAGAATCTACAATCCATAATCCAGAAAAGAGAAGAAAGAGAGAGATTAGACTTACCTAGAGTATCGATCTAAAACAAACAACATTCCAAATGGATTAGATTTGTGGTTGATCAATCCATGAGAGATTATGAGGGACTAGTATTTGTACAATGGATGGATGTATGATAATGTGGTGTAAAAATGGATGATAACATAACAATCTAGAGATCCCGTTTTTAATTTTTCACATTTTAATTTGACACGTGGTTTTCTAAATCATGCACCAACTGTGTGCCAACCTCTATCCTAGATGGTTTTGGCCACATGGTTACTTGAAGAGGCCAAAATTATTTTAAAAAACATGTTTCAACTATTAAATATTCTTTTATACAATTTTTTTTGTTTAGATTCCCCTCTGGCACATTTTTGACTAACCATGTGAAAACTATGCCATATGTACAAAATGGAGTAATTTTCCTTTCATTCATGTCCCGATCCCCCATAACACCAATGAACATCCACACACACCAAGTGAAAATTCTTTGGTCCAAAATTAAATTATTAAAATAGAAATTTAAAAATCTAAATACCTTCAAAATGTCTATGATCTTACATGCATGACATGGATATCAACAATTACAGTACCTAGAATGTTCTCTTTGTCCAACATGAAAAATATTTCCATGTTATTTATTGACCTAAACATTTGGTTCATTAGTCACCACAAATATTTTAGGGATAGAGATATTTCAGTTTACCTATAGTAGATGGATTAGGTAGAGTAAAAAACTATGAACTCCCTTGTCTTTGGGTATGTACTACTATATGAAACCATTGAGATGGGCATAAATAGTACTAAAAATATAGGGGAGATATATAGATATAATTTCAAAATATGTATATGTTAGTACTAGAACATTATAAATTCATTTGATATAATTTCTACATTTTTATGATAATTTAAATAGATTTTTTAATTCTTGATCATAGCAATCCTTTATTTCATACTCCATGGTCCACACCATGTGATACATGTTAGAGCTGATTCTTGCTCCCTAGGTGTTGAAAATGATGGTTGGAGGCCGATGGATTTTGTAATAAAAAATCAGTTGTTATGATTTTAATTTTGGGGAAACAACATTCATTGGGGGATTTAATCATTCTATATACATAAAAGTACTATATAATTATTAGAATGGATTATTTATCTCTATGAAAGCAATCTCTTATTGCATATAGTGGAAATTTTAATTATATGATTTGGATCCCATGTATGTGTTGTTGATAACTGAGAATGATCATTTTGTACATAATAGGACAAAAAATTATCATTTATCTCAATATGAATTATTTTTTTAGTTGTTAGCGTTATCTGTGATGGTGTTCCCAAGAGTGCATATTGAGTTTCTAAGCATGTATCCCAATTATGGAAATGATACTACCCCATGAGGTGATATAGATGTTTTAATATGATCCAATATTGGTGACTCGATAATTTTGATAAATCCTTATTTTATTTAATATTCCCATATATGGGAGAATAAAAATTTATATTATTTATTTCACATAGAATTTTTCTATCATTCGAAGTGTTTTGTTCGTGGTGCATCAGTTATATTTTACAGTAAGGTAAATGCTGGATTGAGGATGTACATATACTATAGGATATTCAATCATGTGATAGTAAAGAAATTTTATCTCAAACAAGGATAAATGACACATTAAATAATTTTATGGGTGATATTAATTTCAATGTTTGTCATATTTTTGAGGAATCATAAAATGATGCTGAGGGAGGAGGATATTATTAAGACCATATTGATTTATTATTATTGAAATTATATATCATAGTATTTCTTTTTGGTGTTGTAAATTCCTCAAATTTATTTATCGGACTCATTAGAGATTTGTTAAATAAGTTCTTATATCATTATTTTGCGGTTTGAATTGGGGATTACAAGTCTCACATGAATTTATAAGAGTTTCATATGGAGTTTGTTTTATTATGAATCTGAAATAATATATTTAGATAAATAATGTTCCCTTGTACTGTGAAAAGAATATAAAAGGTTCATCTCTAATATTTTATATATTAGAACCCCTTTTATACACTTTACCAATAAGAATTAGTATTTTTAATTCACTAATTTGAGATATGATGACTAAAATAAACTATTGGGGAAGATGAGTAACTTTATTATTTTCCAATTTTTAGAGGTAATAATTATGATAAGTGATATTTTATATGTAAATAATAATTATATATTTTATTTCATGATGTATAAGTGGTAAATTTTGTCTTCTGGTTATGGGTTTTTTTTTCATTGATTGTAACTATGACACACATTGTGATAGAGTTATTTTGGGAGGAATTATTAATATAATATCAGGTATTATTGAAGTAATTTTCATGAAAAATTGGATGTTTCATTCTTTGGTTAAAAATAGTTAGGTTAGGATTTTCATTCATTGGTATTTTTAGATTGGGTTTTTAGATATCTCATATTTCAAAAATGCGAACAAAATACCGGTGGAATAAGATATTCTTGTTCCATTTTTCTCTACATAAAAGGTGAAATAGGGAAACACATATCCATGGCATGTAAAAGAAATATAACATGTAAAGGGAAGTTTTTTCCCTGGCATAGGTCACCTCACGATACTATTTTTGGATTTCATGGTGAGAAGAAATGAATTACTTATAGTGAACATGTTTTAGGGTGGTCCATTTTGGGTTCTGTGTGCAAGGAAACTATATCTAAGGCAAGGCCTTTGTGTAAAATGAATAAATGAACATGATTATTATTATTAAAATAAAAATAGATATATTTCATCCTTGATATTGAATTTTTCAATGGGTAAAACGTATAGTAATTTAATTGGGTCTAAATTATTCATTAAATAAAATATATTCCATTTTGAATAAATAAATTTATCAAACATCATGATTCCTTTTTTATGATGAACATTATTTATTCATGGAATAACTACTTATTGATTTTATGGGACCATTAAATGAGATTATTTTCCATGTTCTAGGGTTTGATCCTTTTTCCCATTGGTAGTTCTAAGGGAACAATTTTTAATCATTTTTTGTGCTCATGGTTTTTCAGTGATTAAGTTAAACCCCCATGGAATAATTCTTATTTTTGATAAATATCATCCATTCCATATTAAAAAATATTTTAATAAGGTTTTCATCATTGAATCAGACATATAATATTCCCAAAACTCTTCCCAAGTCAATAACCACATGGAATGTGGTATCTCCTTCCTCAACAAGAGTTTATGATAACCAATAATGAAATTGTAATTTTTACTCAGTATTGATTATTATATTTCCTAGTCATTATTATCTATCATACTCATGAACTTTTATTATGACGGATTGGAACCATTTATATTATTTATTATAATGTGATCATATTCTAGTGGGAGTGTGTATTTTTTTCTTGTAATGAAAATCCTGAAAATTAGGATTTATATTTTTTTTAAATGATGTTGGATAATCATTCTTATTTGGGGGCCCTATATACTCATGTTTCCTTAGAGTGATACATATGTTGATGATGCTTTTTGAGCACCCATGGTTGCTATATCTTTGTAGTTTGTGTGTAGCCAGTGAGAACTATACATCATTTCATGAGTATTTATATTTTGTCCTCTTTACAATAATGATGTTGATCACATGTTGATATATGTTGCTACAAAATTCCGATCATGACATACTATGAACGTCCTTATTATTAATTACCTAGTTTTCTAGATTTTATATTATTTTTGAGGTATTGTATTTGGTACTGAGTATAGTTATTCCATTATAGTATTGTTATCCTTTAGAGGGTGAGTATGATTTACTTGTTGTAATGGAAATTAATAACCCAAAATTAGAGTGGATGAATGAAAACATTGTGGCCTGAAATGAATCTTTATGCCATGATGATTCCAAGTATTAAGATCACTAGTTATCCTTGTGGAATGACCTAAAATATTACGTATTTTGGATAATGTGTAATATTTTCACTAGTCATCCATTTAGTTTATCCTAATACTAAATTCCTAATAGAAACTATGCAACTTATTCACTAGTTGTCCTTTGGGTGTGATTGGAATCTTGAATCCTTATGGATACATTGTAACATGTTCACAAGTATCTTTTTTAATGTTCGTTGCATCCTCCAAACTGTATTAATTATCCCAAGGACATAAATATAAAGCATTTATAATCTATAATTATTGTTTCATGTTTTTAAAATGAATGCTCAATGTGTGTATGTTTGTGATATTCATAACATTTTTTATTATCCACAAAAATTGTACATATAAACATGTGTTATGGATCCATTTGTGGTTTAATAATATGTTTTATTACTCAAACCATGCATGATAATCTCGATGCGCATAATGAATTCATGTATATTGGTCTATGTTGGGGGAAAAAGCCCATAATATATATATATGAGGTAGAGAATAAAGCTATTAGTTATTCTGAGATGGATTGCATAATATTATAAAATTTATTTATTAATCTTCATGTAACATATATATTCTTGTTTTGATTCCCATATTTTTATACTTTTTTATCTACATATATAACAGGTGTGACATTTGTTATTATATATTGTTATATTATCGTCATTTAGGATACTATGGGTTATTGTTTAATATAATTGTGATTTTTGGGTATTTATATAAAAAATATGGTTATATTATACACAAAAATGTAATTCACATCCACGATATTAGTCGAATTCCACTCACATATGTGATGGTAAGAAGGATGAAATGTGTATTTATATCTCAAACCATGTGGTTCATGTAATGACCTAAAATTTTATCAAGGGAATTTCTCCCTTATTATAAAAATTTCACATTTTATAAATCACATAATATAGCTTAGATACCATAATAAAAAAATTTATAAATTATTAATTAAGTAAATAATAATTATTTATTGATGTTAATGATCCAATAGTCATGAAATGGAAACCTGACCTTAGGAATAATAATATGAACATTGTGAATATTAATTAGAACAAATGAATAGTAACCCCACAGATGAAATTATAAATAAAATATATGAATATTATAAATAAATGTGTGATATAATTATATAATATTCTATGTAAAAAAAAGTTTTAATAATTATTAATTATGTGTTTGAATTTTTATATGTCATAAATTTTTAATTATATATTATGATTAATTTAATAATTTAAATGAATATTTATTTTCAATAAATTTATTAATAAAATAATTTTTTTTGTGACTTATGGTATTATCAATATTTTATGAGAACATAAATAATTTCTTAATGCATTATAAAATATATTATAATTAAAATATATATATTTACAATGTAAATGATCATTTCACTTTGAAATTTAATTACAAATATTTTTAAATATATTTCTATAAAATAGTTATCAATTTTGAATTCTACATATTGAAAAATTGTTAGGGTGAAATTTTTGGATTTTTTATTAATTTCTAATGAATAGTGAAATACGGTAATTTATCATATATAGATATTTAAAGCCAAATACAATATTCATTCAGACATCACTGATGTAAGAAACATTATTTCAAACTCACATGATCTAATTACATTATTTACTCTAAATATGAAACAATATTTCATTTATTGAAAAAATTAATAATCAGATGAATTAAATATTAATAAAACACCACTCTCCTCCACTATAAATACCACCCTCACAACCTATTCTCCTCCAACCTATCAAGCTTTTATTGTTTTTAAAAATAATCAAAAATATAAGGCCCCAACCATAAAAATTACATAATCCTGGGTAATGTAAGGAATTCACATTTAGGATGTTTTTAGTTTTAGAGTTTTAGAGAATAAGTCCATAATTAATTACATTACATCTAAAATATTACAAAGTATACAGACATACCATATATATTTTTTCCAAAAATAAAAAAATTACCTAAATAAAACATGAATTATTTTCTGGATAAAAATATTCTGGAATTATTCTTTTCTCTTACCCTTCCATATACCATATGAAAAACATTTAAAAACATGGGATGGGCATAAAAAGCTCTGTAAGGGATATAAAATAGAGGAAGAAAACATTTGTTTATGAATAAATACAAATCAAGAAATCATACATTTCAATCATAAAACATATTTTCTTTAACATATTCCATGAAATAATAAGATTATGAATAACACAATGAAATAAAAAATCATATAGGAAACTTGTGGTATCCATAACATACATAAATTGTTGTGTTCACAACTAAATAAGGAATTACATTTGGAATAACCATCACTATATATTCTCAAAATCTCTTAGGAGACACATTAACATTTACCTCTATCATGTTACCCATTTCATTGGACAACCATCATGGGCTCACCCACCCTAAGTTTATCATCCATCCATCCTTATTTGGATTCTCAAGTAACAACCCATCAAATGTATAATTTAGATTACATAATCTTAAAACACAATAGACTGAATTTGACAACATTTCAATCATCAATCTGAATAAAATAAATTCAATATATTCAAATATTCAATCCATTTCCAAAACCATTTATAACATTTAATATAGATATTTTTGTAATCAATGTACCCCATACCACATTGAAGATTTTAATAGAATTAAAATTTGAGAAAATTAATGTCCATATAAATAAATCCTTAAATCCTTTTTGAAAACAAGTAAAATAATGAGAATGATTTAGAAGATAAAATCATTAAAACATTTAAAAAATGTTTTAGTTAAATACATCCTCAACACATGAAAAAATACAAGAATAACAATAATTATTGATTAATATTAAACGAAAACTACAATATCATGAGAATAAGAAGATTAATGATATAATATGTCACTGTGTCATATATACACCATATTGGATATTAAAGGTTCACAATATCAAGATATTCTTTAATGAAAAAAAATTGATATGTAGTCCATTACAATGATTTTATCATTAAATTAAGGATAAATCAATTAAATAATTATTTTCACAGATATATATATCCCAATATAGGTGTATATTAATGTAAAACAACCAGAGGTCATTAAAACATATTATTAAAAAAACCATTGACATGGATATTTAATTGAAAGAGTGGAGATTGAGATATGATTTCCCATACAAAGTTAATATAAATGACATCAAAATTTATAAATGGGGTGATTATGTGTAGGAACATTATAACGAAAAAAAGGATGGGTAAATTACAACATAAATAAATATATATGATTACACACATAAAATGGGAATAATATACTCAAGGATGTTTGCGTAAAACATAATGTGTGGAAATTGAGTTTATAAATTCTATGAAAAGGATAATTTTGTAAATAAAAAAATAAATTATGTGTATTCACTATAATTACACATAAATAAAATATAGAAATATGATATTACATAAAATTTTATTTATCTCATAATAATGGCATGAAATAATTAGACAATTAACCCAATGAATAGAAATTGGGTTTTGATGTTCCATTATGAAAATTTGGTTTCCTAACAACGTCAAATGAAAATTCAAAAAATGAGTTGATGAGAGAAAAAGGGTCTTACATAACATGGATATAAAATGGAAATAAACAAGGATATATAATAACATATCCCAGCATTTAAAAATTTAAATTTAAAAGACATAACATAAAAGAAGTTTTTGACTAACAGTTGTGGTTGAAAGCTTCTCTTATTGGGAGTCCGACATGTCATGATCATTCTATATATTCTTCATCGACATAGGTGTTATGAAATATTTTTATAGAAAATAACAAAAAAATACAAAAACCCCTTCTGTATTAAATTAATCACATACTTCATGGAAATTTTTAATTCATACTATATATAGTAATGTATTTCCTATTATTTTTAAAACCAATATTTTATATTATACTAATTTTTATTCAATATTATCTTATGAAACAACATTAGTATTTGAAATTTTTTCTTGGTTCAAGGTCACAATCTTCCCTCAGATCAATTTAAAATGTGTTATTTCCTGATATAATGATATTTTCACAATGATAAAATATATTTTTATAGGAAATGATCCATTAAAAACTGTTTATGGTAGAACCACCATTTTTACCATTTTGTAATATTACATATTTTATTGATTACAACATTCCTATTTTCATATCAACATAATGATACTTCGTATAAAGGTAATTTTTATAATCTTAAACTAATCTATTCCATTTCCCTTATACAACCTCAAATTATTATTATGATCATTATCAGTTTTACTATTAATTTTAAAAAAATAATTCACTAATATTTTAAATTTGATCACTAATTTTTTTTCATTGAAATATAAATTAGATAAAAGGGATGTTTTTAATTTTTTTATCTTCCCCTATAAAAATGTATTATGTCAGTAATTCTCATAATAATGTAATTATACCTCCACCTCAGCTAGGAAGTGCATTCATTAAAATGTATTATAGATTCTTCTTTTATATGTTCATATTTATTTATAGTTTCAAAATTGTGTATTATTTAATTTAATGCTAATTTTATATCATTGATGAATAATTAACGTTTTCAATCCATCATTTCCTTTGTAAAATCATATATGTAGGAAAAATAACCAATATGAACTAATTTTAAAAATCCATGACATTAGAGTGGAGGTCTTACCCTCTTTCAATAAGATCATCCTATATACACTATAAATATCAAGAACATGATTCATAAAAATAAAAAACATTAATATTTATAGTATTTAATTTTTTAAAAGTTCCAGTATTTGTAGATCCTACTTCACTTTTTTATCCATATCAATCTCCTAGCCTCCCGTTTTTACCTTCCCCTAATATTTTCATTTATGACCTAAATGTTTGAAGAAGCAAGGATTTGAACTAAATTATCTAACAAAGGATATTTAATACAAGCCTAAATAATGTTAATATTACATATATGATACAATAAATTTGTATTAAAATATTATATAAATAAATATGTTACTTGGTTAGATCCATAACAAATTATACTTCCATGTGGTATGTACGAGGAAAATAATATGGAGTGGAGAATCATTATTTCATTATTTTTTTGTTTTTTTTTTTAAATTTCATTTATTCCCAAAATTATTAAAAACACTCTCTAAATTATGATGTATTTATTTTATAATGTTCTCCAGACACAAACCAAAAAATCTATTGAATGATTTATCCAAAAAAATTGAAGAATGTATTTGAAAATGTTTAGCTATATTGAGGATGAAAAATCCTTATTATGTTTCACACCTAAATAGAAACAAATTATCACCATTATATTATTCTTATTAAAAATTCTATATATTTTCAAAATAGGTTTATATTGTATTGATCATATTCCATAAAGAAGGAATTTCCCACTTCTGATACAATCATTTGATGGTCTTTAGGATCTTTTCTAGAATATAAATATTGTTTCTACTAGTATAACATGTATCAATTTTTTCTACATAAACTAATTGAAAAATGTATAAGTTATATCAAGGAAGTTAGAAAATTACTATAAATCATTTGTCAGAATAAATTAGGTCCTCAACCATCAATGAGTAATAATAATAACTACTAGTAAGTCAGTCATGTTCTTCAACTCAATATCATAGTTACTATTGATCATAGATTCTATTTAATAATAAATACTCACAATGTAAATTATGTATAGTGTAAGGATTGGGGTTTAAACAAAACGGGAATAAATGATTGTGATAGTCATTATAGATTTTTTGGTTATACATTCATATAATTCATGTGTTTTCCACATATCTCTGCAAACGGTTTTTATCACGTATTTTTTCATTATAAATGGATTAAATGTTGATAATATCACAATTTCATGGGTTCAATGTGAAAATCCATGAGGGAAAACTATTAGGTTGAATTTCATGATACTTGATGATTGGAAATATGTTATTTATCTATGAATAATTTTCATGATTCAACTATATTAATCGAATGTGATTAGCTTATTTTGGTTGTGGTATAAATTAGATAGAATAATATTATTGTTTTGCAACGTGATGCATGAAAAAACATATAAAAGGAATTATTCTTTGAAAGTATCATTGATCACTCCTTTTAAATATATTATAACCCCTTCTAGTATCTCATGATTCCTCTGACATTGATCAGGATCTGGTGGTTACTATTTCCTTTTCAGATGTATTATAATTAAATAGACTATTAACTAATGAATAAAATAACAAATTATGTCTATAGTAGTTAATATAGATGATATTTTTGATCATACATTATAATAATGCTCTATTTTATAATAATACTTAACGTTATACTTCATGAAATTATATTAATGCATGTTTTAGTTTCATTCAATAATAATGATCAGTGTATTAACAAATGAAACACATTATTGACATAAATTATTATTTATTCATATAGTATTTGAGTTTTAATTATGAAGTTTTTAACAACATCAAAAAACATACATTTCTATGGACGGAGTGTTTGCTTTAAATATCTCAGGAGAAGGTAATTTCACATTACCCATTAAAACAACATTCTACACAAGGGATATCCAAATGTACACGTACATTAAGAGGGTTTTGTTAATGAAATATTTTATTACTTTTACCTAGATAGTGTAACATTATTTTCATCTCCGTATACCCAATAAGAAAATCGGATAATGTGAATGTAACAATTTTTTAACATTATGTACGGGTGTTTAAAAATATCTAACTTCTATATAATCATAATGTGTATCTATGTAAATCTAATTGTTTTTTCAATTACATATAGTACCCATCATGTGTAAGGATAATGTTAAACATAATGAAAACAATTGAATATTATCTTTATAATTGTAAAAAATTTAAAAACCGATTTAATTTTTTATGAAAATATTTAAATTTATAACATAATTGATTAAAAATATATAATATTTCTATATATATAATTATATGAATTATTTATCAAAATATATTCCAAATATTAAATTTTATAATTTTAAATTCATTTTAACAAATTAAACAGAATCATTGAAATCTATTAATTAATTGTTTATTTTATAATTATAGAGATAATTTATAAATTGTTAATATATCATAAAAATGGATGAAATATAAATATTATTATATTTCTGATTTTTTAATTATTTTTTCAGATTAATTATAATTAAAATGGAGGCCATATTTATTAGACTTTATTTTGAACCAATAATTTTTTACACATAATATTTCACATTATTGTAAATATATTATTATAAAACATTATTTTTGAAAGGTGATAACAATTGTTATTATGTTTAAATTAAGTAATTTTTGCTTAATATAGATTTTATACCATTATTTTTTTATCAATATATAGTTACATATATAATTATTATTATGTATGTACATATCAAGTGATAAATTTATTATATGAGATATATAATTTCATTTCATTTTAAGAATGAATCTATTAGATTTTTTTTTTATATTATTTACCAAAACTCATATTTAATGTTATTGACACAATTATTATTAATTTTATCATAATATTATTTTTCAAGGAAGTAATGTCTAGAATTATCACTTCAATCGTGTCATGTCGAAGGGTTGGTAAATAGATCTAACAAGATAAAAAATACGTTGGTTATTATTTTTCAATAAATATAAAAAAGTTTTGTATTTTTTCACTAAGTTACTACTCTAGGAGATATTATCAGAATCATATAGTTCTAAAATATTACAGGAATAGTTACTCTACCTTAAGAATATGATGGATTTTGATATATATTAATATGTTAGGATTGTATTTTCATTTTATTAAAACATTATTTTTGTTGTATACAATTTAAAGTCCTGAAACAATTTCTCCTTAAATAAAAATTAATGATTCCCTCTTTCCTTCTATTATTTATGCCTATCCTTGTTTGGTAATAGGCATGAGTTATTTGTGATTATTTTGGAATCTAAAATTTGGTATGGACATAAAAATTTCTCAAATGGATTAAAAAATGGATTAATCTTCCTCTATGTTTTTAAAGTGATAATATGATCAATTTCCATGTTTTTTACTAGGTTGTATCCCAATAAATTATGGATGTGGAATAAAGATTACCATGGTTTATTCCACACCATGGTGTTTTCAATTTTTTGTGTGTTTGTTTTTATGAAATGTAATTGTTATCTCATATGTCTTTTAGATCATTTCTTCTTTAATGTGTATATGAAAGTGAAATAATATTTTTATTTTTAATAATGTAATTATTTGATTACAATTCTTATTAAAGATTAAACCCTTTAAATTTTATGATTTAATATCTCATATATGGTGTCATTGAAAAAATAACATCCTTCAATTTTTTATTTTTTGTCAGAATTAGGTCGATTCCCTGTATGTTTTGGTTCATTTTATCCACTCCATCATGGATCTGAGGATTTTCTTCACTATCAATCAATATTGATACAAAATATTGTGATTTTAAAGTGTTCTTCATGTTTTTCTCAATTTCAATTAGGGGTCTAATTTACCCTCTTGAAATTAACCTTATCATGGGGTGAATTATTTATTTCAGGGATGTTGAAAATTTGTTTCTTCAATTGATTAAATTCTATTTTTGAATATTAAATGATTTTCATTATGTTTGGTGAAAATATTGATGAACTTTGGCATTCTTAATGGCTTGTGAGATTCTTAAAAATTGGTTTTTTCATTTTTGTGAGTTTCATTCTCATGATGACTTCCTCTCTGATACTTATGTTGGAGTGAGGTTTCCTTCATTCTACTAAAAGGATTAGATTAGTGTATTTTTGTAGTAACCATAAAGTAATTATTAATTCAACACATGGAATGTTCTTCTTTGTTATATTACTCAAAAAAACATTTCATTCTGGTATGGAACCTGATACACCTTGACCACAGAATCCCAGAGTCGGTGCATTATTACATAACATTGGAAAGAACACAAAATATCAAGTCTCGAAAGACCGATTAGTTTACTATCCGTGGAAGAACAAGATCCATTTATAAGGTTTACATTACATCATAAAATTAAAAACTAAAACAACATTGTTTCCATAGACCACACTCATATCCCCTCAGAATATCCCTACAGGTAAGTCATAAAATACTTCTTCACATCTTGGGAAAAATAAAACATAGAAAGGAGTGTGCTCAGATGCTGAGTAAGGCTAACAATATAGCCGAAACCTTCATAAGTAAGCATAAATATTTAAGGCGATGTATAACTAAAACAACAGCCTTTTAAACATGAAATTCAGCATAATATGGAAAAAATAAATTTAAATAATTCCATTTACATATTCCCATGGATATTCTAGTAGTCGAATAATCACATTCAATATCAATAACCACTTTCTTAATGATGGAATTCTTAATTCCAGACTATCATAACGACATAGTCAAGGCCTCGTGCCAAGACTACAAATATGATTTTGTCAAGCCCATGTGCTAAGACACTACATTGACTCATGATACCTACCAATGCATTAAGGAGCTATAGCGGGCTCCACCCATCACTTACTAAGTCCAATGCATTCCACATATGAATAGGTTTAAACATAACATAAACATTCATATTAAAACTATCATACAAAATGTCAATACATTAACCTCAAACCATGAATGGTATAAAAATAGCACATCCACAGTCAAACATAACACAATCAATACAATATAGAAGATTTTATTGTATCATATTAACCATAGTCGAGAATAATGAAGGATATTGAAATATATGAAAATAATCATCAAAACTATTTGAGAGAAATATCCCCCTTTTTCTTGAAATCATTTAAAAGTCACACGACATGTCAAGAAGACATTTAAAAATCTATTTTTGAATCAAAGTGTCCCATTCCACTTTTAAAGTTATAAAATTAATTTTGATTTGAAAACATTAATGTCTATATAAATAAATCCATAAAACTATTTTTTTAAACATGGACATTTATGAGAAAGATTTATAAGAATAAATCTTTAAAACATTTAAAAATGATATATTAGTTAGAGTTTCTAACCAAAAGATAGAAACTTGAATAAAAATTGTTGATGTAATAAAAAATTTGTAATATCATGAGAATAAAGGGATTCATGATATACTATGTCAATGTACATTATATACACCGTATAAAAGAGAATTGGTGTATGAATACAATGAAATCTCAATGGGATGTAAATTGAGATTAAGTTTATTTCAAAGACTATATCCTTATGTTAAAGATAAATCAATGACATAATTATGTGTGAAAAATATAAATACAATCAATATGATTGGATGTTCAGTGTAAATAAATCAGAGGACATTCACACATATTCTTGTAAAGACAACACCAATGAATTGGATATTTAACTCAACAAATGGAGAATGAGTTATAAATTACTCTTATCAAATTAATATCGATGACTTGAGATATTATCAATATATTGATTATGTGTATCAAAAGTATATCCACAGAAAGGGGAGTGGAAATTTTGACATAAGAAAATGAATAGTTATTCCGCACGTAATCTTGCAGTAAAATAACCAATGATGTATGTGTAAAGCCGAATGAAAGGAAATTGAAATTTCAAATTTCATTATCGATTTGGTAACATATGAAAATTAAACCCATGAAATAAGGAAATAAAATGATGATGTAAATATACATAAATTAAAGTATATTACCCAATGAATACAATCATGGGTAGTACACACACCACATGCAATAAATAAGTGGTGAACAATGAAAATCTCGCGAAATTAAAAGTGAGATAAGAAACCCCTTACTTTGTACATTTTCCTTGGTAGATGGTAGGTTAAACTCCTTTATAATGGTGAAATAATTGTTATTTATTTATAATTTATTCATATAAATTAATGTGTTATCATATATGATCTTTTAACATTGATTTGTTAATAATCTCTTAGTATTATCGTCGTTTCAGGTGTTAACAGATTTGTTTTCCTTTATATTACTTTTTATGTGAGAAATATTTGTTATGGATGGGATGTATCTTATTCATATATAAGATGATATTTAGTCAATAAAAATTATTTTTAACTATAAAATGATAATTATTTAGGAATGGATACGATGGAGAATGAATCTCATCACGTTCGTGGAGATGGAAGTCCGTACGTACGCACGAGTGACAATATCATTCTTTTGAATTTAAATTAATTTATAATTGGATAGTATATAATATATAAAGAATCATTATAATTTTATATTTATTATTTACATCAATTACACATCATTATCATACCTATCCAAATAATAATATATTGAATAACAATTAAACCACGACGTGGAGACGGCAGGTCGTACGTACACACGTATGGTAACATGTCATTCAAAGGATGGGTAGAATATAAAATATTGTTGTACCATATTTATAGTAACATAATAGTATATAGACGATACTGGGGTTATTATTTTATAATGGAAATAACAAATAAATAAGAAGTGGAAGAAGAATGGAACTTGAAAGAGGGTGGTGAAATCATTCCCTCTTCTTTGGGATCTTCCTTTTGATATGATCAAAAAGGATCCATAAGTTGGAATTATGACAAAATGAGGGCCTCAAGGGTTAATTGAGGGAATTTGAGAGAATATTTGGTCCGGGGTTAGCCGTACAAAAAAGGATTTTAGGGTATGAAATTGAGAGAAGAGGGAGTTCCCTTTTATAAGAGGGTTGAGGGGCATCTTAGAAAAAGCTAGAAATATTATTTTACAATAAATTCATATTCGGTTTCTAAAGTATAAAAAGTGGATTATTTAAAGGATAAGGTGGGTATAGGTTGAAAACCACTCAACCAATAGGTTTTAGACAGGTTTGAGTCACTATATTAACTTTATATTTTTTATTTAGCTCTTAGTTAATTAGTTTGACATTAACCATGTCACTTTGTATTTTTATATTATATGGTTAATAAACATAATATAAACTTCCAAGAGACCACCAAGTGGTACATTAATAATAAAAATATCATTATATTAGTCATTTCACCGATTCATGATTTTTTTGGAGTAGAATATCAATTAATAATATAATATTTGTTTTAAAAACTCATTTATGTCAATTTTGACTCTATTCAATAATTGATTTTTTTAGTCATAACAACATTATTAATTCAAACCAAATTCATTTAAGAAATACTAACATATCATATTACCTAATCAAAGTTGTTGATGTCATCAAAACATTCAAATTATATTTATTTTAACATTTATAATACCAATTATTTGATTCATTCACTAATAAGGAAAATATTGCATCATTATTGTGTCATAAATATATTTAATTATTCAATGTCTAACAATAATAAATAAAATACCATTATGTAGGAAATCATTTTATCTTTCTCATTAATATTTATAGTGAAAAATATAGCATATATAACCTAATGTAAAAATTGTTTTTTTAAAAGATATATGCATATGTCATTTTTTATTTACTTTAACATAATTAATATAAAGTGTACCTATCACATACAAGTGGCTCCATGGGGTCCCAAAATAGATCCAAAGATGCCCATGGTCAGACATGTATCATCGAATAGGTTTAGGACACGTTTTAGGTTAAATTAATATTATTATAATATTATTTTTTACCGCTATTTACCTGATTTACCCTTTAACTGTGTTAAATAAAATATTTACCGAAGCAATTATTCAAAATGTCTAAAAATAAGAGTTACCTATTTACACAATTTGGACATACTGACTCAAAATATGGAATCTTTTTTCCCAATTCAAAACACAGAAGTGGTAGAAAATAAATTAAAATTTATTCTCGTTGTCAAAACAAAAAAGCGTGTTTTTAAGAAATAATAACTATCAAAAGATTGGCACATGCTTATATCCAGTTTAAATGTGAAATTATGTCCAATGACCAAAATTGAACTAAATGGTAAAAATATAATCGAATTATACTTTAAAATCACTCAGATTTTTAATTTATCACTATTAATTAATTCCATTTAAAAAGTTGTTTTTAATTAAAATTTAGTACTTTTCACTATTCATCAAAATATAAAAGTAATCCGAAAAGTAGAAAAATTTCACCCTAATATAATTTAGATATTTATAATCCGAAAATGAAGTCCATTTTGGAAGATAAAATTTAAAAATTTTCAAAAAATAGATATTACTATTCATAAATGCTAGTTTGATTGGTTGTTGTGTGTTATAACTCGATGTTGCGTACAACACACACTACTGTATTATTCAAAGAAAAGCGTATTGTGGATGCTTGGGGTGTCATACCACTAATTTCAGGGGTCCTTGGCATGATAGAATGTTCTGGTTGGTGTGAAAACATGGTAAATAAAGACTTCACTATAGAAAAACATTAACATCAGCTTTGAAAACATTTAGGTACGAACATACATACCTTTTGCGGCCCTCTTATTTACTTATTTTCCATTGTATAATTTATCCATGTGAATACCATAGGTATTGTTCAAGAATATTATCACATTTTCAAATGTGTGTATCCTAAAATGTCGGTTATAATGCTTGATTGAATGATTTTTTCATTTATCTTATTTGAAAATGATTTATGATCATTGCATGAAAATAAGTTTCTACTATCTTAACAGGATGATATGATTAACATATATTATCTATCTACTAATGTGTATTACAATGTCTTTAGAGTCTTCATTCATGGTGTTCAGAACATGTGGACCATCATGGCATTATTTACCAATGGATGTTGAGTGCACATAACATGTGATTATGGTGAATATAGATGTAACACCATGAGATTTTATAAGATATATTATTTTTAATTACTTTCATATCTTATTTTTTACTCTACACCAAGATTATCTTGCACTATACACAACACCATATTAGCTTGCAGTATACGCAACACAAATCTTGGATCGTGTTACGCACAATTTCATGTTTGCTTGATAGTATTTATTTTACGCAACATTGAGTGTGTGTGTTAGTGTGTATTCAATGTATAAATTTAATATGGTTGGATTTTTTTATATGCAACAAAAAAGGAGTCTTGCACTACAAACAACCCTGACGTGGCTTGCATTACACTGAATCGTGACCTTCCTCGATAACGTGTGTTGTATGCAATATCAGGTTTTACTAAACACCGATATATTGTTATAATATTATTATGGACTAGCCATTATGAATTTTATTATCTAAATTTTGATTTTTGTTAACAATATTATCCATCTTACACATTTTCTAGAATATGGTATGAGAACAGAATAAACTTTTCAGGTAAAATATGTATTTTTCAAAAAATGCAGTTTTTCCGCCTTTTGATGGCGCACCAACTTTAAATATAGTTTTGACATGTTTATAAGTTTAATTTGACAAAATAAAATTCTTCTTTGGAATCAGGATATAAAAATTTGTTTCGGATAAAATTTTCATATTATTCTGATAACATTCTTATTTTAATGAATAATAAAAACACAATATATTTAAATAAAAACCACTTTTTTCATCATAATAATTTATATGAATAAATTATAATATTTAATTGTTTTAAAGGTAAAATAGAATAATTTTTTTCCATTTAATATAATGTATGTCATTTCCATTAATTTCACATTGAATTCATAGGTAAAAACATTTCAATCTTTGGCAATGTTTTAACTTTTAAAACCTATTTTCTTGACAACGGGGTTAATTTTAAATTAATTATTGAAAATTCTGTGTTTTGAATTTTGAAAAATGTATTCCATATTTGGATTCAGTGTGCCCAAATTGTGTTAATATGTTACTTTTATTTTTTTGATATTATGAATAGTAACTACGATAATTTTTATTTACTGCAGTTAAATGTAAATCAGGTAATTATAGGTAAAAATAAGATTATAAAATTACCCTAACACCTGAAAAAATTCTATTGGATGACTAAAAGTCGACCCTTATCACCTAAGGTTCTGAATAAATTCATTTTATGGACTTTTGACCATTAAAATAATTTAATTATTATTAAAAAAAAGTTACAACATGTCACTCTCTTAAATCTTATAAGTATAATAATTTTCATTTAGTGATAAACTTCATGAAACTTCGAATGTGAATAGTTTCCAGAAATATAATAAAATTATCTACATCATGTAAATTTATTTATAATTTTTAAGTATTAAATAATTATTATTAATGGTGACACAATAGTGATGTTGAAATTATTTTATTGATTGAAATATCAGATAAATGGTTTTAAAGATATTAAAATAAATATTATATGAACTATTTAATGTGGTCCACTAATTTTATAGATGAATATGACTTTTTATTAATCTATTAAATAGTTTTTTTTAATATATTCTCTGTGTATTTTATTTAAATTCAATTACAATAATTGTGTCAAAATTGAAACTATTGATATTTTATATTATTAAATTGTTTAAAAATAAGAAAAATATTTTAAAAATTACAAATTAAAATGATCTACAATTTCATAAAGTATAAATTTATGTATAATTTACAACACATAATTTTTTATTAATAATCATATTAAATTTATAACATTATTACTACAAATAAAATTAAATAGATTAAATAAGGATAAATCAAAATGATAAGGTTTAAAATAAAATCAAAAAATTTCTAAATTTAATTGGTTGATGAGATTACAACCCTATATTATCTAACATGTGAATTTCAGTCATGTTTTATGTTTTTATGTGGTGTTTGAATTTATATTAATTTAATATTTTTGAGGTTTCCAAAGGTGCCCCTCTCCTCCGTTATAAAAAGGGCACCCCTTCCCTCTTCTCTTTACACCCTTTTGAGCCATGAAGCTCTAAAAAACCCTGACAATTTCACTTCTAAACTTCATTAGAATCATTATAAATTTTACGGTATCCTCAAAAAACTATCTCTAGTGCCTCAAGAGGAATCATAAAAGAGGTGCGTCGAAGAAGGGGTAATCTCTTCAACCGATTCTTTCAAGTTTATTTCTTCTTCATCTTCTTATTCATTAGTTTTTTCATTATAAAGTAAAAACATCAGTATCAATAATATACTTATATGTTATTATAAATATTAAAAAACACTATTTCACCTTCTATCCATCATACGGAAAACGAAATCACCGCGCGTGTGTACTTATAAAATACCATCTCTACGCCATGGTGTCATATGTTTTTCCACCAACACCTTACATGGATGGGTATAATGGCATAAAGAATAACTATATATGATTATTATAACATCACAATGATTCTATGATATTATATCATCCACTCCAATTCCATTCAATAAATTTGGGAATGATATCATTGCTCGTGCGTACATACGGATTACCATCTCCTCAACATGATGAGATTCATTTTCCAGGATAACAATTCAAGAATGATTATAATGTATAGATAATAATTTTTCATGAAATATATGAATTAATAATTATACTGGATTTATGTGTATATATATATATATGTATGTCATATACTTAATTCCATTCAATTCAATAAGGAAATGAAACACAACATTCATGCGTTCGTTCGGGTTACCGTCTCCATGAACGGTGTATTTATTTCCATTTATTGATCAATTATATAGATTTATATTCTGAATATATATTATATATAAATAATGTTTTATATTTTTGAATAGATTAGTCATTATCTAAGTGATCACATTAATAATTGCAAGTCAAAACACGGATGATAAATAAAACGTTTTTACCCAAAACACTGCTTTAACATGGAATTTACAAAAGACCGGGTAGTATAAAGTCATTAATGAACCATATATGATATCATAACAATAAATATGATTATTTAATAAGTCAATGAAATTATTTAAATCATTATAAAGGTGGTTTGGATACTTACGAAGCATATCAGACCTAAGGTAAGGGATAACTATTCCAATCTCGTTTTTATCTGAGATTGTTTATTCGTAAGTATTTACTGGGGTTATATTTATCACCCATGTCCCCATTTTCTAAAAATGTTTTCATGTATATTTAAAGTAATTTTTACCCATTTTGGACTTTTAAAACATGGTATATAAGGAATCATTCTTTTGTTTAGGTTACGAGGTCGTTTTTTGACTTTTCTGACAAAATTATGAGAAGAATGTTTTTTTAACTTATACGGAATGAATGGATTTTTACTATTTTATAACACCTTATTTTAATAAATCATACTCTACATGATTTAATGATTATTTTCAACAAAATAATTTTCTTTAAAAATTGCATGGAATTTTGTGAAATGAATATGATTTTGAAGAAGAAAGGATATTTTCCTCAACAATTCTTTTCAAGTGTTTTATCAAAACCATTTTCCATATAAGATGGAATTATTTCATATGTTAATATTTCAAGTATAATTTCTCAATGATTTACAAGGTTTCACTTTTCTTATGATGAAAGTATTTCAATTTTTTTATATGAATGATGTTATGAAGGGATGATGTTTATGAAACACATTTTATTCCTTGGGTAATGACGAATTATTTATGTTCATGTTGTGGAACAAATAAGAATGATTTAATTATGAGATGGGTGGGACCTATATCTCCCTCCAATTAATTGGGTAATGATTAATATCTCATGTGATAGACACTCCTAGAATAGTAAGTTAATTTGGTTCAGTGTTACAGGACTGGAATGATGAGTGAACTCGATTCAGAAAAGGACTTTGTCCACTAAGATGGTCTTGGCAGCAATGCCATGGTTACTATGGAAATCTTATCATGTTCTTAATGTTTTTACACAATTACATGTTTTATTCCCATGATATTTTATCATGATTAATGTTCCTTTATGATATATTCCTTACGTACTGCCAATATTTATTTCACAACTGAAGATTTGTATATTTAAACATTATGTTCATGTTTTGAAGTTCAGATGTATATGGTTTGTTTTGATTTCTCCATTATTACCCTTAATAAGCAATTGAGGTCACCCTTTATATTTTTTATTTTCCCTAGTATTTAAATAAAGGTATTAGTTAAGAAAACAAAAGAGGGATATCTTTATGGGAGGTGTTGAAGATCTTACACATCTATTAGAAGCTTATATTATGAGTTTCCATAACACTAAACTATTACGGACCTTGTCTGTCTGTTTTTCTTATGTATATTGTATTGTGAAAAGAGTAATGTAATTTCTACGTACGTCAGTCTTTGGGTATCTGCAGTTGGTATCATAGGAATGGTTTAGCTAACCTTTGGAAACTAGGATGTGAAAACATTAGTGAGATCCCTAGAAATATTTCTATGGTATGTATTAGGATTTCTCAAAGGTTAATGATAAGTACATGTTATAGTACTATAATTATGGTAACAATATTAGAATTAATCCTAAGATGTTAGATATTGAAGGCACTCCCCCTTTATTATGTTGTTTTCCTAGCATGATTTTTCCCTCTCACACTGTTCTTTTTGGGTTTTAGATTATGGCTGGAACCCGAAGGAACCATGTTGATCAATTTAATGGAAAATGGAATTATTGTCCTCCCGAGCAACCAAATGTTATGGGAGATGGGGTAAAAAATCTTATTACTATACTTAAACAAGCTATGAATCATTCTGGAGTTCTAAATGATCAGAGTGTGGAACAATATTTTATTGAGTCCTTCATGGGGGAACACCCATCTTCTTTCAGTGGGTCTTCTGATCCACTTGTTGCTAAACAATGGATTAGTACCATTGAAAAGATATTTTCGATACTACGATGTTCAATGCATGAAAAATTCATTTTGTCTTTTTACTGGTAAGAAGGTGAAGCAGACCAGTGTTGGACTCTAGTTAAAAATTCAAGGCCCCAAGATAAAATTGAATCTGTGGAATGGGATGAGTTCAAGAACTTTTTTTTAATAAGTACTTCCCTTTTATTTTTCAAACAAATATGGAAAATGAGTTCCTTGAGCTTAAGCAGAAGGATGATGAATCTGTTGTTGTATATGAAGCGAATTTTACAAGACATTCAAGGTGTGCATCTGGATTTATCATCCAACCTGAAACTAAAGTTGATCGATTCTTCAGTGGCTTAAAACCAAGTCTTCAAAGGGAATTAGCTATAAGAGACTTCAGTAAGTATGAATAAATTTTTTGTTGTGCTATCAAGGTAGAACTAGATGTTGGTGTAGCATATCCATCTCAGTTTTTTGACAAGAAATGAAAGATATATTTCAAGGAGAAATCTCAGAATAATGATGAAAAGAAGATGAATGTTTCTTTATGCTCAATGTATGAAAAGAAGCATGGTGGAGATTGTCTAAAAAGGACTAGAAAATGTTTTATGTTTGTAAATGATGGTCATCGATCATCTGAGTGTTGAAGTAATGGAAAAATGGTTTCTAATGATGTGAATAAAGGAAAGACTATAGAGAACGCTCCACTAGCACTTCAATGCTTCATGTGCAAGGAAATGGGGCATTATGCTAATCAATTCCTTAATACAAGGGTTAATGATGATCGACGTGAGCAACCTCTTAAGGTAAAGGTTAAAGGAATGTCACATGCGATCACTATTTTTGATGTTGAGTACAAAAAAGATGTTGTGGAATGAATAAGTGTTCATGTAACGGGATTCTGAGATAATGTTGAGGAATCTCATTTAAAGTATCGTGGAATATTGGAATATCATTGTATTTTATCATTGTGGTTTTTAATAATTTTATTGTACCAGAAACCATGAAAAGTGATTGAAATATTTTTTGAAAGCTGATGATATGAGCATAATGAGGGGATAAAGAAAAAATAATATGTTTGATAGTATTCATGAGCTAATGACTGATATAAGGACAGAGTGATTTCATGGATTCAGTATATAGAAATTTTGTGATTTTGGTATGTGGAAAGAGTTAACTTTTGACAGCATTCATGTTTTCACTAAGGTTCAATGGGTATTCATTTTTAAATAGAATACATGATTAAGGAATTCATATGTTTGGAATGTGATCGACAATATATATCGTATGATATATGGGGAATAAATGATGGTATTCACATGCTTGGAAGATGACATTTCAAGTAATTGTTTTCTTTATACTATGAGCGTGGACAAGAGTATTTTGGATATGTCTAAATATTGGAATGTATTATGTTGGAAATTAGATAGTATTTTTTAAGGCTATAATTTTTTTCAATATTACTGTAGGAATGTTATAATAATGTATTTTTAGAAAAAGGAAAAACCTGAAGGATGGGCGAAAACCCGTCGCATCAGACTAGGTTGCAGGAATTGAACCCACAACCGAAGTGCGACATGCATTTATCACCTACCATTGGCCTATAGGAAGTCCCTGGATTGTAAAAATTAGTTATATTTTATTAAGTGGTATGATAGATGAATTATAAGTCCATTTTTGGAACTGTATACGATTAATCTCACCATAAATGGAATTATGTATATAAATATTTCCAACTTTATGTTTGAGACGGATGGAATGACCTATCATTCTATCGCGTGATATTCTATCACTTCATAGATGACAAATTAAACTTCATTTCATTAAGAGATGTAGTGGAAATTGCTCAAGGCATGAACAATAGTGAGATTGTATCAAAATAAAGTGAGTATTTCTTATAATTTAAATTCTTCAACTTTATGGAAATGATCTTGATAATCAAAAATGTTGTCCTAGTGTCTTCATATCCGATGAATCAGATGGTACCTTAGATCATCACAAATTTATGGCTTTGTGATTTTTGGAATTTTCAAAGCCAGGTTCTCTACCACTCACCATCAGAATGTGATGGTTAGATTTCATTTACATATCCATATTTTCACCTATTTTATCCTATGTGGAAACCCAGTGATGAGTTAATTTGGGTAACCATTACGTTTCTTACTTCAATTTTTAAAATGATTTTTTAGTATTCCTTTTTACTATGTCGGTTTCTATGAAAGAAAATCTCATGAAATAAACCATTTATAACCCCCAATGAATTTTGAGGGCGAAATTCATTTTAAGGGGGGTAGAATGTAACACCCTGAGATTTTATAAGATATATTCTTTTTAATTTCTGTCATATCTTCTGTTGTACTATACACCAAGATTATCTTGTTCTATATGCAACACCTTATTAGAAAGTAGTATATGAAACACTAATCTTGGATCGTGTTACACACTATTTCATGTTTGTTTGATAGTAGTTATTCTACGCAACATTGAGTGTGTGTGTGTGTGTATATATATAAATTAAATTTATAAATGAAATATGGTTGGATTTTCTTATACTAAACAACCAAGGAGTCTTTCACTACACACAACCCTGACTTGGATTGCATTACATGCAATCACGACCTTCCTCGATAGCGTGTGTTGTACGCAATATCTGGTTTCACTAAAAAATGATATATTGTTATAATATTATTATGGACTAGATATTATGAATAGTATAAACTACATTTTGAAATTTTATTAACATTATTGTTCAACTTACACATTTTCTAGAACATGGTATGAGAACAAAATAAATTTTTAGGTAAAATTAGTATTTTTCAAAAAATGCAGTTTTACCGCATTTTGATGGTGCACCCACATTAAATCTAATTTTTGACATGTTTATAAGTTAAATTTGAAAAAATAAAATTCTTCTTTGAAATCAAGATATAAAAATTTTCTTTGGATAAAATTTTCCTATTATTCTGATTACTTTCATATTTTAATGAATAGTAAAAACATGATATATTTTAATTAAAAACAACTTTTTTCATCATAATAATTTAAATGGTTAAATTATAATATTGAATGGTTTTAGATTAAAAAATGAATATATTTTTACCATTTAATATAATTTTTGTCATTAAAATTAATTTTACATAAAATTCATAGGTAAAAAAATTTCAATCTTTGGCACTGTTTTAACTTTTAAAACCTGTTTTCTTAACAACATGATTAATTTTTAATTAATTAATGCAAATTTTGTGTATTTAATTTTGAAAAATTGATCCATATTTGTATTCAGTGGGTCCAAATTCTGTTAATACGTTACTTTTATTTTTTTTGATATTATGAATAGTAACTACGGTAATTTTTATTTACTATAGTTAAAGGTAAATCATGTAATTATGGGTAAAAATAAAATTATAAAATTACCCTAACACCTGAAAAAATTATATTGGATGACTAAAAGTCGACCCTTATCACCTAAGGGTCTGAATAAATTCATATTATGGACTTTTTACCATTAAAATAATTTAATTATTATTAAAACCAATGAAAGTGACAACATGTCACTCTTTTAAATCTTATAAGTATAATAATTTTAATTTAGTGATACGCTTAATGAACCTTAGAACATGAATATTATCCTGAAATATAATATAATTTCATACATCATTTAAATATATTTAGAATTTTTAGGGATTAAATAATTATCAGTAAAGGTGACACAATAGTGATGTTGAAATTATATTATTGATTGAAATATCAAATAAATTTATTTAATGATATTAAAATAAACATTATATGAACTATTTATTCATCCCCACTAATTTTTTAGAGGAATATGACTTGTTATTAATCTATTAAATAGGTTTTTCGATAATATATTCAATATGAATTTTATTTAAATTCAAATAAATTAATTGGGTCCAAATTGACACTATTGATATTTTATATTATTAAATTGTTTAAAAATCACAAAAATATTTTAATAATTACAAATAAAAATTTATATGATCCAACATTTCATAAATTATCAAATTATGTATAATTAGCAACACATAAGTAAGTATTTATAATCATATAAATTTTTCAACATTGTTACAACAAATAAAATTAAATAGATTAAATAAGGATAAATCAAAATGAAATGGTTTAAAATAAAATAAAAAACATGTATAAATTTAATTAGATGATTATTTTACAACCCTATATTATCTAATATCCTAATTTTAGTCACTTTGGAAGTTTTTAAGTGGGGATTGAATTTATATTAAATTAATATTTTTGAGGTTTCCAAAGGTGCCCCTCTCCTCACATATAAAAAGGGAACCCCTTCCCTCTTCACTTAACACCATTTTGAGCCTTTAATTTCGTTCAACCCCAGCCCATTTATCTTGTCAACATCCATAGAAACATTATACGGGTTCTGGTCTCCTCACAGTACCAACTCTAGTGCCTTAAGAGGAATCTTAAAAGATGTGTGTCAAAGAAGAGGTAATCTCTTCTATCGATTATTTCAAGTTTCTTTCTTCTTATACTTATTCTTTAGGTTCTTTAATATAAATTCATAAAATAAGTATATATAATATACTGTAATGTTATTATAAATATGAAACAGCTCCATTCCACCTTCTATCCATCCTACGGAAAAAAAAATCACCGTGCGTGCATACGTACGGAATACCGTCTACATGCCGTGGTGTAATCTGTTTTTTCACCCCCACCATACCTGGATGGGTATAATGTTCTAAAGAAAAACTATATATTATTATTATAACATCATACTAATTCTATGATATTATATCATCCACTCCAATTCCATTCAATAAATATGGGAATGATATCATCGCTTCTGCGTATGTACGGATTACCGTCTTTACGTCGCGATGAGATTCATTTTCCATGTTATCAATTAAAGAATGATTATAAACTATATATAATAAGTAATCATGAAATATATGACATAATAATGCTACTGGATTTATATATATATATATATATATGTATGTCATCTACTTAATTCCATTCCATTCAATAAGGAAACGAAATACATCGTTCATGTGTACGTATGACTTACCATCTCCATGAATGGTGTATTTATTTCCGTTTATCGATATGTTATATATTTGTATATTTTGAATATATATTATATTTAAATCATGTTTTATATTCTGGAATTAAGTAATCAGGATCTAAGTAATCATATTAATAATTACATGTCAAAACACGGACGATAAATAAATTGATTTTACCCAAAAGGCTGCTTTAACATGGAATTTACAAAAGAACGGGTAATATTAATTCATAAGTGAACCATATATGATATCATAACAATAAATATAATTCTGTAATAAGTCAATGAAATTATTTAAATAATTATACAGGTGGTTCAGATATGTACTAAGCATATCAAACCTAAGGTAAGGGATAACTTTTCCAATCTCTTTTTTATCCGAGATTGTTTATTCGTAAGTATTTACTGGGGTTATATTTATCATCCATGTACCTGTTTTCTAAAAATGGTTTCATGTATTTTGAAAGTCATTTTTACCTTTTTTTTACTTTCACTACATGGCATGTAAGGAATCATTCTTTTGTTTACATTACAAGGTACTTTTTTTACTTTCCTGACAAAAGTACGAGAAGATTGTTTTTTTAACTTATACGGAATGAATGGATTTTTACTGTCTTACAATTCCTTATTTTCATGAACCATACTCTACAATATTTAATAAATATTTTCAACAAAATAAATTTCTTTTAAAATTTCATAAAATTTTAGGAAATGAAAATGATTTTGAATAAGAAAGGATATTTTACTCAACAATTCATTTCACGTGTTTTATCAAAACCATTTACTATATAAGATGGAATTATTTCATATGTGTATGTTTCAAGTATAATTTCTCTATGATTTAAATGGTTTCACATTTCTTATGATGAAATGATTTCAATTTTTTTATATGGATTATGTTATGAAGGTATGATGTTTATGAAACCCATTTTATTCCTTGGGTAATTATGAATTATTTATGTTCATGTTGTGGAAAACATAACAATGATTTAATTATGAGATGGGTGAGACCTATATCTCCCTCCAATGCATTGAGTAATAATTTATATCTCAGGAGATAGACATGGATAGAACACTAAGTTAATTTGGTTTAGTATTACATGACTGAAATGATGAGTGAACTCGATTCAGAAAGGGACTTTTTCCACTAAGATGGTCTTGGTAGCAATGCCTTGGCTACTATGGAAATCATATAATGTGCTTAATGGTTTTCCACAATTACATGTTTCATTCCCATGCTATTTTATTATTATTAATGTTCCTTTATGATCTATTACTTAAGTAATTTCAATATTTATTTCACAACTCATGATTTGGATGTTTAAAAATTATGTTCATGTTTTGAAGTTCAAATGTATATGGTTTGTTTTATTTTATCCATGCATACCCTTACTGAGCATTTTATCTCACCATTTATTTGTTTTCATTTCCCCGTGATTTAGGGAAAGGTTTTAGCTAAGAAAAAAAATATGAAGATATTTATAAGAGATGTTGAAGATCTTAAACCATTATTAGAAGATTATATTCCGAGTTCCCAATGACACTAAACTATTACGGTCCTTGTGTGTCTGTTTTTGTTATCTATTTTTTATTCTGAAAAACGTAATGTAATGTCTATGTACTTCAAGCTTCTGGCCTCTACAATAGACTTCATTATATGGTGGAGGTATCAAAATTACATATATGATCTTGATTAAGGGACACTTGAATACCATTGGATACAATGTACCACATCTATTTGATGTTAGGTGAAATTTTATGTCACGTATATAATTCCCAATGTTATTTATGGTTTAATGAGATAATTTATTCTTCTATTATACCCATTCCATTTTATGTACAAGTAAAAGGGGATTAAAAATGAAAGATGCACTAGTATTAAGTCTTTTTTAGATACGTCGTTTTTCTTATAATTTATTTTCTAGCATGGATACAAAGTTGGTATTGTGGAATATTTTTGGTGGATCTATAACTATATGAATTCTCAATGTATGATTTTACAAGTTTTAGGATAAATTAAAAATCTATTATTGTAATCCAAAACACTTTTTATACACGAGATAATTTTTCAAGGATGCATTAGTGGTGTATTACTGGGTTTTTTTTCTCACACTGCACATGGGAATCCTAATGAGAATGCATTAATCATGTACACGGGTTGGGGTAATGGAAAGGTGACCATGGAATATTTCAATAGGATGAACATGGACATGGAGAAGTTTAGGGATGTTTCCTAGAGGATTTGACATTTGTTTTATTTATTGTTTTAACTACTATAAGTATTAATATGGATTTCGATTTTTCTTTGGAAGACCCATTATTTGTCATTGACATGTATATAATGAACTATTATTTATTTATTTGTGCTAATTTGAGCTATTATATTTAATTTTAAAAAAATTAAAATCATGATTTAAGAGAATAGTGTATCTACTGAATAAATTTAATCCTTACCTCTTGTAGGTATGAAATATAATATGGGGTGGTGTGAATGAGGTCATCTGGGGTATGAGTTCAAAACCATAGTTTTTGTTTCATGCATTACAAATTGGTAACAACACATAGGTCTCTCCTATTATTTTGTCTATCCTAGGATTAGGTGGAATGAAAATTGGTTGTGTGGGACTCGAGAATTGTTGTTACTATGTTCATAGAAAGAACATGTTCAATGGGAAATTGAGTTACCATTTACATATGTGTACTTGTATTTTTAACTTATTTTTTGTGCATTCATGCATCATGATTTATACCATAGGTTCAAAACCCATATATATTTATGATGTCATGATACATATTATTTGTGAAATTACTCCAATGATTTATTCTATATTAAGGGAGTATACCTATAATCTATTTTGTGATAAATCTATTTTTTGATAAATCTAATTTTAATTTATATTGTTATATATATATGATTAAATTAATTATTAGTAACCCATAATGAAATTATATTTTTACAAATATTAATTTTAATGATAAGAAAAGAGTAACACATTGTTTTATTATATGGAGACTTCCACAACGTTGTTTAAAGACTCTTAAAAAACCATTATGTGATCCCATATAATTATTTAAAATTGTCGTAAATTTTCTAACATCTCCTTCATGTTACAAAAACATATACCTCATCGTATATTGATGGAACCACTAGAAGATGAGGGTTAGGGTGTACCCCTATGGTGGCACCACTATTCCACAACAATTTGTTCAGGTGGGTGTAGAAAATAACTCTCTATTAAATAATTCAATAGAATAGGATATATTCCACTACAACCAATAGTATTTATCCTAGATATAGCCTAGGGATGAGGGGTGCCGAAGTCTATGGCCGGATATTCCAAAGACCTCCCAATCAGGATGCCTTCATCATTTTAGAGTATCGAAGTACCACATGAAGAATATGATAGGATATACATAATCAATGGTTTATTTTTTATTTTTTATAAACATGAATACTAGAAGGTGAGTCTTACTAAACTCATATTTCATATAACCCATATGAGATTGTGTAGAACAATTGGGATGACTAGTCGAAGTGATGGTCTTAATTGGGGTGTTCCAACGACCTATTTTCAAGTTAATTCTTCCCAACCATAATGAAGATTGATTTAGTGTAATATATCATGGAGATACAATATTATTCAATGATATTTTCCTCATAATATTATCATTTCATTGAGATAATTCTCTTATCCTTACTTCTGGCTCAAATTATTCTGATAAGTCCATTTTGTTCGATGGTATCCCACTCAAATTTACACCCATTCAAAGATCTCTTTCGGGAAAGAAGTTCGAATGTTTTAATTTGGAATATCCATGATTAAGGATTTTAATTTGAATGAGATCATGTTCTAGGTTCACAACCCATTTTGATTCCCCCTATTCATATGGTGCCGACCGGATGACAAAGAAAAAGTTTCATATCTTTCACATACATATAAAGACATATATTAGGCTCAATAATTCCCCATGTAGAGAACCTATTGTCAATGTCAATATGTTTTATAGATTTATTAAATTGTAAATAGAATACAAGAACATGAACTAGGTGACATTGGAAAAAAATAAATCATTTTCCCAATATCGATAATATTTTTTATTTGTATTGTGGAAACCTATAGTTCTCAAAGATCGATCATTAGTAGGTCACTAATATATTTTGAGTTAGATAGATTGATATCCAAAAGAATTTATTTCCATTTATGTATGGTATATAAATGTAATTGTTAATTACATTTATAGTGAATAAAAATTCAATAGTTTTTATGGATTTCATGAATAAGATCTTCCACCCATACCTTTGACTCGTTTTTCATGGTTTCACATAACTATATCCTCATTAACTCACTAATACTAGAGGATAATTCTATAAATTATGATATAGTATTGAGTGCACATTGATAACATCACTTTTCAATATAGTGAATTATAGTTTGTAATGGTAAATAAGAGGTTTATAAAATCTCTAGTGTTAATTATTCATTGGATAAGGATTGAAAATGGAATTTACAATAATGTAATAGAAGACAATATAGTATTATTACTTAAGAGGATTAATGGGGTGATAGATTATAGGTCATATAAGTACAATGAGAAAAACTATCCTACACATCACATGGTTCTAGTTTCCATGTTCAACAAATTGATGTTTTGGTGAAACTATCACTTCTGCTATTAAGTTTCTCTCTACATGAAGAACATGATTCTTATGACTATCATCTCACATTTGGAGCTGAATCCCTATAAAAAATGATCGGTAGTATACCTACATGCATTTGAATTTGAAATGGAATATTCACTATACAAGGTTAACATTGTTGTGGTCACTCATAGTGGTAAATCACAGGTGGGGTAGGATATTGGCGAATGGAATACTAAGATGTAGTGGAACCCATCGATTTTATTTTATGAATACTGGTTGGATAATTCTATCGACCATGGTGAATGGATTATACCACTTTAGGGAAAATATATTCTCTTCTTTACATGGTGATGGTAGTTTATAAATCCCAAATTATGTGTATTTTTATTTGGTAATGACATGTAGGTGTTCACATATTATATATTCATTCATTTACCAGTGAGGATCTGATTTTTGTGAATGGGAGAGTTGTAGTCCTTACTTCAACTTGGGAAAATATATTTAGTAACCACAAAACCATTAGATGTGTAGTTCATCATCGATTGAAAATGATATACCACATCATAATGATATGGTTCATGTGGTAAGAGATTTAGTGGGATAGAACTAGTTTCATCTCTTGATGCCTTACATATTAATGGATAATGGTTGTACACCATCATCATAGTGGTTTATTTTATCCACTTCATATGACCATTTTGTATAGGGAGGATGTGATGAAGTACTTTGTGAATGGAATTTTATATACCTTGAGGAGTCATGGTGTTATATGGGTTATAATTAATTTATTTATGAATTTTTCTATCTTTTTAATTATATATAAAACTCAAAAAATATATGAGCTAGAGAAGAATAATGTATCAGAGGTAATATGAATACATGGATTTCTGTTTAGAAAATTTTCTAACATAGAATCATTTTTAAATCCTATATTTGGAAGGGATTATAGAAGGCCATAGGGACTTAGCTAAGATTAATTCCAATGTACCATCCTAAATTAAATATTTCATTAGTGAAAAAATTGCATATAATGAATTATATTCATCAAGGATGTGTCCCAAAAATTAGTGTAGTATGGGATGTAAATATTCCCTTCCTTGAGTTTTCATAAAATAGTATTTACTATTGTTTGATAAAGATGGAAGTATTTTAGAATTTTTATAGCCTCATGTTTCTTTCACTGCCTTCTTTATATAAGTTATGTGGTGCATCAATTTTATTTTCTATTTTATCAATTCATATGAGATATTTCATGTGTTTTATAAAATATAAATCAAATCATAGAGTGGGGATATATATTATATTGACCATAGGATTATACCAATGGTGTTTTTTGTAGTCGATTGAGTTTTTTTGATAGTGACTCCTTGTTTATTACACAAATGACTAAGGAATCATAAAAAAATAGAACCATGTTATGTTACAAAATTCATTATCCCTGACTATGAGAGGGAATGTGGAATAACACCTATATATTATTTCATCTTATCGAGGAATTCAATATTTGATTCATGTGTCTCATCTCTAGAGGTACATGACAAATCCTTCACTTGTCATCAACTAATTGGATGTTGAGATGGAGCCTAAAAGATCATTCATGGAGTACCTAATTTGGATAATATACACGAGTGAGAAAGTCCTTTCATGTAATATGCTACTGTGTGTATATATATTATGGAAACATGGAATGATACATGAGGACACAGTGGACTATGAGGATATTGTTCAGGATTTGTGGAATAAGTTTTATGAGTATGACCCCAACAGATAGTTCATGAGGATAAGAAAACCATTGAGGGTGAGATTGTAATACCATAAAACATGTTTTTAAATGAATTTACTTGATTAAATATTTTATTGTTTTCTATGTTTATAAATTATTTGGTAATGAAACTATTTCTTATATAAGATTTTAGAAGCATAGAGATGGATTTTTACATATCACAATCAAAAAAAGATTATGAAATTTCCTTGCTAATCTAGGTATAAAAATTTGGGAAATGGAAACAAATATAGTTAGTTTATCGATAATATTTCCCATTAGCATCGAACTATGAATGCAGTAGAATGATGTATTTCATTGTGGTATAGTTCAAGTAAATTAGTCATTGTAATTTTTGTGAAAATAAATTTTAAATTTTTCTACCCACATATCTAATCAGTTTCATAGAGAATACATGAAGGAATTTATTATCAGGTTTTAATTAAACTATTAATGAATTGAAATTACTATTAATTTAATAAAACCCTTTTTTATATTATCTTATATTTTATTATTGTTTATAACCCTAAAATTCTTCAATTTTAAATGTTCATATCAACTAAAGATCATTCCTTTTATGTTTCGGTTTGTTTCTATGACACCATAAAGGGTCAAATAAATATCTTCACTCTATATTAATATTGATTCTAAATTTTTTGATTTCATTAAAATTTTCATGATTTTATGATTCTCCATTGTTGTAAAAAATTTCTCTCTAACTCTATCAATTTTCTCATAGAATTATCTTCTTGTGGAATATACATTTACACATGAATCCACCTAACAATGAAATTATAGATTTTCTAAGTCAATGAAATTCATTAAAATTGGGAATGGTCATGGCGACTAGGGGTGTTCATTCCGGTTAGTGGTGTTCTTGATGATCATTGGTGTTCATAAATGTCAAAGTCATTCAATCATTGGATTTTTTTATTGTCACTATCCTAGATGGACGTTTCCTTCTTCCAATAATAGAAAAATTATTATATCATTTTCGATAGTCACAAGTATGAAAGTGTTGACTCTAAAATTATCATCTTATGAATCTCATCCTTAATAAATTACATTATTCATGTTTGTTTGGAACTAATTACAGGGATCCATGACATGTGATAATATTATGATTGGTGTGATAATGTGGTTAGGAAGGCCACAACCTTGATGAACATTGATGTTTAATTTTACAACACTGAGGTGGTACATTATTTACCATATGTGGATATTATATGGACATATTCTCAATGGTATAATTCTTTGTTTGGAGGACAATGATGATTGTGATTTATTATGATTTCATGTGGTTTCTTCTGTATCCTATGAGGCTCGTTATGTTAAATGACATCATGGGTATTTCTTCTATATGTTTTCAGCAGGTTTTATTTTTATCAAATGTACATTTGTTTTTCAAAAATACTCATGATGACATTAGTGCATTAAATTTTGTACCATATTATGTATTTCACTATGACATTGGAGTCAATGTTAATGGTTTATTGAATTGGTGGAACTTCTTGACATGATTATCAATTATTAGAGAAGTACGTATAGAATTAAATGATAGAATTTCTGAACATGGGAAAATAATCAGAATATTTTGAATTTAGAGTGAAGATGAAAAATATTGGATTCCATGTACCCTATCTATTTGATACCCAATGAATTGTACAGTTGCACCATCAATTCTTGGTAATATATTATGTAAAATGAAATACATGACACTCAGTGAATGTTTAGTATAATATATGAATTATTAATTATTGATTATTTCAAACTGATTCAATATCCCCAGATCATGTTTTATTTATCTCATGTAACTTATAATTTATCATCCAGCATGGAGTTATTGGTAGTATAGTTGAGGCATTATGGTGAATTCGTTGGAGAAGAAATTCTTGATAAATTATTGTATGATTGTTATTCTTGTATATAGATTTATTATTATCATGTAATACAGTTACTATAACTGGTAAATAAAATTAAGTAATCATTTTTGGTGTCATACCCAGTTTTATCCTTGACACCCTGCACAATCATGGTGATGAGTGTGGGGAATTCACATATATTGATACATGTATTGGAAATTGGCTTGTGTAACATGATTTATAAAAGGTTCATAAAGAAGGAGTGGTATTGTTACATGATCTAAATGATTCATATGTTTTGTCTGTTTTCCTTTATTCCATCCTTTATTAATACTCTCAATTTACATTTCAACTTTAGAACCATTTTTATTTATTATTGATATATATTTCATATTGAAATATTTATTTGGCATGTTACTATATGTTTTTATATAATCTCTTAAATTATTATAAAGAGATGATAATGATGGTATATAATCCGGATATATAAAATTATTACCTCATTGATTTTTTTCATCATCATGAATATGGGGGAGACATGTTAAGACATGTATTAGCCTAGTTCAGACCTATAGGTTCGATTTGGGACTTCGTAAAAAGAGTTATAGGTGAATGTGATGTGATCAACTTATTTACGTGGTTGTAAATGGAATTATAAAAATTAAATCATTAGAAGAATACATACTCAAAAATAATAATAATAAGAAGATAAAAATGTATGAGATTAAATCATTGTTAATTTAATTTTCATGTAATGTATATTAAATTGGGGACATATCAATTGGAAAACTCCATTAATAATTTGTGTTACATTCCCTTTGGAAACACAAATATCTATACAATGATAATTAAATTAGGTAGGTGATTTAAGAGTTGGGTGTAAAATCCAGTGTGTTTGAACCAGGTTAAAATAATTTTTTTTTAAATTATTATTTTTTGGATTATCAACGGGTCGTTCTTTTTAAACCGAGTACCAGAATTTTATTCCGAGTGTTGGAAAACCTAAATATGTCGTTTTTGAACATTTATTGATGTTTTGAGGCAAAGGGGAAGTCGCACGAGCGGTGCAAGGTTTGTCGAACTATGTGGCCAAACCATGCGTAGATGAAGTTTAAGGTAGTGGCCAACACACTGTTATCCCACAATTTGTCTAACTGTGTGGCCTAAATGTGCAAGGATTGTTTTTCAAGGTAGTATATAACAGACATTTTGCACACAGATTGTCTAACCATGCGAGCTAACTGTGCGGGCACTTATTTTATATCCTAAAAAAGTGGATCTCACACATTTTTTCGTGTTAGATGGCTTGTTTTTTCTCCTAAGCGACCATAACTCGGGATTACCCTCCCATAAAGGTAGGAGAACCTCTCCCAATAGTTTTGGAGGTGATCTGAAGGCTTCTCTTGGCAAATCAAATCTGAAATCCTCTAGTAGGTAGATGTTCATCTTCATTCATTTTTTTTCTTAGATCTATAGATATCTATATCTCCTATTCTCTCACATTCATATATCTATTCCTGTTATGAGTAAATATAACTATTTTTATGACAAGTATGAAGTATTTTGGTCTTGGTATTGCTTGGGGATTTGATCTATGGTAGGTTCTTTAAGAATCATCCAGTTTCTCTTGAGTGTTCTTCGTTCATTGGGTTTTCGTCAAAACCCTGACTTAGTGTCCCAATTATTTATCAAATTATATGAGAATTTGATCTCCTTTTGATAAATTGATAATGTGAGTTTCCTTGATTATGATTTGTTGATGCATGGATCTTTTGATGTTATTAAATAAACCAACCCACATGAGATAAATGAGGACATGGACATGTGTTGATTTTAAGCATGGACAACTAATTATCGAAAGTGATATGATTAAATAGTTGAATTATTTGAATGTGAAGAATGATTAATAGGTTAATTAATGGTATAATTAATTAACTTGTCATGAGTTGGAATGAAATTCTGGGTTTTACTGATTATTGGGAAGATTGAATATTTTATATGTTCATTATATAATTTGGAAACTTGTAATAATTAATGGATAGATTAATTATTAGATGTTAAATGGTGAATGGTTAACTAATTTAAGATTGGTTAAAGAGATTATATTTAATTAATTAATTATTGAACTAATTAATTTTCATGTATTAAATTTAGATTGTGAATTTATTGTTTGTTGCGATTGTTAGACATGGGTACTTTTGATGTGTATTAGTTTTCCATGAATGAGGTTGTCTTGGATGGAGTTGTTTGAAAATATGATATGTTGTGTGAGATGGTTGCTAAATATATTGGCTTTGTTCAGCATGTTTTTCTGATTATTATGGGTTTCTTTTAGATTTTTAAAGTACTAGGAGAATCACTATTTGTGTGGACGAGTTCAGACATGTTAAGGAATTTGGATAATTATGTTTAGAGTTAATTATTAAATTGGCTTGCTAAAGATAGTTAATTGTAAATAAATTATTATTTAATGAGATGTTGAATTGTTTATTAAGTGTCAAATTATCTGAAGAGCGATTTTTGTTTTTTATTAGGCGTGGAATTAATTAATGGATTGGTTTTGTAGTGTTAGAAATGGTATTCTACACCAATGATATATATATATATATGATAGATGAATGTGTTGTAAAATAGGGACTGATGCTCCAAATACTCACAGGGGTTTAGAAATGGAGTTCAACCCTAATGATATATGTATATTAATTATTGATAAATGAGTTGGGAGACAAGGACTGATGCTCCAAATACCCAAGGGGTGCTATACATGGCTTTTTCCAATGAGCATTCATGAGATTATTATTTTATGGGATAGGGAATGATGATCCAAATACCCTTGGGTTATGAGACATGGAATGATGCTCTGAATACTCACGAGGGTTCCAAACATGATGTTCTATACCCGTTAATTAACATTGGACTATGAGACCAATGGTTCGTGCATGAAATGAACTGATGGGAAATAAATGTAGTTGTGACATAATGATTTTGTGATTTGATTATGAGAAAGGGTTCAGACATATTAATGAATTGGGTGAATCACTGTTAGCAGATGGACCGAGGACCGAATCTCTATTTTATTGGATGGGCTCGTACATAGTATATGAAAGACTAAATTTAAATACATACGATGCATTATCCAAGCAAAAGAACAAGCTTGGATTCAGTCTTTATATTGATTACTTCGATGAACCTTAAACACATCTGTGGGGAGTGACTTATACGGGGTATGTCGTGCATATGCCAAATATCAAGACATTTATAATAATATTTAAGTAATTGATTAGTGGAAAAAAAAATTATGTAATGTTTTTTTAGTATGCATTACCAATTAATAATGAAAGTTTAGACACTAGGTGAGGGATGAAGCAGGTACTTGGGTATATATTTACATTGTACTGCTCACTTTATTTATGCATGCCTTCACATGTTTTAAATTATTTATTAAATTCCTAGAATTGGTTTAGACACCGGTGGTCCTGGCTTATTGAGATTTATATCTGACACCCAACTCTAGCCGCCATTGCACTAGTTACCCGAGTAAATTATATTTGGTTGCAGGATTATGCAGCTTTCATTTACTTGGTAGATAGGAGTAGCGGACTGAGACGATGCACTGGCAGCTCAAATAGACCACCCATGGGGCTTTGAGTCATTTATTATTAATTTCTATTTTAGAATGTAAAGTATTCTATTATGTTCATTATTTTTCTATTTTGTATCATTATCATGTCATGCATGTATTTGTTGTACAATGTAGTGTTGGCCATTTCTTTTGTAAAAGATTTATAAAATCTGTTTTCCACTGCTTTATCATTTATTATACCATTTCAACTATTTTTCTGCCTTTGTATATTTTAGAACACTATAAAGAGGGTATTGTATCCCCACATAATATCCTTAGACCCTTGCAGCTAGTCGACAGCCTCTAGCGTAAGAAGAGACATGATTGAGGTCATGTTGCGAACAGTCCGGCCATCGGTTTAGGGGTGAGCCAGGTCGATATGTTACACAATGTTATTAGAAGATTAGGTTTCCATTATTTTACTTTGTCATACTGTTTTAGGGTTGGTGGACAAGAGACTAGGAATGTGTCGGCGCTTGGGTTAATAGCCGTTATTGGGACTGATCACCTCATGTACGAGAAATGACCATCTAGCCTGGGATGGGAATTGATGTTTGTAATATTAGAGGTTAAAGTTATTATGATTTCACCTTGAGTGGATAGTTTATTTTCCATTTCTTATTAATTTTGAGGATTTTTTAATGATTAATTTTCTTGGCCTGATATGTCCAAGAATATTCATACATTCATCATCTTAGACACTTAGTGATTCACATGTCATGCATATAACATGCCATGTAGTTTCATTTGAAATATGCCTGCTAATTTGGATTGTGTTCCTTGGGAGGAATGCCATGTTAGTTCTGCTTTAGCATTCCCCTATAGACATAATTTTTCAGTGATATATTTAACATTCTTGAATGATTATATGCCTAACTACCTCAGTTATTATCATGTTTTCTTGTACTTTTATGCTTCTGTGTTGTATCATGTTGTTGTGTTATTGATTATGTTAACATGTTAGATATGTTTGGATAGATGAAAGAGGTGCTAAAGAGAAAATATGAAATAAATGTTGATTGTTTTAAATTGGAGCCAAATCCAGTGATAAGGTGTATGTGCACCTTATCGATTGGTAGGTGGTCACCCATATAATTTGGACCAACAGGTTGATCCTGTTAATTTCTAAATATTCATTGGTATTGATTAATGAGAGACAATTTTTATTTCGTGGATTTTATGAGCACTACTTGAATTGAGAATTGATGAATCATATTAAATTTTATGACATGATGCCTTTCTAAATGATTATAAATGATAAAGATCTTTAATTTTTATCTGAAATCAACTAGCTTCCAAAATGAAACTGGACTCAAGTAGGTCAGTTGGTGAGTGTTTTTATGGGATGATCCATTTGGGTGTTTTGAATTTTAATACCTATACATTTTCTATTGGGTTGCTTTATAGAGAAACCCGGTTGGCTAAAATGAGTTCTTTGTAGGTCACTTTATCATCATAAAGTGAATTTATTTTGATAAATTTCCTGAAAATGATGGGTTTTCAACTAACGTAAACTTTTTAAAATGGGAGTTTTATGAGACTTTCCTTTTTCCCAATGGGGCTTTTTGGATGAGGTACTTTGATGTTTTGATTAAATATTTGATGATTAAATATTAAAAGTGATAAAATATAATAGGCTTATAAATAGAACCTATTGTGGGGTCCACTGTTTAAAACCCAATGTGAAGGGTAACTCAGAAATCTCTTGAGTTTCCCTAGAATGGAAGCATGTGTAAATTCTGTAGGAATTCTTCTCCATAGAAATGGACTTCTGTTTAGCTTTTGAGTCTAGTTACTTGCTTGATGTGACCAAGTATGGGGTTGACACTTATTCCTCATAAGGTGTTAACTTGTGTTAGGTAGCGCCCTCAAAACTAAAATATCTTGCTAGTGATATGGCCTTTCTCACTCTTTTGGTGTTATTGGGTGCTGTTGTCGTCGATAGGTCTTCCATTTTCTAAGGACACACTTGTTCTAACATGTGGTGATGTGTTTCTCGACCTTGTTATGGTCATGAGAATTGAGAAATGCTCTTTGTCATCTAGTTAGATGTTCCTCAGGCTTGGTCGGCTGCTTTTTTGGTCATTTGACCATTTCTTCTTAGTAATGGATGACTGGTTATAGCGTCATCCAGGAAAACGGTCGTATGGGGCAATATGACTCCGTAATAATTCTTTGTGTACTTTTGAGTATGGTCTTAAGTCAAATCATTTTAGAGTGACTCGATCATTAAAGAATCAGTTTCAATTTAATACATGGAATGATTTTCGAAAGAACCGGGTGTTCTGACATGCCTATCTTGATGTTAATCTAGCGCACTGGTGAGCGGTTGATCTTTTCTTGAGATGTCTTGGTAAATCCGTAGGTGGGTATTGTCACTTGTTCTCAATGAATGTGTTGGAAGGTGATGCTGATCCTTTATAACAGAGTTGTCTGGTGATGGTCTGATTGATCTTCTTCATGACGTAGTTTTTCTCTTAGTGTGGTCTTCTAGGCACATCGTTAGATAAAGGGTGAATGTGACTTTTGGGTCTATGACGTTTTTGAGGGAATCATGAGAATCAAGTTCTATTGATTTATCAAGATTCATATTTTTATATTGACAAGGTACATCTAATGACAAAAGATAAAAGATATATTTCAATGTTTAACCTTTAGAGTAATCTTTGTATCTAGTTGTAAAGGATTATCCACCATGTTTGTGAGAGGTTGAAGGTCTGTTTCGCATTGGGAAAGAAACACATCACATCTATCAAGATTAAATGACCTTGGTAGGTTGGTTGTTTTATAAGTGGTTCCCAATGGCTTCTCGAGGACGAGTTGTTTTTTATGGTGGGTATAATGTTAAATCATTTGTGTTTGAACCAGGTTAAAACATGAATGTTTTGGAATTTTCTTTTTCAGTTTATCGATGGGTTGTACTTTTTTAACCAAGCTATGGAATTTTATTCCGAGTGTTGGAACACCTTAATATGTTGATTGTAGAACTTTGACTGATGCTTTGGCGCAAAGGGGAAGTCGCACGGGCAGCGCATGTTTTGTCTAACTGTGTGACAAACCGTTCATAGTTGATGTTTAAAGGAGTGGCTAACGCACAGTTAATGCATGGATTTTCTAACCTTTCGGCCTAACTATGTGAGGAGTTTTTTCCGAGGATGTAGCTAATGCATGGTTAGCGCACAGTTCGTCTAACCATGCAAGCAAACTGTGCATGCACTTATGTGAGATCCTAAAAAAGTTTATCTCACACGTTTTTGCCCCTAGATGGCTCGTTTTTTCACCTAGGCGGCCATAACCTAGTATCACACTCCCTTAAAGGTAGGAGATCCTCTCCCAAGCATTTTTGAGGTTATATGAAGGCTTATCTTGGTGAATTAAAGCAGAATTGTTGAGGTATGTAGATGATATTCTTCATTCTTGTTCGGTTTCATAGATCTACATATATATACATCTCTTCTTCTCTCGGTTTCATAGATCTACACCCATTATGAGTAAATCTAATTGTGTGGATGTAAATTATGATGAGTTTTGGTCTTGGTATTTCGATTAAGAGTGATCTAAGGAGGGTTTTTGAAGAATCAACCTATTTCTCCTGAGTGTTCTTCATTCGTTGTGGTTTTTTTCAAAACCCAGAGGTAGGGTCCCAAATCATTATCATATTATATGTGAATTTGATATCCTTTTGATAAATTTAGAATTTTAGTTTCCCTGATTATGATATTTTGATGCATGGAACATTTTATGTTATTAAATAATTCCACCCACTTGAGATAAATGTGGACGTGAACATGTGTTGAATTTAAGCATGGGTTACTAATGTAGTTAAAGTGATATGTTTAAATAGTTGAATTATTTGAATGGGAAGAATGAGTAATAGGGTAATTAATGGTAGACTTCATTATGAAGTCATTATTTGGAATGATATTTTGGCTTTTACTAATTATTGGGAATATTGGGTATTTGACATGTTCAATGTATAATTTGGGAACTGATATTAATTAATGGATGGATTAATTTTTACTTGTCAAATGATAAATGGATAACTAATTGATGATTTGTTAAAGAGATGAAACATAATTAATTAATTATTGAATTGATTAATTTTAATGCATTTAATTATGATTGCGATTTGATTTTTTGTTATGATTATTAACCACAAGTACTTTGGATGTATATTGGTTCTCCATGACATAAGTTATCTTGGATGGAGTTTTTAGAAAATATTTTATTTTGTGTGAGATGGTTGATAAATATCATGGCTTTGTTCACCATGTTTTGTGACGATTATATGGTGATTTTACATTGTTGAAGTACTAGACGAATGACTGTTTGAGTGGACGGGTTTAGACTTGTTAAGAAATTTGGATAATTAAGTGTTGAGTTAATTATTAAATTGTCTAGATAAAGATAGTTAATTGATAATTAATTATTAATTAATGAGATGATGAATGGTTAATTAAGTGTTGAATTATCTAATGATCGATTTTTGTTGTTAATTAGTTTTTGAATTAATTAACGGATTGGTTTTGTGGTGTTAGACGTGGTATTCTACACTAGTGATAAATATATATGTGTGATTGATGAATTGGATGTGAGACAAGGACTAAGGCTCCAAATACTCATAGGGTTTAGACATGGAGTTCGACACCAAATATAGATGTATATGTATGTCTGAAAAATGGGTTGTGAGTCAAGGACTGATTCTCCAAATACTCACGGGGTGCTAGACATGGAGTTCTACACCCCCCTTACAAGTAAATTTTCTTTTATGGGACATGGGTCGACGGTCCAAATACCCATGGGTTGTGAGACATTGACTGATGCTCCGAATACTCACGAGGGGGCTAGACATGATATTCTACACCCATTAATTAACATTGGATTATGGGTCCAATTGTTCATTCATGAAATGAAGTGATGGGAAATAAAAGCGATTGTGAGATAATGATTTTGTGATTTGATTATTATAATGGGATCAGACTTATTAATGAATTGGGTGAATCACTATTAGTGGATGAACATAGGGACGAGTCTCTATTTTAGTGGATGGGAATAGACACCCTATATGAAATATTAAATTGAATAACTTATGATGCCTTATCCAAGCCAAACCACATGCTTAGATCCGTTATTTACATTGAGTACATAGATGGTCCTTAGAGACATCTGTGGGGTGTGACTTATGCAGGTGATGTTGGGAATAGGATGAATCTCAAGAACATCAACAAAAGTTTTATGGAATTGATAAATGCAAAAAAATGTTTATGTAATTATTGTTGAGTATGCATGAAATATGAATAATGCAGGTTCAAACCCCAGCTGAGGGCAGAAGTTGGTAGATGGGTATATAGTTATATTGTACTGGTCACTTTATTTATGCATGCCTCAAAGTGTTTTAAATTATGTATTATATGCCTGGAATTGGAGTAGACACCAGTTTTCCCGGCCTACTGAGATTTATATCTCACACCCTACTCGGGCCATCATTGCACTAGGTATCCGAGTAAATTATATTTGGTTGTAGGATTATGCTATTTTCATTTACATGGGAGATAAGAGTATACGATCGAGCTGATGCTCGGGATGCTCGAACACACCGCCAATGGGGATTTGAGTCATTAATTATTTATTTTTTGTATTGGAATGTAAAGAATGTTGTTATGTTCAAGGTTTTTCTATTTTTTATCATTATCATATCATGCATACATCTACTATACAATTTTCCCTTGGATATTTGTTTTGTACAAGATTTATATAATATAGTTTCCGTTGCATTATCATTTATTATACCATTTCTTCTATTTATTTCCTTTTTCTATTTTTGAACACTAATAAGAGGGTATAGTCTCCCCACTAACTTTCCATAGAATCTTGCTTCTAATCGATAGCCTCTGGCGTAATGGGATACGTGCTTGAGGTCATGTGGTGACTGGTCCGGCCATCAGTTCAGGGGTGATCCGATTCAGGACATTACATTGGGTGACCATGGATTATTTTTTGTATGGAAAATATGTTATAAGTGACACTTGAAAACCATGGCTATGTAATTCCATTATTGGGTGACTCCGGATTTTAGGTTGTCTACATATTCATACTATTATTAGTTGGTTACTCTAACTTAGAGACCATTGTAATATAATTTTACCCATGGTATTGATTTGGGTAATTTCAAAATAATTTTTATAGAAAATTTGTTTCCAAATCATCAATCATAATGTGAAAACTATTTTTATTGGGATGATTCCCATCCGAAATGGAAATGTTGTGTGAGAAATAACATATTTGAATCACTGCCTAGTGAAATATGGAATTCAGTCACTAATTAAAATAGATATATGGGTTCATAAATTATTATGGGGCCATATAAGTAAATTTCATTAATGAAATGATATAAAACATGATAATAACATACTGATCTACCATTGTTGCATATTATGACATAAAACAGTTTAATCATTTAAATATCATTAATTGTTATTCTATAACAAAATTAAAAAATTGTATGTAGTTTTGAGTATTATTCTAATCTATACGGATCTAAATACCATTAATATGAATGTTATAGATAACAATTATTAAAACTAAAAAACATGGTCAATTTATATCAGTTGTGCACCGAAACTTTCTTGTAATAACCACATAATCCATTATTAGAGGTATATTATGATTGATGAAGAATATATTCATGTGAGTAATGAATAAAATGTTTTTTTATCTGTGGTTATAAATTATGAATGGATTTTACACAGTGGATTTACCCTATAATTAAAAAAATATTTTTATGATCCAATGACAAATAAAATTTGATTTATATTTCTTTCTTGGAAAAGAATGAATTTTCAACCAAAATTCAGAATAGTTCTTATATATTTTAGAATAAAAGTATTTTTGGAAGTTAAAAAATAAGGAATGATTTATTTATTTTTTCTGTATAATACTATAAATAATTTTTAGAATAAGATGGTCACAACTAAATCATATCCGACCACAATTTGGAGATGTCACATTTAAAAAAATAAATGAGAATTTTCATCAAGGAACCAATAATGTTTTATATTTTGTAAACATAATTATTAATCAATATATATTTTAAAATATTAGGCTATTTTTTTTAAATAAAAATCAATATTATATTATTAGAGGTGAAAGGTATATTCAACTATTTAATCTCATACATAGTGATGTTTTCTTAACCAATGAGAACAAAAGAAAATGATGGTAATTTGTAAATATTAAATATTACTAATGTAATTAGTTGGTATATATATATATATTAATAGTGAATGAATAGTTTGAAACTTTTGGGTAGATCAAAAAATTTCATGACTAGATTTAGAACCTACGATGATGGACTATTATGATTATCAGATAATGTTTGGGTGGTGAAGACATATGCCCTGAATTTTTGGATCATCTATGTAGTTGGGTAATTAAATAAAAAATCAATAATACTAGTACACCTTAGTTGAATTTTATTTCTGAAGGGAAGAATCTTTCATTACTATTTACTAATTAATTCATATGTAATAACATTATATCTAAAATATTTATGAAGGTATTACATATCCTATGGAACATGAAACATATAAGTATCTATATTATGATTATTTGGTGTTATGAAGAACTCATAAAATGATAGGGTTCTAAAAAAAATTACAATATATATAAAAAATTAATTTTTAGGATATCTATGGTATACAACACGATATTGATTATATAAACTAGATAATAAATGTGTTTTTTCAAAATTGGAGTATTCTTTGAGGACAAATACATTTTCGGAGTTGTTCGTTTGAGATACATTCATGTTATAAACTTTTAAGTCCAATAAATGAAAAAATATCTTATGAAAATGGATGATGTAGTCAAATAATTTTTTATAGAGGATGAAAATACATGAGTAATACATGATCACTAAAGGTGATTCCAGATTCATTATGAACAAAATACATGAGGATTTATCATGGATAATAATTATGAATTAACAAACAAATGATACTAAAAATATTTATATTATTAGACAAAGAGGTTTTCTTATTTTGGTAAATGGTTTAAAGACATGGAATTGTAACCAAACTCCACATACACTTCTAAAGTATTGAACATGCTGGATATCACTAAAGTGGTGATATTTCTAGGGTTCTTAAGGGGTCCCCACTGAATAATTATGTGGATGTTTTATTTTCTACCTATAAAAAATGCATGTTTAATAAATGTCAAAAATTAAATATTGGTATTTACAATGAATAAACATTCTATCCTTTTGGGATGAAAAATTAGCTCTAGGTTTTTTGCAGCCATAGATGCTCATATTTCTTACTAGATATATCATTTTATTATAATTAATTCAATATTATTTATCTACTAATGTATTTTTTCTATGATAAAACCCAAGGGTTCTATTGTTCTATATGATACATTTAGGGTGTGTATGTTGTAATGGTACATTTATGGATTGAGTTAGGCTTCTTTAATTTTGAATATCCTGTTAGAGGATAAAATAAAAAGTTATTATATCCTAAAAATCATAATTGATTGTTTTCTAAATAACTGGATCTGTTAGAGAATTTAGAGGTCTATAAATTTTATATGGATGACAAAGTACTTATAAGAAACAACATATGTCTTTTAAGTACATGAGGATTTGGTTTCCTAAATTCTTATCAAGGAAACATTTCATTAATTACCTATATATTTTGTATGATGTTCTATAAGGATTTATCTAAATTTAATCGTTAACTCATTAAAGATGCTTATAATTTTAATGTCATAAATTTGATTATCTTGGAGTCTAAAAAAATGGTCATTTAACAGTATTACATTTCACGAGTTATATAATGATTAAGGATCATTCAAAATATTTGGATTGATTTCATAGAATTATTTATATGCCTGGCATATGATCAATCATTTATATGATGTGTTTAATAAATATGATATCACGTATTCAAATATAATTATGATATGAAACTAATAAAATCCATGTTGTAGATTGATGATTTCTATGATGAATATCCTAATTTACTTGAGATGGAATATGTATATACTCCTAATCATAAATTAAGATAACTATCTTTGTGTAGGATGATAAAATGTTGTGAAAATATAATATAATTTTTTTAATTATTAATCTTGAGTTAGGTTTTTCGTCAATAGTGGAGCTATTACTTAGAGGAGTTCAAAAAAAGTCCACTATAGTAAATCAATAATAGTGTAAAATTAAATTTCTAAATCATATTCAACAAATGATGTTGTTTAGAACATGAAATTTAATTCTACGCATTATGTGTACAAAATATTTATAGGGGAAAAACTCTACTACGATATTAGTGAATTTATCACCCAATCTATAGAATGGAGATATGAAAAAATGATCAAAAACAACCTTAAAAATGAAATATCATTTTAGGATTAATTTAGAGGGAAAATGTGATGATATTGTTGTTGGAAACTGATTACCAAAACCAAATATTTTTATGAATCCATTTGCCCATTAATAATATGACGGCAATATTAGGTCTGAAGGAATTTTTTTAGCATCAGCAATTTATGTAATGGATATAGATTATTTGTGTATTAAATATAAATTATATATTCATTTATCATTAATTTATTTGTTCTATAGTATGTATAATATGAATGGATGAATTATAGTATCACATAAATTTATAATGCATAATGTTTTCTAAAATAAAAGAAAATAGAAGAGTTGTAATGGTTATTATGATATGTATTGTTTGATTTATTTGATTTATATAATGATTACAAGGTGTTGTATAGATGATATGACATGTACATTAAAAAAATTAAGAAGTAGAGATATATTATGTTGATATACTCACTAATTTTTATATCCTGTAATTTCATATAGTTATATATATACATATTGTTATGTGATCATTATCGATCATTCTTATGCGAGGTCAGTGAGATACCTTCCTTGAGAATAATCATACTTTGATACACTACAAATAGATGTAAAAATAAAAATATAGTTTATTTAGAGGTGTTTGGGTATGTAGTATATCATTTTGTCTGATGGATTTAAAATAGGACTTGATTTAGAACTTGTAGGATAACTATGGGTATTTTGACCATAATTTAATTAGACTAGGGAAATTCATGTTTTTTTATTATTTCCTAAAATATTCCTTAATATACTTTTTTGTGGAGGGTTTTTTATTCCCTACCCTATTAGATGAATTGTATTTCATGTTTTCATATACTTGGTAACTATTTTTTGAAGAAAGAAATTAAATCATGGGATTTAATATACATGATAGAAATTTTTAATGTGTATGGATCACAATATTTCAATGATAAAGTGTTTATATAGTTATTCATATGAGGTATATGACAAATCTAGTTATGGAAATGTTCATAAAGGTATTGGAGTACGTTTTATGGTTATCAAAACAACCCCATTAGAAGATTATCTAAAACATGATATTTGATTCTGTATTTTTAATGATTAAATCTATGAAATATTAATTAAGAATTTATTTTATCTACAGAATTATGGATTAATGGTTCACATGGTTAGGACCATGGATAATTATTATTTTTTAAATAATGGGACTATTAGAAAATAATAATATCATGATGAATCCACATCCTCAATGGTTTTGATATATTCAAATATGGTTGTGGAATTTTCCACATGTCCCATACTAGACCGATGTACAAGTGAGAGATTATTATATTAGTAAAAAACTATATATCACTTTGAGATGGTATCACCAAATAAAGTTATGGTTCCAAACATGGTATTCATATATTTTCTACATATCTCTTCATAATTTATAATCACTTTTTAATACAATATAAATTAATTAAGGATTTTAATTTATCCATAGAATTAGATTAACTCAAACATCTATAAGAATTAATCATGGGTTCAATTTTATTATACCTCATTTTTGAAAAAAAGGTTCATCATTAGTGTAGAAATGTCCAAAATTTGGCATATAATATTAATTGTATTTCCTTAATATGAGTGTTGTGAATATATGATCACTTCTTACTATTAGTGGTAATTTTGTCAAATAAAATATAATAAAATAATATATTATTCATGAGCCTCTTTAATAATTACATTGAATGAACTGACGCCCATTTTATAATCCTAGGGGTCATAAAATTGTTATTGAAATGTTATGGGCTATGATCCCTACAAGGGGGTATTATGAATATAAAATATACACATTTATTATAATCATTTTAAAACTCATTATAAAATAGAATATGTTTCATAATTTTTCTTGTGCATTCAACATAGTCATTGATTTAAAATTACACATACACATGGACTTATTGAGGCAATATAACCATTTTTTGGGTTCTTCCATAGATAAAGATCTTATATTGATCCCAGAAACCCAATATAAGTAGTATATTATCAATTTCATAATCACCACCAATTGTATTTTTCTATCATAGGAATCCTTTCACCTTTTTATTTTCTTCATAGATCTCATTCCTATAATAAAATTTTCTCAGTCATCGTTGATACATATATGATTCTTACCTAGTGGTTATATTTGAATATCAATGGATAGAACATAATAAATTTCATATCTAACTACTTTAGATTAATTTAATTCCAAGAATATTGTTTCCATAACTCATGTATTAAACAACGACATTAATCCATGAAAAATAAATCACCCTATATTTCCATTGATGTAAAATTATAATATCAAATTTAAATATCTATGAGGATCAATATTTATGTAATAATAAATATTATAAAAAAACAAAATAAAAAATAAAAATCGTCATATTAACATGAATTTTTATTTATTATGATCATGGAACTAACAATTGTGGGACCATACTCTCTCACAGCATTATCTTCATCACATTATAGGGTGCAACTCTCATCAAAATAAAATCACATAAATAATTTAATAATATTCAACTATAATCTCATATTTGGATTCTAAAAACATGTTATATAGATTTATGGAACAAGATATTCTCTTATTAATGAATAATATTTGACGTATTCATCATATTGTATTCAATAATAAACCATTTTTGGATCTTTTTCTCATTGAAAAATATATCCTGAACATCATATTTTAGACCTTATAATAATTAATCATTTAGAAACTGCCTTCAAATTCTACAATGTAAATTATCCAGATTTGATTATGGAATTATCATTAAAACTATATAAAATTACCCTAAGGATATTTTGTTTCTTTTTTCTAATTTATCAAATTTTAATTATCATCTATCATAATTACACTTCTAAAAGAGTCCAACATACACATACACAATCCAAATGATCCTTATAAAAATTTTAAATGATTCATTGGGCATGAAAAAGGATTATATAGCACTATATTTTTATACTTAAAAACACATGAAATAGTCCTTTTAGAATATCAAATAATTCTTCCACACCTCATTGTTCTCCTATCATTTCCTACATTAGAGAAGTTGAAGAATAATATATGTTAATGAAGAATATTATGAAATATCAATATCCTATGAAATCATTGAATGTATTATGAAATTAAATATATTCATACAAATAAATTATTATGTCTTATATTATTTAAAATAGTCATATGAGAAATTCCACATATTTTATGAATATATCGAAAATATTATTTGAAACCTGGTGTGTCTTACACCTCCATGATTTTACAAATAAATATCTATCTAATATATTTTATTTATATATAGATAATTCCGTAATTTTATAAATAATTCTTTCTCAAATCTCAAAACACATATTTAAAATTATGAGTCTCTACTATTTACAACATTTTCACATTGATGAATCCTATATAAGATATTTCAGTCTTTTAATTCATTACATTTTCTATAAAATATACTACATATCCCTCTACATTTTTGAGTGTCTATTATCATAGGTTCCTTTTCAATGTAGCTTCTTATTGAAATATTTGGGGTATTATATTCATTGTATTTATTTCAACAATGTAGAATTTTGAGAATCTGTATTAATCAACTATAGGGTTCTTAAAACAATATATACCACTTAAAAACAATTTAGAATAATTCATTTCATATCCATTCACTAGGATATTATATATCAACAATTATATATCTTCATAATCACTTCATAGTAGAACCCTTACATGTTGAAAAAAAATACAGTTACTAAATAACATTAGGAACATAAAATAAAATAAAAAAATAAAAAAATATAAAATATGATATTTTAATAATAAATATAAATGAATTTTACATACCATGAAATGTATATAACTTATATATTCTATCTAATGAGTTGTAATAGTTATTTTTTTAATTTTTAAAATGTATGGTAAAAATATTTTTAAAAGAAAGATGTTGTAATATACTAGTAAAAATAAATTCTTTCATGGAAAGGTTTTAATTGTGAATCATTTTATTCCCAAAAATAATAAATTTTTAATTTTTAATAGACATTGCCGATCTTATTAAGCATATCTTTTTTTTTAAATAATTTTCATTGGGTTTAAGGATGGTTAATTAAATAATTGATCTAATGTTTCCATTCATCATGATTCTTCATGAAAAGAAAATGATCTCATTTTAAAAGACATATATTATTTGAAAAATCAATACTTATAAAAAGTTTTCTAATTTTATTATATTGTAATATTATTTAATATTTATGATATAATAGTCTAAACCTTTAACATGAAAATATATTTTGGAAAATAATGTTAATAATAATCTAAATTAACTATAATGATTAATTTTTTATGTTGGTTCCTTATAATAAAAACATTTTCGGTATTTAAGTGTCTATAATATATATAATATACGTTACAAATATTTGAACCATTTTATGACTCTTTTTGGGTTAATAGAACATAGAAATGGCCACTCAATTTTTTGAAATCATATTATGGGTTTGGGAGTTCTCACTTCCAAAATATAAAAAAACACTTTTCGTGAATGTTGTTTTAGTTTTATTCTTGCCTCTGTGAAAAACATTCAATGGGAAATATCATAGAAATTGTTTTTCCATTTTGGGATCCTTGTGAAGGGATTCTATTGGTTGAAATAATGGGGACCTCACTATAACCATTATAGTGGTTTTAGTAAGTTTAATAAAGGTGGAATCGTAAGGATATTCCATAAGGTAATCTATTTTTTATGCATGTTCATATACACCATAAATAATTTCAGATCCGGTGTAGGGTTTCACCAAATTCATGTTTCGTTTAAAAAGGATGGATTTATCCTTAGACCATTAACCTACAATTGGCTAAAACCAATAGGACCCTAATTGATTTCTTAAATATGTTTTTAATCAATAGTATTATTCTTTAAAAAATTGGTTGAGCCTCCCTTATGATTTCTCATTTTGTAGATGAATTTATACAACATTGAAAAACATATTCTTACATTGGGTAGTAATTATCTTTAAAAAGACTCCTTATATTATTTGTCTTGATTATACCATCCCATGGGTATATCTACAGCTCTGATTCGTCCTCATTTATTGTTGATTCTTTTTTTGGAGTGATTAAGTGAAAAATTGGATGAGATAATCCTAGTTTGGTTGAAATTCATCTATTCTTCCATAAAAATGATCGGATAGGGGAGTTATCACTGATTCAAACACGAACATCAATTGATACTTCTATTTTTTATCCTTTGGAAATTGAGATTCTATTTCCTTAATTTTAATGGAATATCAATGTTAACTGTAATTGATTTTTTTAAGTGTTAATTCAACCCATGGATTGGTTATTTTATCATCCATACTCTGGAATTAATTTCATTATAGTTTTGAATAATTCTTCCAAGTTCTAGTCATATGATCTTTTTCTGGTGGGGTTAAAAATTTGTCTTAGGTTATGATTCGCTTGAAATCCTGTCTTTAACTTCATAAAACATGAGGTAAGAAATTTAATATCATATGGTGACCTTGTATACTATTACAGCCTTTATAAGATACTTATTTCATAGAAACCTATTTTACCATGATTGATAGTAATCAATTATGGGTGTTTGAGTATCCCAAGAGACACATAAATGATTTTTAATTGAACCAAAATTTCATGGAGCATAGTTCATGGTTTTCCCTTACCATGTAACAATGATGAAACACCTACTATTCAGCAAAAAAACTCAAATTTTTCCCCAATATACTTGAGGACCCCAATGGTTGAATTAATGATAGAAAATAAATAATAGATTACCTTTATCCCAAATCACAGATGTGACTGGATGCAGTGTAATCTATCAAGTCATCGCCAAATGAAAATTGGGTCAACACAATTGATTACTAGTGCTACATCATGTTGAATGACATAATTTTTGTCAAGGGAACGTTGAGTCACATGTATGAACCATTCCATGAATGTTCTGCTCAACAACTATTGTATACCCTTAGTGATTTATAGTTAACCCAAACAAAATATTATTTTTCTTCTTGAATGGAGCCATTGCTTGTACATCTAAGGGTTTACGGTGCCTTTGTTAGCACATGATTTCCCATCAGGTGATTTTGTTATGATTATTCTTGTTTAAATTTTTTTAATTATAGAATATACATACTATACATATACACATTTTGAAGGATGAATGTGTGGTGTCTTACTACATTTTATTATCCACACCATGCATGGGCATCCCAATGCATGTGGAGAATTTTTGTATAGGTATCTGAGTGAGGGAAAACTACGAATGGAAGATGATTGAATTGAGGAACCTAGAGTAGTAGAGGTACCAACACGTGATCCAAATGACTCGTCTATTTTACATATTTATTATTAGTAAATATTATAATATTAATATATTATTTCATTTAATGTGTGTAACCATATTTATTTATAATTAAAAATTATTTAATATATTATTTTTAATTACACTTGTTAGTATCTCTTGTTATCTTCTATTATTATTTTTACATAAACATTATATTGAGTGTATATTTTTCTCATAGATGGACTTAGAAACTCCCTTAAAGATAAAATCATCTTTCATATGTGGAGGAAAACATGAGGTCTTGTATAAATCATGTTCAGAAAAAAAAATTGGTTCATGGAATTTAATAAAGAGTGACACTTTAATTTTATGTTAGCACCGTAGTTTTTTTGTTTTAAAAGAAATTATAAAAACTAAATAATTAAAATAATTCAAAAAATTATAATTAAGTAAAAGAATAAATGGAATGGATGACTAAAATAGCTATGTATTTAATATTAATGTAATGTATAATATATTTTTTCACATATTAGTTGGAAAACCCCACAAATAATATGTGTCATATTCCATCAGATGCCACACTTTTCTTGACATCAATCATCTATCTAGGTTGGTCATTCCATAGATGGGAGTCAATATATTATTTTTTGTATTGAAGGAATGTATTATGGTGAACTTAAAAAACTATGTGTTTGAAATTCCATGGTTGGGTGCCTTGGGATTTCCCTTTCTTATCCTCTTCATGCCATTTTACGAGTGTCGGAACTCAATTATTAAACCAGAAAAAGATCCCTTGGAATTTGAAGTTGTTGGTAATTGCTTAATGTGTAATTTTGAAGAAATTACATTGGAACATAATTAAGGATCCTGATATTAATTAATTTGAATCTTTTGGACTTGGGATAACTCTCATTATGATTCCTAGGTGGCTCAAGGAGTTTTGTAAGTGCCTGACCCATAAAATATAATATTTTGAAAGGTTGTAGAGGGAGTATGGTTTGTCCAAAAACATGAATCCCACTATTGGTGACTATGTAGCCTTGTTTATGGTGGGTATATAAATTTTTCATGAGCTACACGTGATTTCTCAAACCATTCACTTATACTATTTGGTTTTCTCTGGAGGCAGTATCCTCACACTATACACTTCATTATTTCTGCACGGTTTGACAAACCGTGTCATTCAACAAATTTTCAAAAAATTGAAATACATTAAATTAAATTTAATTAATAAAATAAAACTAACACTAATTTTCCCCATATCCCCCATACTCAAAGAATTACATCTCAAGGGGGTTCCCCTTCAATGTAAAATGCACATATCCCATCTCACCTCTTTCTCGCTGATTTCTCCACCACTTCATCCAACATGTCTGATGTTTTGAGGTAACCCACTATGTTCCCTCCTCTTCCATTTCCGATGATTTGTTTCTCTTATCTTTTCACTACATTTATTTGGCTTAACATGCTGGGGGTTTTGGTGACTTCATTTTCATTATTCTTTAATTTTAGGGTTGTGTAAATGGTCTCCCGAGTGATGTTTGTCCGTGTTCCAGCAACCGTAGCTGAAGGCAATGAAATTTTATCTGATCCAATCCTCTTCAAAAAATTTGGGGAATTTTTCTACACCCATTGTGTATTTTTAACCCACAATATTAGTTCCTTATAGTTTTAATGGATCTTGGTTGTTGTGTATAGTGAATTATTATTCCTTTAGAAAACTCATGGGCATATACGAAGTTATATATATATATATATGATTATTTATATCCTACATGAGTGTATTCCCTCAAGGAGTGGGTAATACATGTACGAGGATAAGGGTATATATAAAGAAGTTTTTGCATGTGAGTGGATGGAATTTTGAGTTAAAAAGGATCCATATCCTTGAATGTTAATTTAAGAATGCTTTTCTTGCCATTTAAAAAATGTTTTTTATGTGTTTCCTAGTTAAATGGAACTATCTTGTGTTAATACAATTCTTATAGATCTAAAATAACTTCTTGTTTGAAATAGTTATTTTTTTAAAATAAAAATTCTACATTTGATGTTTGTTTCCTTCAAGCCAAAAATTACTTGTAGTTTTATGTCATGCTTTCTTGTGGATTGTGTTTCCATAAGTCAACCTATTAGTGTTTCTAAATGATATTTTATTGCACAACCCTTTGTTTTTATTAAATTATGTATCCCACGTGAGTTGAATAAGGACATTCCTATGAAGTTTTTAAATATTTAATGATTATTATTTCCTTTTTCCACATGAGTTGTGTTTAAATATATGCAATGTGATAGATAATTAATATTGAAGCACCCATTTGGGTTCTCTTATTAAATGGATCGTCAGTTTCATTTGGCCTTGGACAACATTAAGTGTGCCATTATACATTGTGTTATGGAATGTTAAATATGTAATTGATTTTTATATCAATGTGGTGAATTATTGGAATTGAATGGGATGGTATGAGTGAATTGGACCCATGGCCCTTATTATGTCAATGCTTTATTTAAGAATATTTTTACTAGTATAGATTTTACCATGTGAGTTAAATGAAATTTAAGCTATGATATAGAATGAGAGGCTTGATATGATTGTTATTTTTAAATCATTCATCTTAGTATTTTAGTGGATTTTGAATTGATCATCCCCACATGAGTTGGATAATGTTAATGCCTTATAATAATTTAATTTTCATGTGTGGATTATTATGAGAAATATGAATGTGTGATTAAATTATAGGCCAATACTTATAAGGATGTCCCTGATTTGATACACCCTTTTGTGTGGACTTATATTAGATTCTTTTAGATTTTACATTATCATACATAATGAAATCCTTAAATTAACCCTGAATGATTACATAGTATTTATAATCGGGTGAATCAGGTTATTATATTAGAATGTAACAGATGGGCTCATATGACTATTGTACCTTTTTCACTTAAGAGAACCTTGGATTCAGTTAGAATTTCATGGATGGTCTCAAAGGGTTTATTATGATTAAAAAATGGGTAACCATGTATCCAATCAAGAGATGTCATGGATGTCCTCATATAGGTTGTGCTTAAATTCCATTTGAATCATGGATCCTGATTGGATTTCGATGAATGGGATTGAGATGAATTTGATTATTTTTCATGAGTGATACAAGGAGATTCCCTAAAGGATGACTAAGGAATATCTCATTTTACATGCACATACCCCACACTATGAGTGAAACCTGGTTCTTAAGAGGCTTTTCATAACAATATCACAGCGTGTTGTTGGAATTCATACATGGTAGGATACATTAATTCCATAAAGGAATATCATGGATGGGTTCAGGTTTTAAATGAATAAGGAATGAAATTATTTATGACAAGACTTCCAAGACAAAGCAACAGATTGGATTCACACTAGACTTGTACATTTTTAGATGGCCTTTTGATGCATCAATTGTACTTAAATTGGTAAAGGGGTGCTGGGAATGAGTTTGATCTCGAGACATAAAAATTTAATGACATTAAATATAAAATTCTTTAATAAATTAAATGTATATTAAATGAGTGCTTTTATACAATGGATACATTCTTTAAGGTATTCCATTAATTGTTATATAGCTACTTACACTGTTAGATTTTCAGTAAACATATTGGATTGGGTTTGAAAATGTGGGGTAAATCCTACTACGATTTATATATCAAACTATGGGCATATTTCATTGTTACCTGAGTAAACCTACAATTTTATAGGGACATGGACTTTTTTTCTGTATTTCTTGTATCTAGAATTAGCGTGCAATGGACCGAGCTGGAGCTCGGGATTCTTATCATGATCTCCATTGGGCCTTGTTGTTTTTTATTTAATTATTATTGTAATGAAAAAAATGTCTCATTATTTAGTTATACCAAATAGGAAGCGTCATATGGAATGAATTCATTGAATAAACTGGATTTTGGCATCTTTTATATTTAGTTTTTATTATATATTTTTCTGTTGATTTGATTACAACTTTATAATTCATCTTCTGATATCTGAGTTTTACTATCTCTTTACCATTTTTCACTCTGATATTAAGGGTGTAGTCTCCCCTACTGATCAAACTATACCCCTTCACTTTGAGTTAGCAACCTCATTTGGATGGGGAGACACACTTAAGGGCATGGGGAAAACGGTCCGAGTACTGGTTTCATGGTATGTCAGGTCAGGACCATACAAATAGGTATCATATGTTTTTTACATTTTATTGCTATTTTGTACTTGTAGATATGGGACAAGGAATGTGTTATCACTTTTAAAATATCCATTCTTGTGACTGGTCATCCCACATACAAGAAATTATCAAATTTAGAAGGATAGGAATTTAGGTTTATACCATATGATGTTATAGCTGATGTGATTTCACCATGGGTGGATGGTGTATTTTCTATCACATATCTTTTTATATAATTATTTTTAAAAGTTTACCATTTCCAGAGTGGAATGTATGTAAATTTACAATCATCATATTAGGACCATTGTAATTCACATGCCATGCATATGACATTCAAGGTAGCATAATTAGTAGGTTTTATGCTATGTATTATTGTGCTCCTTGAGTGATTCCATAATTTTTGATATACCAATTGAGGTAATTTATTTCCATCCCAATTTATTTATCATGACTTACTTGTAATGTAACATTATTAAATGACATATTACATTCATTTTTCATGTTATTTCATGGTAGTTTTGATATGAAATATGGTTTCATCTGATGGAAATTGTTTGTTGTTGTTTAGATGGGAGATAATTTTCAAATGTAGGGCACATGGGCACCTTATTATTTGGAAATGGGTAACCCTCATACTCAAACCAACCATAGATCTTAATAATGTTTTATATACAATGTTGAAATTAAAATGGATTCTAATCTTAAATGTTAAAATTTAATTTTTTTGGTTGAATGTGAGCCAAATTCCAACAAAATGGTTTATGTGTTCCTTAATGATTAGTAGAGAGACACACATCTGACTCATCCTTTTTATTACCATGTTATATTGGGGAATGTTTTGGAATATGAATGATGTTATGTTTTGATCATGAATGGTTTTTTCACTTTTTAAATTCTCTACTTGACCGTTTTAGGTCAGTTGAGGCATGCCTTTATAAAAAACTATTGTGGGTTCTATTCATTTTGTTCTGAAAATACCACTAATGTATTTCTTTTTGAAGAATATAGTGTTGTTTTATAGGTCCCTTGGAGGTCTCCAAATTGTTTAAATGTAATTTAAGTGCTAAATTTAATTTATTTTATAATAGATGTTAGAGAATTTGTATGTAGAGGGACTTATTTAATATATCAATTCCATAGGTTTTTTAAAAATTATTTTTAAATTTTCTAAGATGGAAACATATTTATGTAATGAAATTAATGGGAATCTAAAAAGGTGTCTATGGATCAAACAGTTTTATAAGGGTGGTTTAAATTTTTTTAGTGATATTCCATAGAATGAATATGTGAGCCTTAATCCATAGACTATTTCTTTTTATCTATGTATTAAATTAAAGAAGATCATGAGACATGAAGAATTTGTTTTGCAGGAACTAGTGATGGGTTAAACATCTGTGCATCATAAGGGTATAGGTTGTGGTAGGTATAACCATTAGAGATTTATGTCCCTTTTTTTGGTACATGATTTTGGAAACAGGCTCTACTTTGTGTCGTTGTCCCTAGTAGGAATTTTGGTTTTAATAGCATGCCCTTATTTAAATTGAAGGACATTGAATCTAGACCCCTGGTATGGTTTTGAGCAATGTGTAATTCTTGTTTTAGAAGTTTAGACATGTCTCATGAATGGTCAACTTTGTAGATGTTCGTGTGAACATCTCAATTCTATAGTTATTAATGACTTGGAATGTCATCATCCATGTAAATTGATGTTTGGGATTATGTGATTTAGATCCAGTTTATGTGTGTACATCTATTACATGGTTTCATATGGAATAAAACCAAGGGATAGTAATATTCTAGTGATTATTCCTTTTGTAAAATAGAGTTATTAGGTGTTTAAATATACAGTACTAGACGATTGTAGATAATGAAACGATCCCTTGAGATTAGATTAATTGTGAATCTTCATCTGTTGAGTATATTTTCAAGTCATCATCGATACAGAGTGACCTAGTAATTTGAATTTCATGTTCACCCCACTACATATAAGGAATATATTGTCTCAGGTTTTTTACATGTCGATAAAATTGATCATAGATTTTATGGTCAAATATATTTGCATATGTGATCATGGAATAGGGAGTGTCACATCATTTTAGGTGTCCATGTCGGTGCTAACTTGGTAGTAAAAATTTTGTGAGGTTGGAAATATGCACAACCCTTTAGAAACAATGTTGGTCTTCGGAGATGTTCAGTCATGAAGTTTGAAAGAACATGAATGCCTCAGTTGGTATAGGAATTAAGGATTTGTTTATGATGTGTTGGTAGGTAAATCCATTATTGTTATAAGTAGTAGACCAGTAGTGGATGAAATAATCTTCTCAGTGACATTTTGTTTACACTTAGTGTTTTCTTCCAAATGAGATAGTCATTCATCCAATATTGATGCCATCCAAGATGCACAATGATAAGAATGGTTATACACTGTGTTAATTTTTAAAAGATGTAGAACTATATTGATATCTGATTATTTGATTCATGAAAGATGAATTAGATTTTTTTCTTGTTTTCTTAGTCCTACATGATACTTGTGTTCATGCGTAGGAATGCCTTGGATAGACTGTTTGACACCAGCCTCTTCGTTTTACGTGGCCACTAGGAATATCCCACTCTAGGATTAGACATTATTTTTATTTGGATGATATGTATTTTTCCCAATGTCTCTCTAGTTTCATGGGTTATAGGATAACCAGGTATAGTTCCATGAACTCAAGTAGTTGGATCCTAGGTTAGGAATACCTTTTCATTAGTATTGGATGTGGTTCTTTTAGGGTAGTGTTTCTAGAGCTCTGGAACATGCTCTGCCTTATTTTTTTCTTGGTGAAAAGAATTTTAAATGAAAAGGTATTGGAAAGGTATTGAAAATCCAAAAAATTCAGGTGATAGATTTTGTGTAATTGTAGTTTTGAAACGAGTAGGGGAATGTTTCTTTGTAAGGAAATTCAAGCTATTGGGAAAATACCCCAATTTGAAATTGGCCTATTTCTAATGTCAACAGCTAAGGTGGGGATAACTATTGTCGATTATTATAATGATGATGATATGATTATGAATTCGGATAATTAGGCTCAGTTAAGATTTTATTTAATGATTAATTTTTAAATTTGGTGTTGGGATCCATTTTATTGGAATGAGTTCCATGTGGTAAGGTTGTATATTAAGGTGCATTGGGTGTTTGGAAATGAGATGTAGCCATTTGATTGATGTTTCATCAACCTGGTAGGTTGGGTGGTTTCATCATTGTTTCTCAAGGATTCTTGTGGATGATAAGTTCTAAGGAAGAGTCTTTTTAAGAACCCACATTTTAAAACAGATGAAATTACATGAGAATTTGATTTATTTGGTAATTTCTAAATTTGAAAATTTTAAAATGGTTGTTTAAAACATAATTATGAGTTTTGGGATGATTTAATGAGATGATTTTTGACATTTTATATGGATATCAATTTTTATCAGGTGGCATGAGGAGTTTTGAGGCCACTACACCTGGACGGGCCAATTTTTTAATGGACGATGTGGGTGTAGGGTTTGTTTGAAAACTAATGTCCCACTATAGATAAAAATGCGGCCTTGTTTATGGGGGAAGATGAATTTATCATGATCCACAAATTGTTTTTCAAACCATGCAACTAGCATATACAGGGTTATCAAGAGGATGTAGCCTCACACTATAGACATCACAATTTGATGCGCGACACTCCATGGGTGTTCCCCTTTGACACACAACACCCCCTCTCCATGCTCCCCTATATATCATCATTTTCTCCACTGATTCCACATGTTCATTGTCGAATCATTGAATAAATCTAATAAACCCCATCCTCTTACATTTTAGGATGATTATTTTTCATTATTATTCCCTATTTTAATTCATCTGAACACCCTATGGTTAGATTTGATTTTGTTTTTTTGTTCTTCAGTTTTATGTTCGTGAAAATTGCCTCCTGGGTGAAGTTGGTCCATGTATTGAATATTGGTTTGGAATGCATGACTGTTTAGGTAAATTCTATCTACCATCATCATTTTGGGGATATTTTCTAAACTAAGTTTTTATTTCAAAACTTCTAAATTAGGTCCTTCTATTGTTAATGGATCCTGATCGTTTTGTATAATGAATATTGGTTCCTTTGGAAGACTCACTAGAATATTTGAAGATATATATATATATATATATATAAATATATATATGAGTATGGACATCAACCAAGTGTGTATTCCCTCATGGAATGGGGAATACATGAATTGGGTTAAGGGTATATAATCAAATATATAGAATTTTTGTGCATGTGAGTGGAAGAAATATTGAGTTTAAAAGTATTGCTATGTTATATTTCTTGAGGTAGGATACCTATCCCAGACTATTTATTTATTAATTCACTAATAGCTTCTTCAAATTCATTGTTTTTATAAATATCGTAGTTTAATAGAACTATATAGCTTTAATAAAATAAAAGAAATATGAGAAATATCTAGTTTTTTGATAATGAATTTTTTAATAATAAAAACCATCCAATGGAGGTGTGTTTCCTTCAAAAAAATAATTGATATAGATATATCATGCATTCTGGCCATTTTAGGTTTCCATAATTCATCATGTTTTTGTTTTTATATGATATTTTAATGCAAGGCCCCTTTTGTTTTATTAAATTATTTATCCCACATTAGTTGAATAAGTACATGGAAATGTATTTTTTTATAGAATGAAATTCTTATTATATTTCTTATTTCCAATGTCAGTTATGCTTAAATATATTCCAAAATATATGTGATTAATGTTGAATCACACATTTGGTTTCAATTGTTAAATATAATATTAAAATAATTTGGCCATGGATGTCATTAAATGTTACATTATATAATATTTCATGGGATGTAAAATATATAATTGATGAATATAGACTTTTGATTAAATAAAAGGCCAAAACATTTTAGTTTGGTCCTTACCTGATACACCATTTTATTGTGAGTTATATTATATTATATTTTTTTTCCATAGAATCGATAATAAATTTTTTTAATGAATCATGACTGATTAAATGGTAACTCAAATTCGTTGATTCATGGAATCTAATTAGAATTCCCTTGATGGGATCATATGACCATTGTAACATTTCCCATGACTGAAAATTGGATAAAGCTATTATTCCATGGATGGGATCAAGGGGTTTATTATGATTAAACCATGGGTGAACCATGGTTCCATTTGAGGGATTCAACAGATGGTCTAATAGTGGATGTGCTTAAATGACAAGTGAAATGTCGATCCCTATAGGATTCAATGGATTGTATTTGGAGGAATTAGATTAAATGTCTTTAGTGATACTTACGGCTTCCCAATAGGACATCCAAATATGGTCTTAGTTGACATGTACCTTGAACATACCTATAGTGATACTAGGTTCCTAACAGGTTCGTCAGGATGAGATTTTAATGTGTTGCTGTAAATTTCCCCTTGAGTGATACCTAAATTCAAATATATGATAGTAAAGGATGGTATTTTGTTATAATGAATATTGGATCAAATTATTTATGACGTGTCTGCATAGCCAATGTAAAATCAAGGATCCAGTCAAGACATTTATTATTTAGATTGACTTTTCAGTCATCTATTATACATACAGTTATATGGGGGATGCAAGGATTGATCTAGAACTCGGGACATATAATTTCAATGAATGGAAATGTTAATGTATTTATTAAATATATTCTATTTTAAAAGAGTACCTATATAGAGTACACTTTTTCAATTTACATATCTTCATAAATTGTTAGATTTTCATAGTGAAGATTAGATTGGGCTGGACACTATGGGTGCCAACCTATTGATATTTTTAACTATCACCCTTCATTAGTACCATTAGAAACTGAGTAGAACTACATTTTTAAAGGATTTGGACATAATTTTTTCTATATTTCATTAATCTAGATGATGGATGAAATAGACCAAGCCGAAGCCCCGAATGCTTATATTGATTGCCTTTGGGAATTGCTATTTTTTCATTAATTTGAATCATAATGAAAATCATGTTCTACTATTTAATATTTTTAGATTTGTATTATCATATGTCATACATGTTTTTAATAAAATATTGTTGGCCATTTTCTATATTCAATTGTTATTAAATTGTCTTCCAATTATTTGATTATTTAATTATATAAATTCATTTGATATCTATGTTTTAATATCTATTTATCATTTTGGACTCATATATTGATGGTATAGTCTCTCCGCTAAACTACCTAAACAACCTCACTGCTAGTAGGGATCCTGTAGTGTAGGGTTATATTTTCTTAATGCAATGTGGTGATCTCTATGGATACCTGTATAGTATTAATTTGGGTATGTACATTACAATTGGTGTTATACTAAATGTGAGACTCTGATAAGATATTTTTACTAAAGTAATAGATTTCATTATTTTCTATATTACATGTATAAAAAATGTTCTTTCCACCATCTATCCAAGAGTCAATAATATTTCAATTTGGATTATTACAATCCTAATAGGATATTTGTTGCAATAAATGAAAAAACAGACTCATTTCTTAGTATAATATGCACATCGTACCACTAAATATAATTTATATATCGTGTTATCATATTTAGTTGGAGCACTATCATAAAATATCCTAAAATTGATACAAAAAAGGTACTCACATAATGATCTATATTTCTAGTAGATATTTAAGAACTACACATTAATAATTTTCACATCATTAATATTTATGCATTATGAGATATATAAAAATCGGTGTCGAAGGATGAAAAGTTTTCTCCTGGAGAATCATTTAATTCCACATGATATGAATGTTTTGGATATCCATTACTCAAACACAGAATAATGGGTGTTTCATGACTATTGTGCTTGAAAATTTTATGGTTATAAACAAAGACTCATAGATGGGAGGGATTCAATGATTGATGAATTAATTATTCCTGTCGAAAATGAATAAATAGTTATCGCATTACTGGTTGGAAGATATGATTAGATTATACTATGTGGATTAGTCTCATAATTGGAATTTTTTTTGGTTTTTTGGAAAAAAACATTCTATATTTTTATTTCTATTAAAATAACATATTTAAATTCATAATTCATCACAAGATATGTTAAATATTTAAGAATTAAACGTGTTACTAAATTTTCAAAATAATATATTTTTTATTAATTCATTTTATTGATGACCCTATAAATAATATTTCAAATAAGAAGGTTGATTTTGATACTTTACCCAGATATATTTAGAAATATCAGCATTATGAAATAACATCTAATCATGTTCAATGACTCAATAGAGATTTAATATTCGGTAAATGTTATTATGAAATGTTTGATACATGATAAATATCTTTATTACAAAAAAATGGAATCTCACAATACTATGGGTGAAAGAGATATATTACTTTATGATCTCATACACAGTGATGTGTGTGAACAAATGATACCAAAAAGAAGTGATTTTTGTGGGTACTTCATTACATTTACCAATGTATTTAGTCTAAATATGTATTTGTTTCTAATGAAAAAAATTATTTAATGTTTTAAAATATCAATGATATTTAATATAATATTAAAAAACAATAAGGATAGAATGTGTAGATTCTTTGATTACACTAGTTGTGAGTATATAATCCATGAATTCGTGGATCATATAATATATTTTGGAATTCATTCACAAATCAATCATACTAGTACACCATAATCGAATGGTGGGTATAATAAGTGGAATCTTATCATTCTAGGGTCTAATGAATTTTTATGTAACATAATTCCATCTAAAGATGTTATGAACTCACTATAAGAAATATTATCTTAGAGAAATCCATGTTTCTATTTTATGATTATTTGGTGTTATGAATAACTCATATAATGATTGGATTCATTGAACCCGTATACTATATTAAAGAAATTCAGGTTATATATATCAAAGCAAACAAATTGATTTTGTTTCTATAAAACTATTGATAAATTATTGTGTTCCCGGAATTGGGGAATTTAATGAGGAGGAAAATAATTGTTGATTTGTTAGTTAGAGACAAGATAAAAATAAAAGTTTTAATATAATTAAAGTAAAACGTTTTAGATAAATAAAATAATATACTTCTATAATCAATTATGGATGATGAAAAGACTCAAGTAACGCATGAACCATATATGTGATGTATGACTAATTTGGAACCAATTTTAGGATGATTTCTCCTGGATAATGATTATGATTTAACAGTCAATGGATATTAAAATAAATTATACTATGATTTTTTCAAAAGTTTTTTTCCTCGAAAATTGTTCAAATCCATGGAATTTGTAACAGACTCCAAATCCACTCACCATGCTTTAAACATGGTGTATTTCCTTTAATTTATGAGACCCATATGGTGAATATGTGATTTCAACATAAAAATTGATATATGTTGTGGAGTTCTTACCTAAAAAAATTCATGGTAGAAAAATTTCACAAATTAATTCATTGTATTTTCTATGATTAAAACATACCACATATTGTGATAAGAAATTCCCTTTGAATTTATTGAGTTGTAGTACATTGTTTTTATTATGAGAAATTTTATATAATGTCAAAAGTAATTTCGTTAATATAAATTTATTCATGGATATGTATTTGATTTAACCCAATGAATTTCTTGTTACAAATTATTTTCCTATATTGTGTAAATAAGACATCTCCATTTATGGATTGAAGTAGGATTCTCAGAGATAGAATATCAATTATGAAAACAAAATAACTGAATTTTTTATCATAAATATGATTGAGGATTCTTATCTATATATGTGAATTATATAGAGAATTATGTGTTTCATATATTTTATTTATATGACATACTACTTATTAGAAATTTTTTCTAGACTATTCACTCATTAATTATATGGTTTCTTAAATTCTAATCAATGAATGATATTTGCAATGTTTATAGTATATTTGGCATAATGTTCTATATATATATATAAATTTATAGGTATTATTAAAATCATGCAATATAAATATATTATCGGGGTCTTAAACCTTTTTATCATGGAGAAATATCATAATGGATCTTTACAAGTATTACACGAAATGAATTATAGTATAAATAAGGATAATTTTTAAAATATCAATAGAATTGATAATAGGGTTTATCTATATGGTATCTATAATTTATAATATTTTATTTACTCAATCTAATAGAGCATATTCTATTATAATTATATTTATTTTCCACTATAATCCAAATAAGATTTATTGGATTGTTGTATTGAGAATCCTAATATACCTAAAAGTAACTAAGGATAATATCCTAATAATAATTGTAGATGATCATATTAGGGAATAATGTTTAACTAATGTGAACATCAAATGTAGAAAAAAAATTTAAGTATTATACAGGATTTCTATTTGAATGAATAGTTATGATATTACATGGAGGAGTTCAAAATAAACTATAACCGTCAAATAAATAATACATCAAATGTACTTTAATTCATTATATGAAACAATGTATGCTATTTAAATCTTTATATTTATATATGAGTATGATGTGTCCCCTAACATTTCAGGTAAAATAAAACTCTACTATGAAAACATAGAATCTATCAATCAGTAAAAAATAACTTCATATAACAAAAATACCAAACAAAACCTTTGTATATACAGTCTAATATAAGAAATCCTTAAGAGGGCATTGTGATGAACTTGTTATTGGATACTAATGAAAACATAAAAAACAATTAAATCCATTATCATATAAACATCATTATTTCTATTCTAGGTCTCTAATTATTTGGTATTTTCAATATTTATGTAATGGACATAGATTTATAAATTATTTATATTAAAATAATTTTCTAATTTTCATTCTTTTGTATTTTCTATAACAAATTTCTCATTAATGGTTAATACTTCTCCCCAATTTAAACATGATTTAGTTGTCCAAAATCAATGATCATCAGACAATTTTAAGCATTGAGACAATATGAAAGGGTTAGATTGAAATGATTATTGGTGTCATTAAAAGTTGTTTTCTACAATATATTAAATGTTGATTCACTAGGTCATAAGTAGATATTTATTATGTGGTCATTGTCAATAATTTGAATCTCCTATATTTTCATATATTTATTGTTATATGTATATTTTTGTGATCAATATTTATTATTCTTCATTGAGGTTGGTGAGATACTTAGAGTGAATACATTAAATCACTAATACACTAATTATTCAATTAAAAAAATATAAATATAGCTAATTAAGGGGTGGCTATGTGTTTTGATATGAATTTTGTCAGATAGAGTGCAACAAAGTCATGATTTTTCCACATGTATCAAAATTAGTGAAATTCCTCCCTTAATTAAATTATTCTATGGAAATGCATGGTCATGATGAATTGTTTCACATATTATTTGATCATGTACTTAGACGAGTGGTTTTAAGATGTCGTCCACTCTTAGAAGATTGGAATGTGATGTATTCATTACTATGTCTATATTTTTAATATGAAACAAATATGAGATGTACTATACAAAATTGACGTGTTCCATGTGTATTGGTCCCATGATTTCAAATATAATAAAAATATTAATATCATGAATATGTCATATATGATATATCTAGTTGTGGACGAGTTATTTTTAGATATGAGTATGTTTAATAGAGATTAAACCAAACCCATTATTAAGGATACTACTACATATTATTTTATAGAGTTTTATTATGAGTGCATCATTGAAATATTTACTTCATATTTTATAATATCATATTAGGGATTAGAGGGTAACATAGTATGGCTGTTGGATAAGGATTAATATATAGATAATGTGTTTATTAAAAAATTATGAGATCAGGATGAGACCACATAAAAAAGAGTTTTTTTATACGGAAAATGTTGTGATATTTTACATACATCCCTTAAATAAAATTCATCAAATAGGGGTAATATTTGATGTGTACTAAATATAGGCACCACATTGACTTTTTAGTCATAGTAGTAGTCATAGTTTTACATTCATGTGATTCATGTGTTTTCCTTGTCCGTCCAAATAATGTTTTTATAAAAAATATATACACTATAAATGAATTGATGCCTTTAAATTTTTCCAATGAATGAGTTAAAGAAAATCATCAATAGAAATTAGTCATGTGTTTTATTTCATTTTAAATAATAATTTCCTAATTTGTTCTTCCTCAAAGTAAATGTTTTGAAATTTTATCATATAATGATTATGTTATTTTGTAAATTTTTTTGTTGTGAATATATTATATCTCATCACTATTAATGTTAATTATTTACAAAAAAAAATTTAATCGGATTTATATAACTTTATCCTCATTAATTAATAAATATGATGGCTTTACAACACATTCAAGTATCTTGAGTGTCTTTTGATTATGATATCAATCTAAAAGATGATAAATACAACTCATTGGTAGTATCCATAGATCATGTACTGATTTATGATCACCATAAATTATATCTTTGAAGAATATATTATTAATGGTTCTTTTTTTATAAATTCCATAAAAGCACATTTTTACAATAACATTCATTAATGGATTTTATGAATATATATAACCCTATGTTTTTTTAAAAGGATAAAGGCAAGTGGACTATCTATCAAAACCCATTATATATAGTATCTTGTAATTTTAACAATCTACTTTAATGACATTGTTGTATCATAGGAATCATTTCACCATCTGATAAATTGTACTGATTCAATTTCTTGGCTGATATTTTCCTCTTTTGTCATGGATATATAGATGATCTGGACATAGTGGATTTATAATAATATCAAGGGTTATAATATCCTCTATTTAATATAAATATATTTTATATTAACTAAATAATAATAATATGGTTTACAAAACTCTTGTATTAGAACATACTATTAATTACAGTAATTCAATCCCCGTTGATTATCAATCAAATACATATCTAATATTTCATTTCCATTTCTATGAGACTAGTGATTTATTCTACTATAAATATTCTAAAAACCACAGAATAAAAAATCTACATCATCCCAATGACATGAATTATACTCTATTATGATCACGGAAGAACCAATTGTTTCTCAACACTCTCTCAATATATTCTCTTCATCACATTATAGCATGAATCACTACTAATGATAAAATACCATAAAAATAATGGAGTAATATTTAACATATATTTAATAATCATATTCTCCATACATTGTGTATACATTTTTTGAATGAAAACATGTATTTTAGTAAAACATGATTTGAATTGTTTGTCCTCAAGGATTGAATAACCACAAAAATCATATTTATTACATTAACAACCACATAATGGATTTTATATCATAAAATTATTAAAAATTATTCATCCTAAAATAATATTTACTTTTTACAATATACATATCTTTATTAAAATAGGTAATTTATATTAAAAACATATAAAATAACCCTTGGGAAATTTTGGTTCTATTTATGAATTTTTCATATTATCATTCTCAACTAACTTAATGAACCTTGAAAAAATGAACACCATTATTTTCAAAATCAAAATTATCCTTATGCAAAGGTCAAATGAATATTAGGGTTTGTAAGGTAGTATTATAGATGTCAAATACTACCCTTATAGACATAAGAAATAATTCTTATAGAATACCTTATCTGCCTTACATATGAAATTCGTATCCCCCCATTTCGTAAATTAGTAAAAATGATGACTCTATTATATTGATAACGAATAATAGTTTTTCTAATTATCCTATAAAATCATATAATTTTATTATTATATTAAATATATTTATAAATATACATTCCAATTTCAAAAAAATTATCATATAGTCTTTTTGAGAACTTATTCATGTATTATAAATATATCAAAATTATTACATTTCATAGGTTGCGTCTTCCAATACCATTTAATTAAAAATATCTATGACTTTGATGATTTATATCCATAGAATATTTTGTTATAATTTATTTTAATTGGTTTCACAAATCGCAAAAAACATTTGGTAAATTATGGGTTTCAACCCATTTTCATATTTTCACATTGATGACTCATACAAAATCTATTTCACTTTATCAATTCATTGTTTTCTATAGAATTTATCTTTAATATCCTTCATCATATTTTTTAATCGGTTATTTTGGGGACATTTAAAAATTTTTAAACTCTAGATATACATTATGTATCATTTAAATTGTATCTATTTCTATAACACCGTATTTAAATAATCCTCACAAATAAAATATAGAGTTCTTAAATAATTATACACAAAATCCAAAAACTTTAATGTTATACCAATTCATCTATTTAGTGAGATATTAACTATCACACAACATATATTATCCTCATATATTATTATTATTATCCTTTCTTATTGAAAAAAAACGCATTCACCAAATTAAATTAGGAACATGAAATGGTACGAATATTAACAAAAATAAACTAGGTTAACTATAGAAAAAAAATATATGGATAATATATGAGATAAGTTAAGGGTATTAATTAATATTCAATTATAATTACATTATTTAGGAATTATACATCATTATTAATAAAATAAAAATGATATATTTGTAATCATGTTCCTTTCTTCAATCAATCTTATAATTATGTATATGAAAATTATTCCCTCTTAGGATATCATCTAGGAAAGTAAGTGAGGTAAAAACTAAAATTTATCATAAAAATACAATGTGTTGGGATGAATCATGTTCACATAACAACTCATATATGATGGAAAGAATTAGAAGGAATGTAATGGGAAAAATAGATGAAAATGGAATGTTTGTATTTGATTTTTTTGATTTAAATAAGAAATAAAACACATAAATAATGAGGGAACCATTTTTATTAATCCATTTATATATAATGATAAATCACCATAAACTACAGTGAAAATACATTATTGGAAAAGGGGTTGGACATATCATATCGATTAGGGAACCATTTTTATTAATCCATTTATAATTCATGTATATTTTTTATTCTATAGAATGTTTAATAAAATAATTACATATTAATAATCGACATAATTTTTATAGAAATGTATTTTTTAGAGCTATTAGTTTTGGAATGAAATAAATTTTATTTATTTATGTCACACAAATATTATAAAGTATATTTACGTAAACGAATAGTCCCAGATGTCACATATTTCATGTTAAAAATCAATCTAATGAAATTTTCAAATAAATCAATGAATTATGATAAAATAATAATTTAATAATAAATTTACATAGGGAATATTATTATAATAATCATGAATATTTTAACTATTATTTCATGTGTATTTTATCAAATTGGAACATGTTACAAAATTATATGAATTTCAATTTGAGATTATGGGAAACCTTTTCATTATTTAACATTAATTCATGATTTATTACATAAGATTGCACATAATAAAAACTGTAATAATGATAAGTTCATTTCCTTTTGGAAGATTTTACATATAATCACAACATGAACATGGAATAAATAAATTATTCAAAACATCCTTAACATGGTCTTAGAAATCATTATTCTACTAAAAATTAATGAGAAAATTGGCATTATCCATAAGACATGGGTGAGTTATAAATCCTATTATGCGAATAAATAAATAATAACATGAACAATGTTGTATGTGTTAGAAAATATTAGTAAAAAATGTACATAAAGGGATTTCAATCAGAAAAAAAACACAATAGAATTATCTAGAATGGTCACATAATTGATACTTGGGAAATATGGTATGATCTTTAAACGAAGAATCATCAACATAATTAAATACCCATTAACAATATTTAATAACATGGTGTGAAAAGTCTTATGATGTATTAGGATTTCAACCCAATCTATTTCATGAAATATCATTAGACTAGAACATTACCCAATGAATTGGAGCACTATATAATTATATGGACAGACATCAATTTTATGTCATGTACATGCATACATGTTCAATAATGAATGCTAAAAATGAGATCATATTTAATTTCATGATCAAGGTGTGTGGAATAAATTCATGAAATTAACCAATAATAGGTGTACATTTATTTCAAGGTGATTACACATGGGTAGAAACAATGGTGGTATTCACATTACAAAAAATTTGGAATGTAAAAATAACTGTGAAAATTCAGCACCAAGATGAAAGAAGATAAATATTAATTAAATAGTTTTAAGAGATCGAATGGGCACTATTGAAACTCCGGCCTTTAGCGACCGCCATTGGCGGTCGCTGTTGCCTCGTCGCTAGAGGCTTTCAGCGACCGCCAATGGCGGTCGCAATAGAAGTCCGGTAGATCGGCCTTCAGCGACCGCTAAGCGGTCGCTGCAGCCTATAGCGACCGCCTATGGTGGTCGCTAGTCTAAAAAAAAAATTACTTTAAATTTTTTTTTATTTAATTGAATATATCAATATATATATATATATATATATATATTCATATATATACTATTAAATACAATATTTTAAATATATATATATATATATAATATATTTTAAATGTTTTAATATATATATATAATATCAAATCATTGTGCTATAATAATTTAAAAACATCAATTCAAGAAATAATCTCATTTCAGGTCTTTCGGAGCACGTTTGCTCCGAATGGGACCGCCGCACGACATTTTGGTGTTTTTTGGTGCCAGAAACGCGTTTCCGGCCGCCGCGGTCAAATGGCACCTCCGAATGAGGTGCCGTCTAGCCGACCATTTCACAATTCACGCCCCGGATGTTGTCATACGGTTTCGTGGCATTCGGAGGTCATTCGGGTGGTTTTGACCCCCCAACGCGCCATTTCATCGCGCGCCGCACTGCTAAAAAGGACACAATCGGACGTGTCGCACGCACCACACGTCTGATGGATGTGCGGCCTCCTCCTGCATCTCAGGAATAATATTTCTATCATTCCAATGCGGTTTCAGGTTGTTCGGAGCACGTTTGCTCCGAATTGGACCGCCGCACGCTGTTTTGGTGTTTTAGGGCGCCGAAAACGCGTTTCTGGCCTCCGCGGTCAAACAGAACCTCCGAATGAGGTTCTGCCTGGCTGATCATTTCACAATTTACGCGTCGGATGTTGTCGTACGGTTTCGTGGCATTCGGAGGTCGTTCGGGTGGTTTTGACCCCCAACGCGTCATTTCAGCGCGCGCCGCGCTGCTGAAAAGGACACAATGGGACGTGCCACGCGCACCGCACGTCCGCTGGACGTGATGCCTCCTCCTGCATCTCAGAAATAGTATTTCTATCGTTCCCGTGCGGTTTCAGGTCATTCAGAGCACGTTTTCTCCGAATGGGACCGCCGCACGCCGTTTTGGTGTTTAATGGCGCCCGAAACGCGTTTCTGTCCGCCTCGGTCACACGGAACCTCCGAATGAGGTGCCGTCTGGCCGACCATTTCAAAATTCACGCCCCGGATGTTTTTGTACGGTTTCGTGGCATTCGAAGGTCGTTCGGGTGGTTTTGACCCCCCAACGCGCCATTTCAGCGCGCGCCGCGCTGCTGAAAAGGACACAATCGGACGTGTCGCGCGCACCGCACGTCCGATGGACGTGCGGCCTCCTCCTGCATCTCATGAATAATATTTCTATCGTTCCCGTGCGGTTTCAGGTCGTTCGGAGCACGTTTGCTCCGAATTGGACCGTCGCACGCCGTTTTAGTGTTTTATGGCGCCGGAAACGCGTTTCCTGTCGCTGCGGTCACACGGCACCTCCGAATGAGGTGCCGTTTGGCTAACCATTTCACAATTCACGCCCCAAATATTGTCGTATGGTTTCGTGGCATTCGGAGGTCGTTCGGGTGGTTTTGACCCCCCAACGCGCCATTTCAGCGCGCGCCACGCTGCTGAAAAGGACACAATCGGACGTGTCGCACGCACCGCATGTCCGCTGGACGTGCCGCCTCCTCCTGCATCTCAGAAATAATATTTCTATCGTTCCCGTGCGGTTTCAGGTCTTTCGGATCACGTTTGCTCCGAATGGGACCGCCGCACGCCGTTTTGGTGTTTAATGGCGCCGGAAACGCGTTTCCGGCCGCCGCGGTCACACGGCACCTCCGAATGAGGTTCCGTCTGGCCGACCATTTCGAAAATAAAGCCCTGGATATTTTCGTATGGTTTCGTGGCATTCGGAGGTCGTTCGGGTGGTTTTGACCCCCCAACGCGCCATTTCAGCGTGCGCCGCGCTGCTAAAAAGGACACAATCGGACATGCCGCGTGCACCGCACGTCCGCTGGACGTGATTCCTCCTCCTGCATCTCAGGAATAATATTTCTATCGTTCACGTGTGGTTTCAGGTCTTTCGGAGCACGTTTGCTCCGAATGGGACCGCCGCACGCCGTTTTGGTGTTTTATGGCGCCGGAAACGCGTTTCCGGCCGCCTCGGTCACACGGCACCTCCGTATGAGGTGCCGTCTGGCTGACCATTTCACAATTCACACCCCGGATGTTGTCGTACGGTTTCGTGGCATTCGGAGGTCGTTCGGGTGGTTTTGACCCCCCAACGCGTCATTTCAGCGCGCACCGCGCTGCTGAAAAGAACACAATCGGACGTGTCGCACGCACCGCATGTCCGATGGACGTGCGGCCTCCTCCTGCATCTCAAGAATAATATTTCTATCGTTCCCGTGCGGTTTCAGGTCGTTCAGAGCACGTTTGCTCCGAATTGGACCGCCGCACGCCGTTTCGGTGTTTTGGGGCGCCGGAAACGCGTTTCCGGCCGCCGCGGTCACACGGAACCTTTGAATGAGTTTCCGTCTGGTCGGCCATTTCACAATTCACGCCCCGGATATTGTCGTACGGTTTCGTGGCATTCGGAGGTCGTTCGGGTGGTTTTGACCCCCCAACGCGTCATTTCAGCGCGCGCCGCGCTGCTGAAAAGGACACAATCGGACGTGCCGCGCGCACCGCACGTCTGCTGGACGTGCTTCCTCCTCCTGCATCTCAGGAATAATATTTCTATCATTACCGTGCGGTTTCAGGTCTTTCGGAGTACGTTTTCTCTGAATGGGACCGCTGCACGCCGTTTTGGTGTTTTTTGGTGCCGGAAACACGTTTTTGGCCGCCGCGGTCAAACGGCACCTCCGAATGAGGTGCCGTCTGGCCGACCATTTCACAATTCACGCCCAGGATGTTGTCGTACGGTTTCGTGGCATTCGGAGGTCGTTCGGCTGGTTTTGACCCCCCAACGAGCCATTTCAGCGCGCGCCGCGCTGCTGAAAAGGACACAAACGGACGTGTCGCGCGCACCGCACGTCCGATGGACGTGCAGCCTCTTCCTGCATCTCAGGAATAATATTTCTATCATTCCCGTGCGGTTTCAGGTCGTTCGGAGCACGTTTGTTCCGAATTGGACCGCCGCACGCCGTTTTGGTGTTTTATGGTGCCGGAAACGCGTTTCTGCCACCGCGGTCAAACGGCACGTCCGAATGAGGTTCCGTCTGGCCGACCATTTCACAATTCACGCCTCGGATTTTGTCGTACGGTTTAGTGGCATTCGGAGGTCGTTAGGGTGGTTTTGATCCCCCAACGCGACATTTCAGCGCGCGCCGCGCTGCTGAAAAGGACACAATCGGACGTGCCACGCGCACCGCACGTCCGCTGGACGTGATGCCTCCTCCTGCATCTCAGGCATAATATTTATATCGTTCCCGTGCGGTTTCAGGTCTTTCGGAGCACGTTTGCTCCGAATGGGACTGCCGCACGCCGTTTTGGTGTTTAATGGCGCCCGAAATGCGTTTCCGTCCGCCGCGGTCACACGGCACCTCCGAATGAGGTGTCTTCGGGCCGACCATTTCACAATTCAAGCCCCGGATGTTTTCGTACGGTTTCGTGGCATTCGGAGGTCGTTCGGGTGGTTTTGACCCCCCAACGCGCCATTTCAGCGCGCGCCGCGCTGCTGAAAAAGACACAATCGGACGTGCCGCGCGCACCGCACGTCTGATGGACGTGCGGCCTCCTTCTACATCTCAGAAATAATATTTCTATCGTTCCCGTGCGGTTTCAGGTCGTTCGGAGCACGTTTGCTCCGAATTGGACCGCCGCACGCCGTTTTGGTGTTTAATGGCGCCGGAAACGCGTTTCCGGCCGCCGCGGTCACACGGAACCTCCGAATGAGGTGCCGTCTAGCCGACTATTTCACAATTCACGCCCCGGATATTTTCGTACGGTTTCGTGGCATTCGGAGGTCATTCGGGTGGTTTTGACCCCCCAACGCGCCATTTCAGCGCGCGCCGCGCTGCTGAAAAGGACACAATCGGACGTGCCGCGCGCACCGCACGTCCAATGGACATGCGGCCTCCCCCTGCATCTCAGAAATAATATTTCTATCGTTCCCGTGCGGTTTCAGGTCGTTCGGAGCACGTTTTCTCCGAATTGGACCGCCGCACGCCGTTTTGGTGTTTAATGGCGCCGGAAACGAGTTTCCGGCCGCCGCGGTCACACGGCACCTCCGAATGAGGTGTCGTCCGGCCGACCATTTCACAATTCACGGCCCGGATGTTTTCGTCCGGTTTTGTGGCATTCAGAGGTCGTTCGGGTGGTTTTGACCCCCCAACGCGGCATTTCAGCGCGCGCCGCGCTGCTGATAAGGACACAATCGGACGTGCAGTGCGCACCGCACGTCCGATGGACGTGCGGCCTCCTCCTGCATCTCAGGAATAATATTTCTATCGTTCCCGTGTGGTTTCAGGTCGTTCGGAGCTCGTTTGCTCCGAATTGGACCGCCGCACGCCGTTTTGGTGTTTTAGGGCGCCAGAAACGTGTTTCCAGCCGCCTCGGTCAAACGGCACCTCCGAATGAGGTTCCGTCTGGCCGACCATTTCACAATTCACGCCCCGGATGTTGTCGTACGGTTTCGTGGCATTCGAAGGTTCGGGTGGTTTTGACCCCCGGACGCGCCATTTCAGCGCGCGCCGCGCTGTTGAAAAGGACACAATCGGACGTGCCACGCGCACCACACGTCCGCTGGACGTGCTGCCTCCTCCTACATCTCAGGAATAATATTTCTATCGTTCCCGTGCGGTTTCAGGTCTTTCGGAGCACGTTTGCTCTGAATGGGACCGCGGCACGCCGTTTTGGTGTTTAATGGCGCCCGAAACGCGTTTCCGGCCGCCGCGGTCACACGGAACCTCCGAATGAGGTGCCGTCTGGTCGACCATTTCACAATTCAAGCCCTGGATGTTTTCGTACGGTTTCGTGGCATTCGGAGGTCGTTCAGGTGGTTTTGACCCCCCAACGCGCCATTTCAGCACGCGGCCCGCTGCTGAAAAGGACACAATCGGACGTGCCGCGCGCACCGCATGTCCGATGGATGTGCGACCTCTTCCTGCATCTCAGAAATAATATTTCTATCGTTCCCGTGCGGTTTCAGGTCGTTCGGAGCATGTTTGCTCCGAATTGGACCGCCGCACACCGTTTTGGTGTTTTAGGGCGCCGGAAACGTGTTTCCGGCCGTCTCGGTCAAACGGAACCTCCGAATGAGGTTCCGTCTGGCCGAACATTTCACAATTCACGCCCCGGATGTTGTCGTACGGTTTCGTGGCATTCGGAGGTCGTTCGGGTGGTTTTGACCCCCCAACGCGCCATTTCAGCGCGCGCCGCGCTGTTGAAAAAGACACAATCGGACGTACCACGCGCACCACACGTCCGCTGGATGTGCTGCCTCCTCCTGCATCTCAGGAATAATATTTCTATCGTTCCCGTGCGGTTTCAGGTCTTTCGGAGCACGTTTGCTCCGAATGGGACCGCGGCACGCCGTTTTGGTGTTTAATGGCGCCCGAAACGCGTTTCCGGCCGCCGCGGTCACACAGCACCTCCGAATGAGGTGCCGTCTGGTCGACCATTTCAAAATTCAAGCCCTGGATGTTTTCGTACGGTTTCGTGGCATTCGGAGGTCGTTCGGGTGGTTTTGACCCCCCAACGTGCCATTTCAGCGCGTGCCGCGCTGCTGAAAAGGACACAATCGGACGTGCCGCGCGCACCGCACGTCCGATGGACGTGCGGCCTCCTCCTGTATCTCAGGAATAATATTTCTATCGTTCCTGTGCGGTTTCAGGTCGTTCGGAGCACGTTTGCTCCGAATTGGACCGCCGCACGCCGTTTTGGTGTTTAATGGCGCCGGAAACGCTTTTCCGGCCGCCGCGGTCACACGGAACCTCCGAATGAGGTTCCGTCTGGCCGACCATTTCACAATTCACGCCGCGGATATTTTCGTACGGTTTCGTGGCATTCTGAGGTCGTTCGGGTGGTTTTGACCACCCAACGCGCCATTTCAGCGCGCGCCGCGCTGTTGAAAAGGACACAATCGGACGTGCCGCGCGGGGGGGGGGGGGGGGGGCTGTACGGGGGGTGCGGGGGGGGGACTGTACGGTGGTGTCGGGGGGCTGTACGGGGGTGCGGGGGGCTGTACGGGGGTGCGGGGGGCTGTACGGGGGTGGCGGCGGGCAGTACGGGGGTGCGGGGGGTGTACGGGGGTGCGGGGGGGGGGGGGGGGGGTTGTACGGGGGTGCGGGGGGGGGCTGTACGGGGGTGCGGGGGGCTGTACGGGGGTGCGGGGGGGGGGGGAGGCGGCTGTACGGTGGTGTCGGGGGGCTGTACGGGGGTGCGGGGGGCTGTACGGGGGTGGCGGGGGGCAGTACCGGGGTGCGGGGGGCTGTACAGGGGTGCGAGGGGGGGGGGCTGTACGGGGGTGCGGGGGGCTGTACGGGGGTGCGGGGGGTTGTACGGGGGTGGTGGGGGGCAGTACGGGGGTGCGGGGGGTTGTACGGGGGTGCGAGGGGGGGGGGGTTGTACGGGGGTGCGGGGGGTTGTACGGGGGTGCGGGGGGCGATACGGGGGTGCGGGGGGGGGGGGGCTGTACGGGGGTGTCGGGGGGCGGTACGGGGGTGGGGGGGGGGGCTGTACGGTGGTGTCGGGGGGCTGTACGGGGGGTGCGGGGGGCTGTACGGGGGTGGCGGGGGGCAGTCCGGGGGTACTGGGGGCTGTACGGGAGTGCGGGGGGGCTGTACGGGGGCGCGGGGGGGCTGTACGGGGGGCGCGGGGGGGCTGTACGGGGGTGCGGGGGGCTGTACGGGGGTGAGGGGGGGGGGGTGCTGTGCGGGGGTGCGAGGGGCTGTATGGGGGTGCAGGGGGTTGTACGGGGGTGCGGCGGGGGGGGGGGGGGGGGGCTGTACGGGGGTGCGGGGGGCTGTACGGGGGTGCGGGGGGCTCTCCGGGGGTGCAAAGGCCATCCCATTGTTTACAAAAGTGAAAAATAAATGTGATAACATCTAATTAATACATATTTGTTTTATCGATACCATACAGAAATTTATAAAAAATATATTGGATAATACATAATCTATAATATCAGATTTATTGATCTGTTGGAATTAGTTCGACTTTTTCAAATGTAGAATCATTAAAGATTATCTGATCAAAAACTCAATATGTGTATAAAATATTTAAAAGACCACCATGGATGGTAATAATGCATTACTTAAATGAATAAATACAGTACATCAATGTCAACCCTACCAGTAAAAACAAAAAACATATCTCGTGAATATATGGTGCGTCACCCGTTGTCATCACTGCTACCTCCTTCTGGTGGGCCAGGTGCCTACAACAAATAAACATTATAAATATTTTAATAAAAAAAATAATTTAAATTAAATAAATAAATACATTATATACCTGCGTCGTATGATCCCCTGTACCATCAGCTCGACGCACATATTCCCGCAGTGCTCTAACCTCAGCTGTCAATTGCGCATTTGTCTCCTAGGAAGCGCGCAGCCATGCCTCAAAATCTGACATCTGCTGTGTCATATGAGCGACAACAGGACCGACAACCGCAGCGCGTGACACTATAGAACGAGGAATCCCTGCTCCATAGGTCAAACTATAGCCATGTCCGTCCCGACCAATAATGCGATGAAAGATCTCATCCCGTCGCATGGGAAGCTGTCGCTGGTCCTCTGGCAGATGTTCTAACTCAGCTTCAAATTGAGCCTGTGAAATATTTAAATATATATAAATATATATATGTTAATATATAGATTTATGTAATTATTGGTAAGTACAGACACTTACTATCAATGCTGCAACCTCTGGATCATTGCGATCACGAGTCCTTATCCACACCGACATTTTATCAGTTGCTGCACCTTGCCCTCGCAACTGTATATTAAAAGAATATAAACACAAAACCATATTAATTAATAAATTAAAAAATGAATAATATATACCTCATGTCGGATCTGAAACACGTGACGAGTCCCGAGCCTGTGAGCTGGTCCCTACAACGCTCGATTCTCCGAATGGCGTGTTGACACCTCCTACATTCAATTCATTCAAATTTAAAACAAATCACATATTCTTGAAAATATATATACAGAAAAATAATTAATATACAAACCGCAACACCCTCAGTAGACCAATATGCAACCAAGTCACGCCACTGAGCCGGGAGGACACCTCTCAGGACTTTTTCCAAAATGTCAAGGGCACCCAAATTTGGTACCCAGTGGTCCCTCTTCACTTTTCCTTTATAATCTTTCCACATCTTACGACATTTTCTCATACACACGGGACGAAACTCTTCAGGGCATACATTCAAATTTTTCTATAAAGAAAATAATCAAATATATTAGTATTGTTTATAAATATAAAATAAAGTAAAATTATTTTCTTACCTGAACCTCCCTCCATAGACGATCTAATGTGTCCTGAGGGATAGAAGCCCAATCACGCGTGGTCAGTGGAAATCGATGTGGGTCACGTATGATATGACCCAGCTGATGAATAAATGCTGGGGCATTCGGTCCCACGGGATGAAATACCTCATCAAATGAAACATCTATCGTCGTGTCGGAATTCCATGATAATATGCCACGACCAGGGCCTCTCCTGCGAGAGGAAGAAACAGCCGAGTCTGATCCTGTTGAAAACAATTTTTCATATAAATTGACAAATGTTATATATATATATATGCCAATTACATAAAAAATATAGACAATGACATTCAAACATACCTCGACCCTGAGACGTAGATGCCTCAGATGAATGATGTGGATCTTCTTCCTCTTCCCCTGACATGTCTGCAGTCATAGAAAATATCAGTAATGAGTCCAAAGTGTTTAAAAGATAAATTGGATTGTTCTTAATAAATCAAACTTGTACAACTGTTAATCAAAAAAAAATGGATTGAATAATTAGTTGTGAATGAATTTTAAAAAATCAGAATGTTAATCAACCTAAATATTTATGACTGAATTAACTTACAAAAGTGAGGATTAAAACTTATAAGGATTTATAAAATGATTAGATAATTTATGATATCCTAGGACATTCTACTGAATAGCGGGAAAACAATTATACCTTTCATTAAGCATGCAAATCGACCGTTTCTACTTCAACAACCGCTCTGACCCAATAATATATCTTCTTCACGTTGAACTACGGTATGTTGATCAAGTTGTTGGTAAACAAACAGAAGAGTCTCGGGTTCATCTTCTTCAAATAAAAACACTCCTCACCGAGACATTTTGACAACAACTTGTCAACTTGGATCCGAAGGCAATGTAACGAAGAATACTTGTTCCTCTTGTGATGACAAAATGAAAGGTTCATTCTCAACTCGTTCATTATTTCTGTATAACATATAGTTAAAATTAACCAATGAAAACTGATATTGATCGACTTTACATCCACGCACTGGATCAACCCAATTACACTTTAACAATATGTACTTCAAACCGTGTGTGTATACAACATCAATGATGTTTATCAATTGACCATAGTAATAACCAGAATCGAAAAAGGGACAATTGATTCCACTGTTTTGTGTTGCTCGTTTGTCGTCAACATCTTTAATGCGAAATCGAAAACCATTAGCATCAATAGCTTTATAACGACGAGCCATTATAGATGGACCCTCAGCCAGTTGGATAAATACTTCAGGTAGCGTGGGGTCCCCTAACTCCCTCAGCTTACGAACCTACATAATTTATAAAAATCAATACTAATATATGCAGAAATAATTAGTTTAATACTTCACTCATAATGAAAATCAATTTATAGATACATAATCCTTGAACCAATCATGAAATGCCGCATAATGAGATTGTTGAATTTGCAACTCAGTCGCACGATGCATCTCTTCTTTTATCTCATTAATGTGTTTCTTGCAAATGATTAAGCGATGTTTAAAAGATCAACTTATGAAAACAAAACATGTAAAAGTTATACAAGCACATTGATAAGATACTTACTGCATTAATGGTGCAACTGATGGAGTATTGAACAAGATATATCGATGTGCTTGTATCCACTCGATGTTGTCCATATCAAATGTCGTTCCTTCTCCAAATGGACCATCATGAATCCGAGAGGTCTTATCTAATTTTGTTTCAACATCCGTAAGATATTCTGCACAAAAGGTAGTACACTCATCCATCAAATAACCATTGGCTATTGATGCCTCTAGACGAGCTCTGTTGCGTACAAATCTTTTCAATGTACTCAAATACCGTTCAATAGGATACATCCACCGGAATTACACTGGACCAGCTACCATTACTTCATCAGTTAGGTGCACTGTCAAGTGGACCATAACATCGAAAAATGAGGGGGGGGGGAAGTTTCTCAAAGTGACAAAGCGTAAGTACAATTCGGTCCTCCAAAATTTTTAAATCACTCATTCGTTAATTTCTTAAAAAAAGCTGTCTAAAAAAATTACTCATCTCAATCAAGGGCTGAACAACATTGGGGATAAACAATCACAAATTGCGATTGGAATCAACTGCTAATGTAATATGTGATTTTCATGACTTTTCAACCCTTGCAATATCTTGCTCGTCAGATTCACACACTTTGAAATATTAGAAGAGTAACCATCAGGCACCTTGACCATCTTCAAAATGGAATGAAATGTCTCTTTCTCCTCTGTAGTCATCGAATACTATGCAGTAGGCATATATGCCTTGTTTCCCTCAGCAAACTGTAAATGAAACTGTTTCCTTAAACCCATTTCCTCCAAATCACGGCGTGCATTAACATGGTCCTTTGACTTTCCACTGACACCTAAAATGGTCCACAATATGTTATCACAAACATTTTTTTCAATGTGCATGACATCCAAATTATGCCTCAACATGTTAGTTTTCCAATATGGAAGACTATAAAAAATACTTTTCTTTCTCCAATTGTGACTGCGCTGCCTACCCGCAGCACGAATATTACGTACTGGAGGAGCCACCAAATCCTGAATTTCATATACCGTGCGGATGTTTTCTTCCTCAATCTGCGATAACATTTCGACTCCTGTCATGATCTTTGGTGGTGGTCTGAACTCTCTAGAACCATCAAATGCCACTCTGTCCTTTCTGAACCTGTGCTGAGGAGGGAGGAAAACGCCTGTGACCCATGTATGCCCATTTTTTGGAATGTTTAAGCCATACAGATTTTTTACTTTTATTGCAACAAGGGCAAGAAAATTCCCCTTTCGTACTCCAGCGTGATAAATTTGCATAAGCTGGGAAGTCATTGATTTTCCACAATAAAGCAGCATGCAGTTTGAACATTTCATTCGTTTCGCAGTCATAAGTCATCACACCATTGCCCCAAAATTCATTCAACTCATCAATCAATGGCTGAAGGAAAACATCAATCTTATCCCCCGGACTTTTAGGTCCATCAATAAGAGTGGAAAGTAATATAAATTGTTGCTTCATACAAAGCCACAGAGGAAGATTATATGGAACCAACACCACGGGCCATGTGGTATGAGTTGCACCAACCATAGACTTGAATGGATTGAAACCATCTACTGCCAATCCCAATCGTACATTACGAACATCTTTAGCAAAGTCGGGATGTCTCTTATCAAATCCTTCCATGCATGAGAGTCTGCCGGGTGGGTTAACATGTCACTTTCATGAACTCTTTCTGCATGCCATCTCATTAAATTAGAAACTTTAGATGACATAAAAAATCTTTTCAACCTCGGTTTAATGGGAAAGTAACGCATTTTCTTTACGGAAATCAGTTTCCCCTATATCGCAATCTGACTTTGATGAGTCTTATTTCCCCTGTTCTCTTTCCACCTGGAAGCGCCACAAACCGTACAAATATCCAAATGAGCAGTTTCATTTCTAAACAACATATAGTTGTTTGCACATGCTTCTATAGTCTCATATGTAAAACCTAAGTTCTCTGTCAACTTATGAGCATAGTAATACGACTCAGGAATCTTAGCGTCGACAGGAAGAACTTTTTTCAATAAAACCAAAAGCATGTCGAATGATGTGTCTGACCAATTATTCAAAGTCTTCAAATGCAACAACTCCTCGATAAACGACAGTTTATTGTATGAATTACATCCAGGATAAAATTCTGTTTTCGCATCATCAAGTACTTCATAAAACCTCCTCGAATCACGATCTGCACCAGAGCGAAGATTTATCTCACCGGTCTCAAGATTCTAGATGTCAATGCCTTCAGGATCAAACCCACGTACAATTTCAGTAAGCATTTCATGAATTGGATCAGTCATCCTTACATCAACATCCATCTGAGCTGCATCTGTATTTTGACAACGAACATATTCTTCTCCATGACGAGTCCAACTCTTAAAATTTTTCAGAAATCCATTAAAGAAAAGGTGCTCCCTCACAGTATCTCGTGTGAATTGATATCTGTTAGCACATTTTCTACATGGAAAACTAATGTAGTCACTTTCAAATCCTCTCGTGAAGTCAATAAACTGCATAATGCCATTGAAATATTCTCTAGACGTTCGATTTGGAAGATCAATCCAACTCTTATCCATAATAATATCTATATAACAAACATTTACACAATACTTATTACATTTACATTTTTCAAATAAACTATATTCAAAATAAATATTAACCATTTGTTTATGAAGCATTGATAAAATAATAATGTAACTGAAAGCTCATGTTACCTGATTGAGCTACAAACCTGAAAGGGAGGGGAGTCGAAGGCGGTGCTGCGAGGGAGAGGAGGCAGCGAAGGGGAGCCGGAGCCAAAGGCGGTGCGGCAAGGGAGGGGACGGGCAGCGGCGGTGGCAGGGAGCTGGAGGAGAGGAGGCGGTGAGGGGACGGGGGACGGGCAGCGAGGGGGGGGGGGTGTCCGGGGTCGGGGGGGGTGGGGGGGGGGGCTGTCCGAGGTGCGGGGAGGGGGTGTCCGTGGTGTCGGGGGCCTGTCAGGGGTGCGGGCAGGGGTGTTCGGGGTGCGGGGGGGTGTCCGGGGTGCGGGGGGGGGGGGGGGGGGGGGTTGTCTGTGGTGCAGGGGGGTTGTCGGGGGTGCGGGGGTGGGGTGGTCCGGGGTGCGGGGGGGGCCTGTCCGGGGTGGGGGGGGGCTTGTCCGGGTTCGGAGGGGGGGGGGGTGTCCGAGTGCGGGGGGGGGGGGGGGGGGGCTGTCCGGGGTGCGGGGGGGGCTGTCCGGGTTTGGAGGGGGGTGTTCGAGTGCAGGGGGGCTGTCCGGGGTGCGGGGAGGCGTCCGGGGTGCGGGGGGCAGTCCGGAGTGCGCGGGGGGGGGGGGGGGGGGCTGTCCGGGGTGCGGTGGGCGGTCCGGAGTGCGTGGGGGGGGGGGGGTGTCCGAGGTGTGGGTGCCGTCCGGGGTGGGGGGGAGGGCCGATAGGCCGGAGGGCGGCGGCCGGAGGCCCGAGGGCGGCGGACGGAGGCCCGAGGGCGGCGGGCGGTGGCAGGAGGGCAGGCGGCGGGGGAGGGCGGGCGGCGGGGGAGGCCGGGCGGCGGGGGAGGCCGGGCGGCGGGGGAGGCCGGGCGGCGGGGGAGGCCGGGCGGCGGGGGAGGCTGGGCGGCGGGGGAGGGGAGGGCGGCGAGGGAGGGCGGCAAGGGAGGGAGGGGCTAGGGCGGCGAGGGGAGATCAAGGTCGAGGGGGCGCGGCGGGGGGGGGGGGGGGGGGCGCAGAAGCCCCCCGTTTTTTTATGTAGGTTAGCGACCACCATTGGCGGTCGCTATTGGTTAGCTAGACCGACCGCCAATGGCGGTCGCCCGAGTCTGGGGGGCTTCAATGCCCCCTTTTCTAGTAGTGGGGGTATGTCAGGATTTGGAATGAACATTGGAATTAATATGTGTGTGTAGAAATATATCCCATAATTATGATATGTATATAAAAAATAATTTTTTTGGAAAAGATGCTTGAATATAGAAGAGATGGAGAGGATACTATCATAGTAACAGAATAGGTAAATGCTACAATGATAGGGTATAAATTTTTTATAATTGTTATAAAATAAATTGGTAATTAGAGAGATATTATTATGTTCATAAAAATCGACCTATTTAAATTCAAGAGGGTAATTTAAATAAAGGTTCTTGAATTGAAAATTAGAGGGAGAGGTCTCTTTCAAAATTTTGGCTTGATAGCTGGGTTACATACTGAATCATGAGAGGGATTAATTAGACATAAAGGGATCAATCATTACATGAAAATAATATTTAAAGTAATAGGTATTTATAAAATTATACCAAATGAAGAAAAAATAGAAATTAAGATGAAAAAATTAGTATTTGAATAAAATTAATTGAGGGAGATCCCATACCATTAGATGGCGATACAAAAATATTGGGAAGAGCATCTAGAGTGATTGGGGACATATTGGGATGAATCTATATAGATGAGGGAAAATCAAGGATGTTATATATAAGTTTTTAATAAATAGGAATGGTATATTGTGTGTATTTTGATAGGAAAATATTTGGTATTTATTTTTAATTACTCAAACAATGGTTTCAGACTCAATATAACAAAATAATCAAAACAAACAAACTATACCATGGTATATACCATTGGTTTCTTCCAAATAAGATTTTATTAATAATTTTATAATTAAAAATTACAGAAATAATTAAAATATTAACCCTGGTTATGTGCATGAGAGTCATGTTAAAAACGAAATGATTTTAAAGCCTTAAAATGTAATATTGTTTTTATATGATTCATAAAGGATTTATTAGATTATTAAAAAAACAAAAAAATATTTTAAATAAAATGCATAAATTTGTACATTTATTTCCTATATTGTTAAAATTTCCAATCTATTGGGTCATTATGAGATCATAATACAAACCATACATTTATAATATATTTTATTTCTTCCTGAAAATTTAATTATCTCAGAAAATTATAAAAACATTGTTTGATATTTTTGATGTTATGATTTAAAAAATCTTATTTAGTTTATCAAAATTAATTTATAAATATTTTAAATTTATCTTCAAAATTTATATCCCCCCTTATTGATAATAATATTTGCAATAATCGTTTTATGAACATTATAAAAAACATTTTCATTTCATAAAATTATTGTTCATATTTGATATATAAATTTTTTAAAAACAATTTTTTAAAATTATTATTTATTATAAAAATTATTTAATGAATAAAAAATTTCTACATTAATACGATATTTCACACTAAAAACAATTTCTATTTTAATGTATAAAAAAATAATTTATATCAATATAGTTATTTAATCATTTATAACGTAATAAATATATATATTTAATAACATATTCAAATGAAAATATAAATAATCATATTCTTTGGGTAACTTGTGTATAGTCATTGTAAAATTACTTTCACCCACAAATAATGTATTTTAATTTTCAATGCTAATAAATTTTTTTAAATTTTTAATATTAATATTGTTAAAAAATTATATTTATATTTTTTCATAATAACAATTATATTGATTAAAAATATGAAATCAATTTTATGAAATTAACAAAATATAAGTGGAAAATATTAGTTTCTTGTAAAACCTATAGGTCGCATAGAAACTTGTTTTCTAGGAAACTAATTTTTCATGGAAAATATGATTTGAAATTTGATCTAAAAGCATTATTATTCATTATATTAATTTCAATTAAAAAATATAGACTTATAACATTAAAATTTGATTTAAAATTTTATTAATTATTGTTTTGTTTAGTTAATTATAATAAATAAATATTATTATCTTTAAAATGTTTAAAATATAAAATTTTAAGACTAAACCATCTTTTTATATAAACATGTATGTGCATGGTTTTAATGTCATTATATGGAATAAATATAAATAAATTATATTTAAATTCGTTTAAAATAATTTCAAAAAAATAATAGAACATTTAAATCAAATATTTTATCATAATAAATTAAACATTAACAACAAAAATTTATTTTTTTCTACTCAGAAAAAAATACAATTTTTCTATAAAAATAAAACAAATTACACGAAAGTTAATTAGGATATAGTGATATAAAAAATTTTAAATAATTTTAAAAATAAATTATCAAATTATTTTATGAAATAACTGTAATATTTTTTCAAAAAAATAAACAGAAATCTTTTAATAGGAAAAAGTATTTTGATGGGAAACGTTCGTTACACTAAAAACGGGTTATTAATTTCTATGCATTTATATAAAACATTTACACTGTGTATGACACAAAAACACACACACACACACACATATATATATGTGTATATTTTTTTGTGTGTCAGGATTTAGTTAATCATTCGAATATCCAAAAATTTAATGGAATGGTTAATATAATCATATTTAAAAAATTCTTGTTTTTATTTTTTCTTGTTGCATATCACATACAATATAGAACTCATAATTCAATTACAAAAACGAAATGAGTAACACATATTATAGAGGATTATAATAATGAAATAAATCATTTTATATTATAAACATTAAATATATATAAATATTGTAAATTGATATTTTATTCATAGTGATGTTTTTAAAACATATAGTAATCCAAGTGTCAATTGACCTTTATATATGTGAAATTTATTCCACCTCTCATGTGATCCATTAAAAATTATTTTTGATTACATAAATAATTCCACTTCTTGTATGATCCATAAAAAATTACACACAATTATTCTAGAAGGAAAATTTCAATACTAATCAATTGGATTTATATAATCTCTTATTGAAACCAATTTTATTCATTGTATTAATTTATTTATGTTACTTTGAAAAAGGATAAATTTGATATAATTTCATATACAAAAATATTATTTTTATATAGTATAATTTCTGAAGATTATAATTATTCTACAAAAATACTATGAAACATTAGATTAGTACATATAAAAAAATTCATTTATATTGATGAGAGATATTATTTTGGGAAAACATTTATAGTACCAAAATATATTCATGATATCATTATAAATTGTATGACACGAATAGTGAGAATATAATGTTTATTTTAAACTTTTGTCAGATGATGTTTTATATGAGATTCTAATTATATATAATTTAAAATTATATTTTGGAAAATTTAAGAAGGAAACTTAAAAATAATAATTAAATATATAATTGATTATGGATATTAAAAAAAGAATTTATTTAAATTATTTATTATTTATAAAAATAAAATATATCTCATAATATGTTGGGTATTTCAAATCATTCGGAACACATGAAAATTAGTAAATAAGAATTATAGGACTATTTTTATTAATGTATCAATAAAATATTTTAATATATGTTTTTCTAACACAAATAATTACTTATCTAACATAAAAAAGTATATATTTTTTCATGGTGTGTGATGCAATACACCATAAGAAGGAACCCATCTGTAGAATACAGTGATGTCGAGAAGAACCCTAAATGTAGTCCTCCAGTCTTCCTATTGAAAGTAACTAAATATGAGGGTATGCGTCATGCATATAAGGGGAATTACCTCTTATATCTGGGGAATATATTAAAAACCCCACAAATACAAAATACAAAATTAAATTAAACTAATGTGTCAAAATATTGACTAATGCATGGATATTTCAAAAATATTCTCCTAGATAATATAAAATATGAACATATATGAATCATATATGTTAGATGTTAAATGTTATAAGATATTCTTAACTAGTTCCATCATCCATTTTATTTTTAACATATTTAATGAGAATATATATATAATAATGGGACAATAATTATGATAAGTAGAATCCTCCTCAACATATATTGTCCAAATGAAAGAGAATTATACTAAGAAATCTTTAAATAAATAGTAAAAAAATGATATCCCACCATAAAATATATCATCCATCCTAAATAATATAATATTAAATTAATATATAAAAAGGTATCATCTAACCACACACCAAATAATTTTCTCTCTATATCCCCATTCACAAAAAACATACAAATTTCCTTTTAATATAACCATTACAATATTAATATATATATATATATATATATATTAATACCACAAAACCACATCATAATCATATATCCATACAAAAACATCCATATAAAACATGAATATATTCTATAAAAAATAAATTTTCCATCACAATTGGGAATTGTGGACAAAAAATCATCAACAGAATACCCTCCTCTAACAATACACAACAACCACAATAGAGAAGAAAATTATACTATCATTATCACATTAATCTACCATTTTATTTATGCAAACCGTATTTATTATAACAATGGAAGGGTTTTTTTGGGAGAGAGTATTAAACCATCTATTCCCTCACTGAACTAAATGTATGTGAAATATTACAGATTATAAAACATTTGGGTTTCAGTATGTTTTTATGTCATGGGTGGATGTAATTAGAAATAAACATAAAACATTAGTTTCATACAACCACACACAAGAATGAGCAAAATTATTCACTCTTAAAAGATATTTTCATGACCATTTTAGAAACCAGACTCTCAAGAAATCATGCTTCAATCACTTACAAATTAGAAAACAAAACCATCTACAATTTCCATATAAAATTTTTTTAATAAAAATTAGAAATACCCTTTTAAAAATATATTTTTTCATTTATAGATAAAAAAATTACCATATATATTAAATTTATTATTTTCATAAATTCCATATTTAATGAAAAACTATTCTACTACCCCAAATAATAACTTTTCTAGTTTCCTACCATTAATTTCATGTATTAAAAATTAATTTATAGGCCATGATTTTTGAATTTATATCGCTTAACTATTATGGTGTTCATCATTACTAATCATATTCAATTTTTTATAATGAAAATATAAATTACTTCAAAATATTTGTCCATTATGTACATCATCCAATATACATATCATACTAAAAACCATAACATCATCCACACAATGCTTCGTTTTTTGATACAACCATATACACCAATAAAATAGAAAAATTAATGAAATTCATTGACAATAGACACTAAATATATCTATGTAAACTAATAATGACACATGTATACCAATACTTTCCATTTCACAAAACATTCCAAAAAATCCCCTTGAAATAGAAAAATCAATGACAATGTTAAAAAATTTATCCCGATAAAAATTTATAGAAAATTCCATGTTCAAAAAATGTTTAATACTCACATTATTCATAAGCACATATTTCCTAAAACAGCCAAATAAATATTAATTTTTCTTTTTTTAATAGAACAATTTTGTTTTTATCTTTAAGATATTATACACTTATTAATTTATATTCAAATAGTATTATTCAAATGAATATCACATATATCCATATCATAAAAAAACTATTTTCAAAAAAAATCATGATTAGTCATTCTTTGGATATCCATTTTCATATAAACATGTAAAGACATATGATTCAACCCTTCCAATAAAATTTTTTTATAATTTTTTTTTCTTGACTGAACAATTCTCACCATATACCCATGTATAATGAATTATATAACCTTAAATAATTCCATTTTTTTTTGATAAATCATTATAATAATCTTCATTATTTCACAAGAGAAAATAATGAAAGGGTTTATCCCAATAAACCAACTATAAAAACAAAATCTAAAAATCCATTAAAACCTGATTTATTATAAATAACATACTCCATTGTTACAAAAAATATAATAGATAATAAATAATATCCTTCCATAGATAGATAATAGAGAGAAAACCAAGAATTGGATAAAAAATATCACCTCATATAACAATTTGATTATATATTTGAGGCATATATCAAATAAAACAATAGTGATCTTTAGAAAATGTATCGTATTCCCTGTATTGATGCCATGTCTGATCAAATTCATGGATCCTAGTGCATTTCCAATACTAACCTTCATTCTATATATCATCAATTGAGGTTTAATAATGTTGATATACACATAGTTTTTTTACAAGGTATGGAAATTATTAATATAATATGATGTAATTTGTTCTTACTTTTTACCCCTATATCTTTATGGATTTAATAAATAAAGTATCTATAGAGTAAAAAAATTATTTACTGCCAGACATTATAGATTTTATTCGTATATTTTATAATATTAAATAATATCATCTATATCACATTAAAGTTGACCTGATGACCCTATGGGGGGAGAATCTCTATATAAAATTTATATTGTATGAATTTGTTCTAAAAATGATTTATATTTGGCTTCTATAAAATCAATATTGGTTATATCCGAAAATACATCAAAGAAAGTGTTTATTGAATATTGGAAAAAACTAATAATGTTAATTGAGATATGATGTTTAATTTATTTATCTAGATACTATTGAGGGTTTGTGGTTATTTTGTCACAAATATCTATTAAAATTTCAATGGTAACTTGGAATGGAGGTTGGTTCCTCTGTGTAGATGTATGTGAGGTAAATTGGAATGAAATAATGGAAGATTAATTAACACAAACTATAATTACATGACCCTATAATGGAGAAGGCTTTTTAATATCTAATTATTCAACTGAGAAGTTATTGGTATTTTTTCCTATGAATAATGATATGGTTGTACTATTATCATCATGAAAATTGAATCTTCTTGAGAAATATTCAAATCATCATTCTTTATAGTTTAATGTGTTTATTTTTAAATTAATGATATGGATAGATTGCATTTATGGAAACAATTGTGATGTATATACCAGTCACATTATATTATAATACATATTCACATATAAATAAATGAATATGTTCTAGGGATGATGGTTATAGATGATTTCAGAATATGACTGCATAATACACTACTACACTGGGAAAGAGAAAAAGGTGTAAAATTATTTTAGTTGATAGGATCATGTTGGCTTATCAATATGAGGATCATAAAAGATCCAATATTTTTATATTTTAAAATTATAGATCTTGAAATATATAAAGAAGTTGAAATATATAATGTTTTTCAAAAAATTATAATAAATTTATCTATGTGATGATAAAAATGCCAAAAAAAATATGATATGGATCAATAATAGAAATTGTGAAATGATCCCTTGTTGATCCATTATTGTTATGGAATGATAAGGTTTAAGAGAAATATATATATTCCTTAGGTACTAGTTTTGAAGAAGGTTTTGTTAGAGGATTCCCATAGTTATCTCTTATCTGTTCATCCTAAAAATACATTGATGTATATAGATTTGGAAGAGTATTTTTTGTGGGATGGAATGAAGAGAGATATAATAGAATTTGTATCTTTTTTCATGGTTTGTAAACATGGTGAAGATTAGATTAAATGTATAATAGGGTTATATAAATATGAACCATACCAGAATGGAAGGGTAATATCACCATGAATTTTGTCATTACTGTCTTAAAAACATCTAAATGAGAGAATGGTATTTGGTTTCTTATCTATCACCATAATAAATATACAAAAAATAGTAATTATAAGTGATTATTAGTATTTGAATTAGATTTATTGAATATTAAATAAGTATTTTATAATGTTTCATGGAGTATAACATGACATTGTATCAGATCATGATATGAGTTTAACCTCAATGTTTTGGTAATGTCTCCCGGATATACCTGATATTGAGTATAGTTTCATAATTTTATATCATCCTCATACAAATGGTCCGAATAATAGATCAATTCAATTATTATATGATATTTTTACATCTTATTCAATGTATTTAAAAGGTTTTCTTGATCGATACATATATCGTGTGGAGATTCCAAACAACAATATTTTCCACCCAAGCATTTATATTTCTCTTTATGAAGACCTATATGGAAATAATTATAAATTCTAATGTACTAAGAGAAATACGGAGAAAAAAATTTATTCAGGTGTAGGATAGATGAGGATATGGAAGAGAAAATTAAGCAAATTTAGAAACATATAAAGTCAAAAAAATATCAATGGAAATGTTATAATGAAAGTATTAAGCGTGTTTTGGAATTTGATGTTTGTCGAGAAGTGTATCTACATATTTATACTTTCAATAATGTAATGATAAAGGTAATTTTTTTTAATAAATACCTAGTTAAATCAGTACTTTTGAAATTATTAATTTCATAGAGATGGTTTCTTATCGATTAGTACTTCCACAAAACAAATTTTATGTCCACACTATGTTCCATTAATCTCTCATGGAGAAGTAAATACAAGATCCTTCAAGTGAACTGAACATAGTGGTTATAATTATAAATAATAATCATTATTATGAGAAAAAACCTAATTATAATTTTGATCATACATGGAATGTGAAATGAAACTAGACCACTCACCTTGTAGATGAGTTTTTTGAAAAAACAACCAGCTTGAGGAAGCTACATTGTAACCTATGGTTATAATGATGTAAATGTGTCCTCAATATTTTTTACCAAAGTGAAAAAATTTTAAGAGGAAAATTATTTCTATAAATTACAAAATGGAACACAGTTTTATTTTATAAAATATGTTTTACAAATAAATTTTTGTTCCTTGATGCCTTTCGTTACATGCTACTGTTATTTTTAATGATCAAAAAATATTCTATAAATACAAAAAATTCCCATAACACCATTACATATTGATACATTAAAATTTTAATTATTAATTGGATTATTTTTTCTTAATATTAATTATAATTTTTTTATATAAACAAATCATAATGACGGAAAAAGTAAATAATATATTTTTGTTATTTTTTATGGTTCAAAAATTTCAATTTCTCAAAAAAGGATTCTTTCTTTTTGTGAATATATTATAATAGATAATTGTTCCATTTTTTAAAATTTTATTTTAAAAAATTAAATACATTTTCCAAATATAATTTTATAGGTTCTCATTGACTAAATTTTTGATAATATTCTATGAAGATTTTTTTTAAAAAAATAGTAAAAAAATCCAAATATTTAATTTCACCCTATATATAATTAAATGTATTTACAAGATTCAATTCATTTATTATTATTATAAAATTAAATTTTTTTAATAGGAATAATTATTAATATACATAATTTCAATTTAATTAGATTATTATTTTATTTTGATATTAAAACATTGTGTAATTATAATGATTATCTCTTTGGAAAACCTCTTTTTCCTCGCATCTATCTGTTAGAGTTTTTATTTTCATTTTTACCCTTATCTGAATGTAATTTTTAAAAATGGACATAATATTTTTAAAAATTATATTTAATATTATATAATATATTAAGAACAATTTTTTCCTAAAAATTAATTTTTTAATAATATAAATTTGTTACCATGAATATGGTTATAATGGGTTTACTAAGAGGATAAACTAAAATGAGAAGCAGTAAAATGTCAATAAATCTATAAAAATCCCATATTAATTCTATATTCAGACCTTATATCAGCAATAATTATAAAATATTCTATTTTTTCCTTTTTTGATGATAATAATGTTGGTATGCCATTTTTTATCAATATTTTCTATTTTTATTCTTTCCCTCAATTATAAAAGGGAAAACCCTCTTATAACATATTCAAACTTATAAAACATCATTTTTAGACCAATACATGGCCAAATACATTCCTTACATACCCACAAACGTCCTTTAAGTTTTATTTTTATTATCAAACTTCCCCATGGATAACTGTTTTTCTAAACAAAGGAGACTGTATGAAGAAGTGGTAACGGTCATAACTGAGTATATTTTTTCATTTCTAATTCTTCTTATATAAAATAATATTAATCTATGCTGATATAGTATCATCATAATATCCAATATTTATATATTTTATTAGGTTAATTTCTAAACTAAAATTGATATCCACCTCAATCAAATGAGAAAAAAACCATTGGGCATGTCTAATGAAGATTACCACCTCAAGAAACAATGAAATTCATTTTTTCTAACCACATATAACAGGTGTATATAATGATCTATTGAAATTAAATATATCGTATTAGTAACATAATTATTAATATGTAACTATAAAATAAAATATTCCCTAATAGATTTTTTCCTGCTATGTGCCGTAACGTCGCTCGTGTGTACGACAGACTACCACCTCCCGAAGCAATGAGTTCAATTTTTCACTTACACATTTCATAGAAGGGAAAAAATATTAATTTTAATGAAAATATTTTTATTATGTTAAATTAAAATGTCTCTTTAAATATGATATATTTCTTATATTTATTTCATTCCTTCCATCACGAAAATGGAAACACTATTCATGCGTACGTATAACATAGAATCTCAAAGAATAGTGTAATTAATTATAAATCACTAGCATTATTTGATTAAAATAACATATATAATAAATAAATTTTATATTTATATCTTGGATTACATTTTCGAGAATATTTATCCCTGATAAATGTAAAATGAGTAAAAATATCAAATCAAAACAAACATAAAAAACAAAGCAGTTAAAACCTGAATTATGATTTTAACAGGGCATTTTAGGAAATGGTTAATTAAGGGTCGTAATTTAATCATACATAGATTTATATATATAATTATTTTTCAATTAAGGATTTATATTAATCCTTAATTTATTATACATGATTTTTAATAGGTACTATTGATTTCCATACATATGGTTTGGGAAATTCATCTCAAATTGTATTTTTTGAGAAAGTTATTCTGTGGGGATCTTATAATATTTATTGTTTTATATATACATAGCCATTGATATGATATATAATGAATTTCTCTATTATTTTTATATTAATGATTTTCATTTATTTTTATTCTTTCATTCGTATTATGATAAAAATAATACCATAGTGGAAATGGTTTGGTGTTAAAATCATAATATTTATTAAGATTATTTAAGAATATGAAACCAATGAGGATATATTATGAACCAAAACTAATAGATTTTTTAATTTTATAAATCTATTGTTATTTAGTGAAATTAATATTTTTCTTCGACTTTAATCTCCTTTTGTTCACAAGATTCAAAATATAATGTTTTAATGGGAAAAAAGAATTTATTTATCTCTATAGTCAATGGAAATTTTTCCCCCATGTATATGTTTGAAAAAAATAATATAATAAAGTTTTTAATAATATATAATTATATTTAATTATATTTCTAATTTTTTTTTAAATATAAAAAAAATGTTTCAAAAGGAAAAATCGAGTTTTTAAAATGAGGAGGTTTTTTTAATTAGAAGGATTTTAATTTTTACCAAATATATGAATGAATTCATTATTTAAACATCTAAAACATGAAAGGAATTTTCCATTTCCATCAACACTCAATTATTTTATGATTCCATTACTTGATAGAATGTTTATTTTCAGTGAAAATTTTCTCATTAGTAATTTAATTATTTTTATATTCTAAAGAGATGATTTCAATGTGGAATATGTATTATCGATATAAAATGCATCAATAGATATTTCATAATCATGTTCCACCAAATTTGAAATCTTTTTATGATATATAACATTTATTGGGTATATAATAAAATAATAACATTCATTTTATTTCTCAAATGGTTCATTTTTTTGATATATGGTTTTTAATAATACTTATTCCTTATCAACTTGTTATTATATAAAGAAATGTATATGAAAACCACTCATTTTCCCTGGGATCTTCTATGATTAATAGTTTTTACACCTCTTTATTAATTTCCGTTCTTTGAAAATGAATTTATTATGTTCTTATGTCAAATATTTCTATTCCATTCATTATGTATTTAGTGCGACTTATCTATCCCTACAATGCATTTAGTGATGAATTAGATCTCATCAGATAAAGATGACTAAAATAGTGAGTGATCCATGTTTAGTAAGGTACTTTATGAACTATGAAAGTATTCATATTAATCAATTACTGGTATTATATTTTAAGGAGTGAACCCATTCCACTATGATTTCATTTGAAGTATTCCTTCACTATTAATGAAATTTTTTTATGTGCTAATGTGTGTGTAATAAATCAATGTCTTAGGAAAAATACATGTTATCATGGCTTATGTTCTATTATTTCTTTATTATTTAGGTATTTTGAACAACCCTAGTTCTATCCTAGGATCATGTTTATTTTATATGATATATTTGGTATGGTTTTGGCATGTTATTCTCATTTTATAATTTAATTATCATCATATTATCTAGATATATCCCATATTATACATTATTAGACATTCGAGTTCACCCTTTATTATGTTTTCTATCCCTAGGTAATGATGAAATTTATTATATATATTATCTCTGAGAAGGGTCATAATTCTGGAGAACCTACTTTGGGATGTGTTACTTTACTTATGATCCAATTTTTAATATATTTGATTATTTTAGTGGAACTATAATTTATATTATATCATTGATCATTATATTATATACTAAATATGTTTTTAATAAAATTTGAAATCTATGTATTATATGTTTAGGTTATTAAAATATCCATGTACAGGGAAAACAAAAATGGTATAGTGTTGAAAATATAAACCCATTCTCTATTACAATATCATAAATACCACTTTCAATGAATAAATATGGAAAATGAATATATGAGATTTTATATACAGGCATAATTTTATTCTTAAAAACATATGTATCTTACTTTACAAATATTTCACCTCATTACGTACTTATCATAGTAAATTCATCCACACCAAAACTATAAACCAACTCATCAATTCATAGTGAAAATCATACAACTACATTTTGAATCATCAAGAAAATAAATAGATCTATTTTGTAATCGGTAATGATTATGGATATTATAATTGAGGTCCAAAAAATTATTCTCATCCTTAATAATAAAAACCAATCCTATAATTTAATTAAAATAACCAATATATAAAAACCCTTGTTATAATAATGGAATCATTCCATTAACACACATTAGTTGATAATTTTTCATACATATTTACAATTGATACAAGACAATGATTGACACATCTAGTTCCATTATATTCTTAGATATATAAATACCTCATCATAAACATAAACACAAAATATTTATTTTTAACTCCAAATATAGATACCAATCCCTATATATCTTCTATGGATACGAATTATTCCTTAGGGAAAGTACATTAGGAAAATGGTGTAGGATCTAAATATGAATGTAGATACTCAATTACCAGAAGGTAGTGAATTGTAAGATTAATATCATTCATTTTTAACCTTAAGGAAAATTATGTTTGACAATGTCAAACAAGGTGAATTCACAAGAAAAGTTTTAGTTCTACTGATATGAAATTTTCTGGTAATACAATTCTGGAAATAAAACTTAAGAAAAGTTTCAAAGGAAAAGTTTCTATCTTAATGTATATAGAATATAACATTTCATAGTATAAAAATGAAAAATAAAATATAATAAGGTCATACTTTATTCCTTTATCAAAATAAAAAGGAAATAAATTTGAAAAAAAACAAGTAACAAGTATGAAATCTTTTAACCCAATGCGTACGATATTCAAAAACCTCGGATAAAGATCCCTTGATTTATACATTCAAGAAATTATATCATACCAACACCAGGGTAAGCACTCCATAGGAATATCAGAATTAGTATTTCTATACCCATAATCCCTTGAACATTATGGTAATCGGAAACTCTATCCTCTTATCATCAGATTTCCTCTATAGTTAAGATAGTTGGCTCCTCTGTCTTCTTATCCCTGAATGTCCTAGATTGTACACAGTAAGAACCATAGTCACACAAAACTAGCTGAACAAGATGTTCTATATGCACAAGGCATGAGAGTTTCTCTCTCTATAAATCACTTCTAAAATTATGAATTCTCAAGAATGATGGATCTGTAATGAGCTCATTTAAATGAGATCCTATTTATAGGAATTTGACCAATGGTTGGCTCCCTCCTCTAATGGTAATATTTTTCCTTAAATTTTATAGGGACCTATACATGTGTCACTGAAAAAATTGTTACTTAGAAAAATAATTTACAACATAATCTCATAACTATAACAATTATAAGAAAATTGAGGTTTCTTAACAAAAAAATATTTTTCAAAGTCTATGGAAAAATAATATCCTAATTCTATGTAAATAAACACATACAAACTATAAACCATTGTGATTCATATTCTGTTTTCAAGGGAATTTGAATCCAGAGAACTATATATTTTGGAATATTAATTCTAATGAATTTGGAATCTGAATTACAAGGAATTCGGTGTCCGATTTCGGAGGAATTGAATGTCTGAATCATAGAGAACTCTGAATCAGAATTTTAGAGAATTCAGAGTTGGAATAATAGATTATTTGAAGTATAATCTTCATAGAATTTGGAGTCTTAATTTTAGAGAATTTGGAGTGTAAATTTCAGATAATTAGGATTCTGAATTTCATAGAATTTGGAATATGAATTTCATAGAATTCTGATTCTTAATTTCAATGAAATCAGAATCTGAATTTCTAAGAATTCTGAATCATAATTTCAGAGAATTCGGAGTATAAAAAAAGTATAATCTATAACCATGGATTTATAGGATTCCAATGTATTAAAAATTAAACCAAATTTTATCATTTAGGAATAAAAGAGTCATATGAACAATCGAAACAATGGCATGGATAAATTTCATCAAAGAAAGATAATTTTCCTTATTAAGATAAAAATTTAGGGAAAAATAATTTTCCTAAAAATAGTGTGTTTTTTATATTCAAAACATTGAGGAATTGAAATATAATAAAGAAACCTTATTGACTCAACGAAGGGTGATCCTAAAAAATGGTAAGAGAATAAAAAATGTACAAAAACATTGCAATGGAATCTAGAAGTATAAAATGATATCATAAACATTATTTTCAAAAAATGATGATCATAAAAATTATAAATAAAATAATGGAATTATATAATTAGATAAATGTACTTTTGAAACAAAAATAATACATTATATAATAATCATGAGACATGTTACACTCACAACAATATCATTATAACGTTGAAAAATTCACATGGTTGATTTCATTCAATACCTATTACTTTATAAGACATATTATGTGATATAAAGAATTAAAAAATGCATTGGAAGGATATATAATTAGGGGCCCTATAATGCCTCAACCCTAGATTCCCAATGTTCGTGGATTATTACATAAAATTGGAATGATCATATTGGATAAAATCTAGAACGACTGATTAGTTTAATAGCATTTTAAGTACAAGATACACTCATTAGTTTTACATTACATTATAAAATGATAAACAACAACAAAATTGTATCAATTGAAAACATTCTTAACCCTTTACTATCTCTACAGTTCAGTCATAATGTACGTCTTCTCATCCTTGGAAAAATAAAACATAGAATGGGGTGAGCTCAGATGCTCAGTAAGGATAATAATATACAAGAAACATTCATAAATAAGTATAAACAACTATAAAATGTATAATACTAAAACATTATCCTTTTAAAAAGAAACCCATGAATAATATTCCTTATATAAATCCAAAAATGCTATTTAAATATTCACATGGATATTCTACTAGTCAAATAATCACATGCAATATCATTAGCCAATTTCATAATGATGGAATCTATAATGCCAGATTTCATAACCACATAGTCAAGGACATGTTCCAAGACAACTAATAAAATTTTGTCCAGGCCTTGTGCCAAGACACTAGTTTGTCTCAAGATACCTACCGATGCATCGAGGAGCTATAGTGGGCTCCACCTGTCACATACTATGTCCAATGCATTCCTCATATGAAACTGTTTAAACATAACATAAATATTCGTATTAAAACTATCATACCAAATGATAATACTTTAAACATAAACCATGAATGGAATAAAAATAACACATCAATTTTCAAACATATCACAAAACCTTCAGTACAATATGATGATTTCTATCATAATAAAAAAACATAAAATTGGTTAAAAATTTATCAAAGGATGTTGACATAGATGAAGTGAGAACCATTAAAAATAAATACATCTTTCTATTTTGAAATCATTTTTTACTCTCATTATTATAAAAGAAAACATTAATTTTTAAAGTATTTATATAAACATTTATGGGAATCTTCGATGATTTTATAATGTCGAAAAATAGGCGTACCCTCCATATAAGTTAAAAAAAGGCACTCTTGCCTTAATTCTGTCGAAATGGTCATAAAGTACCTGACATGGAAAATGACGTAATGATTCATTAAAAACATATATGATCAAATAATGGTGTGAATGACATTAAACCATAGTCATGTAAATATTAATAATGTTTTTTATTATATTTTTAAGAAAACATATATGATGTTGATTATGAGGTCATAGTAGATACCTATATATTAACAACCTCAGATGAGTACATAGATTGTAGAATTAAACCTTACCTTTTAATTTTCAATTTTAGACGGTATGTTAACCTCACGTATAGTATATAAATCATTGTTATTAAATTATAACATAACTCTATACATATACATGATATCATATATGATCCTATAATATTTCATAGTTAATATTTTTTTATTAGTATCATCACTTAAGGTGTTAACTGATCCATTTTAATTTATATAATCGGTTATGTTAGCCAGGTTTGATAATTATAGATTTTATTATAATCATATATCAATTTATATTATGTTCTTAAACATTATTTTTAATTATAAATTGAAACTTATTTTTGAATGATTATGATGGGGAATTAATCTCATCGGGTTCTTGGAGATGCTAATCCGTAGGTACGCACTAGCAACAATATCATTATATTGATAGTGAAATCGTATGTAATTTGATGGTATATAATTTATACAGAATAATTAATATTTTATATTTTTTATTTACATTATTTATACTCATTATTATACCCATCTAAATAATGTATTGTTTGAATAACAAACTACACCACGATGTGCTGACAGTAATCCATACGTACGCATGTATAGTGACATTGTCATTCATATGATGGATAGAATATTGAATATGGTTGTAACAAGTTTATAAAAACATCACATTATATATAAGATACTCTAGTTATTATTTTTGAATTGAAACAACAATGAAAGTGGAAGTGGAAGAAGAAAAGAACATGAAAGTGGTGATGAAATTTTTACCACTTCTCCAGGTTCTTCCTTTTTATTTGATCAAACGGGCTCAATAGGATGACCTTATGAAAAATGTAAGGCCAATAGGTTTAAGGGAGGAATGTTGGGAAGATATTTGGGTATGGTTTGGCCGAGGAAAATTGATTTGGTGGTGTGAAATTAAGAGAAGGTGATGTACCCATTTATAAGAGAGATGAGGGTCACTTTTGGAAAAGATATAAATATTATTTTATAATAAAAACATTTTTGGTATATAATGGCTCCAAAATAATTTATTTTGATGCTATGGTGGGGATGGGTTGACAAACACTCCACCAACCGGTTTTAGACTTTGTCTAGGTCACCATCATAACCTTATAGTTTATATTTAACTCTTAGTTAAAAGTTTGACATTTACCATGTATCATTGTATTTTTATATTATATGGTTAATATACTATCAATAACATGTCAAGATAACCCCATGTGGTTAATTATTAATATATAAACCCTTATCTATGTCGTTTTCTCAATCCTTAAAGTTTTATGAATATTATATCAATTAATAATATAGTATTTGTTTTAAAACTAAATTATGTCAATTTTGACACTATTTAGTATTTTTTTTGAATATAATTACAGCATGATTAATTGAAAATTATTTTATTCAATCAGCCCTATAATGTCATGTTAAACTATAAAATTATTGGAATTTATCAAAAGTCTCAAATTACAATTATTCACATATTTATAATATCAAATATTTTAATATTTCGTTAATTGGGTAATTACTGTATCATCATTGTGTCATTAATAAATTAAATTATTTAATGTCTAAAAATTATAAATAAAATATGATTATATAGGAAATATTTTTATCTTTATAATTAATATTTATAGCCTAATTTATCATATATATCACCCTCTATTAAAAATAGTTTAGTAATTAAAATTTGAATTTAACACTTTTAACTCTTCTTTAAATAAAATAATAATAAAAGTTATAATCTACTTAATGTGGTCCAAAAGGATCATATTTTATTCATAATGTTTTTTCTGGTCGAATTACACTTATCCAATAGAAATAGGACATTTTTTGTGGTTATTATAATATCAATTTTAGCCTTAATTAACCTATTTACTTTTAACTATGCTAAACAAAAGTCAAAAGTGACTATTCTAAAAAAATATTTTCATCTTATTGAACAACATTTTCCATACTGATGTTAACCATGTCATTTGGATTTTAGATATTCAAAACACAAAAGTGGTAAAATTATGTTTTACGCAAATTTACAAAATCTCTATGATAGTGGGTAAAAGACGGTAAAAAGATCGATTAAATTTTATATATCTAAACAAATTATAAAATGACTCCAATGTAGTAAATTAGAGTTTTATATGTATTATATATCTATTTTTACATTAAATATTTTAATATTAAATAAAAAATTATTTATTAATATGTTGGTTTTAAACAATAACACAGTGTTTTCACTATTCATAAGAAATTGGATGTTTTTAGAAAAATACCAAAAATTCAATAAAAGCTAATTTTGATATTCCAAATCCAAAAATGATATCCATTTTGAAAAATAATATTTAAAAAAGCGGGTACTAATATTCACATTGACTAGTTCGATTGGTCGTGGTGTGTTAGAACTCCATGTTGCATACAACTCAAGCTACTGCATTTCTCAAAGGGAAACGTTCCGGGAAAGCTTGGGGTGTTACAGGACCAAATATCACATAATTAAAATCATAAATTTTTATTCCCGATTATTAAAATAAACAAAACAGAAATCATAATTAGAATCAAACACATGAAATGGAATTGTGTTTCGTTGTACTAATTAATGTTATAACTGAACCCCAAATCATAATGATTCACATGTGAAGATGGAATAAAATAATTTGGGAGTAAATATTGTTATTATTAAAAATATTCTTGAACATTTACTTCCAATATAGATAATTTCATTAGAATCATTAGTGGGAATTAATAATACAAATGAACCACCAGGGTTATGCTTTATTATAAATAAAAAAGGTATTTTGAAAAGTATGAATTTCCATTTGTTTATGTAAAACTTTAGTTGAAATAAAATTATTATATATAAAATAATAAGTATTTTTATATGATATATATAGTATAAATTTTTAATATGAGAATTATTCTTGACATGACATAATAAAAAAGAATGTTCCCTAAAAGCTGGTTTACATAAAAGATATATTTTCAATCAGAACTGAATACACTTCTAACCAAAGATAATTTCTATTTATCTAGGTATAAATTAATGGGACATCTATAAAAATAAAATAATTTCTTGAAATGAAAATATTTTCAATGGGGGAAATTTTTTTAATCAACGTGTTGATTAGAAAAACCATAAATTAATAATTGTGGTAGTTTAAAAACATAAACTAATGAAGCTCTTGGTTTTTATAGAATGTTGAGAAAAAAATAGGGTTATTACAATCCCATAAAATTTTATATGAATAATAATGATATTATTTCAACATATTCATATAGAAATATGTCTCCGGTAATAGGATTATTTAAAACAATATTAAAAAAATCACGTAATAAAGAAGTTGCAGACTCGTTCTTCTCTTTGAGATCTCTATGGAAATGATGATTATATGATAAGATAGTGAGATCTGGGTCATAATGATGAAAACTTTATTTTTTATAGAGTTTACATATTGACATGTTCAATGTAAATTTTAATTTTACCTGTAATCTATGATGGGTATATGTTATCTCCTTTTAGAAGAAAATAAAATGGGACTTTTGATGATAATGTGTACACTTCAATGATATAGTTACAATATTCCACTATAAATGAATCCAAAAATACGTAATTATGGATTTTTATATCATATTGGATATATATATCCTCATCCAGTACAATAAACATCAGTTATAAACACATTCCTGGTCATTTACTATAGGATTTTACATTTTTTCATTGTAATATCTTCCTTGGTTAATAGTTTTTATCTAAGTAATTTATATTTTATTTTAAAATTAATTGTTAGAAAAATTTACACATTTAATCATTTGGAATATAAATCATATCTCATTTTATAATATATCAATTAATAAATATTAGAAAATAGTAAAATAAATAAATTTAATAATATAGGAAAAATTGAAAGATTACATTTAACCATTATGTTTTCATAGTTTTATTTACTTAATAATTAAATTTTAATTACATAATACTTATTTATGTATAGTTTTAAAAATTATTTTATAGTATAAATTTAAATTATTTCACCTAGATTTATTATATTAAAATTAATGGAGATGAATAAAATATTTCATTTAATAAATGGTTTTACCATTATCATGAAAACAACCCTTAATCATACTTATATTATCCTGGTATCTAAAAATTAAAAAATAAATGTGAAAAACTATTGAAATTTTTTAGATGGATAATGAATAATTTTTTTTCTAAAAGAGAAAAAATATGTTTTGTTATATATGCGAGTGAAAGCAGGTTTTGGTGTAATCATTTATGGAGTTTCATAAATTTTAAACTTATTTTGCATAACCCACACAGAGTATTAAATTTTTTTAATATTATATATATATATATATATATTATCCAATTTTTTTCTTAAGAATTTATTTTATAAATTTTTTATAAAATTAATTTGTTTAGAAAAATCATTAATTTTATTCTCCTCCTGAAACACGATTCTTTTAGAATAATTTATAAAAATCCGAAAACATAGATTTGATATAGTGAATTCAAAAAATATGTTAATTAAATAAATTATAAATTTTAATATTTATATATATATATATATTTTTTGATGATATATAAAAATTATAAATTAAATATATATTTATTTATTAAAATTATTTTTTTAACCATTTCTGTTATTAATAGTGTTTCATATTGATAACATATTTATGTTATTTTAATGAAAATTTTAATATATAATAACATTTTAAAATTATAAATTTTTTAATTGGATAAACTGTATAATATCTCATATAATATTTTATTAAAAATAAATACTAATTAAAGTAATACCATTAATTAAATATTTATATTGGAAAATATAGTTTTTACTACTCCAATATCATTAAAGTATTATTTTTAAATTTTTTTATTCATTAAATAATATTTAAATAATTATAATAACATTTATATATAATGTATATAAAAATTTATTTTTTTATATTATTAAATATTATTTTTTTATTTTACTATAAGTTATATTTTTGATAATACTATACCTTTACTCAACTATTACATGTATTATAATGGAAATAACATTATAAATAATATTCATAATGGCCATATGTAAAATTAAAATATTTTCATTGATGAATGATTTCCCAAATATAGTCTTAGTAAAAATATTCCATTCATGTTTCTCATTTCCATATTTAATACTTAAGGTTTGACAGCAAACTTTCACAATTATTAATTTTGATCCGAATTATATATTTTCGATGGAAATTACATATTTGTAAAGGTAATGATGATACAAATAGACTACCAGTATTTATGATTTTATTCATTTTCATTATCACACATTTAATTTATGTACATTAAATGTATGTACGAGTATATCGATATTAGTAATATTTAATTTGTAATAATAAATTTATTCTTCTTTTGTTATAATTTATTACTGTAAATGAAAAATAATTTATTGCATTATCACCAATGTTTACTAAATAAATTTTGAATATATTTCAATAACATGGATAATTATAATGTTTTTTGAAATATAAATCTATAAAATTTGGAAACAATATCATTCTAATAATCATGATGGTTAAATTCTCCCAATCAATGTTGTATCCATGAAATTTAAATTATTACCTACAATTAAGAATATCTAATGGTATCTTATTAATATATTGGATTCATTATTTAATTTAAAGATTGATTTCAACATTTTAATCATAATAAAAATATATTTTTCTATATAATAAAATATCACTTAATATTGATATCTTCTCTAATAATTTTAAGAAAGAGTATATATTTATCCTATATCATGCTCAAATTTTATAGATTACTTATTGGGTTTTTTAAAAAACATCCATGAATAGACTAGCATATTTTGACAGAAAAGTTCATCAAATTATTCCATGTATTTTCTCTCAATGTGTTTTAAAATGATATTTTTCTAAAACCAAAAAAAAATTAATAAAGGAAAATAATATTTTCAAAAGGGTCACCCCCATAAACATAAACATGGACTATAATATTCATAAAAGTAATCTTTTTTCTTTAATAGCAAACAAATCCAGGTGTTTATTTGACCTTTATAAAAAACATATTATATATACTGGTGTTCCTTAGATTAAATTACACAAATTCAACTACAACCCTAAAGTAGAAATTATGATTAACTCAAATATTAGGATCCACATCAAGAGAATTTCATTTATAGGAATTCCAATTTCCTTATTTTCATGGAGGTTAGTGATGCTTGTCATCTTGGCAAGACCGTTTATTTAGGAATTTATTAGGATAATTATGAACATCATCACACATAATGAATTAAAATATTAATTTTACATTGGGGGGAACTCAAGTTATTTTTTTCCTAATAACTAGACATATATTTTTTTCAAATGTTTTTTTTTCTCTATGACACCATCTCCAGAAGAAAAATTTCATTCATTTTACTTATTGAAATACCCATGGTGATTTATTCTAGTTTTTAAAAAAAATAGGAAACTAAATATTAACTGAAGGATATATTTCAAAAATTAACCATTAATGAAAATACATCATCTATTTCTATATTTGAACCACTATTTGAATTATAGACACATTTTTAATCATATATCATGATTTTTTTTGGAATATTCATCATACTTCTGTCTCCATCTACAATTCTAAAAGATTGATCATTGGGTTAATTATAAAATTATCCCTCACACATGAGGTTAACATGGTTTATTCTTGTTTCAGTCATCAAAAAAATAAATGCTACTAAAATTAATGATAATCAATTAAAAATTGGTTATGGTTATCATAACCAATAGCATAAAATGGTTTCAATAATAAAAACAAATATACATTTTAAGCAACACATTATCCTGATATGTATTTCGATAAAACTATATCGATATTTATATAACCAATAATGAATTTTTTATGGGTATCATTTAGTTCTCAACCTATACATTCAATGTAAATGTAAAATCAATAATTTATAGTGTTTTTAATGTGAATTTGACCAATCAAATCCTATCCATTGGAGTAACTATCAAGGTTTGATGTTTTGTTCCCTCTCATACTACATTACAGTGACGATCATGTCGATGTTTAACCAACCTTTTTGAAGAAATATCCTGAATGTGAATCAGATACACAAATAAATTAATATTCTAGTACCCAAATAGGGGTGTAATTTCTCTGAAATCCACAAACATAACATTTTATCAAAATTATAATATATATTAATATCCATATAAGTATCCATTAGATTTATCCCTATATTTATGAATATTGATATATTATCATTATATCCAAATATAACATGATTCTACTCTATTATCCACTATATATACCGAGGTATTAAACACATATTATTTTAAAAATATTCCCAAAGACGTCAAATAACTACATGTTAATGATCGAGAGGTCTAGTGTATTCATATAAGTGTTCACATATATAAACCATTAAGAACATTAAAATTTTAAATTTATTTTAAACACCAAATTTTTTTCATAACTATCCAATATCTTTTAAAAACATATATTAAACATTTTAAAAATTAATTAAAGAAACTTATAAGGTAGATATACAAGGAAGGGAATAAAAATGGACATAAATAATAACATGATAGTCAATAATAAAAACATAATTTCATAAATAGGATGAGAATAATCCTAAAAACATAGAATAAGGAAATGATATAATATGATTATAAATATGAGGAAATTAAATAAAACATTCTATAATAAAAATATTTAAAGGGTTACTCATATTACTATAATCATATTATAGACAATGTCCCATAATGGATTTTGTTAACACAATAATATTTTACACAACATATCCCTAAGGTGAAAATAATTACCCAAAACATTGAAGTGATATATAATTATGGAATAAGAAATCACATAATAAAATCATACAAATGTGTTCCAGATTATGATATTAATCCATAAATAAATCATTAAAATGATTAATCATATGAGATTGAAGTGGGTTTCATAATTCTGAATCAACAAATTACGGATGGCTAAATCATAACGATGACCAAGAGTAGAAGTAATTATTACATTTGGAAGTTAATATTTTTAAAATAAATAATTTTAGTGAACATTTACTTCAAATATAATGAATTTATAGATAAGTCAATTTGATAAGATATAATAAAAATGAACCACTTTCATGATGATTTATGAAAAAAATAAAGGATCATTTTAAAATTTTAATGTTCATATTATATTGAATATATCAAAAACTTGACCAAACAGGTTTACACATCAAATAATAAGGTTTTCTAAAATATATTCATGGATGAAAAACATTTTATTATATTTTTTCACAAAATGTGAGAATTAATTTTTATATTTCATTAACTATAGTTTATATAAAAGTATGAATTTCAAGGGGAACTAAGAATATGTATAAACCCTTAAATGAATAAGTTATATAACTATTTATAAATTTAATTAATATATATATTAAAAATATATTAAATTAAATAAAATTTATTAATATGAATAAATAATAGAAAAACTAATCTTAGTGTGGTTTAGAAGATCCAACAAAATAAAATCGAAAGAATGTCATTTTAAAATACATTTGATGAAAACCAAAATTGAAAAAGGGGTGATGAATTTTTTTTTGAAATTATAATAATTTACATATGAAGTTAATATTAAATAACCAAAAATTATGATTCAAATTAAAAAGGATAACATTTATTAAATGTGAAATTATGGTCAAGGAGTATATACCATCATTTAAGATGATATAAATTATTCATAACATTTTTGTGTATTTTCGATGAAATAGAACCCATTAATGAAAAATATTTTTATCAAAATAATATATTACATTATTTAAATAAGGTGTAGAATATAAACTGAAATATATAACATAAAGGGGATTATTATATCTCACGAAGGAAAATTGAGTTATAAAAGAACCGTATAATTTTTTGGAAGACATTAATCATATCACACAACACGGATGATAATGAATGGAATATAAGAGGTCAAGATGAAATATAATTTATGATTTTATAAGTCAAGGGGGTATAAATTTCACAATTAAAAAAATTATTTCTGAATTATATCAATGAATACATTAATTAAGGGTGATTGGGATGGAAACTCTTCAATTTATTTGGATTCATTATATGCATGCACATATATTCCAAAATAATAAAATTATAATTATTCAATATACCCATTGGAATGATTTTATTCCATAATTCTTTTATAATGGACTATTTACTATCATTTTATATTCAGTTTATATAGATATATTTCTTATGTTTAGAAAAACATTTAATTTTTTTGAATTGTTTATTTTATTTTTGTGATCAAATATTATATTATAATATAATAATAATATAAATAAGAAAATCTAAACATAAAAAAATTCAAATCATTAATTTATAATATTATAAAAATATTATTCTTTTCTTCTATTGTAATATATTATCTAGTTTTGTAGAATTATTCAAGTAGATGGTCAACCAAAACCAAACAAGAATATCCTATTTCCTGACGAGTGAGTATTGATAAGTAATTTAATAATTTAATTATAAATAAATGATATTTACATTATTTAGATGGATATTTTTTGGCGTACCATATGTAATATGGTTGAATATAGAATAAAAATCCTGATGAAAAATAGTAAAATATTAATTCAAGGTGGTGGTAGTCTTAAAAATGCATGGCTAATGTTTTCATTTATTGATTAATGATAAGGAATTAATGTATATTAAAATTTTAGTTTTAATATACATACATATAAAATATATACAGTTTTTATTCATTGATTAAATACTTTCTGACATCTATGAATTGTTGTGCTAAAAAAATGATATCGCTTTGTGAAGGTGGTAGTTCATTTACAATCACTAATGAAGATTATGTATTCATAATCATATAGATCAGAATAGATCATGGTAAAAAATGGGGTACAACTTCAAAAGCGGCACACGATGCAACAATGAAAACGGAGATAAACTACTGGTTAGAGGTCTTGACCCCACGACCATGAACCAAACCCCACCCCACCCATTGCAGCCCAGCTAAGAACATGTGGAATAATGATTTTATATACAAATAGTATACGATATATATAATATATAATATTTATTTATTTAGCGTTATATCAATATAAGTGTTCTGTAAGAGAATTATTAAGAAGGAAAAATTTCAAAAGAATCTAATACATACATTGGAGACCCAATTTTCACTTAATGATCATCCTGAAAATGATGGAATTAGGATATCTTCTAGAGAAGTTGGGATTATTTTTGATAAAAAAAATTAATAGTTAATAATGGAGTATTTATAAGGTAAATTTTAATGGGATTCGTGGCCATGGAAGGGTGAAAGTGATCCAATTATATAGTTGAGAAAATATATTATCTGATAACCCATTAACTTTTCATGATATCATTGTAGTATTTCACGTCCAATGACACTAAAATTGTTTATTAGATGGGTTTGGGGTGATATTATGTATATAAAGTCTAAGATAAAACATTCCACATAGGTTTGAAATAGGTTTTGATGTCATTTAACATCAGTTCATACTTTTTAACATTATCGTTTTTTCCTTGTTTACTAGTTCATAACTTTTTTAATTTAAAATTATTTAAATGTAGAATGTCACCAATATTAAAAAAATTATTTAATAAAACTAAATTAAGTTAACCTTTAGTCTAATTCAGTTTCAAATTTTGATAATATAAAATTTTAAATTAAAATATATAATGTATAAAAACAGCTTTGGTTGAAAAAGTATTTTATACCATTATGAATTTTTAATCATAAAACCTATTTGTTCCTAGTTTAATGGGTTTTAATATAATAATATATATATTTCAAATAGAATATTAGCTCCATCATTTAAATTTGAGTAATTTTATTTTTTAGATAAAATTTTCAGAATATTAGAAAATAATTCAATTTAATAAATTAAATTACAATTATTGTGGTAATTAACACTAAACATACTAAAATTTTCATTATATAAATTAATGATATTGAAATTTATAACTAATAGATAAATATTGAACCCAATTATAAAACAAATATGGGTGTATTTAATTTCTTGAATATCTATTGTCAAATGATTAATATAAGCACATAAGTAATTTGTTTAGTGTGAAATATAGTTAGTTTCAAAAAAGATAAAATTTATATAATAAACTAAGCATAGTTATTAATAATTAATCATATTCATTATTGAATACATAGTTTTTATAAAAATGGGGTTCTTAAAATTTTGGTTCATTCATTTATTACACATTTTTTATTTTTTAGAAAAAACATTATTTTTTTTAATAACTTCTTAATTTATTTATTAACAAAAATCATAAAATATTTATACATAGATTATTCAGATATAATTATTCAATAAAAATTGAAATTTATTTTATAAAATTATAATTATATATATTTTGATATTTTCTTTTGAAGGAAATATATAAATTATAAAATAAACCACTTCAAAAAAAAATTATGTGTTAAAATATTAAGTTTCCTAAATAATATTGAATATTTATTTATATTTGTTGAAATACCAATATATAAATTATTTAATAGTTTTATTTTATATACTTAAATTTCATTTATTTGGATAAATAATATAGAAATTAAAAATACATGTCATTGAAATTATGTCTTACTTTTGTAATAAATATTCATTAAAAAATACAACTAATTAATTAATTAAATTCTAAATTTAGTTTTTATACACCATTTATATCGATATTCTTAATTGAATTTAATATTATCCTCATATAATATTTTAATATTTTTATTATTATTTACATGTATAATTTAAATATATATATTTATATAGAATATTTTTATACAAATTTTTTATTTCATTATGATTTATATTTTTTTAATAATACATGATATAATTATAGGTATTTAATGTATATCCAATGAAAATTTCTACAACGATTATATTTTCAATTAAGATATTCATGTTGATCATATTTCCAATAAATTTACCTCATTCCTATATATAGTCCTTCTAAACAAATTTACATTTCATTATTAATTTCCTTATTTTTCGTTTTGTATTTGATAATCTATTTTATCTATTCATTTAGTACTTCCACATTATTATTTTTTATTGTATATTGGTAATCCTCATCAATGAATAAGATCCTAGAAATCCAAGAGGTGATTATTTTATTCTTTTTCATGCTTACCACCTTATTAATTTAATAACATTTCATGGATGTACTTTACAATGGGTGTCTATAATTCATTGTTTGTAGAAGATTATTTCCTGATTTTTTTAAAATGTGTATTATGAATCATTAATGTGTTTGTGGTTTAATAAATATCTTGTACGCCTTATTTATAGATCAATTTAAATTTCTTCACTATTTCGAAAAAAACATTTTAATTATAATCATATAGATTATTGAATGAATGTGATTTCTATAAAATCATTGTTTTACTTGGGATTCCATTAAAATAGAATGATTTTGTCATTAAGGCATAAAAATTATTGGCAGGAAAATAATATTAATGAAGTCATCATCATTTAAATAATATAATCTTCAATAAAAAATAGCATCAATACTGCATAAGATAATGTGTGTAAAACTATAAAATAATATCATACATTCTACAATAAAAAAATGCCTTTATAGATCTCAAACAAAGGGAATAACTCATGTGAGCATCACCTTTCCTTAGTGGTCCCAACTCACATAAAACTTCTCTTTATATTTATTGACATCATCTATATCCAAAAATCTTTGTAACTAACATGGTATTAATCGTGATGATATTTATAATGTATTTATATATTAAATACAAGGAAGATCATCATTTTTTGAGGAAAAAATGACTTATATGTTAGTAACTATTCCCCCATAAAAACTACAGATGGTATATTAACTAATCAGAAAGTACACAACCTACACCAAACCACTATTGACCTTGTTGATGGGAATCCTTCCACAAAATATGAACTAGGACCTCAAAATATAGTTCCATATTCCTATCATAAATATAATATTTATGACATTTCTAAATTGTTTTAATCTTCTCTAGAATAACATGATCCTTCTCTATCATGTTCCATATAACCTCTAGTCCAACGACTAATAAATCTTCATCATTAGTCTATCAAAACATATATCCACATGTCTTTTAATACAATTCATCGATCATATCCATTACAATGTAAGGGGAAAAAAATTTATTGTATGAAGTTTCAACTCTTTGTAACTGCTTCACTTATTACCCACAAAAATTCAATACACAGAACCACAACAAATCTTACAGTGTCATAATTGAATAATAAGACATGGAATTCATTTTAGGAAGGATGGTAATTCATTTTGAGATGGTAGATGAAAAATAATATGGATGTCCTCCCCGATGATGTGATATAAAATAAGGATCCTAGTTAAATATAACATTATTTAATAAATTTTAAAAATACCTATATCAACTTTGTATTACCTCAATATAAAATTCACAAGCCGCACATTTATGATCTCAAGTATCTTTTTGAATTCATCATTTGATCCTTTCTCTCAAAAATAAAATCACATCCTACTTGGGATTAATGGAAAAAAGTGATGAAATCCGTTAATATTTCCACTAATTTCCACATCTGGACATCAAGGTTCATAAAAAAATAAATTCATGTAATCATTCCTAAATTTATTGATATATTAAACAATATGAAAAAAACAGTGTACCATACTACATTATATTAACCCACCATAGTTTACTCTTCATGCCTAGGTGTATCTTATTTTTATTATGGTCTAATTACAAATGTGATATTTGAGACTAGTGATGAAACATATTGAGAATTAAAAATTGAATGATATCCCCTAAAATAATATCTTGTTTCAAATATCATTTCAAAAAATCACAATGAAATGTTTAATATCAAATATATTGTACCTCAGAGTCTCCAAATTGATACATCTCCACCAACTATAGTAATTATAATAAAACATTTATTAATTATATGGAAAATCTACCAAAAATAACCCAATCATTCAGATTCTATACTAAATGCTCCAACATTACACTCTAGGATTTATCAAACACTTGACAACAATTTCCCAGGACTCATTTATTATAAAATGTATAGCTATATTCCATGTCCTTGGGGTATTGGATATCTCAAATTCAAATTATTATAGGAATTAAATCCGCCTATATGAATTTTGATAAATGTTTTCCTATGTGAAAATAGATATCACCATCATATTATCCATTATAAATAGATTTTTTTCTATGTAGTTATTACCTCAATATTTTTTGAGAAAAAATTACTACTTCTAAAATGAGAACATGGGTGTCCCTAATATGATTAGGGGTTAGTATATTCCTTGGACCATATATGAACAGTATAATGTAAAACATTATGTGTAAATCAAAAAATATATTCTAATCATAAATGATAATATAAAACATGGATTAGTACACTGAAATCCAATTTATGGGATGAATAGTCTGCATACCATTTGGGTATTAAATGATCACCAAACACAAATTATTAATCCTAAAAAAAATTCCTTCTTGGTCAAGGTTATCAACAGTGATAATACCAAATAGATATTAGATTCAATCCTCCAATTATTTATTAACACATAATGAAAACTATAAAATACAAAAAAAAATGTGTGATATTTAAAAAATAACTACCTCAATCATTAACAGATTGAATTCAACTATTATGAGAGACACCACATGAACCACAAAATGTTCTGATGTATCTAGAACATTAACATGGAAAACATTTCATATAAATGAATTTACATGAGATTATGTTAAAAAAATATGGATATACTATGGATTATCCTAATATAAAATTTATTGAATGAGTATATCATTGATGAAATCTAAATTGATTTCATCCAGGATTTTAGAAAATTAAAATCCATGGGTCCCATCAGAATAGTCAGGACATTTAGGAAATCAAATGAATTAACTATGACATTGAGGTTCCCATAACATAATATGAATGATGAATTTATGAAATTATCATCATTATTTTCCCACATATTATGATTCCAATATAATGGATCATTCTTGGAAAACTACTTGGATACATTCGATTGATAGAACAAAATATATATACTCAAAATTGGATAATTATTCTAGAAGATTTCAAAATTCAAAAGCATTAAAATATGAAAAACATTATATCAACATCATCATTCTTGTAATATTTCACAATAGCAATCAGTGAAGATGCATTTTATTAAATTAAATACTTCTACACCAAATCTCAAATCTTAATCCTCAACTCATATTTTATAGATAGTGTTATCCAATAAGGCCATATAAAAATTATGGAGAATCACTAAAAAAACTGTGTCTAAAAATCAATATAATATGGAGGGGGTATAATCAAAACTATTTTATGAAAAAAAATATAAAAAATTCTCGACTAATATAACAAATATCATTACTTTTACATTATAAATGATAATGAAAATGAAGATATAATAGAAAAATAGTTTTCAAAAAAATTTCCTAAACTTATTATATCACGAAATAAAAAAAAGCCAAATGGATTTTCAACATAATTATAAATATTATAATATGAAATTATTCTATTAATGAATATATGATATGAAGTCGATCTATTCTATGGTTTATATAGAGTGGTTGTATCAGTAGTATATTTTTAAACATGATTTGAAACCTGAAAACATAAAATAAAATCATAACTATGATCTATACAATGTAGAAAACATCCAGGTAAATTAAAACATCTCCATATTAGGGAATAAAAAATGTATATTGGATTGAGAAATAAAGGAATATAATGAAATGAAATAAAATAATTCATGAATAATAGAAGATAATAAATAGATGACACCTTTGATGATCTATCGTCTATCATGAATGAGTATCATCACGGTACAAACATAACAAAAACCATCTTTTCTTCTACACCTACTCTACTAGATAACAACTGCATGGTGAATAACATTCCTATTTTTATAAGTTATAGTGAAATAATGTGGTTTACCTTTATTAGAATTACCTCATATTAACATCATAAATCCCACCAATAATTTAACTCATTATGTCTATAATGAAACTACTAGTGTGGTTTAAATAAATACTACTCTCCAATGAAGAATTACCCTCTCTTAATAATAAATACATATAATTGATGTAGATCATGAAGTTTATATGAAAATAAAATAGTTATAGAACTCTTTCTGATGGGATAAGGACTAGAATCTTTTGAGAGGTAAAAAGACAACTACTAAGGCTAACACCAACTAATTCAAAACCATGAATGCCCTGATATATGAGATATCTTAAAAATATCTATACACCTCAATGATCAAGGATAAATAATAAAATGTGATTTTTCCATATATGGGTACATCTTATCAATAACATTTTCCTTTTTCTACACCTCTAGATATATAGAAAACATAAATGATTAAACTGTTATCAAATAAAGTGAAACAAATTCTTCAAATATTTATGCTTTGGAATCCTGACCAAGAATAAAATTGAAAAATGGTAAAAAAATGATAAATTGTATTTTGAGATTTTATATCCTTATGATCTCATAAAAATTTGATACAAACAACTAGATATTTTTTCACTAACTATAAATTAATGAAACTCTATGAAAAATTACATCTTAATATCCTCCCCAGATAAATATGATGCATTCTACACCCTATGATTGATAATTCACCACTACCATACCACTCATAACATAAATAAAACCTCCAATGGAACAAGATAAAATTTTCTACCATATATTCCAGTGATATAAATATTAATAACCACTAACTAGTGATCTATGTCCAATTATAATACACTCCCCTTGTTCCAGGACAATATATATTAGTAGTACTCAATGAATGTCTTCCTCTATGACTCATCATCTTATTCTAGTTCAATCCTCTAGAAATAATCATGGAAATATTGTCCCACCATGCCATCTAGAACAACTCAAAAATGTTGAGTAGTAGGTTTCTCATTAAACACAATGTGAAAATCATATTTATTAACAACTATAATTATTTATATGAAAATTTAACTAGGATCAATTCAATTTTCAATAAAATTAAAAAAATATAAATACAGACACAAATATGTAATATATATATATATATCTCAGGACTTCTCAGGGAACTCAAAATTTACTATCCTGGGTTGGTCACTATCCTCATGGACCCAATGTCAGTCGAGAAGGATCCCTAATACCAATATTCTTATATTTTCATCCACGATATGTTACACACTATATTTGACTATCCCTATCTTCCTAAAATTCACAAGAAATCTTCACTAATTCTGTAATTAAATCTCTATCTAACCACTCATCCATATATTTAATACTATTTTTTTCAAAACTCTCCCATATTTGTAACACTTAATTTTCTATAAGTGAAAGTAATATTGACCCATTATTGCCACATCCAATGAAATTATTGGTAATAACTTATTATAAGGGTATGGGGAATATAAATGGGAGACACTAACATTATAAATTATAAGAATATAATAGTAAATATACTAATAGGTACCACATTATATATAAAAATCCACATCACATTGTAAAAAATTTTGTATTAATATTTCATACAAATTCAACACTTTGATAAATAATACCAAAAATTACTCTAATGAAACAAACCTACGAGTAAACCTATTCTCTATGATAGTACATTCCATGTTAGGGACAAAATACCTTCAAGAAACATATAAAATGAATGATTATATACTTGGGAAAAAAATGTGAATAATTTTTTGGATCCTCATAATTATCTTTGATGAAAATGTTAATGAAGAATAATACTCATATGATGAATATAAAACACAAATGACATGTACTTACTACGTCATCAATCAACCATCCCCACCAAGGTTTAGTCACTAAATATTTTATCTTAGATTGATAACATATTATCAATAAAATATATCATAATATTCCATACAAGAACTTCGCCATGTTTTTTATCTTTCAGTCCCCCACAATAATTTTCCTAGTGATCATATAGCATCTATATCATTATAACCACATACACTTATCATCACAATAAATATACAAATTATAATCACATATCTACAGAAAAAAACATATTCCACTAGTCAATATATTAATTAATCATCAATTATCCAAAATGGTAGGTTATCATGAACATGAAGTACATCTACCTCATGCTTTTCTACCATGTATGGTTCCTGATGTAGAACACATCATCATACCATACTCATCACATGTGTCACACTTTTTACATTGGGATGTAACAAAAATTACACAACAATATTTTTGATTAGGGAAGGAGGAGTAATCATCCATTTATTCTATTACTAACATATATGTTTAGGGATGAAAACCATAACAAAACACATTTGGTTATCATTATGATTATCTGACCCAAGTGGGGTGTGTATTATATTGAAATAAAATAAAAGAATAATACTATGACACTAAATCCTGATCTAAAATTTATGCTAAATAATGATTATTCCATACAAATTAAAACATTGAGACAAATTTTTCCACACACTGCCATCACATCTAAATTAATATACCATAAAAATCACCCCTTTATATATAAGAAAACATTGACCATTAACAATACGTTTTTAAACACATCACATATTCATTAATAGATTTTAAATTTAGAACCATTATTACTCTCATTAAATAATTCAATATAGAATTTCTTTAAAACCCATTCATTATCCTCTAAAAACATTTAACAACATAGTTATTTATTCATTTTATTTGTTAAAATTTTATTAAAACTTTATGGATTAAAAAATTATATCCAAGACCTATTGAATTTTCAATTTAAAAAATAGTATTATTTTTCTACAATGAATCGATATATATCCCCACATAAACCATGTAGACACTACCTTATCCCATATACAGCTTATGCAACCATCCATAGAAATAGTGATCCAAAACATCCATTTTCCACACAAAAAATCATAACACTCTGACTACCTAGAAACAAACATTATCACCCGCATCCAATCATTACCACAAAAGAAAAAAAATCATTATATCTTATTTCCATTGAAAAAATACCAAAATTCTAACCACATAATCCCTCACCCAATGATACCTTAATAATGGAATTATAATAAGAAAACTTACAATAAATGGTACCCATTTCTAGTAATGGAGGAAATTTTTGTTTCCCTTTTTTGAAATTAAATATTTGTAGCCCATACATACATTTAATTACTAAATTCCATATTTCACAATAAATAATATAATTTCTATATTTATGAGATTAACCTAATGTAAAATATTTTACAAACGGTAATAATCATTGATAAAAAAGAACCATATATATATAAATAAATTAAATTAAAATATTTTAAGAATCAATAATATTTAATTATAAATTAAATAATTCATATCTTAGAAACATGTAAACCCATGTTAACTACCATTTTACATCAATTCCATTTTTTCTAATTCATTATAATCATTACGATAATTCTCACCATGAACACATGGAAAATAAAATCATTAAAATTAAATGATTTTTAAAAAAAAATATAGTATCTTGGAATTCCCTACCTAAATCAAAGAATCACTAACCACCGATACAAATGAAAGGAAAAAGAGTTAACCATTATAACCAAACCACCAAAATGAAATTTAAAAACCATTGAATAGTCACATTAAAATAATATATTCACCCAAACATAAATCCTAATCAACCAATAAAACTTCAAAAAGCATCCGAACGTGAAGTGTAAAGGGGAATATTTGATGAAAATAAGTGAAACTCCACCTAGAAAAAAATTGGTCACCATCTCTAAACCTAGGGATGAATCAATTATTTGGGAGCTCAAAATTACTTAATGTTACACATATGGTCACCTACGGGTTGGAAGGGAATTTAATTAAATATCAAAAATTTAATAGGAATTATTAATTTATATATTTTTTGGAAATTCAGAGAACTAAAATGAATTTTTAATCATTATACCTCAATTTTACTATATGAATTTAAAATCTAAATTATATAATGAGAAATTATTCAGTACAAGTAATTTAAATATCCATTAACCAAAAAATTCCATATCACTAATAAATGTTTATATAAAATGCATTGATGTATGATACAATAACCCAAAAAACTAAAAATATATTGAGACATTCCTCTAAACCCCCTAGAAAATCTCGGAAACCATATTATAATGACATCTTGATGGGACTAACGACAATGAAATACTCTCAAGATCTCCACTACGTCCTTCCATATTATATTATATCAATAAAAATAATAATGTGTACTTCATTATATCTTTAAAAATATAGAAGTGTTTTCCTTACAATGCTGATAATCAACTTCAGGAACCCAATGTCGTAGCTAAATGAACAAAAATGTATCCAAACTTCTAATTTACAATTTAGGGATAAATTCATTCCTTCATATTACGAAATAACCTATTCTAACAGAAATATCAATTCTTAAATCACATATATTCCTCCATCCCCTTATCAAAACATAAAACACACAAATTTTAAAATGTTAATAGTATTTAAAGTTTCGTTAAATTACATTACAAATGGGGTTTGAGGTTTATCAACATAAAATAATTATTATTCAATAGCCTAATGGGGAAGGATATATATGTTGAGATGATTTAGGGATATTTTGAAGGTGAATGAGTAATATTTTCATTCACCTAAGAACTGCTTATTTGACAAGAAAAAAACTATTAATTCATCGAATGTAGGAATTGATATTTATTTGTTGTAGTTGGGTATTATAAGAATTTTTTATAATGTTACAATTTTCATTAATAGATGTGAAAATTTTACAATTATTTTTTATAATATATTTTTATTTTAAAATTATTATTTAATAAATTATTTATAAAATTTTTATTGACTGAAATATTATTGAATGAACATAAAAATTAAATATATAGACATATTAACCTTTAAATAAACATTTTGTTATGATATTTTTAAAAATAATAATTATTAATGAATAACAATTATTAATGTTATAAATATTTATTCAGAGATAAATTTTTTTTATAAAAACATCAATGAATATCCATTAGAGTAATTTGTAAAAACATCATATATAAGAAATATTATAAAATATATTTTATTTTAAGTATATATATTTTTTAATTTTTAATATAAAACACATATCAAAATTTAATAATGATTCCTTTAATATATGATGTAGAATGTGGAAAATAGAAAAATTTATTAGGAATATCATGATTATTCGTTTCAATCATAATCTAATACTAATTTTTGAGGTATACATGTTGATATGAAGAATAATTCATGTTGAAAACTAATTTTATTTAAATATGAATGAAAATTTTAGTGATAGAATATACAATTAATGGAAAAATATTATACCAAATATGAATATATTATTACATGTGTTGTTTTAATTTTTTTTAATTGAGAAATCATTTAATGGTTGATAATTAGAATAACAATGATATCCAAATGTTTTATAAAAACCAAATTATCATCTCTCTCCCTAAAAACATTTTTAATTGATTTAAATGTTTTTCAGGATAAAGACATTTTAAAACATGGGAAAACCATCAAGATCACATAATAGGAAGGACCACCAGTATCTAAACTGACCACATGGATTCCCTATAGTTTGTTCATAGTAGCATTATTCTCATAGATGATATTTATGAACAATTTAGAAGTTTTTCCTTAGATCTACTTGGGAAAAATTAATTTTTGAATATGTTATGTTATAGAAATACAAGGGTATTTATCTGTGTTGTCAAAAAATATCTATGTTAAAAGTAAATAATATATAACCACCCATAATAGTTAATGTCCATTAGGTTGTGTCTTTCAATTACATAAGGTAATCAGGGAAGAAGAAAAATTTTCATTTTCATGGGATTCTCTTCCATAATCAACTTTCTCCAAAAGGATATATATTATGATATATAAAAACATTATCATTCATAAAATATGAGACATCACATGAACCCTTTTATTGGATGGAAATAAAATATATTTGGGGATTAAATGTGATGATTTCAATACATAAAAGAGTGTAAAATGAGGTATAAATTAGTTAAAATTAAATAAATACCAATCAAAAATAGTATGATATTTTTAAAAAATCATCAACTGATATATATAACTTATTTATCAGTATATGAAAAATATTTTTTTAACTCATGATAATCATTATTGCTTCATGCTAAAATAAAATTAATGTTTTTTCATTAAATAAAAAAGATTTGTCAGAATGGTATCCTTTATCCATTCAATAAAAGAACATTTAGATGGATCCTTTTTCAAAATTTCAATGGGAATTGATACATAGTTTCATTGTCCACATGTTTTAAAATTTATTATGGATTACATTATCATCACACGATGTACTATAGATAAATGTCTATTTTATCTACACTAATAATATTAATGATAAAATGGTCCTTTATTAGTGATACACCTATTATTGATAAATGAAATTAAATATTATTCAATGTTAAAGAATAAATATAAAAATAATTATAGAGTATTTAATTGGAAATATAACAATATAGTGGAATTTAAAAATAAAAATTATGTAAAAAATAAAAAAACACCTTAATCAATTATTTGAATAGAAATATTACATTAGAGAATTATATCATAATCCCATTACATTTTTTGTAAAATTATCTTACAATAAAAATAATCAAATCCATTATATTGACTAATATCTCATAGAAGGCCTTCTCTAATATTTTTTCCATTTTAAAAATAAATTACTATGTACGTATATGAACATCCTGATATATAATATGGTGAGACACCTTAAAATATAAGGTCTAATATTTTTTGTCATTTTAATTGTTTAAAAGTGTATATGGTTGGGTTTAGTAGCATCGAGGGACTATAAAAATCTTGTAGCTATGAATTTTTGAGAATATATATGAGGCTCATGGTATGTGAATTGATAGTAGTAATTATGAATGAAACCCATATATAAAAGAAAATGGTTTCATAAAATGTATGAGGGAATCTATATTGCCAAGAGAAAAAATATTGAAATATTGAAATGAGGATTAGAATGATCTATACATGGATTTATAAATGAAAAACCAATAACAAACACATAATTCCACTTATGTTGTGGTCCTTTATAGTCGGAGCACATTTTTTTCTAAACCATGTAGGATAGTCATGTGACTGGGGTCATTGGGTAGTAATTATCACAAGGACGGCACACATTTAGGATAATTGTATAGAAAAACATTATGTCAGCATAAATAGTGAGTAAATTTACAATTCTCCATTAAAACCATATATTTACTCATCATTTATTACCTCTCCTCCACACATAGTACATCACCTTCCTATTGAAGATCCTCTCGTACCTTAGTCGACAAATTGATCTACCTAATTCATCAGATGACTCAATAATGTGTCACATGTCATGTTCGATCACAACCATTAATAGATTCGATGTTTTTACTTATCATATTAGTTTTTATTAAAATAATTATATTAATTTAGGTTTGAGAAAATGTATCTTATTTTTAGTGTATTTTTTTATTTTCATCAGAGAGAAGAAAAACTAAAGGCTGATAATTGACAAGTGCTCATGTAACACCATAAGGTAGGTCTTATATAACTTTTCCCTCATTATTTAAATTTATTATATTATCATCATTGTTCAAAATTCTAGACCTTCCAGACATTGTCTTTGAATGAAATTATCATCCTAAAAATTAATTTGACCTTAAATTTCATTCAATAGTAGTGCCTTAAAATGGATAGAGGTTTCCAAACTCATCATGAACAACATTAAATTTTTAATAACATAGGTGCAGTAAATAAAATTTATGTGTATTTCATAGTCACTGGTCATTTAGTGGCGGTTTATTATATTTCATATTTCAAAAATTTAGTAGTGGATTTTTTATTATTTAGTAGTGGTTTATTTATGAAAAAAATACCCAAGGAAAATATAAATAAAATGATACAATCCACCTGTGAAAATATCTGTGACAATTATTTTTTCATTTGTTCATCCAATATTCCCCTAAAAATATTTTTTAAAATTTCTTTCAAGGGTGGCTTTAAAAGAACAACAACTAAATATATTTTACTTATAATAATAATTAAATAAAAAATATTCAATAAATAAATGTTCACGTGGAATAAACTAAATCATAAATATATGAAATACCCATCATACATATGTCCTACCACAACATTCCTCATAACCTCAATCTCATCTAACCCATATATCTATTTACAAATACCTCATTCATCATTATGTACATAAAAAATATTTCCAATAATAACCCCTTCCCAATAAATATCCACATCACTAACTCCATTATATCAGTCTTCATCCACATCATGTAATACACTACATCATTACTCATCCACATCATCTCAAAATCTAGAACCATTCATGATATCTCATCAATCTAAAAAATTGAAAACAAAAATTAAAATTAAACAAAATAAATCAGAATTATAGTAGAATTATTGTAAACATTTTAACATAACAATGAAACTAAGAACCATAATGAATTAATTCTAAAAAATTCAATGATTATAATGGGTAACAACCTACCTACTACCAAAATCTACCACCTTCAATGATAAATAAAATATTTTTGAAAAGAAATGAGAATAAGAAAGGAGAGAAAATATAATCAGAATGATGCACATAAAATTTTCTATTTTATTATTTAAGGAGAAGAAATTTTAATATATAAAAAATAAAATATAATTTATAAGACTTGGAAAAACTAATAATACCAATTTAAGAAAATATTCAACCCTTGATGAAAAAAGGGATGAAAAAATATTCGATTTTTTTAAGAGATGTGTGATATGATTAAAATGTAGTTAATAAATATTTCTAAAAACATTGATATCACAGGATGACCTATATTTGGAAAATGACACATGTGTTTGTTTCCCATTATTTCACTTCAATAAGTGATTACATTCAATGTATTTTATCATTCCACACATGTTTTAAGATTTTAAAACATTTAAAAAACATTTGGTGCCATAACACCAACACTATATTTCATAATGATGTTCCATCTGTTCCAACATTTCAAAATTCAATAAAAATTCATATTCTCCAAATTTCATAGAAATATAATGTAATTGTCCATATTTTGAGTGCTTGACACTAGTTTTTGAATGCTATTGTACCATAAAGAATTGTTTACCATGTAATATATAAAACACCACACATCATGTTGAAATATTCATATGGGTACATGTAGATTTTTACTCAATAGGGGTTATGCCATGATTTCACATCAATATGAGGTCATTTGGTATGGTTTCTACCATTCCTTGAGATATTAACTGTTTTTAAATACTAAAAACATATTTATAGGAACAATGGGGAAACTGTAACTCAGAATGATAGTCCATTATTTCTTATATCTCATAATTCAGTCAATATTCGTTTCCCCTAATTTAAAGTCAATATGACATTAGATTCCTATTCGCGACAACCACATACATCTTTTTAAAGGCTTTTTAATAGTTATGAAAATTTTATAGTGTAATTACAACCACACTACATGTCATATTGACATGTTTTCTTCTTGTAATCATCGAAAATAACTTATTTGTGGTTTCGAAAATATTTCACGTTAATTTTCAGTCTTTTTCATTGGTTATACCATTCCATGCCTGATTTAGTGTTTTAAAACACATAAAATGTATTTAAAACTAGAATGGAAAAACACTAATTTGGAATAACTTGTCATCGATACCTAGAAGTAACATTCATTAAATGGTATTTTATCCATCATTATAGAGAAATACAACATTTTTTTCCAAGTTTTAAATACTCGAAACTAGTTTTTAAATGCATGTGGACCTTTATGTAGTGTTTATATAGTATTTCAGGCCACACTACACACAATATTGACAATTGTTTCGCATAAATATAAAAAATGATTAAGCAGTGGGTTTCTCATGAATTCACATCATTATGAGGATTTTTTCTATGACTTAGACCATTAAACATATATTTTCATGTTTTAGAACACATAAAACAAGTATAAATCCATATAAAACATTTTATGCAGAATGAAATTTCATTGGTTCTAGATTTTCAAAATTCAATAATCGGAAGTACTCCCCAAATTTGAGGGAAATATAAAATTTTTCCCTTAATTTGACCTTATAAAAACTAGTTTTTAATGGATTTTGTACAATTATAGTGTGTTTATTTAATAATATAAACCACACTATAAGTCGAGTTGACGTGGGTATTACTCATACAAGTCAGAAATAAATTAGATATTGTTTTTTATTAATTTTACATTAATATGATGTCATTTTATATGCCATTGAATGTTCTACACACGTTTTAGTGATTTGAAACACCAAAAAAATTCATATCCATAATTTGAAATCCATTATTTTGAAATATAGGTTGTTATCTCATATAATTTATGATTCAATATATGACTAATTCATTCAGTTTTCATAGAAATTTGAAGTAACTCTCCTTATTTTGAACCCCCCCCCCACGGACACTTGTTTTTAACGGGTTATTTACCTTCAAGAAGTGTTTCTAGAGTAATTCTTACCACACCACACATAATATTGAAATTTATTCTTGGAGTAAACATAAAAAATAACACAATGGGGGATCTACCATGATTTCATATCAATCTGAGGTATTTTTCAGTGACTTTGACATTTCCAAATAGGGTTTAGTATTTTAAAACACAAACGAGTCATTTATGACCATAATATGAAATCAATAATTTAAAATTAAATATCACGAGCTCCTACATTTTACTATTCATTCAATGGTCTTGTAACCTTGATTTTAGTGCAATCCAAAAAATGTTGTTTTTGAACAATGAAGACATGTTTTTAATGGATTTTATTCCTTAATGAAGCATTTGCTGAGTAATTATATCCACACAACTCATATGAAGGACATTTTCTCTACATATACAAGTCCAAAATATCTTAAGATGGGTTTTCCATGATTTAACATCAATATGATGTCATTTTAAAAGATTTTGAATATTCTACTCACTCTTCAAAAACATGATAACCCATATATTTCCATAATTAGAGAACCATAATTTTGAATGATGTATAGTCAGTTCATACATTTTGAAATTCAATATATGATTTTTTTTTCTCCCAATTTTTGGGAAATCAAATATCATATTGCTAGTTTTTACCCCCAAAGACATTTTTTTAAAAAATTAAATACCTTTAAAACGTTTATAATGAGTATTTACCACAAAACTATAAATTATGTTGATGTATAGTCTATAAAAACATGTTAGAAATAACATACACATGGGTTCTAAATTATTTCAATTCTATCTGATATTGTTTTATATGCTTTTGACCATTTCACACAAATTTAGTGTTATAAAACTTGAAAAATAATTTTACTACCATAAAGAGATAACCATAATTTATAATGATTTTTTTTCAATTATAACATTTCCAATTTAAATCAATTTTCACTTTCCCCTAATATTAGGGAAATTTGTCAATTTTCATTAATTTGACCCCTCCTCAATTATTTAATCCCTTTTGTACAATTATAAATTGCTTAGTGATTAATTATAACCACAACGCATGTCAAATTTCCATATTGTTTATCTGTATATGTTTAAAATGTCGCATATATGGTCATACCTTGTTTTTAACATCAATCTACAATCTTTTTCATTTGTTTTGATCATTCAACACATATATTACGATTTTAAAACACCTAATAATTTTTTATGGACAAATAGAAAATTGTAATACAAAATTTTGTAATGTCGGTTCCTACAATTAAAAATTAAATCTATGATGTAAATCGATTTATTTTAGGGTAATGTTTAATTTTGTTCCTAGTTTATAACCCTTCCTCTATAACATTTTTTAATGGATTTGATACCTTTATGATGAGTTTATTGAGAAATTATTATCACATAACATGTCATATAGATGTGTTGTCAGTGAAGAAAAATCCAAATAAACTAAATAATGGTTATACCATGACTTCACATCAATATGAGGTATTTTTATATGGTTTTGACCATTCCATGAATGTAATGGAGTTTTAAAACACTAAAAACATGTTCCCAGCCATAATGGAAAATAGACTTTCAAAATGATATAATGTTGGTTCCTACATTTCTCAATTAAATATATAGTTGATTTGTCCTATCTTTAGTGTAATATAATATCATTTTCTTAGTTTTTACCACACTACACTTCTTTTTTATATTTTATATAACTTTATGAAGTGTTTGTCGAGTCAGAACTGTATTCTCAAGCTTGGTTTATTTTAAAAAATATGGATAATAATTTATAATTCATTTTTGACATATATTTGACAACCGCACATCAATATGGCACAATATCTAGTCAACATTACTTGAAATTTGTGTTTACTATATAAAATTTTCATTTTCATTGTATTTAGCAATGTTGTGTGTCTTCATTGAATATTATTGAATGATCCACTAATTTTAGAAATTACCTCAATGGGATGAGCTATTAGTCTAGTAATTTTCATTGGGATCATGTCACTCATCTTATGAAATACTAGAAGCTATTCCATTTTCCATTTATGATAGCAATTAATCTTATGTCTTCCTATAATAATATTTTTCCTTCACTCCTTCATTCAATATTTCAATTTACCAATGTAATTCTTAATAAATGACACAAATTGAACCCCCCTCATGTGTAACAGTAACAGATGATAGTACTCTACCAAATAAAGATGATAAAGTTGGCCAAAAAGACATTACATGTTTACATATAACATGTTTCATCCCTAAAACTATTCCAATTGCATCATTCTAGGAAACTGATGTAGATTTTGAAGGGTTTGTAAACCAGACATCAGAAATTTTAACATGATAAAAAAAATATTTAAATCAATTTTTTAAAAAATTAGAAACATCACAATATTATAAAATTAATAAATTTATTATTTTTATTTATTTTTATTTCAATACTATAAAAACATAATAATGAAAATAATATTATAAAAACAAACAATACAAAAACATAATTCATTAGGCCCAGCTATATGTATCAAATAACACCACATTGGAATTCGTGGATTCATGTAGCAAGCCAAATTATAATGTATTGATCAATTGTGAGATGTTATAATATATTATTCATTATTATGTATTTATGATATTGAAATAATCAGAAATGGTAATGAAATGTACTTACTCCCATATCCTTGGTAAAGCAATTTACAAAAACTGATAGTAGGTTTCCTATGCACATTAAACAACATCCATATTTAGTGAATAGTGTGAACTAGTTAATTTATTTTTAAAATCGTTATAAATATTTACAAAAAAAATATAGTTATAATGAAATTATATAAATAATAATGAATAAAATACAAACCAAAATGTTTTTTGTCAAAAAACTCTACGAACCAGAAATGTAAGGAATGATATACTTATCATCATTCATAGTATTTATTTTACAATTTCCAAAAAAAAATTGCATCATTAATAGAAAATATAATTTTATAGTGTTTATGTTATTAAGATAATATAAAATCATCAATTACCTCATGATATGCATCATTGTTGATATTTACATTGAACATGTGTTTCCCAGTGGAAATTCCAACATAAACATTCTTATTCTTATATCATGATCATAGATGTGATTCAATAAAATCATGATATAATATCCAATTAAAATATATCTATTTTTCTAAATAAATATTCAAAGACCATGGCATGAAATGGAGTGATGGATATTATAATCGAAAAACATCTTCAAATAATAAACATAAAAAATTATAAGAATATTAAATAATTTTACACTTTTCTTTTAAATTATATATCAAGGAATATTGAATTATTATTATCTTAACATTATTATCAATGACCTCATGTTTCAATTCCGTAGGAATTTGACTCCAATAATTATAATAAATTTGAATTCTCACTATCTCAAAAGAAATATGGCGAGGAATCATCACATAGATTGCAAAACCATCTCTATTAGGCACCCTGAACTCATCAAATGGAATGATAATCTTAATGTCCTTCAAGTACCATAAATAACCCTTGATAATAATTGTATTTCAAATATGGTTTTATTGATATGGTTTATAAATTACTTAACAATTATTAAAATATAATGTTTTTTTAAATAATGACATACATTCAAGTATCGTTAACTCTCCAATTATCCCAAAATGGTGAGGTGACCATTTTCTCCATTGCTATTGGTGAATTAAGCAGTGGGATTCCAACAACATTTAAAGGAATGTCCATATCTCTAGTAGACATGGTTACAAAAAAATAACTAGGATCCAAATTATATTATTATTGTTATTGTATGCTCAAAGATACAAATCGACTAGGATACAAAAATTTCATTGTTCTCAGCATTCCATCCATTAAAATGGTTAAGACATATTAAATGTATAAAAATGTAAAATTAAAAAATGTATATAAATAAATAGAACACTTGATATATGAATTAATGAGTTATCAATTTGATATTATAATATATTTTCATTGGAAATATAAATATTTAATTATCATTATATTTATTGTGTTATAGTAAATATCCTCTCTTGTGACTAGTGCTTCATTTTCACACTCTTTTTCAGGTTCTACTATTTTTTTAAAACTCTTCATTTTTTTTTTGTTGATGAGGATCACTATCACAAAACTCCAATTTATTTTCATCAAATATATTTTATAAACCACATGGATTTATTCAAGAAACAACACTCTAACATTAGTTTATTTCTCATCAACATCAAAAACAATCTTTTCATTTGAATCCATGATAAATAGATCATGTTGTATACACTAACTATTATCCATCATGCAGGACATGATGATAGATGAAAAATGTATAGAATAATTCATTGTTACCCTATCAATGATTAACCACTCTCCTTTGAATAAGACAAATGTAAACAAGTTGTGATTGATAAAATTCATTACATCATTTGGCTTCCAATATTAAACAACCTTTTTAAGTGTAAATAAACCACAATTTTTAGTTTTCATGTCTTCTTCATTACAATTTTTACAAAATATGATGCCATGAATATTGTAGACATCGAATCTCATATCCTTCCTTAGAGGGCATTGATCCAAAAAAATCACATCATTCTAAATTAATCCTCCAATAAAAAAAATATTTATGTACACATAAAGATATAAGGTATTATTATTAACATAGAAAATATAATTTCATGTTTATAATGTGAATTTGAATATATACGTATTTGATGGGATAACTATTCCACAATATCCTTCTAAACAACATATGTATATTAATTCTAATTTATAGATCGACCACTTTTTTGCCTCTTTTTTCAAAATATCAATTCTTAAATAAATAAATCTATACAATCCATAATGAGTAGTGCATATATATTTTCTTATACAAACTCTAATTTAGTCATTGTAAAATTTGATCCCATTCAAATTGGCCATCCAAAATTTGGAAATACCGATGAAAATTTAAAAAAAAGAATTATTAGACATTTTGTCATCATGTCCAACATAATTGAATATAGTATCAATTGTATCAGAATGACCAGAAAAAAACTTTTATCACTCTTCTACTATATATTCTTCAACAATCTATCCTACTTGTTGAGCATTACTCCTTACATATGACTTCAAAGGACCAATTTACCTCTTGAAAAAATATTATTAAGAATATTTTACACATTGATTTGATAAATTTTCATCCAACAATTTAAATAAAAATAATATCAATTTATGAATCAATTAGATATACCCAATAATATTGTTATGGTCCATCATGTCTTTCTTCTTCGTCTGAATGAACAGTCAAATGAATCATGTCTATGAATAGTGAAGGGGGAAATAAAATCTCTAAATTACATAGTTTAAAATCAATTATTTCACTATGTTTACAATTATTATGAGTATTTATAATTTTCCAACAACAATCATTTATATAGTACCAAATTAATCAGAACCATAGTTACTTATTCTGGTTAGTATTCTGTAAAGACAATGACCACAATTTCTCTATAAAAATATGTGAGTTATGAACTTTCAATCCATGAAACATTTAATTTCTTATTCAATTATCCACTAAATGTTATTTTAATATCTATAATACACTTTAATATTATTTAATATTAAATGGAATATAAATTTACCTGGATTTTTTACCTATAAAAAATGTTAAAGGATAAAATCTATTATCATTTTCCAACAACGATTCATTATTTTCCTTAACTAAAATTTCGTAGGACATTAAGGTGATCCTTAAATTTATACTAAACATTATGCATTTTAAAAATTACATGTTCACAGATTCTATAAACAATATGAATTACGTTATGATTATATCTTATCAAATAAAACACCCAATATTTATAATCAAAAAATGTATTCATTTTATTTCATTTTTTTGTTACGAATTATTTGAATATTATACCTCATAAAATTTCCACAATTATTTATACTAATGGATTTTCTAAATTCAATATTTAAATGTATTAATTGTTCACAGATTTCAGAACTAAAAAACATCATATGTGACATTATCAATTAAATATCACTAATTAATCATGTTTTGTTAAATCTAAAATTATGAGAAGAATCAAGAAATTGATTATGACACAAAACATAATTTTTTAATTTGAGGTAATCATTGAGGTTCAGAATGAAAATTATAAGCTGGTCAAGACAATCCAGTATGGGTGTTATGAAGAGATAAATTTTGGATGTATAGGATAGTCACTGATTGTCCGCATTAAAGCATCATGCATTATGAATAGTTTTCTTGTTGAATCATCATATGTTTCCACACTACCATCACATAATTCTCATAATTATTTGGTTAGAGGATGAACTTAAAAATCAATGCAATTTCCTATGAATTTTATTTACACGAATGATGATATAAATAATGAATGATGTTCTGTTCAAAGATATTACTAGAGGTTTATTATATGGGGTCAAAATATCTCTAAAAAATTATATATTTTGTACCTAATGATCCAAAATTAATAATCCCATAAAAAACCAATACCAAACGTAAAATCGTAGGATCCCATGAAAAATATCAATAAGGTGAATGAAAAAACAAAAATGACTCTTATTATTTAGGATGTCTCGTTAAACCATTGTTATTATCCTAAACATGTCACTTAATGTCGTATTCACACTTATATGACATGAATAATCATTGAAAGTATGGATTCAGAGGAATTTAATGTAATACAATTTTAGGAATTTTATTCTTCTATTTTTCCCAAGGGCTGCATTGATTTATAATATCAATTTTTTTATTAACTACAATCTTCTTGAATGAAATAATGTTTATTCTTCCTTATCATATTCTTCTCCCCAATAAAGAATGTAATCATTAGGGAATTAATGTATTTTTTTATAATCACGTCATTGTTTGTTGATGAATTTATCAATATTATATAGTGATATTGGGATCATAGCTTCTCCAAATTAATCATGAAGAAACTCGAAAATAATTTTAATTATGTATTTTATAATTATATAGGGACACATGATATGATACAACATGAGTAAAAATATAAATTCAAATACATGGCCCACAATTTATAAAATTTTAGTTTTTTATCTTCAATTAATTCATAAAATTAAATATTTTCATCCCAAATCTTATAATGAAGATTGACCTTCTATGGATCATCTGAAGGATATGTTGATCTTTTTAAATACTACAAATTATATACTAATAATCCAATTACATCATTTTACAAATTTCGACGGGAATTCTCTTCTATTGGTGTCAAATTGTTTTTCATTGAATGTATTATAATTGTTTTCACATTCCAGGATATTGAAATTACCACTATAAATCCAACATACATATTAAGTAAGAAGTAATTTCAATATCATATGATCTTATACTGCGTTTCTATCCATTCATGACTTTAATTTACAATCAGGACACATACATTTTATTATACCATCCTCTAAAGTATTTGCAATTTCAAAATCTAAAAATTCATCCTACAAAACTAGCATAACAAGGTATGTTTTGTGGAAAATAAATCCAAAATAAATCCATATGTATGAATGGTATGATCCCAATACGTTTAGATATAATGATATAAATGTTTAATAAAATAGTCGAAATAAAATTAAATATCACTAAACTATGCCATTGACTCTTTTATAACAACTATAATTGAAAATAAGATGAATCAAATAACGAAATTAGACTTACAATATTTAAATATATAAAAAATTATCAATGAAATTATTATTTCACGCATATATAGACGAATAATGACCTAAATTATATAAACACCTCATTTTTTTAAAAAACCTAGGAATACTCTAAATGATATAAAATATGCATTATTCAATTGAGAGTTAGAATATGATGTGACTTTGTTGGAGACGATAAAATTTTTTTTGTTAAAGACAGTTCTCTATGGTTTAGAATAAGAATCAATAGAATGATATTTTATGTTTGATACATGATTGAAATATTTAATATTTAATAATGTAATTGTGGAAAATATTCCTTACATTAAATAAGATAATTTTGTATAATTGTTTCATATTTAATAGGTATATAATTTTTTTGATAGAAAATAATATTGGTGTATTCTTGATTAGTGTTGTAACTAAGGAGGGTTCATTCCATTGATAAATTTCCAACATTAATGATTGTATAAACCATTTACCTTGGTCGAAATATTTCTAATAGTACCACACTAAAAATATAAATGAAATGTATATATTATTTGGATATCACACACCATTGGATAGACAAAACTGATAAATAAATAATTATTATTTTGTATATGTTATAATACATTATTATACCGTTAAAATAAAACTAGTCAATATGTCGAATCATTTCATTACATTAGGGTATCCAAAAAATGAAAGGTTTTATATTGAGTGGAAAAATTTTAACATTTTTGGAAAAACTTTTGGGACTTTACGATTAATACCCAATGAAAAAAAATTATCCATTTGTCTCATAAATAATAATCTTATAAACTATAATTAGTTCACTCAAAAATCACGTTACATAAAATATAATCAATGAAATTATTTTGAATATTATAGGTCCCATAATCATTAATTGATTATCATGAATTCAAAAATCAAACTTAATTATCAAATCATTTTTGATAGATTTTATTAAACTACATAATTCCACACATTTTCATAAAACTGTATAAATTATAATAATAATTAAATTGCGAACTATATCATTTTTAATGCCATTATACTTATAAAATATTCCATAGATACTGATGAATCCATGTTTGACCATACACTCTACCTCAAATTGGTCATGTGTTTCAAAATAGTTTCAATTTTGGATATGACAAAAGTTTGAGGCATTAACATTTATAGAATAAAGAATTATTCATTAATATGAGATATAAAACATGAAATTATGAATTATATACATTCCACAACCTATTATATCATAAAAATATTTTTTAAATAGATAAATATATCTGTAATTGATTATTGTTTTAACACCAAATATTTAATACATTTTTAAGAATGAAAAATACGTAATTTGAAGAAATTAATTTAAAAATAATCTCATTGATGTGGTGAGAAAGGTTGTTTTTAAAGTGAAAATTTTCAAAAGATCGTAATTTTATATATAAAAATCCATTATTAAACTTATTATAATTACATTAATTAGATGAAATTATATAAAATAGATATTATTATTCATTAAAACCAAAAAAAATATTATTATAATAATTTAAATTATTTTGATAGAAATTATTTTCTATTAAAATCCAATATTTTTTACTTTTCCTAAAAATGTATTCTTATTAGAAAAATAAATTAAATTAATGCCATGAAATTTCTCATATTATAAATTCAAATAAGAAGTATATTTATCAAATATAATTTATAAAATGGTTAAAAACTAGATTTAAAAAATTGGTTTAATCAAAAGGCGGAAAACTGTGTTTTTAAAAATATATATTTTTTATGTATTAAATAATATTTTTTATATATTATTTATATAAAGAAAAAATTATTTTTAAATAAAATATGGAATATATAATTTGTGTAATATAATCCAATTAGGTTGGTTTCAAAATTTTATAAACAGAATTTTTCTCATTTTGATAGTTTTTCAGGAAAAAAATCCTCTTATTTTTAAAATGGAATTATTTTAATTTGTAATTAAATATTAAAAAATTAATTTATTACATTTTCATATGTAAGATATATCATAGGATATTATTTAATCATGTCCATAACCATCACAATATTATATAGTTTATAATGTTAACATTTAAACGCTAGAATTTAATATTCTTTTTAAGCTTTATATGGTGTATTTTGTATACTATCTAACATAGTATTTTCTTTTTTAAAATAAAAAGTTTATAATTATCACCCCATTTATGAAATTATTTCTTTTAAATTTTATATCATTCTAGGGAAACAGGTCTATAATATTTAGAATACCTATATTGAAATTCCACAGCAGAAAAAGGGTTAATAAAACATTCACTTAAAAAATAAGTATAATGGACACCTCAGATAAAACATAAGGGGGTTCCATGTAAGAATACATAGACATGGAATAGAAATCAAGAAATCATGTTCTAATGGAGATTTATAGATATCATGTTCATTATAAAGACAACAATAAAGAAACCTAAATAGGTGATGAATTTAATGTTCATCGATTTATTAGTAAGATAAGTAGTCAAATTATTATTTTTTGTTTTAGGAAAAATTTTATATAGTTTTGGAGTACTATTACAACCTTAAATAATAAAATACGAAAATATGCTTCTATGAAAAGAATATTTTTCATCCTTTAATCAGTCAAAAACTCTTATTTTTTTTTAAATGAGGGGTTATAAATTTGAATATTTAATGCATTAAGAATGAGAATTAACATATACATTCTCACATAATCCAAAAAAAATTAACATTCAATTTATCATTTCATTAATAATTATGAAAAATATTTTTTAGTATGTGAAATGAAAATTATTTAAAATGAATTAACAGTTATATAACAATGAAATAATTTAATCTCCCAAATTCAACTATTATACCCAATGTACAACATACACCCTTTGATAAATAATAGTCCTTAATATTCCTTAAAACAAACATTACTATTATTGAAATAAAAAAATCAAAAAGTAGTTGTTCACATTATTATATGATAAAAAAGAAGTCTTGTCTCACAAAAACATCAATTACTCAAGAATTAATATACCAAAAAGTAACATCCCTAATAATCATCTATATACTCTAACCATTTACCAAAATAACCTAAATCACCATAAATCAACATTAAAATATTATATGCTTCCAAATTATAATTCTATTTATATTACTCAAATAAAATTAAATTTTATTATACATACCATAATAATAATGGGTTCCCTAAATTTAATATGTATTTTTAAATAAAATTAGACACTTAATCACCAAATCAGCTTCGATTCCAAAGGTATCTATTTGATAAAAAATATGTTCCCAGAATAAAATTATTCATCATCGATCAATATATTTAACTAAGAATAAAAAAAATTATAGTCATTATTTTATGTTAACCATTGGAAGAATGTTCACCCCTCACTCCATTCTGTAGTGGGATCAATTTCCATAACCTTTCCAACCATGATAGTTTGTCACCCATTCTGGTAGCTTTCATTTCTTCCACAAAATAAATAATTCCTATATGATTTACAAAATATTATAAAATCCAAAAAAATTACAATTATAGGTATTAACATCAATTTTAATCTCATACATTTTCTTATCGTACCCATATTTAATAATGCATAATTACTCCAACGATGAATTTCTCCCAAAATATCATTAGTAGCCTTAAATTTTCCTTCGTTATATGCATAAATGGGTTCATAATAAATCAGTATTTAGACCAACCATATAATTATATACCCATGATGATATAAATAACATTTTATAAAACATCCTAATCTATAATGTTGTCTAAAGAATCATTTGATACCAATATTATGGACTTGATCTCAAAAATTTCATATTCTAGATTTTTTTAAATTGAATTAAAATTTTAGAATCTTTTAATATTATAGATTTATGGATTAAGGAAAATCTATTACAAATTTATCACATAGAATGAAATTTGCAACATATACTTAGTAGTTATTTTTTCCACCAAAGAATACTATTTTCCAAAAAAACATATTTTCCCATTATGAAAATAAATTCATAATTATCCCCCAAATATCATCCTTTTTTATATTCCCCCTAAATCCAATTAATTTTAAAAAAAAATCATATTTGATAAAATATCTATAAGGTATGTAAAAGAAAAAATACAATTTTTTACTAAAATCCAACAAAACGTTGCAATAGAAACATTAATTTTTACCCATTAAAATGAATCATAATTCCCAAATTATCATTATTAATCATTAAAGAAATAAAATGATTATCATGATAACTCTTAAGAAAGAATATAAACAAAAATTAGGTAACTTGGAAAAAAATCAATATCTAAGTAAAAAACATTACAGATTATTTTATACACATGGAGTAGAAATTATAGTAACATTTTAAATAACTACTGTAATTTATTTAAATTATATCTTAGGAGAAACCCTACCTATAATCTCCACTTCAATACCCAAATAAATTTAGTGATGAAACAAGAATACCCACCCTAAATTTTTCATGGAATGAACCATAATAATAAAAAATTCCAACAAACCATAAAACAAACATAACATATAAATCATTAAAAACGGAATCATTATTCGTAAAAATATCATTTATATATTTAAATGTATTTTCATTTTCACAAAGTTTCACCTTAATAAATGAAACCATTTTTTGGGAAAATAAAATTTAAATAAAAAGAATCAAAACATGAAAAATAAACTAAATCAAGAAATACAATTCACATCATTTAGGTTAGAAAATTATTTCATTGATGTTTTTAGATAATGTTGAATGATGAACACTAAAAGTATATTATTTGACAAAAAATTCAATTAATTAAAACATTTTCTTATTACTTTCTAAATAAATTTGATCCAAAATTATAAATTTACATAGAAACTTCCATGAAAATATATACATTAAATTCATTTTAAAAATGTAGACCCAAAAGATAAATACTTGAACAAGTAAATCTTTCAAGCATTTAAAACGACGTTTAAAAAAAGTGTCCCTTATGAATATCATATCACTAAAGTGAAAATTAATCAAATGAATCAATAGTGTGTATCAAATTCAAATAAATAAAAATAATTTTTAAAAATAAAAAAATATTATGACCATTATTTTCATACATTCTTATAGATTAAATAAATCAATGAATTCAATGTTTAGCCCAACAAATACAAATTGTGTTATGAGATCTCGTAGTACATTGTGAATATTTGAATCATATTACACATGATATAATAGAATTTATGGAAATCTTAAAAATCATGATATGAATAAATTCACTATATAACATGTCAAAATAGTATTATATACACCTGATAATATAATATTTGTTCTAAAAAAAGGTAACTCCTTGAATGAAAAATGAGATGAAGTACCATTCATTTAGTCCGACTCAGTATATACAATTTTTTTCTTCCCCAATAATAAAAATATGTTAATTATTCAAATTATATAGAACCATTTTAATTTTTATTAATTATTTAATGTAACTTATTATTATTTGATAACAATAACTTAAATATTTAAGTCCATGATAGTCATTTTGACGATATTCATTACTTGAGTCCAAAATGAATTTTTTTTTATACCAATCTTCAACGTGGTTATATTACATAATATCTATATTATATTAAATGAAAAAATAATAATATTTATTTATAAATTATCCTTTTGAATCCAATCATGTATGATGGTAATTAAATGTGAACCAATGTTGTGATCGTAGAGATGTTATGCTATACGTACACATAAGAAAAAAATTCATTTTTTCTATGATCATTATAGAGTGAAATGTAATTTAATTTTCATAATTATTTATAATATTTATATCATATATATATATATTATTTAATATATACAAGTGTATATTATCCATGTCATATGATGATGAAAAATGAATCACATCGCTTCATGGACGTGATACTTCACTCTTAATCATGAACGATGTTATCATTTTTATGTGGATGGAAGGGTAAGACTATAATTGAAATATAATTTTATCATAATGATTAAAATTTTATTTATATAAAAATATTAAAAATAATTACATCATTGTAACCATTCTTGATAGATGGGGAGGAAAAATTAATATTAGTTGTTTGTGAGGAGGTATTCCAGCTTTTAAGCAATAAATAATATAATTTCTCATTTCAAGGAAGTGCATATAGACTTATTTGAAAATATTAACATTATATCATGTCATTATATTTAGGATTCTATAGTTATTATTTCATTATGGATGAATAATATTATATTGAGTGGAATGTAAATTAAAACATAAAATCATGATTATAAACGATTCATTTCCATAAAAAAAACTCATGTTAATAACACCTTAAGCGGAATAAGGATTGATTAATGCTAAAATAGTAGATTTATAATATTTTTAGGTATACTTGGAGTGTAATTTTGAAGATTATTTCCAAAAAAGTGGTTTTTATTGTTATTTTTAACGGCCCAAAAATTTGTTAATAAAAATTAATCTTGATCAAATTAAATGTCTTATTATGTAAAATGGTTATAAAAACACATGCACTTCCATGGTTTGGGGTTTTTTGATTTTAAATTAACATTTAGAAATAATAGAATTGATAATATAGCCTTTGAAAAGTGATCATGTGATTAGTATAAATAAATGAATTTAAAAAATCTAATTTACTCCCACAAAGGAAGTGAGGGCCTCATCTAGTTGAATTACTCCACACGAAGACCATCTGACAATGCTCAGAAATTAGGTAGTGTCACAGGGTATCTCTCTTGACCAATCAAAATCTGAGCTTCAAGACGTTATGCTTGAACTTAATTTCTTAGAAGAAAAGTGGAAGTTAATATATATATTACAACTAGAGCCATGTTATCTAAGCCACTCCAAGTGACTGTCACTATCATGAGCCTTACCCTGAGGTCATATATAGTTATAATAAGGGATTATGTAACCAGAACAACAAATTATAATTATGTACATTATTTTTTATAGAATTAATAATATATATTCATTTTATTATTATTACTTTGTTAATGTATTTTAATAAAAAAAATTAGTTAATATTTATATTCAATTAAGAAATCTCTTTTGATTAATTAAAGTATTTTTTATTTAAATAATATTTTAATAATAAATTATTTATTATTTATTTTTAATGATTATAAATTAGAATAAAATTTTTTTTAATTTAAATATATTTTTTATTATGGTTTGAAAACTGAATTTTTTAAAACCCATGAATTGTCAATAAATGTTGGAATTTAGAAATGTGAAAATTGAAATATTTAGAAAATTATTTAGATAAAATTAATATTATTTTTGGAATCAAGAAATCAAAATTATATGTTAGTGAATTTTTTGTAATTTTCTTAGATGGAAGAATATTTTTTAAAAAATTCAAATACTGATCTAATAACTATTGAGTTTTAGAACATCTTAATGTACCAATAGTGATGTAATAAAATACAATAAAAATAATATTTGGCCAATAAATGTTTTACAATTAAATTAATCTTATTTTGGAATTTTCTTATAAATTTTATTATGCTTTAGTGGTCACTATAAGTCTTATAAAATATATTAACAATTTAAAATTACTTTCTTGAGAGTGTGACTCACATCTCCATAAGAAATAATAATATTTTCATAAGTTAGATCATTGGCCTAATTAACGAATTTTTCCACTCACTTCTGGAAAAAAATGATTTTGAAAAACCTGGGGGTGGTTTGTGGTTTTGAATTGTTTAATGTGTAGTGTATATAACATGAAAAATGAATAATTCCATCTCCTTACCCATATAAACCCACTAAATACCCCATTAATCTTATCTATAGCAATTTTTAGGTTGATCAAAATCGAACCACTTCTCCCAATTATTCTCCCAAGGTTCCCCATATTCCCATGAAGCCTTTCTCGAGCCTCTACCAAGCCATGGGATCACACTTACTAGTAAGGGGTCCTCACATTCCGTCATTATTTATGTCCATGTTTCCTTATATTGTTATGCCACTTTATATTCAATTAAAAACATTGGGGTATGATTTATCACATCCCATATACTTAAATACTTATTTTTTAATCATTATATACCATTTCCCCACTCATTAATGCCTCGCATGTACACCTGTTTCCATGCTGAAATTCTGTAAGGGATTTATCTCTCATCATTTTCATTCAACAAATTATTTTAAATTATGCATCTAAATTCAATTAAATATGATGGGATATTATTTTACATGAACCCCTTATTATCCATTCCATGTATATATTATGGGAGACCCATTTTAAGATTTCATTTTTACATCATTATGATGCTAAAATTACACCAAATTTCTATTCCAGGATCACCGTGTAAGTGAATACCATACCGATTTCTCTATCCAAGGTATTAACCATTTTTCACACGTACGTTTTTATTAATGACATTAATTTATATATTCCACGTATCTTATTCACATAAATGATAATGATGTTTAATGAATCCATGTAGTAAGATCTACATGGCACACATATGCCTGAAATTAAATGGTTCAGAAGGGTGCAGCCTGATAGCGCTCTAATACTTTGGGTAATGAATAGTATTATTATATGTCATGTGAACTTAGTGATGTGTAATTATAATTGAGGTTAAATAAGGGTTTAGTCATGAAAATTCTCGAGTAATGAGGTTTTACACATGCTCCAGGTGCAATGACGGTTTACTCATGCTCCATGTACAATGATCCTTACTCAAGCTAATATCTTGTTAAATGTTGTTTCCACATTATCAGGTTATAATAATCAATCTATATCAATTAAATATGAAAATATTTATATTATTGTCCATCGATATGCCTCTTTCTTTAAATGTACTGTATTCATCTAGTTATGCCTTGTCTACACCCTTATCAGGCTTTATAGCTAACCCTTTTCTTTGGTATGTACCCAGTTTATCCCATGAAATTATATGTACGAATGAATTTTTTTGTCTTTTATAAGATGTTTTTAATAAATATTTTTTATTTTTATGTCTTCTATTGTCATGTAATGTTTTTAAGCCACAAAGACCCTAGGCCTCTCGATCATCAGGGTAGTATTATGTAAATATTTATATAATAAATCATGATTATATGTGTAATAAAGAGTATGGTTGTTATTTGAGTAATAGGGAATAATTTGTGCCCTTATTTATGATTGGGGAGGGGCACCTATAAAATTTCCCAAAATATTAAATTATTATAAATGACATTAATTTTAAAAAAAAATCAAAATTGATTTATTTAGAATATTGGATAATATATTTTCTAAATAAATTAATAAAATGGAATTTTGTCATTTTTCTAAAATTTTTATTCATTATCATTTATATTTAACCCCTTAAACTCTTATAGTGACAACATGGATTTTTTCTCTTTTATGGTTAATATTTTCACTGTAAAATAAAAAAAGAACCTTAAATGAGTCAATTTTTAATGTTTAAAACATTTAAAAATGATTTAAAATTTTTTTATTGTTATAATGTTTATGTCATTAAAAAAAATATTATTTATTTTAAAATATCAGAAATGCCAATTTTTAAACTATTCACTACATGACTTTATAAAAATATTCCTACAGGAGGATATCGTCATTAAAATCATTTCAATCATTGAAAAAATATCAAATTCATCTATTAAATTACAATATTACTTTAATTATGTAATATAATACTATTTTTATTATGTTAACTATCATTTATTTGATATTTCTTATAATTAAACAATTATTAAATCATTATTGTGTCTGCATTTGAGGTAATTATTTCATAACATAAAAATTATAACTAAAATACCATGATGTAGATAAATATTTAATATTTCAAAATAATATTTATAATGAAATATATCTTTTAAATATCCTTATATTATAAATGTTAATATTATTAAAACATAATTGTGATATCTTTGAATTCTATTTAACGAAATACTATAAGAGGATTAAGGTCATCAAACTGGATCCATGATATCATAAATGTGGAAAATAATTACTTTGGTCAAAACATTTGATAAAATAATATTAGGATTATTTTTATTATAATTTTAAAATATTTAAAATATTATTTTTGACCCTAAATAATTTTATTTAACCTTAACCATAATAAAAAATTATTAAGTTACTCTTTATATTATCCACAATTAAAAAGGACGTGTTTACAAAATTGGGATTTTCTTATTACCAATATAGAATCCTTTTTTTCAAAATAAAAAATACAGAATTTGATAAAGTAATTTAATATTAATATCATTGAAGGGTTAAAAAATGGAATTTTAAAGTGAAAATGTGGAAAATATTTAAATTTTTATGTACTAACTTCGATTTTCTTGTTTTTATTTTTAGACAATTTCTTGGAAAATTTAGAAGCAGGCGCTGATACGACATAGATTATTGAGGCTCGGTGTGCATAGAATGGTACGTTAAAAATTGTTAATTTTTTAATAGCACACATGAGTTGTTTTCCTCAAAAATAGGAAATCATTTTAAATATGTTACTAGATCATAAATCTGAGGGTACCGTGTCATTCAGGATGGTGGGTTTAGCGTAGGTGTGACTTCAAAATAGTTAGTATGAGTCTTCAATGCAATAACCTGAAAAGGACAAAATCAAAAAGAAAATAATTATATAAAATTAATTTAATTTAAAAACCTAATAACTCATGAATGGTGAACCATAATGGAAATCTTAGACCACCGTTTAGTTTATAATGTAGTGTTTTCTTTAGTCAGGGCCTATCAACGACCCGCACGGGTCAACTCTGAAAGTTAATTTTTAAATGATTTAAATAATAATAAAATAAATTATAATAATTTAATTTTGTTTCTTTTAATTATTTTATATTTACATAGTGATGGTGTGACATAATGACATGTCAGCCCAGATTTTTTCATAAATGAAACAGTGTGGCAATGTTGTAGTGCTGCAAAGGGCCGGCATTTGTTCCTTTCTCTCGAATTAAATATTAATTTAGGGTTAACAAATAACCCAATAATTACCTTAAATAATTGTAGAAAGGAGTTTCTAGTTCCCTCCCGTTGTAAAAGGACATACAATGATGAATGTCGGCAGATTGTAGACCATCGATCATGGATCACGAATCAAGGGTTGAAGGTCGATGAATGATGATGGTGCAATCAATCATTTTCAACGAACATATAGAATCTAGGTAAGGGGTTTATTTTTCATTGTAATTTATTTTGACATTCATATTTCTAATGAAGAACACTAACTGACCCACAAACTGGTTAATCCAGTGTTCTATCGTGCTCGCGTGATCAGTAATCATTAATATTGTATTAAAGGGAGATAAATCTATGTGATTATTGTTTCACTCCCTTTTCATAACGGGATAAATGAAGGTTGGAAATAATGAGGGTGTTTTTACTCCTCTGTGGTATCATTGTGATTCTCTTATACCAATTCATTTCATTCTTTACTAACATAATCTCATGGACATGAAATTTATTTTGGATATTACTAATGGGTTGCGACCCTTAGAAGTATGACAAACATAAATGAATGCCAAGGAAGTGATGAATGCAATACGGGGATTACATAGATAGACATGTTTCGGTAAAAGGAACAATAGGGTGAAAACATCAACCCACAGAAGGAGTTTCTCTAACAGAACATGACAGCACACGGTATAGTGGCCACCTATTAGTTCTGGTCACTATCTCAATGGCCAAAGATAGATATTCCTGCAGCAACCTCTATTGGGCAGCAGGTAGGAGTTGGTGTCAAAAGGCCTTGGAAAACGTGGTAGGTAGCCACTTCATGCGAACCTCGGGTCGTCATCTAGCTAGACTGTAGTGGTGAGACCCCACATCAACATCCATGTGGCGGTCACAGAGTGGAATCCCTGCATTGACTAGGAGAGGATGTTGTAGCTGCCATAACCTGGTCGGCAGAACCGGTCCACTATAATGGACAATGATGGGGTCAGTGGGTTGGGTCAACAGAGGGTAGTGTAGGGATGGTCCTAGTGGGCTACGTCGACCCTACATGTCATGTCTATCTTACCGGGTGGCATAGAACCCAGACCCAACCTATCCCATTTTAACAATATGCCCCTAACTCTCAATCAATGTTTATATTTGACAAGCCATTGCAGGAAATAGTACCCTCACGATTAGGACATCCTTTTTAGATGCTATATGTGAGGTTCAGTTGAAGTTGGCATATGGATACTTTTCATGAGGAGTATATTCTCTTTGAATGATATTTCTATGGAAGGAATCCTATGTGTGGTTGTGAAATATGAGTTATGTGATTACCTAGACTTTGTGACTTACCTAGGCTATGTGTTTTATCCAGGCATTGTGTCCTACAATGAATGGTACGTACTCCCCTATCCCACACAAGTGTGGGTCCTCTATTATTTGATGAAAGTGAATTTTTTACCCACATTCCATGTATTCTAAACTCTCCTTGTCTAATCTACACTTTTTGTGGTTCCTACACATTTTTTTCAAGAATTCTATGGGTAAAATATGCTCCATTTATTAACAACACTCCCTATGTTATTACATGAAGGTACTGTGGATTCTTTTGACAATCCATCTTATGTACCATAGACCTATACATGGTGTGAGATGACTCTACTGACTCTACTAACAATACCTCTTAGAGGATACACATTGTGGAAATCTTTTGTAGAAAATGTGGTGTTCCATAGTGGTTTTCCTTCATAGTGTTCATTCTTTGTATTCCATAGTGGAGTTCTATTGGAGTATTCCATTGTGGTGTGCATTCATGGAGTTCCTTCACAGTGTTCCTTCATGATGTTCATTTGTGGTGTTCGATCGTGGTATTATTTTTTTTGATTCATAGTGAGATTCTATTTGGAATAGTTCATGTGATTCATTGTGGTTTACTATGTTCAATTCCTTTTGGGTTTTTTATCCCTACCGTGTGTTGTTTTACTCACCCATGCCCAGGATTCACCAATACAAATTGTGTCTTTTGAAGAAGATCGATGGATTTGATGGAGTCGATGGTGGGTCGGAGAAAGGTGGTGCATCAGGGTGACCTGAAAGATGTTATATACTTTAGTGATATTCAGATAAATTATTGTACCTATCCTTCTAGTTGTGTTTTTTTAAGACGTGATCTATGATCTTGTAATTTTCTATTTTAGTTTGGTTGGAATTCTAGCTATTTACTATTCAGTAGTACTATTACACTTAGTGGTTGTCTTAGTGGAATACATATTTATTTACTCAGTATTTTATATTGAGAAACCATGTATGTTGACGTGTTCATGTTTATTGGTGCATAGGAAAAATTTTCCCAATTCTGGGACATGCCTACTCGAAAATAGTCATCAACCTGTATCCTATTGGTTGTGGTCTTATGGTAGTCAATGCATGGGCCTCATGGCACTAGATATTATAAATTGAAATCAAAGAGTTTCCAGTTCTACATTATGAACATTGTGTCTATGAGTATTTTGTGGGGAAATTGTGTTAATTGTTTCATGTTCGGATTTTAGGCCAGGGAATCTAGAGTTGGAGTAGTGGCAGATGTATCCATACACTAGGACCCTGAATTATTCTTATCAAAATTGTGCATGAAAATAATAATTACATGAAACAAAATACGGTTCATGAATCATATAAGAATGGGATGTGTTTTACATTTCATTCTTTATCACGCTCTCTAGGTATTCTTTGTAGATTGTGGTACATATTGTTTTTAATCATGTTGTTTCCATGAAGACAGTCAGCCATGATTCCACAGCGTGATCACGTGAACGATCGATGGGGTGACGAAATATGGGTGCAAATATTTTTTCTAGAGGAAACACCTTGAGAGGGTGTATGGGCTATACCACAATCTGTATATTAGAACATGATACTCATGGTATCGGCTATTTGAATGAGCATGCTAAGATAACATCATGAGTTTTAGAAATAGACACCCTTAATGATCTGAGGCAAACCTGGCTCTCATGCGGATAAGGACTCTCTTAAGGTGGTGATGGAGTTTTCCATCAATTTAGGACCCCATTGTATCATATGGAGGTCCTCGAGGTGAGCCTTCAACATGACTCGGTATGGTGATGATGGGGTTTAGATTACATAATATTATGATTAGGTTGATCTAAATTGGATAGATTTTGGGAAACGTATTACATGGAGGTGTTAAAACTATATATTCTAATGGTTATGAATTCCCAAGATCTTCTACAGCTCTAGGAAGACTACATGTGGGTATCAGAGTATTCATTGAGGAATACTAAACTTACTATGTACTCAATTTATATGATACACAACCATTGCATCAGGGCTGAGACGATTGATAAAGGTGTGGTTAGGGACAATCGTTCCAAAATTATGCTTTGTGCATCCATACTTGTTATAGGGTGCTAGAGAGAACCTTTTTGGATAATAAGATTCATCATGTGGATATTAGCATTGGGAAAGAATGATAATAGTCATTAGGAACAGGATTCCATTGTTTGTATAAGAGATATAGACGTGTAAGATATTCTGAGGGGAGGTCCTAGTATTGGGGATCAACAACTCAAGAATCATAATGTGTTTCCATTCATCCAAGAGAGAAAAAATACTGTTCATGAGATGGTAGGTAACATCTCAATATATATTTCCCACCACATCGTGTTACTCAAAAAAATAGTGAATGGGCCATCGAGGTAGAGATGATGACCTGAACTGATTGATGTGTAGGGATAAAAACATATAAGTGGATCTAGGGGATCAGTACGAGATGTTTTACATTTCAACATGATTCCCCCACCAACCCCATGTGGTCTACACCAGTCTAAGGGAGATAGATGATTGGGTATGTGGAGAGTTGCATGTCGTTATGTTATATGACACAAGGGATCCGGAAAGGAATCAAGGTATAGTTTGGGTCTATTCGTGGATACTATATTCATATACACAAGTGATAATAATAATCCCTTATCACAACTATTGTTCAAGAGATAGTGGTTCTGGTTAAACCAATTACATTACACTTTCATTTGAAGATACTTATGGGAGGAGAATCGATAATCACTGTAATGATAACAGTGTGATATATCCCTTGAGGTGATATTTTTAGTTGAAACCTCTTGGTGATATGATCATGGCCTTATGATGTCTTTCTTATTATGGATTAGTAATTGACATTTCATGCTTAGATTGACTATTTGATGAAAATTGTGTAGTATGCCCGCAGTGATGGAATGTGGTTTTACTTAGTAGGTGAAAAAAGAATCCTAGGTTTCATATGATAGTATCATGCATAGTATAGTGTATTTGATCACTCAGGAGTCGGCTAGCCATACTTTTGGAGTAGTGTATGTTACGATTTTTCAACTACCAGTTGTAGTGGTGGAATATGAGAACATCTTCCCTGAATATGTTCTATGTTTACCTTGCTATAAGGAATTAGGAATCTGTATTTTTTCTAGACCCTGATATTGCACCGATATCATCATCAGTATATTAGATGGATTATGCAATTCTTTCTTGAGATGAGGGTATAGGTGGGGGGCATGTGTAGAAAGGGATTAGTAAGACCCAGCGTTCAAAGTTATATGTGGATTTCCAACACATTAACAATGTGACCATGATGAACGAGAATCCACTAACTATGGGTAATTGAACACTTCAATCAGTTTAAAGGGGATGCATTTTGCAGGGGTAGAAGTGTGCCTTTAGGATATTTAGTAGTTATGATAGGGATTTTCATGTTCCCTGATCACGAGGTTACCAATAGAGGGATTCATGTATGTAATTTTATATGATGCATCATGGACTTGACCAGTTATGACATAATACAATGGAAAGTAGTGACATCCAATGGTTCCCGTTAGTTGAGGAAAATTGAGTAGAACTATGTGACCCATAATCATGATATGGAAATTGTAATCATTGAATTGAATATTTGGAAACACTACCAGATGGATTGTAAATTTATCATCTACTCACTATATAAGAATATTAATTATATCTTGTATCATATGGATCTAAAATTGAGAGAATGTTGTTTCCAAGACTTCCTCCATGACAATGACTTTGATATAGTATATACTCCTTCTAGAGAAACAGGGTAGAGAATTATCCCTGTAATAGATCGAGTTCGTATGTTCCAAATTGAGAATCAAAACAATTGACATTATTATAGTTATCCATGGTATATAGTGATGTTGAAACATTCTTCCAATGGGTGGTTGTTACACATCCACTCTTATTGGGAGTCAGGGAAGCCAAAATCAGTGACACAAATAGTGAAACATTATATGATCAATTTTCCACATAGAATTCCCCTAACTGATATTTAAAAGCTGGGAAGAACATCATTCCTTTAAGAAGATGCATAGTAGTACTAGTGGATACCTTGTGTGGAAAGATGCATTGGGGTTTGCATGAGGGTGTTATGGAAGACACCAAGGATAATGTAATAGTTGGACGATGGTCTTACCAATTGGCGTCAATGTTGATTTCTTGTTTGTAATAAATTTGGTAGATTCTATACTCATTGTGTTGATGACTTGTACATGGAAGGGTATCTATTTTCTTCCTGGGATTCCCAGAAGGGAGTGAGAATGGATATCAATGGACATCATAATAGGTTTACCAGATACATCTAGGGGATATGATAACATCTGGTGATACTGGACTAACTCACCAAGTTGGTCACTTCTTATATTTTAGAGAGAAAAGATTATTACAGAGAATCTGATGAATTTACTTGCATGAGATATTGTGGAGACACTTTAACACAGCAACTAAAAAACATGTTTTACATTTTCCATAACTAAATAGAAACTTAGGGTATCAAGTTACCTGATAATTCCCTGGAAACATTGGATAAAGTTGTTTATTGTTACCTCCCATTGGAAAATGATAAACGACAATGAATTCTTATATATCAAAAATCACATATTGTGGATCACAGATCGAGGATAGATGGGTGATCAATGATGAGGATGTAATCTATCTTCATCAACAATTGAAGTAGATCCAGGTAGGGGGATTATATTTCATTCTAATTTTTTATCTAATTTTATTTCCAGGAATGTACTTTTACCAATATAAGAAAAAATTGGTCAAAAATTAGATTATGAATGCGGGATGTGTAATAATTACTATAATATTTAATGGAGATAAATTTGTGTGATTATTGTTTTGTTTCCTTTTTCTGATGGGATTAAGGATGTAGGAAACTGTGAAGGATAAAATCCCCCCTTCATGCATTATTTTTTAATCTCTTATCCCTATTATTTGTGTTGTTTTTTGATGGACCATTGGAGTCAAGAAACATTTTATTGGGAGGTTCTTAATATTATCAGACTCCCATAGAAATGGAAAGAAAAAATGAAATCTAGGGTAGTGAAAAATGTGATTTGAGGATCACTTATATGGGCACATTTAGAAAAATTGAGAACCATGGTGAGACTGAAGACCAACTAAAGAAGTGATGATGGCGGCAGTGTGTGGTGGAATTGACACTGGGAAGTAGCGGATGTAGGTGCAAGTGATTCCATTTGTAATCATTGTGGAGTGGCAGTCTGGATTCGCTTGCTGGAGGACCGTGAAAGGCCTCTGCAGATAGGGCAGGGGGCCATTCCACACTAGTTTGGGGCCACAATCCAATTTGACTGCTACAGGTGGTCACTCGAGGGACTACCGCATAAAACATTGTGGTTGCAACACATTGAAATAGAGAAGATTTGGTCACCACCACATCCATATCAGACGAATCAGTTCACTTTAGAAAACTGGGATGGTGCTGATGGGATGATCTGGATGTCAGTCATATTAACCCGAAAGGTTGGGTCAGGCCCCACAAGTCTGTTCATACCCAGTATGTATGTTTCAGTGGGACCAAGACCCAATTGTCCATTTTTAAAAAAATTCCCATAACACTCAAAACTTAAGACCATTATATATGTCATTTTGGCTTTGGGACCCTCATGACGAGGCGGTCCTTTTGAGGGACTCTAAATGAGATTTTTTATGGAAGTGGTCAGATGGATTTTTGGACCCAGTGGTATGTGCTCCCTAAATTAGTATTCTATGGATGGAATCATGTGGCTAACTACGTCCTAGGATTTATGTGAATATGTATAATTCAATTATTACCAAGAATATATGTCTTTTTATAGAATTTTTTTCCTACCAAGATTCATTCGTTAATCCCATATTGCAATATGGTGTAGGTCCTCTAGTATTTGATGACACTCCGTGTGTACCAACACTCCATGTATTATAATCACTATGTGAGTTATATACACTCAGTGTGATACCTACACTCCATATGTTACTAACACTCTATGTATTTCCTACACTCAATGTGTTACCAACACATCATGTGTAATAACCTCAGGGTACTATAGATTCTTAAAATAATACTATTTTCGTACCATAGACATATAAATGGTGTGAGCTGACTCTAGTGACTAGCTTCTATGTACCTCTTAGAGGCCACACTCTGTGTTCCTATTTGGTAGTATATGTGGTGTTCCTTAATTGAGTTCCATTTTTGTGTTCCTCAGTGTTTCCCCTTCATGGTGTTCATTCATGGTTTTTGTTAGTGTTATTCCATTATGATGAAAAATAGTGGTTTCCCTTCATGGTTTTACATGGTGTTTTTCCATCGCGGTGTTCCTTCATGATGTTCTATCATGGTGTTCTTTAGTGGTGTTACTTCATGGTGTTTCTTAATACTCTTCTTTGTGGTATACACCATGTTATTCATGATGGTCTACATTGGGTAATTCCATTGTGGTTTGGGGTCCCTAATATGTATTGTTTTACTCACCCCTGTACAAGTTTCACCTGCACATGTAGTGTCTTGTGCATATGATTGCTAGCTTTTATGGATTCCATTGTTGGCTGGAGACTGGTGATGCTTCAGGGTGACCAAATAGATCTAGTATGCTTCGGTAATATTCAGACTTCTCACTATACATACCCATCATGTAGGTTTTTTGTAGATGATATCCAGGAGCCTCTACTTTTCTATTTTAACTGGGCTTCTTTTTGGGCATGTTTATTGTTTTTTTGTAATATTACTCTCAGTGGTTTTCTTAGTGGCATCCATAAATCATTACTCAGTGTTTTTTGTTGATAACTCTAGATTGGATAGATGTGAATATTTATACGTAATTTTGAAAATTCTTTCCCTTTTTTGAAGACACCCAATCAATGCTTGTCACTGGCCCCCGCCTATGGGAGGCGGGCATGGGGTATTCAGGACACGAGCCCTTGGAGATGATTCGTGGTAGTTTTTAAATACATAATCAATGTGAAATACATTATAATAACATAATTTGTATTAAATGATATAGATTTTATCAAATTATACATTTTTAAAAAATAAAAATATAATTTCACACTAGAAATTTTTTAGGTAAGAAGGTTTTTTTCGATTAAATCCAATATTTTTCACTATTCATGAAAAAATGATACTTATCACAAAATTTCATCAATTAAACCAAATTAAATATCATATTTTTATTTAAATTAAAAAATTTATTTTTTCACATATTATTTATAAAAGTATCCTAAAAATGGATTCAAAACATGTCCACCATCAAAAATATGAATTTTTTTACAAAAATACATCTTCTATGAATAAAATTTGATTTCTTCTTATATTATTTCTATAAGACACATATGATGAATGTTAGAATTTACATTGAGTACATATTTTATTAATATAATCCAAAAAAGTGATTTTATTATATTATAAACCCAATTGATCTCATTGATATTGTTTTTCATAAAACAATTACTTTTATTTTAAAAAGGATTTTATATTTGTCTATAAATAATTGGCCTCAAAATAATTTATTATATATACATATGTAAATAATATGTTCATAATTTATTTAAAATTTTTATTAATATTAATTATAACAACTAGGTTATAATAGTAAAATTTATATAATATTGTTTAATTGTTCTTTTAAGCATAATGTGGCATTTTTTATACAAGATATGACATATTTATTCATTTTTAAAAACATTGGATGTTAGTATACATATTGTGATACATATATTTGTGTACATATGTATTATATATATATATATATTCCCCCCATTTTTTAACTATTTGTAATTTTTAGGCCATGATCTTTTCAATTCATATCAAACCCAATTCATATATGAGAACCAATAATTAAATTTATATATTTACATATATTTAAATCATTAAAATTATATTAATTTCAATAAAAATATATATCTATAAAAATATTAACTTATAAATTAATTGAAAATTTTAAACAAAATTGTAATATAATATAAATATATATGAATTTTAAATAACATTAAATATGTTAACAAAATATATCGATAAACTTAAATACGATAATTATATTTATATATATTTTTAAAATAATATTCATAATAATTTTTTAATTTTGAATTTATTTTATTTATACATATGTATATTTGTTCTTGGAAAATAGTCTAAAATATTTTTTATAAATTTTAAATATCATTACCACATATATTAATATATGTAAGCTCACACACATACAAAGAAATCTATATATTTTAAATATGTAAGTTTTTTGTTATAAACACTATAATTTTATATAAAATATATTAAATTTAATTATATATTTAGTTATATAGTTTGTATATATATATATGTGTGTGTGTGTTATTAAAATTATATATATATTTTTAAATAGTGATAATAGAATAAAAAATCTAAATGAATTAAAAAATAAACATATTATATATAAAGATATTATTTGATAGGTAAATGATATATATATATATATATTATTCAAGGTACAAATTATCTATGATATTAGAGACCTGATAGTGGGTGTACTTTTATTAGGGCTGGTAAATGTTTACGATTATCATTGATAAAATATAATAAAAAAGGTTTCCTTTTATCTATTTTTCTTTTACTCATAAAGGCCAATTTATTTTTTTCTTTTAGTTAGCACTATAAAAGGGAACACATTATCATTTTATTTTCTCTCCAAAAGGTTCTAGATGTATTCCAAAGGATATATAGTAGTGATTATAAATAATTGATTTAAATTTATATAATAGATACAAGGTATTTATGACAACCAAAGAAACAATGAGCATTAATTTTGTTCTTTTTAAATGAAAATATTTTCAAAAAATATATTTCATTATTTATATTTATTATTTAACTTCAAATAAAATAGTTTTTAAAAGAAATTTTGTTTTTAAATAATAATTTTTCATAAAAATATAATCATGTTTGTGATTTTATTTTACCATTTGGGCATTTTTATGGTATTTTTACTCCATATGTAAAAATACACACTATTATTAACATAATAAAATATTAAAATATATCTTTATTCAAATTTATTATATTTAATATCCTTATTACAGGAAAATGATCAATTTTTTTAATTATAATATATATTTATTTAATTCATACGTTTTTATATATTAAAAATAAGAATAATATAATAAGAGTAATGTTAATAATTAATTTTTTATCTTTTCCAATGAATCCAAAATAGATAAATCATTGTTAAAATAAATTTAACATTGATTTATAAGAATAACATTTCCTATTTTAAATATTTTTAGTTTTACACCAACAATATTGGGTGTTTAGAATAAACTATCCAACTATCTCATATTTTATGTATTTTTTAATTAAGAATGTTGTTAGTAATTTTATGAATTAAATTGAAATAAATATATTAAGATGAAAATTAACTAGAATATTTTTTAGAATTGTAATCAACACAAAAAAAATTAGTAATACATAAAAAGTATTTACTTCTATATATGTATGTAAAGAAGTGGTAAACTTATATAATGGACTAGTATATATATATATATATGATTTTAACATAATAAAATAATTTCATGTTGTTTATATTGTGATAATTCCCTTAGGGTATTTAATTATTTTTCAATTATATAATTGTTTTAATAATATAGTGGTATCAAAAAAATTATAAGATATATTTACTTTTTTGAATTATTACTTCAACATTATATTCCACATTGAATGATATTTAGTTCAAATTATAACATAAAATCTATTTATTCCTTATAAAAAAATTAGTAAATTGAATTGATGTTTAATTTTATAATCTATTAACACATAATAATCCCAATGTGAATCCCATATTTATCTCATTTTCAATATGAAAAATATCAAAAATAATGAAAATGATGGAAAAACCTTCGTTAAATAAAATTAAAAAATATTAATCTATTCATTGTAATATTTAAAGGATGCTTACTAAAATCTATTTCATAGGAACAAAAACGTAATTATTTGTGATTCACTTCATTTATGCTATTTTTGAACTATTATCATGTCCATTTTATTTATTATTTTTTAATATAAAAATATTAATACAATAAATCATTCAAAATAATGATAATTAAAACCTTATAATTAATGATACAAAATATATATTGTGGTATGATTTTCTCTGTACATTTATTTTGATTAAAAATATACATAACAAAACTATAATAATAAATACTCTTATTAAAATATATGTTATTTTAAAGAACTATTTTTTTTAAAGATTATATTTGAATAAATCTTTTATAAGATGGATAAACACTAGATTTATTATAAATTAATGTTACGAATTAAAAGATATATTTTATTATAACAAGAAATAATTTTTTTTGCTATTTTTATAAAATAAATACGGGTCAAAATGTAAAAAAATTGATTCTTAAAGGGATGTGAAAATATTGTAATTTATTAATTTTTTTAATTTTTTTATTTTAATATCATGAAATTATTAAATTATATATTGTTATAATGATAAAATATATTTACATTTTTTTAATATGACAAAATAATATTTTATCATAAATTATTTACAAAATTATTTAAATCATTGAACAATCATTATATTATTATAAAGAAATTATAAATGAATATATCTACAAACTCAATGGAAATGTAATGAGATTGAATAATCATATATCATAATCTTAAATGGACAAAATAAATTTCTATAATAAAATTCATATACAATAAAATATAATAGAAGAGGCATAAAATTAATTTTACTGTAAGTGGCACAATGTTGAATAATGTGTAATTTTTTTCATTATTTCTTCATAAATAAGAAAATGAAAAGAAATAAATAAGATGAAATAAATTAATTAATAACTAGTCAATTATAAGACCAAAAAATGGTGAAATAATTTAATATGGAATTATTTAATATTATATAAAATCATGTTTTCCCCTTCATTTTAAACAACTCATGTTAGAAACCATATTAATTTAATTATTGGTGACTTATAACCTATTTAATGAAATTGAAGAAATTTACACTATAAATTTTAATATTGAATATTTTTTCAATAAAGATGAAAAATTTTAAATTTCATTGAAATGTGTTTTATATTAAAACCATTCATTGAGAACAAAAAAATTACTACCCATTACACCATTCTATTTTTCATATCTCGTCTACCTCCTCTCCCCTATTTTTATCAGTTAATACATTTCAAAAAAAATATGGTTTTACATGTATTATTTATAGTGTTTTTACCCTCATCACTATAGTTTGGGTTGTTCTTTATTACTCCCCAGCCCTATCTCAATCACATTTCATCCTCAACCATGGTTCCCCATACAACACACATCAATCTTTATTCTGGTTTCTAAATGATTTGAGGTACTATTTTATTAATATATTATATGTTAGTTTTGTGTATAGTTTATTTTAAGGTTGGGTGTAATTATTAATATGTGTTCATTTTTTATTTTTTCTTCTTTTTATTTAATATGATATGTGTTTTCAAGTATTATTTTACTTTTTCATGAATATTTTCTAAATTTTTAAATTTTAAAAAATAATTAGAATTACAAAACACGCACATTTATGTCTTATTATCAATCATAAATATATTTATATATAATTTAACATATTTTTTACACATATAACATATACAAAATTTTAATATCTATGATATATATTAATATATATATATATTTTATTAATTCAAATTTTACTTTTACTTGTTAAAATAATGTTTCAAATAAAAAAAGTAGGTTAAATATTTTTTAGAATATTGTAAATTGTTAATATGCTTATAAAAATACTTATATAAATAATTCTGATGAAAAAAATGTCAATTTTTGTGGAAAATAGTAACTATAAGCATCCATTCAGCCTAATAGTGCATAAAAATGATTAATATTCCTATAAAATCTATGGATAAGTGGGACTATCCTTAACTAAACCTGGATGACTTGACATATTTGATAACCTGGATCAATAAATGTCCAAAAGCATGTTATCACTCATTAAAGGATGGGAAGTGTATCATGGAATTAGAATATCTAAATGATGGAATGACTTTTCTCTCATGTAATAGTAAAATAGTAAACCATTACGAATATTTTTTCACGTTGAATCCAATGATTGGATTTAAATGAATATAGAGTACACAATTATATATAATGTGTATTGAAAAATATGAAAAAAGAAATCATTTAACAATGTAAGACACAATCATGTAAACCAATCCATCTCATATAAATCAATAACATCTTCCAAATAAAGTATTAAAATAATATAAGGAATCCCAAAAATATTGGGTTTGAAACTCACTAAATAGGGTGATATGAGCACATCACCAAAATAAACCACACCGTAGTAATGTGAATATCATATCTATGTTACCAATGGTTACACACCACCTCTAAACCATCCACCAATACATCAACATGAATTAAAACTAACATAATGTCACAACATGCACACATAAATGAAAATATATGAGCCTCACACAAAAATCAGTGTGTGTATAGGGTGTTACCAAATCTAGACTACTATTATTTAACCATAAAATTTGTGAATTAACATACATAAAATATTTCACAAATATTAGTTTGATCATTATTTAAAAAATAATGTTTTCAAAATATATAGGATTTTGGAAAAAACTGATATTCCTCATTTAACACTTTTCCCAAAACAATGTATAATATAATATATTTTAATCCATAAACCATACATATCATAATGAAAATTTATTATTTTAATTAAAATAAATACTAAAAACTTTTTATTAAATTATTTCCTTCCAAATAAATATTTTTTAACTTATATGTATCCGTGAATGTTTAATAAAACACTTTCGTATACATTTTTTATTGAAACACTTTTTCATAAAATAAATTTGAAAAATTATGGAAAATATAAGTGAAGGATTATATAAAACAAATAACTAACAAAAAATAAGGTATGAATATAAATAAAATAATATTACATATGGTTAAATTAATATTTATGTGAAAAGGGTAGTGAAAATAAATTGTTTACTGAGAATCCCCAATTTAATATCACTATCAATTCTACCAACCTCACGAGAAATCCTCTATTTCATAATGTGAGTCATTCCTTGGAACTAGTCAACTAAAATACAATATTATAAAAATATCCATTATATATAATATAATAATAACAAATACTATCTATAGGATCATTGGGAGATCCAATAATCTTGTAAGTTTCCAAAATATTTAGAAAAATTGAAAAAAAAAGTAATTACTATAGAATGAACATTGATCTCTCACCAAGAATTTCAATTATCAATTTAAAAGGTAAAGTAAAGGTGAGGGAAAAATCCTTTCATATAATTCTCATATAATCATTGATTAAAAATTTATAAAAATTGTCAAATCACCTCCAAATACTTCACATGAATCAACCCCATTATCATTTTTTAAGGATACAATATTAACTTATAAATATCCCAAAATGGGGAAAAGTATAAACATGACATCACATATGTGGATCACACTAGGATACTATGTTATTTTTCACATATTGATCTATGGAAAAATAATTCAATGGGATTCTGTCCCACCATGATTTAATGCCAAATATAAAATTTAATAAAGTTGATTATTTGGTGGGTTATCGCAGGGGGGTATGACGAGCATTTCAAGACGTTGTGTATGTGGTGTGTGTGTCTTCTTATTGTAATTGAAACCCCAAGAACCTAATATATACAATAGTATAGAATGAAAATAAAAAAATTAAAACTCATCAATAGTACAATATGTCTATATTATTTATTAAAATATAAATTTATAATGGAGATAGAACATGATGATATCAAATATTAATGAATTTCACTCAAAAAGGTACATCGATTCACTATAAATAAGTTCCCTATAATCGTGGAATATAAATATAATATTGTTAAAACCTATACAAGCAATATACATAAAAAATAATAACATAAAAGGAAAAACCCATGGATTCAAACCCTATAGATATTAGGGTTTATTAGATAAATTGAAACGAAGGGGAAAGGATGAATGATGAATTACAGTGGATGAAATAAGTTAAAAAAACAATATTACCATAAAAACACAATTGAATTTAAACAAACGAAAAGTTATTATCTATAACGAAGAAGGTATGGTCTCTATGATTTCTTCTATGGTATATTAAAATAAAATAAATAATGAAGTAGTGAATAAAAGATAAAATAAAATTTGATAAAAATTAAAATATTCATCTTTTAGTGAATTATGGTTGGTCATGTTACATATAGAATAGTTTTACAAACCATGGGCCTACCATGTAGTGTGCACTAGATTTACATTAATACACTATAATACCATGGCCAAAAGGATTACAAAAATTTGAGATAATAATATAGGAACATCAAATACATAAACATCAGTCATCTCCTCCATCACTTGGAGCTTACCTCCCCCTTACTTGAATACTACATTCGATGATTAGCTCCTCTCTCAATTGTTATGGATGACCAATTAGAACTAACCATATATTAGATATTCTAATACCCCATGTATTTACTGTTTTCAAACTCTTAAACCTTATACTCCTGAAAAAAATAAAAATATTAAAAATTACTTGTAATTAAATAATATAAAATATAACAACGACATGGGGGTGTAACAATTATTTCTATTATGTTAATTTATTAATCATTGAAATTCTATCATATTAATAGAAATCAATAATAGTTCAAAAAATAAACACCTACCATTATATGTGAGAGGTTTCATAAAAGACTCATGTTGATCCAATGATTAATCTAACCAAACAAAACATAATCCAAAAAAATCCATGGGACAAAATCTTCAAACATCAGAATAATTATCAAAGAAAACACCAACTCTAAACCACTTGATACAAATCTTATATAATAGGAGACCAACAATGAGACTTCCCAATATTTTGAATACATATAAGGGGTATGATATGATATGTAAACAAGTAACAAAATTAATTCCCCAAATATAAAAATGTATCCATAATAGAGTAGAGGAAAAGATAATCCTCCACTAATGAAAACCAACTCCTCAAGGACCCAGTTCAAAATAAAAAAAATATAGAACATAATAAGAGGATATAAAAAAATATTTTAATATAATCCATTAGTACCGCATATTACAATAATAATAAAGATAAATAAGCCATAAAATCTAAAAATATATAAAAACCTAGGAACTACTATGGGAAAAAATATAAAAATAAAGTGTAATATAGGGAACTTTCTCTTGGAATAAATGACCACTGTGATCCATATTGAATAAACAATGAACCATTAAATAAAATTTGTATGATGGGACACACATGTATTCTCATATAGAAACCATTAATTTTCAAACAAAATCACAATATTTACGTAACCAATAAACAATAATGAATCAAAATCTAGCAATGATATGTGTGAATAATAAAATTTTTATTAATACTATAAATATCAGTCATGGTGAAATACATTCAAAACACAGACCCTAATCCACATCAGATGTCCGACTATTCCAAATTACTCAAAGTATAATACTAATGAAAAATAGTTTTTAATGTGTATATTTCACCTCATAAATTACGCCAAATATTCTCACATAATGTTTTTTAAAAATCACTAAAAAACCAATATAGTATAATCATCAATGATTTTTATTAATGGGTCATAAAAATACCAAATTTATCATGCGGTAGACACATGAGACATCTCTTCATCATGAAATTAAAAAAAACATAGACAAGACCTCTTATCATCATATGATCATTGGTCCCATAAAATCTATCTCTTAATAAAATTAGCATTCTAGAAGACATCATTTACATGCTCTAGATAAAGAATACAAACTCTAATTGAAATTCCCATTAAAACATTTCCCACTGAATTTTTATATGTGTGTTGGTAATTGTGGTTTCCCTCAATCCCCTGTCACATATCCCTTAACAAAAGAGTTCATTTATCACTTTAAAAATTAATGGTAGTTGTCTCATGAATTTATAAATATGATAAGGCGCCAATAGTACCACTCTTTATTATCCTGGTTTACACCAACAACATTAATAATTACACCTTAATTAAAAAAGATTCTCCAAAATTATTGATTCTAATGTTACGCATTTTTCATTCCATAAAGACCTTTTTTCAAGGCATATATAAAATATGAAAAAACCAGAACTCAAATAATTATTATCAATCAATCCAAATATAAAAAGTGTCAAAAATATAAAATTTCATTCTTATAAAAATGATCATTATTTAAAATCTTCTTTTTCTATTCCCAATTAGATTAATAATGGTGTAAAACCATTTTTTTTAAAACCATTACACTTTGATAATAGTTCATACATTGATAATATTTAATCTGTGGAAAATAAATTAATATTAATTTGAATATTTTATGAAAAAGAAATTTTTATTCCTTATTGTTGAATTTATAACATTATACTACAATTGAATTCCATCAATAACTTTTGAAAGTACAGCAAGAGAGTGAAAGTTGGTTTTTTAAAATAACAATAAAATTACATTATATAATCAAAACATTTATTAAAATTCCATCATTACATAAGAAACCCATTAAAACACTATAAAATGAATCAAATAATTATATCTAAAGACAACAAAAATAATAATAATTCCTTCTAATTAATATATAATTAATGATAAACATCAATAAAAAAAATTATAATGTTTATGGTGTCCAACTGTAAATTCATAATTATTAAAGAACTATTATTGTTTTTTTTTCATTATACATCAACGCTAGAAATTTCCAATGTTGTGGTGAAATACATTGATGATATGTACTAAGAGAAGGGATTTGATGGAACTTCTCTCTTGATGGACAATATTCAACCAACAGTCAGTACACTCCTGAACAAGCTGCTTGTGGAAACCCCTTCGGAGAGGGAAATCAAATATGCTCTCTTCTCATTAAAGATTGATAGCGTGGCTGGACCATATGGGTTTACCAATAAATTATTCATGATTTACTGGGATATTGTGTGACATGAGGTCATTAATGATGTACAGAAGTTTTTCATCCACGCATCCATGCCCTATGGTGTCCATGCTTTCTTTATTACTCTGCTTCCAAATAAAGAAAATGCCTTGGACATCAAAGACTTCAGGATTATGGCTATTGGAAACACCATACCTATAGTTATCAGCAAGATTATTTCCTAAAGGCTTGGACACATTATCAGTACAAATATTACTTCAAATTAGTTTGGATTTTTCCCTAGAAGTCATATTCAGAATTTCCTTCTCACAGCCTCATAATGTGTCAATTCCATGAGGAAAAATATGTGGAATGGATTATTTTCCCTCAAGATGGACATTTCTAAGGCCTTTTACCCCTTGAAATGGAGCTGTATTTTTGCGGTTCTTAGAAAACATGGCTTTTCTGAATTCTTCATCAGACTTTTCAAGACAATTCTCCATAATGTGAGACTTTATATTATCATTAATGGATCGCCCAGGGGTTATTTCCAATGATCTCGGGGAGTCAAACAGGGGGAACCCTTATCTAGACTCCTCTTCGCTTTGGCTGAAGATTATTTGAGTGTTTTCTTGAATGGTATGGTGCAGGATGGTCTTTATAAGAGAATCAAGGATGGAAGGGATCTCTTCACTCCTTCACACCTCCTGTATGCTGATGATATTATTCTTTTTGGACAGGCCAATAGAGTTACAATATCCTACATTCAGTAAATATTTTCTCACTATGAGGATGTCTCTGGGCAGGTGGTAAGATGGGATTAATCCATTGTTGTATTTGGTAATGGAATTATTGTCTCCAAACAGAACAGAATTGCCAAGCGGCATGGAGTTTCGAGAAGTGCACGTCCTTTTATGTACCTTGGAGTACCTCTGTTTTGGGAAAGGGTGAAAAGATGCTATCTTGAACCCATATAATCCAGAATTATTAATCAACTATCTACCTGGAAAGGGAAATCAATCTCTCAAGCAGGAAGTATTTTTCTTGTGAACTCGGTTATCACTTCAATGTTTTCCTATGCTTTCTCTGTTTATCGGTGGCCTCGTGAACTTATCAAGGAACTTCAACGTTTAATCATGACTTCATATGGACCGGGTGCATACAAGAGAAGAAACACTTAATTTTTTCTTGGAAAGATTGCATCAAACCGATTGAAATGGGGGGAATGGGTGTTAAGGACCTGAAAGGCTTCATCAATGCTCTTATAAGTAAATTCACTTGGAACTTGTTGACTTCTAATGATGATTACCTGGATTTTATTTCATAGAGATTCATATCAATGATGCATAATGGGTAATCATCATATGTATCTTCCTGCATATGGACTTCCATTAAACAGGATTATATTGGAATCATGTACTGCTCCTCCTGGTTGGTTTCCAATGCATCCGACCTTAATTATTGGACAATGAAGTGGATGGACAAGACCAACATTGAATGCATGGATATCCCTAAGCAACTGAAGGATATCTCAATTGTTGATATGCATCAAGATAGGGACCTCTGGAAGTATCTTCCAGATCATACTAGGATGGCTATGCAGAGTTATACCTTCATGGACGTTGACACATTGTTCTGGACACCCAGCACCTGTGGCAGGCTTACTTCAAGGGAGTATTATAGACAATTATGTGGCAACAATGCGACTTCTCCCTTGTGGTTGCAGAATTTTAAAAAACCTATCATTATTCCTTCCAATTTCTTGATACTATGGCGGATTTGGAAAGGTAGGATTCCTGTGCAACATCTTCTACAGCGAATGGGAATTTACTCAGCCTCTTGCTGCTATTTGTGCCCCCAGGCTGAAGAAACAATTCAACATCTTTTCTATTCCTGGAATTTCTCTTGATGATTTTGGGAACATTTTCAAGATTTCATTTGGAATCTGTTATCATTGAACAGTCTGGATGATTTCATGAACTCAATCAATAGAGCTGGTCAAAGTGAGTAGTTTTTTGCACTTCTTCTCACTATTATTTAGGCGGTTTTAGCTCAGATTTGGGGGGCATGAAATCAGGTCATTTTTGAAAACTGCATGCCTTCATTGAAGTTTGGACAACCATTGTTTACAGGTAAGTGCAAGCTTCTTACAAGATACAAATAGGTACAATGAATAATAATATTTCTGATCTCATAATGCTGAAAATGCTTGGGGTGTCTGGTAGGGTCAAGAATCCTTTGATGTTGAAATTGATTAGATGGATTCCTCCCATTTCATCATGGTTGAAACTGAATATTGATGGTGCAGAATATGGTACACCAGGACCTTTTGGGTGTGGTGGGGTGTTCCGTAAACATCGGGGCTTCTTTAAGGGCTGCTTCTATCATTATATCAGAATTGGTTCTGCACTTGAAGCTGAATTATGGGCCAAGATTAAAGCTTTCAAATATACTGTATGCCATGATTGGAGGCATGTCTGGGTAGAATATGACTCAAGTACAGCGGTGAACATTCTGCGGGAAAGTTCTAGGGATGTTTTTTGGAGTATTGTCCCATCATGGACTGCATACCTGCGTCTCCATGAGGGTCTTCAACTAGAAGTCAGTCATGTTTCTAGAGAAGCAAACCAGGCCGTTGATGCTCTTTCCAAGAGGGCGGTCATGGAGGTCTCCTCACGATGGTCCTTTTTCATCCCAGAATTTTGTTCACATCTTTTTGATTGGACGTGCATGGTATGCTCTATTCTCTCCTTTGTAAACCCCCTTGAACTACAACTTTTTTTGTTTTTTATTTTTTTTCAAGGGGCGGGCGTTGTCCAGTTTTTGGACCAGCTTTTTAATATTAGTTTTTCTATTTTTTAACTAATAAGTCTTAATATATAGGCTTTTTTTGTTTATTTATTTTGGATGTTTATCTATCAAATTGTAAATCATCCACAAATGCTCTTAATGCTCTTCGAATTTATTATCATCCTTTTGGTGTCTTGTGAGTTAAAACTCTATATAAGTTTAACACTAATTACATCTCAAGCCAAATAAGTGGGTGGGGTGTTACAAGTAATGTAGAAACCTTGATATCATTCTCTTGAACCATTATTCTTGTACTTTAGGTATTCACCAATCACTTCTTAATCTAGTGGTTTCACTATCCCCTCACAAATATTAACATCAAACATAATAATTATAAGGTCTCATACTTAAACATTACATAATCTAGATTAATGGAAAGAATTAATACTGATGATCATTTCAAGTTTATATTTTTATAGAACTTGACCATACCTATTACATAATAGACCAAGAAAATACATGTGGATTGTTACACATGGTATCCTCATTTAAAAAAAGAAAACCTTTAATCAAAACATGATTTTGTTTTTTCTTATTATAAATTTTATTGGATTCTTCCTTTATCTTACCTATCTATATACCATATGAAAGACATTTTAGAAACATGGGATTATCGAAAAATATTCAGTAAAGAATATAAAATAATGAATAAAACCATTAATACATTTATATTTAAAACCCGTGAAATTAGCTTCAAAATATCACACTTTTCCCCCATAGAACATTAACTATTTAGCTAAAATCATCTAATAATTAGACTCTTCAAAAACAACACAAAAATCATAAAACATAATGGAAACATTTGGCTTCCATATCATGCTTAAATTTAAGCTTTCATTGTTACATAGAGAGTTACCTTCATGGTTATGTTTGGAATACACAACACAATATATTCCATAAATATCTTAAGACTAACATTATCATTTACCTATGTCACGTCACCCAATTCATTTGATATCTATTATTGTCCCACAAGTCGTTCGTTAATCTCGGAACCTCCCATACACATAAAAAAACTCAATAACTAAAAAATCATCATAACACAAAAAACAAGCATAAGAGAAAAATAACATTTCCACATTGCAATCAATATAGATTCATTGATGACATTGAAATAATAAATATTTTATCAAAACAATTTTCAATAAAAATATAAATAGAAAGTTTATATGCTATATATTTTTCTTTGGAAAATATTATGACTTTTATAGAAATCTACGTATCAAATAATTCTCGCAGTAGTAGAAATTTTGTTTTCATCGTGTACGTTGAAATGAAACATTACGTTTTTCATTTAGTAAAACGCCTCATTGAAAAATATTCCTTTTGAAAACCATTGAATAAAATTAATGTTATTATGCTAAGAATACATGTTGTATAATTTTACTTCATGTATAAAAAAATATAGCTTAATGAATGATTTTTGTGGAGAAGTCCATTATAATGATCATATCATTAGATTAATGAAAAATAAATGACAAAATTATGTTTGAAAAATATAAATACACCATGTAAAAGTACATAATCCCTTTAAAAGAATCACATTTCATTCATATGTGTTATTGGAAAAATAAAAAACAATGACTTGGATACTTAACATAATGAATGGAATTTGAGTTAAGATTTCCCATACATCATGTCTAACATGTCTAGTTATATCATTATATTCTTGAATAATAAACTAAGGTTAATTTCTACATGATCATGAACCATGTTCACTTTTTTGTTCATTTAATATTAATAATTACATTTTTATAGCAATTATTAAATTATTTATGTTCAAATCAGTTTTTTTTGTCGATGATCGGTACTTAAGTAAGAGAAGGATTTGTTATAATTAAAAATTCTCAATGTGGTCAACATTCCATTATATATAAACAAGTATTCATAATTTAAATAACATATATCTATAGTATATATATAATCCATAATAATTGGATATAATAAATGAAATGCATCATTCATGGAGATGGTAGGTTGTACGTTCGAATGGATACTAAAATAATTTATTTTTCATATTAAGGGAATGAAAACTAATAGACACATAGGGATATTTTAATTTCCAATATAAGATAAATGATATATATATATCACATATTTTCATTAACTCCATCCTTTATATTTTCCATGCATGGAATCAATGTTTCCATCTATTTTGAGGGGGCGGTAGTCTACACGTCCTCAAACTAAATTATCATATTTACACCTTACGGAAAGAATAAAGATATATTGAACATATATATTATATAAGAATAGAATGTAAATAATTAAATTATATATTATATAAAAAAAATCCATCATAATGGCTATCCTGAGAGGGGGTATGAGAAAATTGAACAATCATCATTTCGTGAAGAAATAACTCACTATACAGAGATAATATATCTTCTATATCCCTCAGAAAGAGGTTTGTGTAAGTGTATGTAAAAAAAATATAAAAACAATATACTATTATATTGAGTATACAAACGTTTTTACAATAATATTGAATAAAGAGAGGTTTGGGAGTTTTATAAGAAAAATAAATGATAGGTTCTTGAGAGGAGCCGTTACCTCTAAATCGGGTAACACCTTTTGATTTGGGCCGAGATGATTTCTTGAATTACCATCATCCTAAGGTAATTCTTCTAAGAGTAATAGAAGGTCCTTATGAGATTATCTGAGTAGAATTTTGATGAGATAAGTGGCTTCAGAGGTGTGAGTAAGTTGGTAGATGTGGTGGCCATTTATAAGATGGAGGGGGGGACATTAGGAATGCCTAGAAACTGTATTTCACTCTAATTCTACTATCGAATTCTAATAGGTCCAAATTGATATAGTTTGAAGATACAATGAGTATTTGGTTTTAGATAATTTTGAATTCTAATTTACCCTTATCATTTGGCTTTAACCCTTAGTTAAATTATTTATCTCTTATAATGGCTTCTTGTATTTCTACACTATATGTTTAATATAACTATTATAATATACCAAAAAAACATTATATGTATTATTACATGATTTATAATATTATCTAATTCATTGGGACAAATATATATTTTTTATGACTATTGTATCATTTAATTAATTATTATTTATTTTTAAAATTCATTTATTTCAATTTTTACACTCTTTAGTAATTGATTTATATTAAATTCATAAAACATTTATTCATTTTTAAAAACTATATTGACTAAAATATACCCTGAAATATTCATACAAAAACATCTTAGATTATTTAAAAAGCTTAAAATTACATTTATTTTTTATTTATAATGTCATTTATTTTATTATTTTGTTAATAATGTAATCACAACATCATCATTTTTTCCGAAAAAAATTATAAATTTAATTTATAAAAATAATAAGTAAAATAATATGATGTTGGAAATAATAATTATAACATGTCATTATCACACCCATATAGCTCTCAAATGTCAAAAGATCAGAAAAATGATTTTTTTGGTCACCCATAACTCATCTAATAATATTGTCAAATGTGATGAAATAGTTTTATGTTATTATAATATTAATTTTATACTTATTTTCCGAATTTACACTTAAACTGTGATAATTAAAAATAATTACTGAAGTAATTATTCATAATGTCAAAAAATTAAAAGTACTATTTTTAAATTTCGTACCATATGATTTAAAATACTGATTCCATTTTTTCAAATTCAAACACCATAAATTTTTGTAATTAATTTAAAATTAATTTCTATTTTGAATAAGTGAAAGAATATTTTTAAGATGTGAAAACTATCAAAATATTGATAAGTGTTTAGGAATGATTTTAATGTGAAATTACATCCAATAACTAAAATTATATTAAAATATAAAAACCTAATACAATTAAACTTTAAACCCAATTAAAAATATAATCTATCTATATAAATAAATGAAAAAATGGTAGTTTTGAATTAAAATTTAATATTTTTCATTATTCCAAAAAAATAGAATTTTATCATAAAATTATAAAAAATTAACCAAAGAAAATTTTGATGTCCCACATCTAGAGAAGTAGATAATTTTGTCTAACAAAACCTATTAAAGTGAAAACAACAACATTTAAAAAGGGTACTCCATCAAAATCCATAAAAATGACTATATAAATATATTAGAGAATCTTCTGCATGTAATTGGATTTATTCTCATTTGAAGCCTGTAATTTTTTTGGATAAATATAAAAACTTTTAACAAATTTTTTTTAAAAAAAATATTCACTTTTTTTCATTCGTACCCATACCATGATATGGTGTTAACTACCATTTAAAATAATTCTACTTTTATGGTATTTTTTATAACCTAGTGTTTTCTGTAACGTAAGATTTCATACAAAACCGTTATTTGAAGTCAATTATACTATCAAAAAATGAATATATTTTAACAAAAAATTAATAACATATTCATAAATAATAATAGATATGAAAATTACTTATTCTATAAGTAATTGGTTAGTTTTATCTATCTTTCCATTTGGAAATGGTATCCTCTCAATTTTAAAACTAGGCTCAATAATTTCATTGAAAATCCCAAATATCAAAAAGTGTTAATAAACTACCACTACAAAAGAAATAAATAGATGTAAAATGGTAAACAAAGATAAGTCATATTAGTATTCCATGTAGTAAAATGTGGATATGGATGTAAAAACCCATCTTGATTTGACGGGGAGTAATAGAATACTTGATCAATTGGCTGTTAACAATTAGATAATAACAAACATATGATGGGTTATATGTTTTTAGATTTCCTAGTAGGAAATGTAGACAGAATTTTTTTTTAGAAGTCCTTTTTATAATGTTGGAGAATTTTTTTATGACTGTGAAAAAGATAAAATGGAAACATACTTCCATGTTAAGTAAGCTTTTATTGTTTAATAAATTTCTACCACAAAATCATCTTTTCTGAAAATAATGTGTATTCAGGATGAATTCACCAATCCTAATAAACTATAATAAACTTCTAGTGAATTACATAATCCAAAAAATTATACATATCTCTTCCCCCATCATGAAATATTTTCCAAAACCAAAATGGTTTTTATATGATAAGATAATCCCCCAAGAAGAATAAGCCATTATAAAGAGTGGAAATACATTTAATCTCCAAAATTAAAAAGTAATAACCATGTTCTACATAGACCATTCAATAAAAAAGTCCTTAAAATTCATCAAAATAATCCAAACGAATATTAAAACCCATAATTAATAATTATTTTATTATATAGTCTACATATATAATTTTTTTCATGTATGTCCAAATAAAATCGATCACCCATAAAGTATCATTCCAATAATTAATTACCCTAATAAAATATTTTCCAATATAGTTTAATAATTAAACTAAATATCCTATATCACCATTACTCCACAATAGAAATTTAAATTATTCTAAAATAACATTCAAATATTAGTACAAAAAAATCCCATAGTAATCAATATTACTTAGTAATCTAGGTTTCCCAAAATACTAAACATCTTCCATAATAACATTTATCACATAATCACCAAATCATTTTCTTATCATAGTATATCCATTTGATAAAACGTAAGTTCCAAAAATCAAATTATTGTTATTTAATTAGCTATTTTAACTAAAATTTTAATGTTATACTAACAGGGGACTTCATATAGGCAAGTGGTAGGAAATGCTCCCTTGTCTCTTTTCAATTTTGGGTCTGATTCCCTTAGCCTGGTCAGAAATGATGGGGTTTCACCAATCATTTGAGTAGTCCCTTTTTATAAAACTAAAAAAATAACCATAACAAGTTTTGACCTTAATTTTTTTATTTTACATCTCATTTTAATCCCATCTCATAATTAACTCAACATAATAATTCATTAATTATAAAATATATTCACAATTTTTTACCCCCAATAGTTTTAATAAAAATATTCCCAAAAGAAATAACATTGTATCTTTATCACAGTGTCCACCTAGTTTCATCATCATTTTGTTCATGAAGATAAAAGGTTTATGCATTTAAATAATAATTTAGATATTATTCAAAAAATCATTCTTCCTTTTTCTAAATAGGCCTTGTATAAAATTTCATGTGTGGGTATTTCTAAGGAAATATTTTTGGAACATAATATGTTCTGATGTATAATTTAAAAACATTTTATAAGACTTTATTTTTATAAAACATTTTTACGATGTTTGAGTTGAAACATTCAATCATAAATCCTCATAATATAAAATAGGTATGTTCTGATAGAATATATTTTAAAAGAAAATATAAATATTTTGCACAAGGATCTCCCTCTTTATCTACTTTTTCAAAATCTCTATATTCTTCATAATCATGTGATAAGGTGAAATGTCTATAAATTCCATGATAATATTTATCTTTTTTGAAAATATGATGATACTGATAAAATATAATTTGATTCATAATTACACACAATCCACAATTTTATCAATGTATACTGGAGGATTTTCATATCTCAAACAATTTCTTGCAAGTTATTTGTAAGTTAGAAAATGTTTTAGAATCATCTGACCATGAATATTAAATAATTATTGGAAAAATTTCATCAGGAACTTCTAATAATGTTGTATGAGATCGTCATCCTTCCATTTTGAACTGACATTCCACGATCTATGAAAACATATATAATAAAAATATTAAAAAATAATAATAGATATAGGATGTTATCTAATATCAAAAAAACTCATAACCCCTAATTTTTTCCTAACCAACAATTTCTTCCAATGATAAGGCCCTTATATTAATGATTATATGACATTTAGTTAAGTAAATAATTCACAGTAACTACCTATTCAGGTTTTGTGTTTTACAGAATTAGGCCATAACTATGACATAATAGACCCAGACATTACATGTGGATAGTAACACTCAGTATCACATTTTTCCGCAAAATGAAACCCTTTAAATAAAGATGATTTTATTTTTATGATAAAATAATTATTGACTTCTTCCATTATCATACCCATCATTATAACCTATTAAAAACATTTCAAAAACATTGGATGTGCTTAAAAATATCAGTATGGAAAATAAAACAAGGAATAAAACTATTATTCCATTAATATTTATGTCCCGTTAAAACATATTCACAAAAATGTACTTTTCTCCCATAAAACATTGAATATTTAAAAAACATAATTTAATCATACGATTCATATAGAACTCCATATATATCAGAAAACAGAAATTCATTATGAGAATCCATACAATACATACATTATTGCTTTCATAGCTACATAGGGACTAACCATCATGGTTACATTTAGAATATCCATCATAGTATATTCCATAAATCACTTAAGAGATATCATATCATTTACCTACATCACGTTACCCAATGCATTGGACAGCTACCTTGAGCTCAACCACATTCGATTTATTACAAAACTGCCTATACACATAAATAATTCCATGGAATCATAACATAATCATAACACAAAAAACATGCATAAATGAAAAATAACATTTCCTCATTTCAATAACAATATATCATTTCAATATATTGATATAATATAGTATTTATCAATAACATTTTCAATACCAAAATACATTGAAAGGGTATTTGGTATTTATTTTTCTTCTAATACTTTATGGATTGTAGAAGAATCCAAATATCAAATAATGCTTGTTGTAATGGAAAGGTCGTTGTCACCGCGTAAATTAAGATGAAAAATTCCTTCTATCATTTAATTAATATCATCATAGAAAAAGATTTCTTTTGAAACCCATTGAATGAAATTAAAAATCAGTGGGGTTGATTATATAACATCTAAAATAATTTCATTTATAAATCATAATATTCTTTAATGTTAAGAGATTGAGACGATGTCCATTACAATGGTTGTATCATTATATTAAGGATAAATCAATGAAATAAAAATGTGTGACACATATTAAGAAACCCAATATATGTACATATATATGTGTAATATAATTATAGGTCATAAAAACATGTTACTGAAAAATAACCAATGACATGGATATTTAAAATAATGTATGGAAATTGAGTGTGGATTTCCCTTACCTGGAGTCTGACTTATGTGGTTCATTATTTATATTTTGGAGAAATAAACATCGATTAATTTATAAATTCATCGGAACCATTTTCATGTTTATTATTCATTTAATATTACTTATTATCTTTTTATATCAATTATTTAATTATTTGAGTTCATATTGGACACTTTGTCGATGTTTGGTACATGAATCAAACATGAACATGTTATAAATAAGAATTGTACATGTTGTAAAAATTCAATTATATTCAAAACTGTAATAATGATTTAAATATAATATATTTCCATTATATATATATATATATTCATTTATTTAGTTATAATAATCCAAAATATTTAGTGATAAGAAATAAAATAACTCGTTCATGGGGACGGTAGGTAGTATATACGCATGAATGCAAATTTCATTTCTTTTGTCATATAAAATGAATGAAAACTAAATGATAGAATGGTGTATTATAATTTTGAGTACATTATATATGTTATATATGTCACATAATTTGTTAACTCCTACATTTATATCTTCCATGTATGGAATGAACGAGTCATATCACATTGTGGGGTGGTAATCCATACTCTATGAAATAAAATTATCGTATTTACACATTATGGAATATATGAAGGTATGTTTCAAATAAAAATTAATGAATATTATAGAAAATATAAATTTAATATATATCATATTTAAATATAGTTCCTTCATAATATCCCTGATGTGGGGTGAAAATATAACAATCATCGTTTTGTGAGGCATTAGTTCATTGTACAAAGAAAGGGTACATTCTGTATCCATTATATGGGGGTTTGAGTCAGTGTAGGTCTGACCCTTAGAATGAAAACATACATGTATATTGAGGATACTGGTTTTATGAAAATTGGTGGAATATAGTTTTTATAGGTTTAGGATATGGAATATAATTGAAAGAGTACGACAGAAGATGTTACCTCTAAATCTAGTAACTCATTTTAATTATTGCCAAAAGACTTTCTTGAATTTACTTATACACAAGTTAATTCCTATTAGAGTAAGGGAGGAAATTTTAGAGATTTTTTGAGATGTATTTGACTAAGAAAAGGGGAATGAATGTTTTGACTAAGTGGGTAGAAGTGGTGTTCTTTTAATATAGAGTGGAGTGGCACTTTCGGAAAGTGTTGAAATATTATTTTATAATAATGTTATTTTCGAATTATAATAGTTCCAAATTGATATATTTCGAGGATTAAAGGAATATTTGTGGAAATACTCTCAACCAATATTTTTAAGATTATATTTGGTCAGAAATTTAACCTTATCATTTTTTCTTAACCATTATTTAAATAAATTAACTCTAACTAGGTCTTCTGTTATCTTTCTACAATATAATTAATCTAGTCACTATAAAAAAGCCAAATGAACATCTATTTTTATAATTAATGACATTGGTAACATTATCCAATTTAGTATTCAAAATATCCGATTTTGATGTCTATTATATAATTTAATAAACTTTTATTTTTTTTAAAACTCATTTATGTCAATTTTGACAATATTTATTAATTTGTTTTAGTTTATATAAACATAATTAATTCACAAGAACTAAATTATTAAAAAATAGAATGTCAATATAGTCCAGAAAATTAATTTATAGAATAGAAATATTCAAACTACATTTATTTTTCTATTTTTAATATCATTTATTTGAATATTTCATTAATAAGGTAATAACTACATCATCATTCGGTCATAGAAAATTTATTTATTTAATTTGTAAAAATTATAACTAAAATACCATGATGTTGGAAATATTATTATATTTATAATTAGTATTTATTGTCAAAGACATCAGTCATATAACCCTATATTAATATTTTATTTTAAAAACAGATTAATGATTTTGTTATATTTCTCCATACATTAAATTAATTATTATAAGATGTCATTATCACACCCAAGTGGCTCCAAAATGAAAACACCTCTGACTAAATATGGATTATTTCACCCATTACACTTCCAATATGATAAGGACCCATGTTGGCATATTTTAATATTATTATAATATTATTTATACCCTTATTTAATTATTTTGTCAATTAACCAAGGTAATTAAAAGTTATTAAAAAAGTTATTATTCATTATTTCATAAATTAAAAGGTACCTATTTACTCAATTTGGACCATCTGATTCCAAAAATGGAATCCATTTTTCAAAAATAAAAAAAATAGAAATTTATCTATAATTAATTCTCGTTGTCAAAACCAGAAAACACATTTTTCAAGAATTACAAACTATCAAAATATTGACAGTTGTTTATGTCTAATTTAAATTTGAAATTAGATCCAATTAAAAAAAATTGGATTAAAATATAAAAACATAATATAATTAAAAATAAAAAACAATTAGAAATATAATCTAACTATATAAATAATTGATAGGCCAAGGCATATTTGAATTAAAATGCAATACTTTTCACTATTCATTAAAAAATGTATTTTATCATATCCCATGTAAATTTAGATGTCATGGTTCTATATAAGAAATTTATTTTATAACATAGTAAATATAAAATGAAAAAACTATATTTTGAAAGGAATATCCATCAAAAGTCGCTAAAAGGAGCTCTTAAAAATATTCGAGTATATTATTTTTAAAATAGGATTCATTCTAATTTTAAGCATTCAATATTTTTTGGATAAATGTAAAAAAAATTACAATTTTTCTTAATAATATTGTACTTATTTATGTTCATTATCTCTAATACAAGGGAATGGTTTTAAAAATTATTTTAATTTATTCTATTATTATTGTATTATTTTTTCGTATAACCTAGGGTTGTTTGAAAAATAAGATTTCTGGAGAAATCATTTTTTTCATGTTGTGTAGATTATTGTAAATGGAATCCCATTTTGCATAAATTTATTTTATTATTCATAAATAGTAATATATATATGAAAATGTATTATTCAATAATTAACTAGGATGTACCAATAATAAAAATAGGGGGCATTGATTCAATTTTTTTATGGAACAATATAGGTTGACGGGACATGTAACTATACCTAACACATAATATGGAATTAATAGAGTTTGTGAACATTATAGGCTAAAGAAAACTATCATGTATTCATACTATCACTATGTAGAGATAATTTCACACCCAAAAAACAATAATGAATTATATTTTGGAAAAAATTATACATGTTGTGTCCAAACATTATACGTTGTTAAATTTAATACACATAGTTTTAAATCAAGATATATTTTAATTAAAAAAATGTATACATATAATAAATAGTAATGTAAATCCATATGAATATAAAAATATGACCATATTGACCTAATAAATATGAAAAATAAAATTGTGATGAAAAAAAATAAAGGTCTCATAGCTAGATGAATTATCTAATAATATAACATCACCAAAATGAACTACAACTCAACATTGGAAGATTATCCTCCATTTTACCCACAATCTATAACTTCATCAAATCCATCCCCATTGGAACAAAGTCAATAATAAAATAATGGAGACACAACTTGGTCTCCTGAAAGGAACATTATATATATATATAAATAATAGTGTGTATGTAGGGTGTGAGACAAATATGATCAGCAATATTTTTCAAATTACTTGAACAATTTATTTAATACATATCAACATAAATTATAGTTTTTATGTCATATAGAAAATTAATTTTTTATAAATTTAAATAATTAAAAATAAAAATTTATCAGATGATTAAAAGTTTATAAATCAATATATGTATTGTTTTGAAAAAAAAATTAAAAAATTTGAAAAAATAATATATTCAAAAATAAATCGGACAACCAATTTTTTTTAATGTAATTTAATTTAAATTAACCATTATATGTAATGGAGAATCCATTGTTTATTTGAAAAATACGTTCAGAAGACATTTTTCAATATAATCCCTTTTTCATTGAAAAAAATTGTAACATAAACTATTACACAAGTAAAAGAATGTCTAACATCTAGTAGAAGAATAACGAAGATATATAAAATGAAACAAAAAATTACATGATCTCAAACAAATAAAAATGATTATAAGGGGATATAAAAAATGTTCATAAAGGAAATATGTTTGGTGATATTACTGTTAATGTCAAAATCATCTTGGGAAACTCAATAGTTTTTAATAAAACATGATCCTATTAAATTATGAAATGGATCTAACACACGACCTACACTGAATTTGTAAACAAAAAACAATGATACATAAACTATATATCCATATAACCGGATCCCCAAGACACTGAAATTCATTCAACTAGAGAAAACATGAACATTAAAATCTATCTACTATATCATAAACCTCAATCATCCACTTTTGTACCACGTCTTCAATGATAATACAAAATGGGAAGTGAGGAAAATATATTTCCACATATTCATATCAGAGTTGATGATTAAACATAGACCATAAACCTCATTTCACCACCAACATTCTCTTAAAAAACATAAAATTTAATTTTTTTAATACATCAAATTTTAATTCATAAATTGATCATAATATGGAAGATGATAAATATCTAATGAAAAAGGGGGATCATAATAGGCTGTTCCATAATCATAAATTTATTTTTTAACATTCACGCCATTACGTAAAATGTAATGTATAATTCTAATACATAAATTGTGATTTATAAATCAAAAAGAGGATCCACATATTAAAAATAAAATTTTCCTATGTAAAGAGTCCCTTAAATCCAATGAACATATTTAATTCAAAACACACCCTAAAAACATACATCATATTTATTAAAATACAAAATATTGATAAAATCCTTATTTTAACACCAAATTAATATAAGGAGACTATATGTAATTTTCAATATCACCTTCCAAATATATATAATTTAATTTAAAAAATATTCTATAAATTCAATGGAAATCCCATAAGCCAAGTTGGTTGTTGATTCATTAAATTTTATGAATAACAAACAGTATCATATATATGTATTTTTTAATAGGATTGTATTTCATAAATGTTCATGAAAATTATGATATGTTATATAATATGATTTTAGATAATAAAACAACATCATATTTCTAGTAATAGTTGGATTTCGGTTGAGGAATGTAAAAACGGAAAGATATGAACACTAAAAATCCTATGAATCAAAATAATCACATTAAACTATAATGAGGCATCCCATACATATGATGTTCCAAATAGTTTTTGGAATTTGTGCTCTAACAATGCACACTACACCAGAATATATCTATATCCCACAAAAGGTCTGGATCCATGGTTTTCAATAAATAAAAACCGACCATGACACCCTCCAAATTCATTTTCTATTCCAACTATAATACATATTACTCAATAAAACATTCAAAATGTCAGTATTAATCTAAATTTTAATCATATTTATTATAATAGTGACATTGGGGTGTTATAAAGAAAAAATTTCTGAAAACTATTAGAAATTATAGAATAGTAAATCATTAATTATAATGATGGACATTACATTAGAATGATTCATGAATAATTAAGGAAATTAAATTATTATTAAAATGATTAGATAGTAAAATAAATGAAAAAAAATATTTTCGTATTTAACTACTTTTATATTTAATTTCTTAAAATGGATATTTAATGAATGTAGAGTGTTTTTTTATTAAATTTATAAAATAAAGTTATTCACTGATTAGTTAATGACATAAATATGGAAAAGAAAATTTATATTAATTGCTATGAAATGATTTAAGAGAATACAGGCTTGGATGATTATTTCCCAAACATACTGATCACATAATCAATAATAAATCATGTCATTTTGAATCAAATAATTCTAATTCACAATTATAGTTACGAATTTTTACCCATGGATATATTTTATTAAACCCAAAAAACAAAAAATATATTTCATTCTCTAATGTAACATCACTGAAAATATATATGGAAAAATTGATTGCATTATATGGACATTCATCATGGATTTTCGTATAATTTGAAAAATTATGTCCAACTATATATAAATTCACTTTTCCCAATTAGATGATTATATCAATATGTTAGTCTAATGTGCATGAATTATTCTATATTGATAAAATATTAAGGACTTTTGAATCCAGTAAAATACAATCAATGGTATAAAATTCTTAATGTATTTTTATTATGGTTTTCTAGTAATGGAGAAACATAATATTCAAATTACAAAAATCATGTTATTAAACACATGATGAAATATCATTTAATGGAAAACATCAATATATATTTTATGAATTGATAATTTATAACATGAATTTTTAATTATAATGTTCCTATTTTCTCTATATAAATAATTTGATGATATATAGTAATATTTTCAAAGCCAAATGATGTGATGATGTAACATTACAAGGCTAGGTGAACCATGTATAGAATTTTTTAAAAATATTAAAAATATTTATATTATGTTAATGCAGTTGTCTAGAAATATTTTTATAATAATATATTAGTGTCTTGAATAAGAAATATGAGTCTATCATTTGTTTTAGATCATACGTTTTATCCCACGTCGAACATAATCCAAATGTGTATTAGGTGTTCCACATAGGCACCATCTTGGGTTGTTAAATAATTAAATAGATAATTTATTTATTAATTTTTTATATTATATCAAAAAACCTAAATATATTCTATAAATACATTGATATTTCCAAATCTAAGGGTTATATGGGTAACTCTTGGAATTGATAGATATAGTTGGAGGAGATTATTTTGGGATTACAATAGATTGAAGTGTCAAATCCATACAATGTGGATTATAATATCCACAAAGTTCATTAATCACAATATAAACTAAAATTCATGATCATTATTTTTCATTTAATGGTATGAAATTGTTATACTATGTTTTGTAATTAATATTTATCACTTTTTATTTACCTCATATTGAAGGAAAATAAATTAATCACACTTTTTGATTTTTAAGCCGACAATTATTATGGGTTTTTTTGTTATTAATCCTATGATTCAAGGTATTTTTTTTTAAATTTAAAATATTATTTTATCATATTTCAAATAGAAATTGATCTAGGAAAACCTAAATGAGGATGATGTTCGTTTCACATTTTTAGGTTATCAATTGGTATCCCTATCATACTTGTAATCATTGTTGCTATGCCATTTGGTCAGCGATTCGACAAATACCTAGTGGAATATCATTGATATAATGATCTTTTGTGTTATGGTTCAGTTATATGGTTTTTTTGATATACATGTTTTTCCCAATAATGGTTTATCACGATGGATCAAGATTGGAAGAAGAGTTTCCATCAGTGGTTTTGGGTATCTCCCCCAAGTGATGTGATAATATATTCAATTCAAGAGGATCAATGGATTGATTCTAGACAGAAAAGATGATGAGGGTAGTTCAACCATATACCCATTATCTCCAATGATATTCTCTAAGGGATTGAAGGGCTAGGGCATGGGAGAAGCCATGGTCATGAATAGTGAAATTAGAAAATTTCCTAAAAACACAACATGTACTCCAATGAACACAGGACTTTTTAGGCTATAGTAGTGGGTCAAGGGTTTAACTTGAAAATTAAATAATAGATACAAATTGATTTTTGTCACATGATCAGTTACCCAAAAATAAATTATCAACATCTATCTAAGGGGATAAATTGGAATGGACTTAACTTGGAACAGGATAAGATGTACAGTACATAGGAATGATCTAGTATTCACACACAATCAGGAATATTGGTAAAACCATAGTACATAGGAACATCCAAGTATACAAGTGGATGGGTATATGATTCTGATCATAGACATAGGATGGTTCATGTTTAGATGTACAAAACTTGAATCATTTTTAGACAATATTTTAATCATCAAATATATATTAAAAATAATTGATTTCTATGTATATATCTGGTTCATGTGAGTATGGTAAATTTCTTTATCCATATGAGTGTCCAACATGACACTATGTCCTAAGAATATGATTATGATTCCCTCTATATGATCTAACTACAATTTAGTTTCAATAATCCCTATTTGAATTAAGTGGTTGGATCCTCTATCATATACTTTATATGTTGAATTTGTTGTGTTGGTGTGACCACCATTCATATGGAATCAATCTCAAATTTATTATATTGATCTAGTAGGGTCGGTGGACACCCCATGGGGTCCTAGGTGTGCTCCCCTTTCTAGAATTATAGATCATCAGAGATAAAATGAGATCTCCCTTGGTAAATTCATTTGAGAAAATATCATTAATGAGTATCTTCTATGATTGCATATGTCATGGAATGATTTTTCCTAGATTAATCATTACATTGAAGCCTCTTGAAAAAGCTTGTGGCTGGTAGTGTTGGCTGAGACCCCTTAAGGCATGTTGTGTACTATTAGTATTTCTAGGATTAATTATCATCAGGCCTCTTATCTGTCTAAAATTTCATTCACTTAGATGGATACTCTTTAGGATTTATTCATAGTTATTTTGGTGTTTCCTAACAGTTATTTTTATAAACACCCATTATTTGTATTTCTCTACACAGTTCCTCTCTTATATAGACAATAATCCATTTTATTTTGTTGTATATGGTTATGGAATGAATATGGTTTAGAATGGGTTTGATAGACTGTGGTGTTTGCAATTATTTTCAATTTATATTAGTCCCCTCCTTTTATTGTGTTTGACTTCATTTTATTTGTTGTATGGATTTTATTTGGAGCCTTTGATGCTTTCAATAAATTTCTTGTACTCTAATTATTTGAAATATATTATTCATGTATGGGTTTGAGTTATGTTTTATTATATTTCAACATTTTATATGATTTAATTTTTTTTGTTCTTATATATTCATTTTTGATAATATATTTTACCATACAATTAATTTAAAAGGAATGGCTATGTTTTTTATTTAAATGATTTTCAACACTGTGCTTAAACAAACAATAGAATCTTGTTACTTAAATGTAAACCTTATAACCTAGCCATTCAATAAGTTTAAATTAATATTTATTTCCAAATAATTAAATATATATGGTCATACTCATTTAAGAGTTTTATTAATATTTTAATGTATGTAATATATATTTTTAAAATTTATTTTCTTCATCAAAAAAATATGTTTTATTCAAAAATTATTTTATTTCATTTTAAGAGTGACTATTATAATTTATAGAAGATAATGAAAAAATTTATGAAAAAAATTATATTAATATTAATTCCTCATGTGAAAACTATCTTATGACTAATTTTTCATAATTTTCTATAAATAATTATTATTCAAGAAATACTACAAAATACTGATTTTTATCGACAACTAAAAAATATTTTAAATTAATTACAATGTAATATTTTAGGATTAGTTTTACGTTTTAATTTTTTTAAATTTTTATTATGTTTAAACGAATAATGTGTTTTAAAATATATTTTATCCTTTTAAATGTATTTAAAAAAATTATCTTATTCAAATGGTATTTTTCTGAACGAAAATGGGTTTCGTTGTGTTTTTCTGGTTAAATTTTATATTAACACATGAAACATATAGGTTATGAAATTTTAAAAATATAAATCATATTGGAAATTAGTGGCTCTAATTTTTAAAAATAATTACCTTTTCTTTAGAGTAAAAATTATTAGTAAAAATAGTCATTTTTATTGTGGTGGTGAAGGGTAAATAATGTAATTTTAAATACAAATAAAATTATATGAATTATCAAATTACTCAAATACATTACAAAATATAATAGGATGAGAATATCTCTACCCTAATCATTTAAGGGTATAATTTATGAAATTTTGGATCCATATGGAAAATAATATAACCATTATATTGTTTTATTTAATGAAAAGTCAAACATGTAACTTTATTGTTTTTAATTAGTGTAATATTTTTAATATGGTGTTTTGAAAAGGATTTTATAGAATATATATTTTATTTTAATAATAAAAATATTAATTTTTATCATAGTAATTTATTTTAAATTTTTAGTAAAGTAATAATTACCTTAAATGTTTGAACAATGCGAATGAAAAAATAATTTAATTAATGGAAAAAATATGATAAATTATATTAAAAATATTAATATATAAATACATTGAGATAATTAACATGATAAAAAAATTATTGATGAACCTGACCGGTTTCAAATGTAATAAAATATTTTTTTCAAATTTTCTTTATTATCTTGATATTTTATTAACCTTGTAAGGATGAGTTAAAAAACTAACACAAATTATATTTTATAATAAATATTTTCATTTATTATATAAATGAAATAAAAATATATAATCATTAGATGTGATTAGGAAATAGTTTAAATTAATGACCATTACTTATTTATGGATCATTTGACATATTATAATATCAATATTATCCACATGTTTTGAGGGTAAGAGTTAATGTGGGTTAAATAAGGATGAAAAACAATAGGATAGGGTAGAAATATAGTCAATGATTTCTTATTTTTGTTGGAAGAAATTATTTAGACCCATAGTCAAATTATCTTCAAAATTATTATTTTTTAAATTATTTGGTAAAATATATAATTTTATATTAATTTAATATTTTGAGAAGTTCCAAGAGTGACCCTCCCTTTTCATATAAGTGGGAAAATATTATTCATCTTTATTCACAAATAGAATTATATTTTAGGAAATACCTATCCAAATAACTAACTAGAAAAATATAGCTCATTTTAATGTTTTTACATTGGATAGAACGCCTCCATTTGTGGTCTGAATATGTTAAGATAAATCAATTCCCTGAAGAAGATCTATCATTCTTAATTAATTGCCTGAGAAGTATTTATTCAATGAAACATCTCAAAACTTATTCAACCATAATAAAATAATAAATATAGTACCTTATAGATACATATATTTTATTATTTTTGTGTATTGTCCTATAACCATCTCATCATCCATCAAATCGGAAAAGAATTCATCATCCATGTGTATGGTGGACTACTGCCTCATGAACCGATGCATGTTTTTTTCCATCACTATCTATCATTATTTTTAATAATTATGGAATTAGTGTTTATATATTAAATTAATTATATATTTATCTTAATAAAAATTTAATATATCATTTATGTTCATAATTTTCCTTGAACTGAAAAATGATAACATAGTTCATGTGTACTTGTGGGCTACCACCACCACGAAGCATTGTGATTCATTTTCCATCACCGCATCATTTGAATGATATATATATAACTATATTTTATCATTAAGTAAAATTTAAATGATATTATGATTATTATGGAAATATAAAGTAATAATTACCATCATTTTGTAATGTTCATTGAAAATTTAAAATGTTAATCGTGGTTATGTACGACCTCCCATCCCTATGATTATAACATAGTTCATTTTCCATAACCATATTTATTATTTTACAATTTAAATTATATTTAATGTATAAAAGTTATAATAATTTCATATATATTATTCTATATGTGATGTTGTGTTTATTTCATTGACCATAGTCAACATATTTAAGTCATTCGGGACTTATGAACAGAATACCATCAAAGAATACGATGTGAAAAAAAAATTAAAAATAGTTATGACGTGGAAAAAATTGAAATAAATGGTAAAATAAATGAATATTTTTCTCAATAATTAAAATATTAACATGTTTTTTGTGGGGTTGGTGGAAGAAGGGAAAAAAATTTGTTGACGCAAAGGATCGATACTAAGACCTACTGAACTCCCATCCATGGGTACAACATGGGTATAACCACAAAACTATTCCCCATCAAGCATCAGTAATGTTAATAATTATCATAATTATATTATTAATGAATATAATGATAGTACATGACAATTCATAATCAACTAATGTGACTTTCTTTTAAACACCATCTTTTAAAGTCCTCTTTTATTATCCAAAAAGGATTGTCTTTTAACTTATAAGGCATGAGTAGATATTCCCCCAATTATTATTATTTAATTATTTAATGACTAATTAATATGTTTTTATATTTATTTTCTTATAAAATGGATTCATTTTAGTTTGAAGGATTTTTAGATTTTAAAATTGATTTTCAAAGAAAATGTTATTTGGCATCGAAAAAAGATGTCTACATGGTATTAAATGATTTTTCAAGGGTTTTTTTTCATATGATCCCTTTAAATTGGTTATGATTTTTGTATCCCATTATACCTCATGATATGATAGTTTTAGATCTATAATATCACATGATAATATGGGTAGAGTCCCATTATAGATCATGATATTATGATGAGCCCCATTATAGTTATCTAATGCATTGGGTAATATAGAGATGTAAGTATACAATATAGTTATTCCATTTGTAATATTTATTATATGAGTTATATATAGATGTTCTCCCATGTAACATACATTAATTTTCTATTCTTTCTAGTAAGTTTTCATAGAAATCCATTGATTAAAAATGGTAAGATAATTTATTTTAATGGAAAATTATTATATTTTTTGATGAAATGTATCTTTAGGGAGAAAGGTTTTCAATGTAATTTCATGTTTTCAATTAGACTAATGTATTTATTCTTTTCTATCCCTTATTTTATTTTTTATACTCTTAAAAAATTAATAGTCTATTCATTGTTTTTCGGGATGAGTAGGGAAAATATATGGCCACGAAGAATATTATGAATAATTAAAACTAAAAGAAATATTTCTTTATTTTAAATATTTCTTATTGAAAAATTAGATACTGTGTATAGGTGTCAATGTGTGATTTATGATTTTACATTATAATATACTTTCTTAATACTCTAAAACTCTTAAACAAATATATAATTGAAATTTTAATTAAACTCTTATTCAAAAATAAAAGAATGTGTCATTCTTATGGAATGGTCCTTAAATACATTCCTTGTGTGTGATATGTATACATCATTCTAATGACAAGACTCAAGAAAATTATAGGCAAGATTTGGGTAGTTACACTTAGATTATTAGTATCCATGATGGCCCCAGTGCATTGGGTCATGGCATAGTGATATCACAAGAGGATCTATTAAGAATGGATATTGGAGGTTATTTCTAAATGTGCAGTTTGGTTTTGGATTTATAGAAACAATGATAATGTGTATTAACTTAAACATTCAGTAATGTTTGTCCATTGTTTTTGTAGATATCGATGTTTTAAATAATCTTTATTTTGAGGACATTCTTATTCACATAGTATATATTGGAACTGTTTGAATATATGTATATGTATGAACTGCTTTTTATAGATGTCCTCTTCAATCAGTTGATAGGGGAACAATGGTTACCAACAATTCACCTCATTTTTGGATATACCCAGGTGTGATTATGGGATATGAATATACCAATTATGAAATTCGTGTGTCACTATAATAACTATGACTAATTAATGAATTCATTAATCTTGTAAAATTCCCTATTTGTTTTCATAGGACTCCTTAAAAATTTATTTTTGGATTTCATAGACTGTATTATTGTGGTTATAATTATTTATATCCTAATTTTAATATAATAGAAGGAGGATTACATGATATACTTGAAGATGGTCCTTGTAATAGTCTAACAGTGCCAGCTATTTCAGAAGATCATGAAGTGATAGTTTTAGATATAGGAGGTCTAATTTCATGCAAATTTATTCTTAGTAGAGAGTTTGGGATTGATCCTGACAATGAATGAGGAATATTTAGATTTTTAACCATCAAATATATTGATATAAGTGTACATTATCATTTCATTAGCAGATAATATTGTACATTCATTCAAGATTTATCCAGGATAATGCCACCTTTTGACTACTCTGACCAAAAATGAGATAACTTTTTTATGGACAAAAGGTTTCCATTATTCATTTTAGTAGTGGTGATTGAGATTGATGAGATCCACCAACTTTATATTGTATTATTATGGTGATGAGTATTTAATGTTATCTGAGTCCTCAGGGATTAGAATTAGTTGTGTTCTAATGCAGAGGTGGGAGAGATTAATTATAAGTGGCAAAAATTGATAATCCTGGATCAAAACATTGCCACCTATGATCTTCAGTTGGTAGTGGTAGTATTCCCCTAAAATATGTGTTGACACAACCTTAGGGTGTTTTGTTTAATCATATTCTCTGACTATCATATTTTCATATTTATATTCCCTCATAAGGATGTTAAATTATAACCCGGTGAGATGGCTATATTTTTTCAATGATTATAGCTTTTAGATAGTCTATACTCGATAGACTGCGAATGTGTTGTAATATTCTCTTAAAATGATTTATTCTTTGTTTTTATTGCCACGTGATAAGAATATTGAACCCTGTTGTAGATTTATATGGTATATGATGATGGTATAGTATTTCATTAGTCGATACTTATTACCCAACAATATCTACAATAGGAATATGATAAATATATAGTCTATGTTACATTGCATTCTTAGATATACACTGGAAATTATCATTAATGATCGTACAATGTAAAGGATCACATCATTCATTTGAGTGGATAAAAAATAGTACCATTGAGATAAATGACGGAGGTGATGAGAGAATTTTATACATTATCATTGTTTGTACGTTCAGGTGTGGAAAATATTTTATAAGACCCCAATTTCAATATTGGAAAACATGTATGATGATGTCTATAGTGTAGTTTGTTTCCAGGTGACTATAATTTATTAATTTCTTGTTTTTCACCCTATTCCAGTGAGATTTTCTCAAATCCTTGATGTTATTGAGTTGTTATGGGATGAGAAATATATAGAATTCGTGATGTAGTTACTGCTTTTTTTAGAGCACACCTTTCCATCTGCTTGACTTTAGACAGTCTCAACAATTCATCCCCCGTCCTAGATATCCGAGATTAGGGTTCAGTATAGTGCTTTTGATTTCATTATATGATGGAGATATTTTATCTCCAAGGTGTTACCATGGGTATATTTTCTAAATGTGATGCTCGATCAATTTCATCATTATGGTGATGATTAAAGGAGGCCTTTGATACACAACTATTTCTATGAAACTAATTCCATTCTCAAAATGAAAAACCATACTAGGCATACCATGATAGATAAAGAGAACACATTATGATATTGCAGGTTGGAATTTGTCTATGTGAGAGGGATACACCAATCATTGTTGTTTATATGGATCAAAACAACTGCCATTATACAATTCGTATGGAACCATTTGAGGCTTTTTAAGGGAGACCATAAAAGTCACCACTATGTTGGAGTAATCATATAGATTATGAATTTGTGCTCCTAAAGAATGTGAGAGATATGAATGATAATTTGAAGAAAACCAAAGATAATTTAATAACTAAATAGTTCAATTAAATATCGTATGCTGACCAACAACAAAATTCATTGCAGTTCATGGAGATAGGGAATGTGTTCATAACAAATTCACCTTTATTTGGATTATGGACATTTTGCAAAGGAGGTGAGTTATAATTTGGATTCATTGGACCTTTCCAAATATAAGGTACAGTTGGAGTGTTTGAAAATAACACAGATCAGTTATTGTGGTTGTAACACCCCGACCACAGAAGCCTAAAGTAAGTTCATTATTATGTATCATTTTCATGATCACAAAAGATCTAGTCTCGAAAAACCGATTAGTTTAGTAGCATTGGAAGTAATATATGCATTCATATGGTTTACATTACATCATAAAATGGAAAACTACAACAACATTGTTTCCATGGACTACACTCATATCACCTCAGACTATCCCTACAAGTCAGTCATAAAATAATTCGACACATCCTGTGAAAAATAAAAAATAGGAAGGGGTGATCTCAGATTCTCAGTAGAGATCACTATATAGCAGAAACAGTCACAAATAATCACAAAATTTTAAGGAAATTATAACACCCAGAGATTTTATGAAAAATATTGTTTTAAATTTCATTAATATCATGTGATGTATGATACCCCAAAAGGATCTTTCAAACCACACATCCCTGACATGTCTTGCATTACACGCAATCGCAACCTTCCACGATAGCGTGTGTTGTACACAATACCGAGTTTTTCTAAACAACGATATGTTTAATAAACCAGCCGTTATAAATAGTAATAACCACTTTTTGAAATTTTATAAATTTTATATTTCAAAATGGACTTCATTTTTGGATTCAGAATATCGAAATTATCCTAGGGTGAATTCTTGGTATTTTTCTAAAAACAGTCAATTTTTGATGAATAGTGAAAACACTGGGTTACTATTCAAAAACCGAATTTTTATTTAAATAATTGTTTCTTTTATTTAAATTTATTTTAGGTCAAAATTGATACATAATACCTAAATAATTTCAATTTAATTCATTGGAGTCATATTATAATAATTTTTGATATATAAAAATTTTATTGAACTTTTGACTATCATTTACCCACCTCCTAGGAGATTTTGCAAATTTACATAAAACATAAAATTACCTCTTTTGTGAATGGAATTTCAAAAATACAAGAGACACAATTGATGTGAGTAAGTAAAATGTGGTTCAATGAGATTAAAATATTTTTTGGTAAATAGTAACTTTTTACTATTATTTACCACGGTTAAAAGTAAATAGTGTAATTAACGGTAATAATGATATTATTATTACCCTAAAACATGCCCTAATTCAATTGGATATGTGTAATTCGACCAAAAAAACCTTACGAATAAATTATGACCATTTAGGCCCACTTGGATTAGATTTGGACATTTAATATTAATTTAATTAAAGAAGTGTTAAAATAGTTAAAATCAAAGTTTAATAACTAAATAATTTTTAATATAGGGTTATACATAAGCTAAATTCGACTATAAATATTAATTAGAAAGATAAAAATATTTCCTACATAATGGTATTTTATTTGTAATTTTTAGACTTTAAATAATATAATTTATTTATGACACAATGATGATGCAGTAATTATCTTATTAATGAAATATTGACATATTTGATGTTATAAAAAACCAAATAAGTGTAATCTATGACTTTTTATGAATTATAATAATTTTATAGGTTAATATGAAATGTTATTATTGATTTAGTTAATGTTTTTATGACTAATCATTCTGTTATGGTTTTCACAAAAATCAATTACCAAATAGTTTCAAAATTGACATAAAATAGTTTTTAAAACAAATATTATATAATTAATTGTTATTTTATTCCTAAAAATCTATGGTTTGGCCAAATTACTTAGATAAGGTTATATATATATATCATAAACCACTCTGTGTTATTTATTCTTGTTATAGTATGTTTTTTAACCTTATGGTGTAAGAAAACAAGAAGACACGGTAAAAGAAAAATTATTTAACTTAAAGTTAAATCTAAATGATAAGGTTAAACTAGAACCCTAAACTTGTCTAAATTCTATTGGATGAGATTATTTCGACCCATACCCACCTTTTATTCGAAATAACTCAATTTTGAGCTATTAAAAACTTAATATGACTTCATAATAAAATAATATTTTTTGTTCTTCAAAAGGTGTCCCTCTCCTCCCTTATAAAAGGGCACCTCCTCCCTCTCTTCTTCACACCATTTTGAGCCTTGATGCTCAGAAAACCCCTACCAATTTCTCTTCTCCAATTCCCTAGAAACAGCCTAGAGGTCCTGGTCTTCTTCAAAGACCAATCTTAGTTCCCTAAGAGGAGGTTTCAAAAAGGAGCTTCAAAGAAGAGGTGATGTCCGTTACCGATTCATTCAACATTATTTCTTCTTCCATTTATTCATCTTTAGTTGTTTCATTAGGAATTAATAACATCAGTATCAGTCATATACTGATATGTTATTATAAGTATGAAACAACCCTATTTCACTATCTATCCATCATACGGAAAACGAAAACACCACGCGTGCGTACGTACAAAATACCGTCTCCACGCCGTGGTGTAATCAATTTTTCAACCACCACCTTACATGGATGGGTATAATGGTGTAAATAAATAACTATATATGTTTATTTTAAAGTAATATTTATATGGAAATATTATACATACTCTTCAATACAATTCCATGATCATGGGAATTATATCATTGCCCGTGCGTACGTACGGACTACCGTCTCCACGAACACGATGAGATTCATTTTCCATGATTCACCATTCAAGAATGATTATAAAGTATATATAATGAATAATACTTAAACATATGAAATAATGAAGCTACTGGATTTATGTATACATATATATATATATATATATATATATATTTCATCTACTTACATCCATTCAATTCAAAAAGGAAAGGAAAACTGTGTTCATTCGTACGTACGGCCTACTGTCTCCATGAATGGTGTGTTTCATTTCATTTATCTATATATTATATATATATATATACACTAAATATATATGATATATAAATCATGTTTTACATTCTGTAAGTATTTAAATCATGATATAAGAAATAATAATATCAAGAACAATATGTCCAAACACGTACGATTAAAGAAACAATTTTACCCAAAACACCACATTAACATGGAATTGACAAATGAACGGGTAATATAAATACCTAAGTGAACCATATATGATATTAAACAATGAATATGATTCTGTAATAATTCAATGAAATTATTTAAATCATTATACAGTAGGATCAGATACATATGAATCATATCAAACATAAGGTAAGGGATAACTATTCCAATCTCGTTTTTATCTGAAATTGTTTATTCGAATGTATTTACTGAGGTTATATTTATCATCCATGTCCTTCTTTTTAAAAATGTTTTCATGTATTTTTAATTTCCTTTTTACCCATTTGTTACTTTTACTGCATGGTATGTATGGAATCTTTCTTTTACGAAGTACTTTTTGACTTTTCTGGAAAAAGTACGAGAAGAATGTTTTCTTAAATTATACGGAACGAATGGATTTTTACTATTTTATAAAGCCTTATTTTCATGAAGCATCCTCCAAAAGATTTCATGACTATTTTCAACAAAATCCTTTTCTTTTATAATTGCATGACATTTTGTGGATAGATAATGATTATTAAGAATTAAGGATATTTTCCTCAAGAATTCATTTCAAGTGTTTTATCAAAACCATTTTTCATCTAAGATGACATTATTTCATATGTTTATGTTTCAAGTATCATGTTTTCTATGATTTACATTGTTTCACTTTTATTATTATAAAATGATATCCATTTATTTTATATAGATTATGTGATGATCGGATGATGTTTATGAAACCCATTTTATTTATTGGGTTATTATGAATGATGTATGTTTATTTTATGGCACAAATATGAATGATTTCGTTATGAGATGGGTGGGACCTATATCTCCCTCCAATGAATTGTGTAATGATTTATATATCATGATATAGACATCGCCGAAATTGTAAGTTAATCCGGTTTAGTGTTACAGTACTGAAACAAGGAGTGAACTCGATTTAGAACAGGAATTTGTCCACTATGATTGTCTTGGCAGCAATGCCTTGGCTAATATGGAAATCATAACATGTGCTGAATGGTTTCCACAATTACATGTTTTATTCCCATGCTATTTTATCATGATTGATGTTCCTTTATGATTTATGCCTTACGTACTTCCATGATTTATGTCTTTTCTCAATATTTTGATGTTTATATTTTATGTTCAAACCTTTTCATTAAAATGTTTATGGATTGTTTTATGTTCTCTATGTTTACCCTTACTGAGCATTTGAGAACACCCTTTTTATGTTTTATTTTCCCCAGGATTTAAAGAAACGTTTTAGGTAAGAAAACAAAATGGGAAGATCTTTACGGGATATGTTGAATATCTTTCACCACAATTAGAAGATTATTTTTTTCCGAGTTTTCAAAGACACTAAACTATTACGGTCCTTGTGTGTGTCTGTTTTGGTTATTTACTAAGTATTCTGCAAAAGTAATGTAATGTCCATGTACGTCAAGCATCGGGTCTCTACAGTTGGAATCAGAGGAAAGGTTTAGTCAACCATTGGAAACTGGGATGCCAAAACGTTAGTGAGATCCCTAGAGATATTTCTATGCTACGTCTAGGGATGTCCCTAAGGTTAAGTATACGTATAGGATATAGACCTAGAACTATGGTAAAGATCATAGAATTTAACCTAAGATGTTAGATATTGAGGGTACTCCCCCATTACTTGGTTGTTTTCCCTAGTATGATTTTTTCCTCTCACAGAATTCTTTTTTTGTTTTAGTCAATGGAGGGAACTAGAACGAATTCATTGAAAATTGAATCCAATGGACAAATTGGTGACTATGAGCAACAAAATTGTGTATTTTCTAGAGAGAAAGATATTGTTTTTATGCCAAATAAGTCATTTTGATATATGATTAACAAGTTGAAATTTAGTGCTATGCTTAATTCATCAAATAAGGGGATGATAGACTTTTATGCATGTTCGCATGTTGAGGAGCATAAAGAAAGAAAGATTGAGATTTCTAAAGAAGGGAAGAAGAACCTTGAGGAATACCTCCAATGGAGGGAAATATGTTATCTGCGTGGAGAAAAGGGTCATAGAGTGACAGACTGTTATGGAGTTCAATGTCTTGTTTGTGGAGAACCTAGGCATTACCCAAATCAATTCCTTGACCTAAAAAGTTACTTCTAAAACAAGGAAGGACATATTCCAGGACAATAATTGAAGAGGATGGATTGAATTGTTTATGTATTGTTATTCAAGAATAATGTTGTTGAGGTACTTTTATGGTGTATTATAATATTTTTGTATTAGTCTATTGTGGGTTTCAATAATTTTATGGTACCGGTAACCATGAAAAGTGATTCAAATATTTTGGAAAGAAGATGATATGCAAATAATGAAGGGATAAGAAGATAATGAGGTATTTGATTGTATTCATGAGCTCATGATTGTTATAAGGACTAAGTGATATCATGGTTTGAGTATATAGAAATTTTGGGATTTTGGTATGTGGAAAGAGTTAACTTTTGACAGCATTCATGTCTTCACTAAGGTTAAATGGGTATTCATTTTTCAAGAGAATACATGATTAAGGTATTCACATGATTGAAATGTGATCAACAAGATATATCGGGGATAAATGATGGTATTCACATGCTCGGTAGATGACATTTCTAGTAATTGTTTTCTTTATACTATAATCTTGGATAGAAATATTTTGGATAAGCCTAAAGATTTGAAATGGATTATGTTGAAAATAAGTTAGTTTAAGGCTAGAACTATTTTCGATATTATCAATTGAATGTCATAATGATGTAATTTTAGAAAAAGGACAACCTACAGGATGGGTGACAACCCATCGCGTCGGACAAGGCTGTGGGAATCGGACCCACAACCGAAGTATGACAGGCCTTTATAACCTACCACTAGCCTGCAGGAAGTCTCTAGTTAGTATAAATGTGTTTTTATTTACTAATTGGTATGATATGTTAAGTATACGTCCATTTAAGGAACCAAATATGATTAATCTCACTATAGATGGATTTATGTATATTTGATAACTTTTTCTAACCTTTTGTTTGAGGCAGATGGAATGACCTATCATTCTATCACATGATCTAATAAAACATCATGAAAGACAAATTCAACTTCATTTATTAAAGAGATGAAGTGGAAACTGTTCAAGGCATGAACAATAGTGAGAATATACCAAAATAAAGTAAGTATTTATTGTAATTAAAATTCTTCAACTTTAGGGAAATAATCATGAAAACCAAAAATGTTGTCCTAGTGCCATTATATCTGATGAATCATATGGTACCCTAGATCATCAAAAATATATGGCTTTGTGATTTTTGGATTTTTCATGGCCATGTTCTCTGCCACTCTCCATTAGAACATGATGGTTAGATTTCTCTTCCATATCCATATTTTCACATATGTGGAAACCGAGTGATTAGTTAATTTGGGTAACTGTTACGTTTCATACTATGGTTTTTAAAGCCAAGTTTTGGTATTCCTTTTTACGATGTAGGTTTTTATTAAAGAATATTTTGAGTAGTAAACCATTTATAACCCTGATGAATTTCAAGGGCGAAATTTATTTTAAGGGGGGTAGAATGTAACACCCAGAGATTTTATGAAAAATATTCTTTTTAATTTCATTAATATCTTGTGTTATATGCTACACCAAAAGAAGCTTTCACAACATGAATCCCTGGCTTGGCTTTCATTACACGCAATCATGGCCTTCCATGATAGCGTGTGTTGTACGCAATACCGAGTTTTGCTAAACAACGATATGTTGTATAAACTATCTGTTATGAAAAGTATTACCCACTTTTTGAAATTTTATAAATTTTATCTTTCAAAATGGAATTCATTTTTGGATTCATAATATCGAAATTATCCTAGGGTGAATTTTTGGTATTTTTCTGAAAACTTTTAATTTTTGATTAATAGTGAAAACACAGGGTTACTATTCAAAAACCGACTTTTTATTTAAATAATTATTTATTTTATTTAAAATTATTTTAGGTAAAAATTGATACATAATACCTAAATAATTTAAATGTAATTAATTGGAGTCATTTTATAATAATTTTTGATATATAAACATTTTATTGAACTTTTGACCGGCTTTTACCCACCTCCTAAGAGAATTTGAAAATTTGCATAAAACATAATTTTTCCGCTTTTGTGAATGAAATTTCAAAAATATGAGAGACAAATTTGATGTCTGTAAGTAAAATGTGGTTCAATGAGATGAAAAGAATTTTTTGAATAGTAACTTTTTACTTTTATTTACCACAGTTAAAAGTAAATAGGGTAATTAAGGGTAAAAATGATATTATTATTACCCTGACACATGTCCTAATTCTATTGGATAAGTGTAATTCGAACAAAAACAACCTTCCGAATAATATATGACCATTTAGGACCACTTGGATTAGATTAGGACTTTTAATATTAATTTATTTAAAGAAGGGTTAAAATAGTTAAAATCATAGTTTAATAACTAAATCATTTTTAATATAGGGTTATATATAAGATAAATTAGACTATAAATATTAATTATAAATCTAAAAAGATTTTCTACATAATTGTATTTTATTTTTAATTTTTAAACATTAAATAATTTAATTTATTTATGACACAATGATGATGCAGTAATTATCTTATTAGTGAAATATGGACAAAATTGGTGATATAAAAACCCAAATAAGTGTAATTTGAGACTTTTTATGAATTAAACAAATTTTATAGGAAAATATGACATGTTATTGTTGATTTAGATAACTTTTATCTAACCAATTATTCTTTTATGATTTTCAAAAAAATAAATTACCAAATACTTTCAAAATTGCCAAAGTTTAGTTTTTAAAACAAATATCATATTATTAACTGTTATTTTATTCCTAAAAATATAAGGTTCGCCCAAATGACTTCAATATGGTTATATATATATATATATAATAAACAACTTGGTGTTCATTTGGCTGTTATAGTATGTTTATTAACCTTATAGTGTAAGAAAACAAGAAGACACGGGAAAAGAAAAATTATTTAACTTAAAGTTAAATCTAAATGATAAGGTTAAAATAGAAACCTAAACTTGTCTAAATTATATTGGATGAGAGTATTTCGAACCATCCCCACCTTAGCTTCTAAATAACTCTATTTGGAGCTATTAAAAACCTAATATGAATTTATAATAAAATAATTTTTTTAGTTATTCCAAAGGTGCCCCTCTCCTCCCTTATAAAAGGGAACCTTCTCCCTATCTTCTTCACACCATTTTGAGCCTTGATTCTCGGCCAACCCCTGGAAATTTCTCTTCTACACTTCCATAGAATCATCCTAGAGGTCCTGGTCTTCTTCAAAGAACAGTCTTAGTTCCCTAAGAGGAGGATTCAAAAAGGAACTTCAAAGAAGAGGTAATGTCCGTTACCGATTCTTTCAACTTTATTTCTTCTTCCACTTCTTCATATTAAGTTGTTTAACTAGGAAGTAATAAAATCATAATCACTCATATACTGATATGTTATTATAATTATGAAACAACCCTATTTCACCATTTATCCATCCTACGGAAAATTAAATCACCACGCGTGCGTACGTACGGAATATCGTCTCCACGCCGTGGTGTAATCAGTTTTTCCATCACCACCTTACATGTATGGGTATAATGGTGTAAATAAAAAACTATATATGGTTATTGTAAAGTTATATTGATTATGTAATGTTATACATACACTTATATACAATTCCACTATCTTGGTAATGATAGCATCGCTCGTACGTCTGTACGGACTACCGTCTCCACGAACACGATGTCATTCATTTTCCATGATTAACCATTCAAGAATGATTATAAAGTATATATAATTAATAAGAATGAAATATATGACATAATTAAGCTACTGGATTTATTTATACATACATATATATATATATATATATATATATATATTTTTCATCTACTTACTTACATTCAAGTCAAAAAAGAAAGGAAAACAATGTTCATGCATACGTACGGCCTACCGTCTCCATGAACGGTGTATTTCATTTCATTTATCTATATATTATGTATATATATGTATACTGAATATATATGATATATAAATCATTTTTTACATTATGGAAGTAAGTAAATCATGATATAAGTAATATAATATCAAGAACAACAAGTCCAAACACGTACGATAAAAGAAACAATTTTAACCAGAACACTACTTTAACATGGAATTAACAAATGAACGGGTAGTATAAATAACTAAGTCAACCATATATGATATAAAACAATGAATATGATTCTGTAATAAGTCAATGACATTATTTAAATCATTATACAGGAGGTTCAGATACAAACGAAGCATATCCGACATAAGGTAAGGGATAAATTTTCCAATTTAGTTTTTATCAAAGATTGTTTATTCGTAAGTATTTACTGGGGTTATATTTATCATATATGACCTTGTTTCTATTTTTTCATGTATTTTTAATGTCCTTTTCACCCATTTTTTATTTTTAAAAAATGTTATGTATGGAATCATTATTTTACAAAGTACTTTTTGACTTTTCCGGCAAAAGTACGAGAAGAATGTTTTTTTAACTTATACGGCACAAATGGATTTTTACGGTTTTATAAAGCCTTATTTTTAGGAAGCTTCCTGCAAAATATATCATTAATATTTTCAAAAAAATCCTTTTCTTTTAAAATTGCATGACATTTTGTGGAAAGAGAATGATTTTGAAGAAGAAAGGATATTTTCCTTCAGAATTCATTTCATGTGTTTTATCAAAACCATTTTTCATCTAAGATGACATTATTTCATATTTGTATGTTTCAATTATCATGTCTCTATGATTTACATCGTTTCACTTTTCTTATTATGAAATGATATCCATTTCTTTTATATGGATTATGTGATGATGGGATGATGTTTATGAAACCAATTTTATTTATTGGGTTATTATGAATGATGTATGTTTATTTTGTGGCACAAGTAAGAATGATTTCATTATGAGATGGGTGGGACCTATATCTCTCTCCAATGAATTGTGTAAAGATTTATATCTCATGAGATAGACATGGATAGAACAGTAAGTTAATCTGTTTCAGTGTTACAGGACTAAAATGATGCGTGAACTTGATTCAGAAAGGGACTTTGTCCACTAAAATTGTCTTGGCAGCAATGCCTTGGATACTATGGAAATCATAAAATGTTCTGAATGGTTTCCACAATTACATGTTTTATTCCCATGATATTTTATCATGATTGATGTTCCTTTATGATATATGCTTTACATACTTCCAAGATTTATGTCTTTTCTCAAGATTTTGATGTTTAGATATTATGTTCAAGCTTTTGCATTCAAATGTTTATGGATTGTTTTATGTTCTCTATTTTTACCCTTACTGAGCATTTGAGCTCACCCTTTTTATGTTTTCTTTTCCCCAGTATTTAAAAAAAAATTGGTAAGAAAACAAAAGGGGAAGATCTTTATAGGAGATGTTGAAGATCTTTCACCATGATTAGAAGATAATTTTTTTCCGAGTATCTAAAGACACTAAACTATTACGGTACTTGTGTGTCTGTTTTTGTTATGTACTAAGTATTCCACAAGAGTAATGTAATGTCCATGTACGTCAAGAATCGGGTCTCTACAGAAATGTAAAAGACTAAAACAAAAGCTTTTTTAAAAATGAACATCAACAAAATATAGAAAAGATAAAATCAAATAATTCCATTTACTTGTTCACATGGATATTCTATTAGTCAAATAATCACATGCAATATCAATAACAACTTTCATAATGATGGAATGCATAATGTCATACTTTCATAACCACATAGTAAAGGTCTTGTGCCAATAATACAAATAATATTTTTTCAAGGCCTTGTGCTGAGACACCAGTATGTCTCATGGGTCATACTGATGCATCGAGGAGATATAGCGGCCTCTACCCATCACTTACTAAGTCCAATTCATTCCTCATATGAAAAGTTTTAAACAAAACCTAAACATTCGTATCATAAAGAGCATAATAAATTTCAGTATTTTATCCATAAAACATGAATGGTGTAAAAATAACACATCCACAGTCAAACATATCACAAAACCTTCAATACAATAGTGAATTTTTTTATCATAATTAATAAATATCAAATAATCTTAAAATATATCCAAGGATGTTGACATGGATGAAATCAAAACCTTTTTTAGAGAAATATCTCTTTCTATTTTGAAATAATTAAAAATTGATATAATTAAAAAAGAAATAATTTATTTTGGAAATATTCTTATATGATTATAATGTAAGCATTGATGATGTTTTAATATGGGAAAATAGCCACACCCACCATATAAGTTAAAAAAATCATTCTTACCTTAAAATTTTCGAAAAGGTCAAAAAGTACCTTGTTTGGAAAATAAAAGAATGATTCCTTTAAAAACATAGAAGGTCAAATAAGGGTATAAATAACATTAATAAATTTTCTAGTAAATAGTAAAAATGTTTTTAAATACATTTTTAAGGATCATGGATGTGGGTGACAAAGAGGTACTACAAGATAATTATGTATAAACAACCTCAGATAATGAAGCGATTGTGAAATTAACCCTTACCTTGTACTTTTCCTTGGTCAATGGAAGGTTTATCTCCTGTATAATGGTGAAATAATTGTTATTAAATTATAAAATAATAATATATATTAATATTATATCTAATATAATCTTTTATCATTTCTTTGTTAATAATATCTTAGTATTATCGTTGTTTTGGGTGTTAACTAGTTCATTTTCCTTTATATACATGGTTACATAAGTAATGTTTTTTAAGGATAGGACGAATCTTATTCATATTCAGAATGATATTTCAGTCATTAAAAATTATTTTCAATCATATAATTTAAATTATTCTTGAATGGATATGATGGGGAATGAATCTAACCACATTCGTGGAGACAACAATCTGTATGTATGCACCAGCGACAATATAATTCTATTGATATTAAAAATATATATAATTCGATGGTATATCAAACATATAAAGAATCATTATCATGTTATATTTATTATATAAATATATTAAACATCATTATTATACCTATACAAATAATAATGTATTGATTAACAATTACACCATGACGTAGAGACAGTAAGTCGCATGTACATACATATTGTGACATGTCATTAAAAGGATGGATAGAATATTGAATATGGTTGTACCATATTTATAATAACATGACAGTATATATAATATTATAGATTTATTATTTTATAATGAAAACAACAATGAAAGAGGATGAGGAAGAAGAAAGGAACTAGAAAGAGGTGATGAAATATTTACATCTTCAACATGTTCTTTCATTTAATTTGATCAAAAGGGATCCAATGGATGGAATTATGACTAAAAGAATGCCTCTATGATGAAGGTAGGACATGTGATAGATTATTTGGGTAGTTTTTTTCTGTTTCAAATGTATTAGAATGTGTGAATTAGAGATAAGGGGGAGTGCCCTTTTATAAAAGGGGTGAGGTGCACCGTAAGAAAATCTAGAAATATTATTTTATAATAAAATAATATTCGGTTTTTAATGTCTCCAAAAAGAATTATTTAATGTATAACTTGGGTTTGAGTCTCAATCCACTAAAATAGTAGAATTATACAGGTTTGGGTCATTATATTAACCTTATCTTTAAAATTTAACACTTAGTTAAATAATTTGACATTTACCATGTCTCTTTGTATTTTTATATTATATGGGTAATAAACATTCTATACACTTCTAAGATAACCTCAATAGGTTCATTAATAATAAAAATACCATTATATAATTCTTTTTTCCTAAAATTTGATTTTTAGGAATAGAATATCAATTATTAATATAATATTTTTTTTGAAGACTCTTTTATGTAGATTTTGACACTATTTTGTATTTTATTTTCTAAATTCATAACAGTATTATTAACTAGAAAACAATTCATCTAACAAACCCTAACAAGTCATATTAACCATGAAAATTAGTGGAATTTATAAAAAGCCTCAAATTAAATTTATTTAGATATTCTTAATATCAATTTTTTAATATTTCACTAAATTGTTATTTACTGCAGCATCATTGTGTCATAAATAAATGAAATTATTTATTTTCTAAAATATATAAATAAACTATCATTAGGTAAGAAATATGTTTACCATTATAATGAATATTTATAGTTTAATTTATCTTCTGTGTATCCCAATATTATAAATGGTTTAGTTTTAAAAAAATTCAATTTAATACTTTTAACTCTTCATTAAATTAAATAATAATAAATGTCATAACCTAATACAATTGACCAAAAGGACCATATTTTATTCCTAAGGTTTTTTTTGGTCGAATTACACTTACCCAATAGAATTAGGAAATGTCTTAGAATAATAATAATATAATTTTTACCCTTAAATACCCTATTTGATTTTAACCGTGGTAAAATAAAGTAAGATGTTACTATTCACCAAAAATTATTTTCATCTTATTGAACCACATTTTTCTTATTGATATCAACAGTGTCTCTCATATTTTCAAAATTCAAATCACATATGTGGTAAAATTATGTTTTATGTAAATTTTCAAATGCTCCTAGGAGGTCAGTAAAGACGGTAAAAAGTTCAATAAAATTTTTATATGTCTAAAGTTATTATAAACAGACTCAAATGAATTAAATTTAACTTATGTATGTATTATGTAACTATTTTTTCATAAAATAAATTTAAATAAAATAAATAATTTTTTATATAAAATTTCAGTTTTAAAAAATAACTTATTTTTTTCACTATTCATCAAAAATTGAATGTTTTTAGAAAAACACAAAAAATTCACCCTAAGCAAATTTGTATTTTCAAAATCCAAAAATGAAGTCCTTTTTGAAATAATTTTTTAAAAAAATTTCAAAAAGTGGTTATTAATATTCATAACGGCTAGTTGTATTGGTTGTGGTGTGTCACAAAAAGAAGTTGCGTACAACACACGATATTGTATTTTTCAAAGAGAAGCGTACTGTGGAAGCATTGGGTGTCATATTCTCCCCACCTTCAAATATTTTATTCCTCTAAATTTCTAGAATAATACTACATAAACAGACTTGGGTGGTTCTTCATCATAAGTTCCTCAGCTTCCAACGTTTCTTCTTCCAACTTATGGTTTTTCCATTGAACTTTTACCAGACGAGTCATCTGGTTTCCCAACACATTTTCACTTGCATCAAGAATTGTGACATTCTCTCCTCAATAAGACAGATCAATTTCTAGTTTTAATTCATCATAGGTGAGTATATGTGTTGGGCCAGGCATGTATTTTCTCAATAGTGATACATGAAACACATCATCAACATTGGAGACACATGGAGGCATTTCAAAATGGTAAGATACATCCCCAATTTATTCTGAAATTTTGAAAGGTCCAATGTACCTGGGACATGCTTTTCCCTTCTTAACAAAATTTATAACACCCTTCCATGGAGATACCTCCATGAAAACATGATCTCCTAACTAAAATTATAAATCCTTTTTTTGTTATCATCAAAGATCTTCTATATAATTTGAGCTAATTTTATGTGGTTTTGGATTACCTTCACATTTTATATCGTTTCCTCCATGATTTCTGGGCCAATGAGTTTTCCTTCACCAACAACATCCTATCAGGTTGTTGTACGACACCTCTTTCCATATAACGCATCATATGGTGCCATTTGAATACTTGAATAGAAGCTATTTCTATAGGGAAATCCTACCAGAGGTAAATATTGATCCCATATTCCTTTAATGTAAAGTGGGAAAGATATCAACATGTCTTCTAAGGTTTTAATAGTCCTTTCTGATTGTTCATCAGTTTGGGGGTGGTAGGCAATGCTCAAATGAAGTTTAAAATACAGGGCTTTCTGATGTCTTTTCCAGAATCGTGATGTAAAATGTGAATCACGATCAGAAAATATTGATAAGGGTACTCCATAAAGTCTCAAAACTTCATTAATATATAGTCTTACAAGATTTTCAAGTGGTAAAATATTCTCTTATAGCAGGAAAATATGCTTACTTGGTAAGATGATTAACAATTAACCATATTGAAACATTCTTTCTAGGAGTCTTTGGTAGTCCCATAAAAAATCCCATTGTAATATTATCCCATTTCCACTCACTTATGGGATGAGTTTTCATGACCCTTCCAAGCTGTTTCCTTCCAGCTATCACTTATTGAAAAACCATACATCTTTACACAAAATAAAAAATCTCCCTCTTTAGGCTATCCCTCCAAAAAATGTTCATTCAAATATATATACATTTTGGTTCCCCCATGGTGTATAGAGAAATTGGATCTATGAGCATCATCCAACAATTCTCTCTTTAGGTCAGGTGTAACAGGAACACAATGTATCTTCCCAAGTTTCAAAATTTCATCTTCATATATGAAGTCACTCAATCTCCCATCATTCCTAGAAGTAATCTTCTTTTGAAACTCCTCATCATTAACCTAAGAACATTATATCCGTTATAGTAAAGATTATTTGGAAACATTTCAAAGAATTATCAATGTTTCACCTTCCATGGTTATTCCCATATCCCTCTTTACTAGATCCATTAAAATATGATCCCTTTCAACTCTCATATTGTTCAACACTCCATGATCATTTCTTCTCAAATCATCTTCCACATTATTTTCCTTTCCTGTGTGGTAGTGTATAGTGAAATAATAATCCATGAGTAGTTCAATCCATTATAGTTACCTCATGTTTAGTTCATTCTGTGAGAAAATATACATCAAACTCTTGTGGTCAATATATATCTCACATTTTTGACCATAGAGATAATGTCTCGATATCATTAAAGTAAAGAATACATCTTCTAACAAAAGATCATGAGTATGATATTTTTTCTAATGAAATTCTAGATGTCGTGATGTGTAGGAAATAACCCTATCATTATGTATAAGGACAAAACCAATTCCATTCATAGATTTTTTAATTTAAATAACAAACCCATCATTCCCCATTGATAGATTCAATATAAGAGAATTGAAAAATATTCACTTCAATTTATAAAAACATTATTCACATTCTTTTTCCAAAAAAAATTCACCCCTTTACATGTGATCTTGGTTAATGGGTTAGCCAATCGGGAAAAATTATAGACAAAATTCCGATAATAACATGCTAAACTAGTTAATCTACGTACCTCAGTTATAATCGTAGGTCCAGACCATTCATGGATTTCTCTTGTCATAGAAGGATCAGTAGATATTCCATCCTTAGAGAAAATATGGACTTGAAAACAAATCTACAGAAGCCATAATTAACACTTTCTAAACATCCCATATAATTTAGGTATATTAAGAGTCATTAGGATATTGCGCAATTGATTTTCATGATCTTCGTAGCTTTTTATGTATACAAATATATCATCAATAAATACCACTGCAAGGTAATCAAGATATTCTTTGAAACAACTACTCATTAGATCAATGAAGACAGAGGGTGAATTAGTCAATCCAAAAAGAATTACTATAAACTCGTAATGTCCGTACCTGGATCGAAATTCTATTTACAGAATGTCTTCATTCTTGACATGAAATTGATGATATCTAGATTGAAGTTCAATCAATGAAAAGTATTGAGCTCCATGATGTAGGTAAAATTAGTCATCAATGTGAGTAAGGGGATAATTTTTCTATATTTTTATAGCATTGATCTCCCTGTAGTCAATGCACAACCTCATAGATCCATCATTCTTCATCCCAAAAAGGATATGGGCTCGCAATGGAGAAACACTCGGGTGAATAAATACATTATTACAAAATTAATCTAGTTTATTTCGTTAGTTCCACTAATTCCACAGTGGCCATTCTGTAAGGGGTCTTTGATATGCACATTGAACCATGAATTAAATCAATGGAAAACCCAATTTCTCATTCTGGTGAATGTCTAGATAAATCTTCTTCGGAACACATCAAAATATTCATTCACAATAGGTATGTCCTATATTTGAAAATTCCTTTCATCTACCTCAGTTATTTCATTCTCTTCCTCCCCAATAGCTGAATTTAGTTGAGCTATAGGGGGTGGATCTAGATAAGAATTAGGTGGTGATGTTTCTGCTCTGAAGATAAAGTACACCTTATCATCATAAAAAATTGTAACCTTATTCTTCTTACAATAAATTTTTTCATCATAGTCTAAAAGCCAATACATACCTAGGATTATATCAAATTCATTCATGGGTATTAATATGAGATCAATAGATAAAGAACATTTATATTCCCTAATAGGGAATGATTTACAAAACGTTTTTGAAATAATACTTCCCTTAGGAGTTTTGGCTGAAAACTCAATTGTTATATCAAATTGGAAATATCAATTTTTTTAGCAAAATGGGAAGATATGAAACAATGTGATGATCCAAAATGAAATAAAGAATTTTCTAAACATGAGAAAACCATTAAATTTCCTACCACAATGTCTTCTAGAGCCTAAACCTTAGCAGTAGTTATAGAATAAGCATGGCATTGATCCCTTGTCCTTTTCTGAGTTATGTTCCCCTGACGCTTTGGACATTCGTTCACGTAATCAATCTTTTCTCTATAATTGTAGCATTCAACATCGACAACCTCTTTCTTCCCCTTACAATCACAATCTTGGTGGAATTTTTCACCACACTTGAAACGGACTCCCATTCCCATTAGGAAAGTACAAGGGTGTTTTCTCCAACATTTGCTGCGGGATGGATATTAAAATTTTCACACTTTCCCCTTATTTCTCTTTATAGAGTGTTCAGTTAATATATTCTTCTATTTCTTTGATTTAATGTCATAATACATATAGAATTATTTTTATGTCTTGATTGCACATGAGACAATATCTTCTTACAATGAGATGGATTGTGACACTAATGCTGGATGGAGTAATTATTTTAACCCATCAAAGAAAAGATAAATCTTACTTCATGGGTTATGTATATAATTTGCAGCATGCCTCACTAACCCTATAAAGTTATCTTAATACTTTGCAACATTCACATCCTCCTTTTTCCCTAGATTCAAAAATTATCATTCCAAATCCGCTCAATGATCATGAGGAAACAATTTTTCTATGAAAACATCTGTATGCTACCTCCATTCCATATTTTATAATTCATTAAATTCATTTGTTTTTTGATTCAATGACCACCATTGATCAGTATTTATAGTGAGGGGATAAAGTACCGTGAAAATTGTTTCCCTTTCGTTACTCCCCAAAGCGTGGAATATTTCCTCTATGGAATTTATACATTTCTTAGCTACTAGTGTATTTGTAACAACATTTAATATTGGTGTTTGTTTCCTCATGAACTGATCTAACCTTGACCCTCCACACTTTGGATTACGGTGCTCCATATGGGTAAGGCTATAATTCATAACTAGAGTGAGTTGTCCTAGTATGGTGATAAGCTGATCAGCACAAGTTTCTTCACTAACTCCATTATAATTATCTTGAGTGGGAGGGAAATCCATACATGGAGTGCTAGTTTCCATTCAGTCCACAAGGCACCATTTTTAAACAATGACATAAACTATATTAGATTATGAATCTAAATACATAATTCTAATCATGTAATACACATAACATAAATTGAACTATTTATGGATATAATCCATAATCATAAAAAATGTTTTCTTTAAGGATGTATATACTCATTAACCCTTCATAATTGTTTGTAACAAAAATAAGATTTGTCCTAATTATATCCCTCGGGATGTGTCATAACCATGAGTACAAGAAGAACAATTTTAATGCTCAAGTTATCATTCAGTTGTAGCTCAAAGAGGTGTTTTCGGGTTTTACCCATAGGTAAATATGTGACAGAGCCGCCTCTACCTCCTCATATCCAGACAGGGATTTTTTTTTGGAAAACATACAAAATATCTACAATACCAAAATTCTAGGATGTTCTTCTACACTAATCATCAAATTCAATGTTTGGTTATTGTCTTATAATCATAGTTTATATAAATATAGATTCCTACGTTTGTATTAAACTTCCTCTAATACCAACTGTAATACACCGACCCCCGTAGCCCATAGTCGGTGCGTTATTACTTATCATTGGCATGATCACAATAGATCATGTCTCTAATGAGTGATTAGTTTAGTATCCATTGAAGTTCTAGATACATTCATAAGGATTACATTACATCATAAAATAGAAAACTACGACAACATTTTTTACATGGACCACACAAATATCCCCTCAGACTATCCCTACAGGTTAGTCATCAAATACTTCTTCACATATTGGGAATAATAAAACCTAGAAAGGGGTGATCTCAGATGCTCAGTAAGGATAACAATATAGCAGAAAATTTCATAAATAAGCACAATCATTTAAGGAAATTAATAAGACTAACAAAAAATCCTTTTTAAACATGAACATCAACATAATATGGCCAAGATAAAATTAAATAATTCCATTTACTTATTCACATGGATATTCTAATATTTGAATAATAACATGAAATGTCAATAGAAACTTTCATAATGATGGAATACATAATTCCAGACCTTCATAGCCACATAGTCAATGCCTTGTGCCAAGACTACAAATAAGATTTTTTCAATGCCATTGGCCAAGACACTAGTTTGTCTCATGAGACCTACTGATGCATCAAGGAGCTATAGCGGGATCCACCCTTCAGTTATTATGTCCAATTCATTCCCCATATGAAAATGTTTAAACATAACATAAACCTTCGTATTAAAACCATAATACAAAATGTAAATATTTTATCCATAAAAAATGAATGGTGTAAAAATAAAAAATCCATAGTCAAACATGTCACATAACCTTAAATACAATATGGAATTTTTGTATCATAATTAATCAACTTCTAATAATCTTAAAATCCATCAAATGATGTTGACATAATTGAAATCATAACATTTTTTATAGAAATATCACTTTCTATTTTTAAATTATTTTAAATTGATATAATTATAAAAGAAAACAATTATTTGTGAAATATTATTATATGCTTGAATGGTAATATTTGATGATGTTTTAATAGAATAAAATAGCCTCACCCTCCATATATGTTAGAAAAACATTCTTACCTTAAATTTGATGAAAAGGTCGAAAGATACCTTGTTTGGAAAATGAAGGAAGTATTTTTTTTCAAAACATAAAAGGTCAAAAAAGGGTATAAATATCCTTAAAACAATATCTAGTAATTATTAAAGTTGTTTTGAAATACATTTTTAAAATTCATGGATGTGGATGGTAAATAGCTCCCAGTAGATAATTACATATAAACTACCTTAGATAATGAAGATATGGTGAAATTAACCCTTACCTTATACTTTTCCTTGGTCAAGGGAATGTTAACCTCCTATATAATGGTGAAATAACTGTTATTAAATTATAAAAAAATAATATACATTAATATTATACCATATAAAATCTTTTAACATTGCTATATTAATAATATCGTTGTATTGTCATCATTTTGGTGGTTAACTGATTCATTTTCCTTTATATGATTTGTTAAGTACGTAATGTTTGTTATGGATAGGATGTATCTTATTCATATTCATAATTATATTAAGTATTTAAAAATTATTTTTAATCATCTAAAAAAAGTATTCATGAATGGTTACAGTGGGAAATGAATCTCATCGCGTTTGTGGAGACAGTAATCTGTACGTATGCACGAGCAACAAAATTATACTTTTGATGTTAAAATAAAATATAATTGGATGGTATATCATATATAGAGAATCATTATCATGTTACATTTATTATTTACATCAATTACACATCATTATTATACCCATCCAAACAATAATTTATTGAATAACAATTACACCACGACGTGGAGACGGTAAGCCGTACGTACGCACGTATGGTGACATGTCATTCCAAGGATGGATTTAATAATGAATATGGTTGTACCATATTTATAATAAAATTAAATTATATAGAAGATACTTGATTTATTATTTTATAATTAAAACAACAAAGAAAGAGGAATTGGAAGAATAATGGAATTTGAAAGGGGTGATGAAATATTTGCCTCTTCTTTAGTTTTTTTCTTTTGATTTATTGAAAAGGGCTACATAGGTTGGTTTTCTGATTAAAGTAAGGCCTCTAAGATTAATGGAGGATAGTTTATATGGTATTTTGGTAGGGGTTGGGACAGCAAAATGGCTTTGACGGTGTGAATTAGTTATAAGGGGGAGTTCCCTTTTATAAGAGTTGTGTGGGGAATCTTAGGAAAATCTAGAAATATTATTTTATAATAAAATAATTATAAGTTTATAATTTCTAAAATATAAATTATTTAATCACTATGGTGGGGATGGGTCTAAAACCTCTCGACAAAGAGGTTTTAGACAGGTTTGGGTCACTATATAAATCTTATCTTTTAGATTTAACTCTTAGTTATATAGTTGAAATTTACCATGTCCCTTTATATTTTTATATTATATGGTTAATAAACAGACAATATACTTCCAGGACAACCCCAAGTGGTTCATTAATGATACTCCAATCATTATATAAGTCTCTAGTATGATCCTTATATTTTTAGGAATAGAATATCAATTAATAATATAATATTTGTTTTAGAAACACATTTATGTCATTTTGGACACTATTTGGTTTTTTTTCTTTATTCATATTATCATTATTACATCGAAAAAAATACATCAAAACAACAATAACATTTTATATTATCATTTAAATTAATAGTAATTCATAAAAAGTCTCAAATTACATTTATTTGGATATTTATAATATCAATAATTTTAATATTTCATTAATTAGGTAATCATTGCACCATCATTGTGTCATAAATAATTGAACTTAAATATTTTCATAAAAATATAAATAAAATACCATTATGTCGGAATTTTTTTATTTCTATTGAATATTTAGATTCGTATTTATCTTATGTGTAACCCTATATTAAAAATTGTTTAGTTATTAATCATTGAATTTAACACTTTAAACTCTTCTTTGAATTAAATAATAATAAATGTCCTAATCTAATCCAAGTGGACCTAAAGGATCATATTTTATTCATATGTTTGTTTGTCTTCAAATTAAACTTATCCAATAGAATTAGGACAAGTTTTAGGGTAACAATAATATCATTTTTACACTTAAATACCCTATTTTCTTTTAACCGTGGTAAATAAAATTAAAAAAGATTCTAATCACCAAAAAATATTTTCATCTTTTTGAACCACGTTTTTATTACTAATATAAACCATGTCTCTCGTATTTTTGTAATTCTACTCACAGAAGCAGAAAAATTATGTTTTATTTAAATTTTTAAATGCTTTTAGGAGGTGGGTAAAAGAGGGTAAACAGTTCAATAAAAATTTTCTATATATATTTATATATATAATTATTATAAACTGACTCCAATGAATTACATTGAACATATATAGGTATATTGAATCTATTTTGACCTAAAATAAATTTAAATAAAATAATTAATTATTTAAATAAAAATTCAGCTTGAAACAATAACACAGTGTTTTTCAATATACATCAATCATTGAATGATTTCATAAATCAATTTCCACCCTAGGCTAATTTCAATATTCCGAATCCAAAAATGAAGTCCATTTTGAATGATAAAATTTTTAAAAAGTGTGTATTACTATTCATAATGGCAATTTTGATTGGTTGTGGTGTGTTGGAACTCAAAGATGCGTACAACACACGCTATTGTATTATTCAAAGAGAAGCATACCATCGAAGATTGTGTTGTTGTAGTGGTTAGGGTAGGTAAACTAGGTCTTGAACATGTCATAACAGAGGAGTTATGTTCACAACCAATCATATGTCTTTAGTTGGGGAATGAATAACATCAATGATTGAGCTACATTTTCATATTAAATATTTATGATCATGGATCCATAAAATATTATCCTATATGGGAGGGAGGGTCCTTTTGTGAGTGTTTAATAGAAGCATGGGATCCTTAGAGAGATAAGGTTGGGAGAATATAACTTCCTTCTTTTCCCATGAAATTATTTTGGACATGTATTGTATTATTTTCAGAGCCAGACACTCATACTATGAAATATTATGAGGCCCATTGAACCCGTTATTAATATTATAAAAATATTACCTATGTCAATATCATGGGAAATCTCTTTTATCATGTTAGTGGAATTAATCTATAACAGAGGATCAAATCATAAAAGGGAGTCCACTTCATAGATTAGATCATAGGGTTTCCTGCTGACACATAATAATCATTTTTGTGTTAGGTGTTCATCTTTGGTGTCATCCAACTAAGATAAATTATTAAATAAATTAATAAATTTTTTATTTATTTTATTAAACCCAAAAACCGTAAAATAAAATATAAATACAATTTTATAGAAAATAATATTGTTAGAAAAAAACTGTAAAAATTGAGAGAGATCATTTGAGGATATCATTGGATGAAGACAATAGATTGGAGAATCAGATAAATACTATAGGTATCTTCTACGATAACAGTGTTTTGGAATTATTCCAATTATTAAGATATCGTATTTTTATTTATCAATGAAAAATATAGACCTGTGAAAGAAAATTTTATTTTATGTATTCATAACTATTTGTTTATCCCTATATGAATGTGAATTAATTCTTCTAACAATTTGATTTAACGGTCGATCAAGCTTGCATGTTTAGGTTTATTCATCCAATAATATTGGGGAATTTAGATTATTCCTTTATAGTATTCCCTATTCATTATTAAAATGGAATAAAAATTAAATACATTCCAAACATGACCATAATTGATTCATAATTATATGTTTAATGTATTCCTCTACCAATTAATAGTGAAATCGTTGTTGGTATTTTTTGATATGTGGAATGAAAAATTCCAAGATAGTTATCAATGAAAAACTGATCTTTGGAGAAACATATCCATTCTATTGGTTTGGGAAGGAGATCGAAAACATGATAGTGGTGTGCAATGTTTGATAACGGTTGGATATGGAGTTTTTATCTATTTCATGGGTATCTTAGCATGGTGATTCTATGTGAGATGTGAATCAATCAGAACATCAATCAAGTTCTTATGAGCAGTTACAGATAGTATTAGTCAGCTTTATATCCAAGATCATTAGAATGGTCCATATCTATATTAATGTCTGAAGGAATTGGATAAGATCTATGAAATAAATATTTTTTATTACATAAAATGAACCCCGAGGAAAACACATTGTGTGGGTACCTGGATGTGCTGCTATATTATCACATGAAAATTAAATACTACATTACGTGAAATAAATTCACATAAAGTGTAACATTTTCCTCTCAGGATTATTTTTTATCTTAGCGGATTGACATCGATGTACATGACTAAGAATAAAGGAATAGTTATAGAATATGAGTAAGGTAGGGTACTCAGAACCAACCTGATACATGCCCAAGACCACAACACATGGGTATGACTAGGTTTATCTAAGAATAGGTATATGAATAACACTCTTTGAAATGGTAAGGTCCAGGTTTTGAGGTTCACATTGTGTATCTTATATTCATTCTGTTTAGTTTTCCCAATGTTTTCATGGGAACATTCATTATCTTATTATATAGTCAATTTATTTGATTATACATCATTGGTCCATCCCTATAAGGGTTTAATAAAAAACTTCATCCCCAAAACCAGATTTTTTTCCTACTCTATGTGCTCAATTTTAATATATTTAACAATAACCCTTATGAAGAATGGGGTTAGATCCTCTATCATATTCAATATAGGTATGTTATGTGTGATTATAATGACCACCAATCACAATTTATTAATATAATATCTAGATATTGATCAAAATGGGTTGGTGGAGTCTATTAATAGTCTTAGATATGATCACAAGTTTGGATAACACTGTACATAGTTATCTAGTGAAAACATTATTGGAATTTCTAGATTAGAAAAACCACTCAAAAATGTGTCATTTGTGACAATATTTCATTTAAGTGACTTACCTCAAACTGAGAATTTCCATTAACCCTTTAAGAAAATGATGTGGCTGGATGTGTTGGTTAAGACCCCTTGAGACTAGATTTCCATTATGAGTATTTCTGGGTTTTACTATTACAATGTCTCTAATATGTATTAGATATACTTTCTTGAGTTGACTTCTCCTAATTAACTATACATATTTAATTTTGGTGGAAATGCTAGGTATTTTTATACTCACCCCTACATGTGTTTCCCCACTCATGTCATGTTTTATGTAGACGACTCGCCATTTGATTATTAACTAGGATGTCCATGAATTGATGCAACACATATTAGGCTATAATGACTGAGGGGTTTACCATGAATTTAAATATAAAATAATCCCCCCATTATTATTTGTTGGTATCCTTTTTGCTTATTGGTTATCCTTTTTTCCCCTTTATCATGTCCAATAATGTTTTCAAACATTGATCGGGGATATATTTTCTCTATGCATATTTATTAGTTGAGTTGTTTAATAATTTATCTTTTTATGTTGTAGGAAATGTGTGTGTGTGTGTGTCTATAAAGTTAAATTTCGCTAATTCCTACCATGATTCTGATATGCCACCTCGGTGTTAGATTCTATCCACTATAGTATTATAGGATGGAATGGGGTAGTCATACTCTTCTCATCACCACCATAGAAGGCCCTATTGGGTAAGTTTTTTTCATTATTGATGAGGTATTTTTTAAAAAAAATATTTAAAACATCTACCAAACATGAAATAATATACCCCTAGTATTTATATAATTAATTCAAAAAAAATTCAATTGAGACTATCGTTGTTATATAGAATAGTCTAAATAATAAAAAAACTAAGAAGAAGGAAATTACTCTATTGAATATTTCATGTAAAAAATTAATTCATTACCTACTATTTATGATGAAAATGATATAGTAAAAAATAGTTTTCATAAATATGTTGTGATAAAATTATATAAAAGGGGAGGTAAATAATTTTTTTACCCAACACCACGATGAAGGATAATTGAATATCCTCACAAAAGCTTCATTAATAGATTACCTTTTATGAAATTATCAAGGGTATAAAATTTTTTATCTCTATCATTTCATATTGATTAAATTTAATTATATATTATGGAATGTATATAAGATTTAGTGAATAAATTTTAATATTTAAATATCATTTAGTATAATTCCACTAGATGTTATCTTTTTAACTTAAACATATGCATGTTCATTGAGTAAAATTTATAGGTTTGGGTTTTTAATGAAATTGACGTATTTTATGAGACTTAATTTAAATTATATTCAATACATGAATTTTCCTACAACAATATTGTCCTTTTGTTCTATATTTATTATTGTTATAATTTTCATATTATATAAAGATAATAATATAAGAAATAATCCAACAATCATATAAGAATAAAAAGAATATATTTTTTAGATATTTTATCTATAATCCTTGTCATAATTATAAAATTGGAAATAAAATACTAAAATATGACTCAAATAAAATTTATAATATTACTTCATATTTTCCAATTCACTAATATCATAATTATAGGATGATCATATAATTTATGAGTAATTATGTTATGTCAAATACTAACAATAACATTAATTGATGTTTTTCCTCAATGGATTGAAATTTAATTGTTTTTAGTCATTATTATACATATATACCTTACATTCCTTTTAGTAATTACAAACATATTATCTAATAAAAAGATAATTTCTATCGATAAATTTTTCTTCCTTCTATATAGAAAAATTAATGTCTTATTACCTTCTCATATAGAGATATTTCCATAATAGAAATGAGGAAAATTGAGTTTGATTGAAGTGATGTAGATTATAGGTATTGAAAATATAACAAATGGATTTTTTTCACAAGGGACAATATATTATAGATGTTTTGAATGTTTTTTATCATTGATGTTTTAGTAGTATCCCATTTCATTATGTGGGACAAAAGATCCCCAGCATGTTTGAATTTTTATATTTATTGGAAAGACCAACCAATTTGTTATGATAAATAAAACCTAATTTTGTGAGATACATTGACCCAATACCATATTTTTATATTGGTATTATGTATCATAAATTAAATTTGGGATTGTTGTTAGATTCGGCTGTGGTAGGGTTTGTAATCTTCGTTTTGTGAATGTGATGAAAGATCTCCAGTATTTGGACAGATTGTGCAGCTTCCCATGGGTAATGGTGGGGTCCAATAGATGATCAAAGAATGGTTTTAAAAAATATATATGATGGGTAAGAAAATAGTACAAGACCTCTATGTTTTTTAAAAGAGTATATTCAGATAATCTGTGCAAAATTAAGAAAGTTGTACTCTAGAATATGCATAGTGGGAGCCTTGGATAGTGGCTTCTACATGGGAAGCACGTGGATTGGTAAAATATTCACCTATATTTGAAAGAGGTAAACCATATTGGATCGTGAGTATGCAATATTCTCCATATAGTTTGAGCTATGCATTGTCTTTATTAAAATGATTGAAATTTCAATTCTTCAATTATTATCTATTCCTTTATTCCTCTTTCTTTTCCCTAAATTACTCATTACTAGTAGGGGTGTGCTTTCATTTTCTTCCACCTAGTATTTTATCTAATAATAATTAATAATCTTCAATATTCAGTATTTTGGTGGATACAGATTCATCTCATTATAGATTTCCATCTGATAGCTTTCATTTATCCTATATCCCACACTGTGGAACAAAAATTATTTGTTATCTCATTAACTGTTTTATAAGGGTGTTCAAACAAAGATGATTATTTCATTCATTTTTGTTCAATATAGAGGCCAATATCATTGATGATATTTTATACTAGAAAAAGGTAGGGGCTTTGTTTATTTTACATTGATTTTTTAGTTATTTTAGGGATTCTCCTTATATATGTCGTGTGCGTAAATCATGGGATACCAATAACATATAATTATTTTCATTAAATTTATGAATTTATTATAATTTATATCAATGGGTATTCCCTAGAACTATTATACATTATTATCCATGATAAATGATTAAGACCACTTTGGAATATTGGGTCAGGTGTGTGTTTTGATTTAAATTTAAATTTTTTAAATGAATTTCATTATTTCGAGGGATAATTATGGGATTAGACTATGGGTATGGGTGGAGTTGAAAACATATTCTGATGTTATGTGATTCATAATTATGGGAAAGGATATACGTACACAAGAGATGTTGATAACATGTTCAGGTGACATGACATCTGAATGATATGATGAGGTTTTCAATATTACGGCATGGCCCGTACAATTTGAGGTACTATTAACAATCATGATACTATGACCCGTACATAGAGAAATTATATTCTAGATGTTGTTTCTTAGGTATGTTAGGGTAATTTTTTTACCGTTGTTTGATGGAGAACTATTAGAGTCATGTCCAAATATATAGGACTCGAATCAAGGATTTTTAACATCTTATGTGGCTTCATGCCACCATGGATTATATATATTAACTGGTGGTGTTGAAAATATTTGGATTAGAGGGTTGTTTATAATCATATAAATACACATGTGTGGTGGTAGACCATTTTTTGATAGTAATGATAGTTTCTGTTTGGGGATGTGGTTCACTGTGAAACATGAGATTGTTGGGTTGCTATATTGAGTGGACTGACATCATCAATCCTTGGGAGATCAGTCCTTGATCTGAAAGTGATGATTATTTGATGATATATATCACAGTTCCTATGTACATAATGATTTGAACTGATGAGGACATATTAGATAGGTTATGAGGGACATTGTACTTATTTTTTGGTAGTTTTGTTTGTATGTCTACACACAACTGACGGAACGATGTGTGGGGTTTTATATTTGGAGGGGGAACCTGAAGGTTAACCTGAGAAGAATATCAATTCGTTGATTTCTCATTAATCATATATTAATAATAACCAATGTAGTAATATATATATGTGTCTGTGTGTGTGTAGTATGTTATATATTCAAATGGGGGAATGTACATATAGTTTACTCGAAATGGATTATGTAGGTGATCAGTTCCTCATGGATTTTTAGAATAAGGGACACTAGTTATTCATAATATATCCCATTTCATCCATTCTATTTATCATTACAACTCTTATGTTATCATAAATGTAAAACATTAACACCATGATGGTGGCCTATTAAAATATATTTTCGTACCCTATGTGGGCATATAGAATGTGGGTTGGAATAATTTCCCTATGATCGGGTAGGGGATCGTGATCTGGAGCATGGCCATGTTGAACATGTTAATCATCTTTGAATTGGATTGATATAAAGGGGGAATTTTGTATCATGCATTGTCAAGTGTTTAATTTTGAGTTCCATTATTAAGAAAACCAATATATGTATGTACTGATAATTTCTTCTATAGAATACCAATATAATTTTTAAAATATATAACCTATTATTATTTGTTTTTAAATATTTCTACATATTGTACATTTTCCCTAGGGTCTGATGTTTATATTGAGGTCATTCCATTATTTTTCTTCTGTTCGGTTTTTTATTATTCCATTATTTTGGTTTTCATCCACTAGTATAGAAATATATATATATCTTTCCTATTATAAAAAAAGAGGGTATAGTCTCCCCACAGACACTTATCTATGCACTTGCTAATAGTTAACAACCATTGGTATATAGGGAGGCCCACATAATGGCTACTGTTCAATAAACCCACAATAATGTTTAATGTGGCATCCATGTCAGGGAACTTCAAAATGGTTTTAGATATGTTTTCTTCTATGGGTTTTTTAGAAACGTTTTTCTAGAACCCATGATATTGAAGACAGTTTTGTTTTTTTCTGGTCTAAATATTTGGTATATTTATTATCAGATTATAGACACAGAACGTTCCGGACTCAAGCATGATCATTCCTAATATAAGAGACTAGAATGTAATATGAATTAGGTACATCACTCTTTATTGGGTTCCTATATCCCCACTCATGGTGGATATATCATTTTACTAGGGGTGGGATATTTATTTTTCTCTTTACTATTGATATTCTTTCAACCTCAGGTGGCACACTTTTATGTAATGATTATTGGTAATAGGACTTTTATCTCTTAGATCAGTATTGACTGTGATTTTTATTTATGACGCATCATAGGAACATAGGCTCATATGATGTATTGTAACTTGTGATTGTAATTGAGATCATGGATTATGATATGAGTGGTTGGTTGTTTAATTTTTTTAAAAATAAATCTATGTAGTTTTTTTCAGCTTAACATATATGTGGTTTCATTGTACTAATAATTCCAAGGAATGTGGTTAAAAATAAATATATGTGTGATTATATGTATATTAATGTGATATTGTATCATAGCACATATAATTTTAATAATGGATGATGATAGGTGTTTAGTTTTTTGAAATGATAGAAAATAATCTAAAAAAAGTTTTCTATTATAGAAAATTTATTATAATTCTACTTATCTACTATGGAATGATATTTTATGCATGAATGTGATTGGTTAAGGAAGGGGGGACTATGGTTGGATTAAATGTGAATCATGAATCCTATGTTGGATTTAAGATGGTTGTGAGGCTGGAAGATATTTGATACCAAACATAGATATGGGTTTGGAGGGGCCCTGAAGCCTGATATCTTTTGATAGGGTTCGGTAGAGGAGTGTAATGTTGTTGAGATATGATACCTATTGTAGATTTCCCAATATGTGATATATATATATATATTATTATCTATCTATGTCCTTGGTACTAGTATTCAATGGTATGACCCCTAGACAATGTCTAAAGGAGTGATAGAAGGGTAGTGATTTTGTGTCGCTTGAGGATGCACAAGATGAGGCCACTGAGGGTCAATATTATTCCTTAAAGGTTCATGTTGAACCTGAGCCACATGTACTAGTATATGAATATGATCAGGTATAGGTTCTATAGAAACATGATTTGGAATATTTAGGCCATGTCTAGATGAGATGCTTAAGCCTTGTCTTGTTTGTGTTAACCAGGATATCTACAGGGGAGATTAGGGAGCTAATTCATTGATGGAAGAACATATAAGAGAGTATTAGTCATATAACCCTCAATAATTTCATGGGTATGTTTGACTATAGGTAACCGAGAGACGGATTGAGTCAGTTCAAACCATATTTAATGAGTATGAGACACCCCCGCAGAGAAGGGTGATGTTGGGGATATACAAGCTCATGGGACCAAAACATTGATTGGGGGACATATAGGTATAGGTGGGAAAACATGATGAACTATAATTGAAGGAATTTGAAGCTAGGTTCTTCGATCATTTATTTCCAGATATCCAAACAAAGGATTGGGCCTTATAGTTCATGAATATCTAGTTGAGGGACACATCAATCGTATACTTAATAGCCACCTTCAAATACTTATATGATTTTTCAGTATAAAAGGTGGTGTACCCCATCCCCAGGGTATAGATATTTGAGTATGTCATTCATTATTTCATAAAGATACATGTTATATTGAGATATTATTAACATAAATAGACATAATGAAACCTTTTATAATATATAATAAATTTTACAATCAAACTCCAAACGACCGTATTAGTTGAGTGCCTTTGCAAACATGGAAATATAAAAAATGATACAGAAGCGAGCAATGTCATATCTGACTAGGTTCTCTAAGACTAGATACCCTTAAATGCATGTCACACAAGATTTATATCTTCATAACCTTGTGATTGAAACATAAATCAGGGTGATATCGAATGACCAGTATTGGTAAAAAGGGTGACTTGTAAGAATAATCATGAGAGAAGGGGTATGATAACGTGATCATAACATTATAATATCATACCTTGATTATAAAAAGATCATAAACCTGAATATCTAAATCAGTAATGGGATTTCATAAGACATTAATCATAATGAAAAAAATAACATTATACATGATATCATAAAAAAGAATAAAACATGAAATTGGTGAAAAATAATAATAATATAATAAGATTCCCACAGTAGGTAAGACATCAATTACAAGGCCATATTTGTATTAGAGTTCCACTCCCCATACAATCTTGGTAGTCAGGGTTCTCACACATGACATTATTAGTAGTTTGATTTCCTTCCATATACCTTCTTTTTTGTCTTTGTTCACTCTCATGTCCATTTTAGTAGTCATGGTTCTATCTGAATACCATCTTAGTCTATCCACTAAAATATAAATCTTATCCCAATTCGTTGGATGAAGATATATGTATCCCAAACTCTAAATTAAATCATACTAAAAGAGGAACAAATTCATAAAAAATCATATCATAACCCATGATATGAAATTTGATTCCTCAATATGTATTCATATATTTACATGTCAAAAAAGAAACAAATTTCATAATAATATCACCAAAAGCATAACATGTGAAAAGATACTGGTTATACTTGCATATTGTAACACCAAAAAATTTTAGTGTGAAAATTTTTATTGAATAGTGTGTATGAAATGAAACACTAAACAAATAAGGGAATATAATTTCCCAATATTATACTATATATTTAATATTTAAGAAAAATGAAACACATGGGATTGATTGTAATGCACGCAACACCGAGTTATCTAGTAATACATTGAAGAGAAGCCTTCCTTAATAGAAAATGTTACATAAAATGTATACATTCTTCGACAAAATGAGTTAAATGAAATATCTTGTCACATCGAACAAAAATGTATTATTCAAATATTATAATTTTATATAATTTCCTATAAACTTTCCATTAAATGGGTTATGATCAATAAGAAGAACTATGTAAAAACATTATTGTCTACACCAATATAAAATAAATTCATAGGATAAAAGTTTATGTGAAATCAAAATAAGATCCAATTTGACATAAAAATAAATATAATTAATTTTAGGCTTCTAAAAGAGTTTATCCGCCATAAACATAACTAATTAAAATTAGTGAATGATTTTAATGAAACATCTATGTTATATATTCAATAAAATATTTTTTATATTTATCCATTAGGATTAAAATTCATAATAATAGAATGAACCATATTTCACACATAAAAAATATATTTTTAAAAAAGAAAATTTTATTTCCTTCAAACAACAAGAATATATGAAATCATAATTTTAAAAATATGATAAATTTAATATTTCAACATAAACATAATCATTGAATTGATTATGTATAAATTATCCAAGGGTGAATTATTGGTATTTTTATAAGAAACATCATTTTTTTAGGAATACAGAAAAATAAAACATTTTTGTTTGTAATTTATTTTCTTTTAAATAAGTATTAATGTAAAATTAAATTTTAATTATTTAATGTAAAATTTGATCTAAAATAAATATGTAAATAAAATTTATTTTACTATAATCAATTATACATTGAAATTGAATATGAATTTAGAACTATCATTTTATCATTTTTCACCTAAAACTATAAAAACAGTATGTATGCAAGATTAGCATTAATCATTATTTTTCCTATTATGAATTTTAAATTTAAAATAATGTACATTAACCATTTTAATCTCGATGATATTATAAATCTAAAAATATTGACATAATTTGTGACCAAAAATACTGTTTAAATTTATTAAAATTAATTTGAATTATTATAGTGAAATTAGGCTTCAAATGGAGTAAACCCTATATTTAAAAGCCCAAATGATCAAAAAAATCCCCAAACTCCATTGGTAATCCCAAATTATTATATGAAACTTACATTAATTCGTTTTTTAGATTTGTTATTTCTTTTGGATGTCATAATATTTGTACACCTAACTAGTTTCCAAAAATACCATATGAGTCATTTTCCTTCCATATGGAAGTCCACCACCTCTCTCCCTTCCTCACTATATTAAATCTACATTGTCTCGTACATAGAATGCCAAAAAGTCATAAACAATCCTTCACCATATCACTGAATCCTCACCTTAAGGATATTTTTTTCCAAGGAAACATTGGGTTCACACCAAAAGAAGCTACTCGATTAAGAGGTAATATCTTCTATGAAATATTTTAGTTTTATTTCAATTATTCTTCCCAAATTATATTTTTATTATATGAATAAATAAAAATATTATTATAAATATACTAGGATGATTTTAAATTATGATTTATAACTACACATCCACACACCTCCATCTAATGGGTAACAAAAAAACAGATAAAGTGAATGGAGAATGACTTCAACACGGAAAGTTGAATGTTTATTTTTTCATTTCCATGTATCTTTGATGGAAATTATGATGGACACACTCCTTATATTTATTTTATATAATATATATTATTTAATTAATCTAATTTGACTATTTTACAACCCATACCCTTATACTTTTATTTTTGTGTTAATACGGTGACATCGTTTGAGGAAATGTAAATTATATCCCCCTCAATGCAATGTGATTTGGTCACATCATCCATGGTATTTATATGTGATTATTATAATTAAACATATGATACATAGAAACAAACTATATAATAAATAATTAAATTTATAGAAATTCTTGTATATATATATTCATATCATTTTATTTATTATCCTTTCACGCACTATAAAGTTATAATATCGGTTGCAGACGTGTGATCTAAGGCCACCAACACATGATGTGATTCCTTTTACATAATTAGAATTTGGTATATATTAGTTTATATTACTCTATAATATGTAATTATTAATATTAGGATCATTCTTAAAAGATATAATTCTACTCACCCTTATACCATAACAGTCATTGAAAAATGAGAATGTTACTCATGCATCTGTGTGGGAAAACATCACTATGATTGCAATGTTATTTCATTTTTAATCAATTTATTTAATAATTTACAATAAATTTAAATTTTATGTATTAATATGATAATTATGTCAGTGTTATTTTTTTGGATATGTTCTTTAATTACCCATTTGACCATATTTGAACGAATAATGCTTTGTTTACTAGTAAACCGAATTTGGTCAAAACACTCGAGATAATCATAATTGAATATGTAGTTATATCAAAAATCGTAATTACAGAAATTAAAATAATTATAATGATAAAAAATGTTCTAAAAAAACTATAGTGTTATCATATTTTTATTATAAAAATTCGAAAATCATATATTCCTAAAAGAAAACACATGGTAAGGGATTCCCATCTCACCCTTTTTACATTTGTGAGATAAATTTCATGTACCCCACTTACTTTTTAGTGTGGTACATCTATAAAAACCTTTTTATATTATATTATTAATACATTTCTATTCACGGTATATTAAAATTTTATGTAATATTATTACTTATTTATGTAAATGATTTAAAATTTTTCAAACTATTATGAGTCACTTATTATTGTTTAAATATTATTTTTCTCAATAATAACATTAATAATATTTCTATGGTATTTATATTTCCGGAAATTTTATGAAATATTTTCAATAACACCATTAATTTTCTCCCCAATGGTTATTCCTGACCATTATCTTGTTTAAGTACCATTTTCCCACTCATTCATACTCAAAGAGTCATAATTGTTTTAAGAAAACACGACATCACTTCCCTCCTTTTCTATATACAATATTTTCTTATAAAAACCTTGTTTTTATAATATGTTTACAAAAATGTTATGAAATGATTGGGGGAAGACTATTTTACCCCTTTTTTCATTCACAAATTTTGTCAAAGAAATATTCCTATTATAGTTTGAATATGTCAATTGTTTAATGTTATTACCATGAAAAATAAAGATTCTTTTTTCTTTGTTCAATAGGTACATGTTTACCCATTATCATTCATTCGATGATTCCATTGAATTTTTGAATGGTTAAATTTATGAATAATTTTTTAAATTAATTTTTTAAAAAAAAATCTTCTGAACAAAAAAATATTTCCATCAAGAATGTTTTAAAATAACTTTTTGTAATATTTTTGTTCATAAATTAAAAAATATATTTAATGAAGTCAAAATGGGGTATGTTGTATTAAAACCATCCTTAATATTACTCTTGATCATTTTGGATTGATCTTCCCCATGATAATATTCAATCTCACATCCTTGTCTTCTTTTTCCCCATAATATATTGAATCTCTTATGATCATTTAACATTGAATTTACCCTAATTTTCCATTTCTTGTATCATGTATGTATTTATTTCATATACCATTTAACATATTACAAATTGTGTTAACATAATATTTATTTGAAAAAATAGGGAATTATTTATAAATATTTATCTTATATTCAATGTAGGTATATTTTTGTAAGGTATATTGTTCATGAATATAGAACATTTATTAAACCAGTACATCAATGGTGGGGCTCGATTATAGATAGCTACTTGATGAATCAATCCTATTGTGGGATGATTCATTTTGTTAATCGCCTTAGATGGGTTTTTATGAAGCATATTGTAAAATGTATTGGGAAATGTATTGTTAGAAATTTTACCATGTTCCAAGGAAAAATATCATCCAATAATAATGTATTTTCCTCATTTATATTCAATTGTTATTCATACATATTTTTTTTATCGACATAACGATAGATTTGTTTCTTTTAATGGATTTAGTTATTATTAATCCATGATAATTTTCATCAAAATATCTATGGATACATTCAATTTTTTGTTATTTTTATGGCATGGGTATTAGTTTCTTACCATGAAATATTTATTTTTCCTTATCTTATTTGAATGGAAACTATTTCAAGTTATTTCCATTTTTTATTGTTTACACAAATCCATTTAGTTTATTGATTATATGGAATGTGTCTTCAATTACATACCTTCCCATATTGATTGTCCTCATTGATTCATTATTTCGTTCTAACTAAATCCTTGTATTGATAATTTGATCTCACCCATGTTTGGTTTTGTATTCTTTTAATCCATGAATTATACAATGAAATATATTCATAGATTCACTAATTATATTATAGTTGCACTAAATTTTATTTATTTATATTTTAGAATGAATAAATTATATTTTTACTAGTGTTGTCATTTGTAATACATGAATCTTTTATGTAACTGATTTAATATGACTATTAATATAATCATTAATTTGGGTCTTTATTCCACGTATTCGTGCTAATATAGTTTATAAAATACATCGGATCCACGTTTTTTTGGATTAGAAATTATAGTCAATGTTATGGACGTTTAGTAAAAACCATGGAAACTAGATTTAGAAAATCGTAGGTTAGAGAAAAAATCCATAATCTATAATTTTAGGAAATGTATAGATGAAAAACAAAATTTTATGTTAAAGTATAAACTATGTTGGACATAATTGAAATAAATCTCTACCTGGATACTAAAATTGTCCACCATTCTAGCACAGATTTACCTAGGAGTACAACTCTAACAAGGTGTTCCAGGCTAGACTTGGGGTAACCTCATTCATGAAAACGTTCCTTACTCCACACCAGGTCTGACACTCTGGAGGGAATTGATTTGGATAATCAACATTATCATGACAAACCATTATGAATAATTTGAATAGATAATGAAAATGAATATTTGATGGTAATATAATGTTTTTTAAATTTAAAAATAGGGATGCATGATTTAAATATATTATAGATGAAAAATTTATATTCTTACTGTGACTATTGTTCCTCACACTATTCATTCTGGTATTATTCAATGGCCAAAACCCGAAGGATTCATGTTAATATAAATAATTAAGTAAAAGGTGGGGAAAATGAGTAAAATGACTTTTTATGTTGAGTGAAGGATTTCTTGTTTATGACAAACCAGTTTTACTAAAATATGATTAACAATATATACCATTAACTACTCCTGAAAACTCTAAAGAAGAGAAACATATGAGGTTTTAATAGATCAATTGGTGGATAGTGTGAATAAAATAAGGCTTTATTTTCAACATGTGGGAAGGGTAGATGGAGGAACTCATGAATTTTTCTCACTGAAATAAGTAAATGATTTATATATTTGAAATAAAGACATAATTTAAAGGATTGAAGAAGAAAAATTATGAGTAAAATAGAAGTAAATAAATCTCATCGTAAGAAATCCATTGTCATTTATTATTTTATGTGTGGGGAACAAAGAAATTACCCAATTAAATTCCACCATCTATAGGATAAAATCTAGACCAAGAAAGGATGTATTTGAAATTTTTTTGATGATGTACTAATATATTGAGGATGTATTGAAAACTTTGTTTAAGATTCTATTAAATGATAATATTTTGAGAATGTATGTCTCATTTAAATTGGAAATTATATTAATTTGGTTTTAGAAATGAATAGACTATAAGTTGGGTAACACAGATCAAATATGGAAAGGTCGTGGGTCTTGAACGGATGACTAAAGTATGATATGGGTTTCAGATAGACTATATACCTACACAATTTCCTTTTTAATTTATCAATTTTTTAGTTAAAATTTTTTTATTAATAAATGTTAATCACGAACTTGTAATATCAATTTTGATATTTATATATTAATCTTTTATCTATATTGATTTCAGGCAATAGTTAATGAAAAATTATCCTACTTCTTACATTTTTATAAGAATTATGATCCTTTAAAAGTATATTTTAGAACATCTGGTATAAAAATTTCAATATTTGTAATCAATTTATAGGAGGATTGGAGTGAATTACAATTTTATAGAAGGAGACCCAATAGTTGTTATTGTTAACATGTAATTGAGACCTATCTAGGACGGATAATTCCTAATATTGAAGGTCAAAAACTAAATTACACAATAATAAGAAAATTAATTAGAAATAAAATTCTTTCCTAATACTTTAACTTCTGTTGAATCTATGGAATTTTAAAACATTATGGATTTATGTCTTTGAGGCCCTCAAAATTAAATCAATCATTCAATTTGTTGTGATTGATAACCTCATTCAGTATGATAAATATATATTCTTTTCAATTATGTATAGATATTTTCCTTCATCTAATAATCTAACACTAAGAAACCAAGATACATGGTAGTCCATGTGACCCTGGTAGTTTCCATTCTCTCTTTATAGAAAACATTTTTACAATAAATTCACACTATGTTGGATTTCATACATAGGACACATCAAATAGTCAATCAACATGATATATTTTATATTGTGAGGGTGAAATTTAATTAAGTTATGTAGAATCTAACACCCTAAAATTCTAAATTACATCTTTTCATTCAATATCATACATTATATTCAACACCAAATACTAAAGGGAATATAATATCCCAATATTATACTATATATTTAATAGATTAAACAAATTCGACACATGATATTTCTTTTAATTCATAAAAATCATAGTTAGGTTTAATTACAAGTAATATATACCTTCCTCCATACCTGTTTTTATAGAAAAGAGAGTCCTTCATCGATAGAAATCATTACAGACTAGACAGAGTTTCACGAAATAATAATGTCTTCTTAAAATATTATTATTTAATATAATATGATATACACTAAGTTTTATATTAGCTATTATGAATATTAATAACTAACCTATAAAATTTAAGGTTTACACCAATATAAAATTAATTAATTGTCTAACAATTAATGCTAAGCGAAAATAAGAAACATTAGGATATAAGAGAAAATATTATTATTTTTGTTCTTCCAAAATAGATTTACCTCAATAAAAATAAATAATTACTATTACCGAATTATTTTAATGAAACAAAAATGTTATATATTCAATAAAATATTTTATTTATTTATTAATTTTTTTTTATATGCATAAGATAAGAACAAACCATATTTCACACATAAAAACATATATTTTTATAATGTCAACATTAACCCCATATAATGGAGAACGTATTATAAATGTTAATTATTATGCTCATAATAACATAAATTAATTTAAAAAAACATCATTTAATTTATATTTTCCTAACATCCTAGGGATAATTTTTCAAAAAATTTACAAACATCTTTTTTCGATGAATTGGGAAAATACTACATTTTTTTTTAAAACCATAATTTTTCATTAAAATAACTATGAATGTACAATTTTATTTTAATTTTTTTATAATATCTCTTTACATAAATAATAATTCTATTAATCCATCTTATTTTACAAGAATCAACAAAAAAATTTGAATTTAATATAAAAACTCAACAATCAGTTGGATATTTTTCTAATAAAACTTGTTAAATCACCTCACTTTAATATTTGCATGAATATTAATTTTCCATCTCTTGTGATTTGAATATCAAAAAATTCACATAGATCATTTTAATCAGGATTTTATTTTTTTTATAAATAGATATAGTCAATTTTTTCTCATAATTATTAGTGAATGTGATTAATATTAATTATAGTGATCAAGGTGTAATTAGCCATAAAATAGGACAAACCTTCTATTGAAGTGCTCAATTGACCTAGAAAATTGTCCAAAACCCATTTCATGACCATAATATTCCCATGAAACATCAATTATTTGCGTCTTCTTTATTTTTTTTCTAACTTTTACATGTAATTACATGTGTACACCTAACATGTTTACAGAAATTCCAAGTGAGTCAATTTCCTTCCCTATAAAAGGGCTCCAACTACCACCTTACTAACTCATCAAAAGGAATATTTTCTTGTCCAAATCGTCCCAAGTTTCCTTCTAACATCAATCCCACCATCCTAGAGGAATCCCTTTCTAAATATATAATACCAATGAATCCTTCGGTTCAGACCAAACGATGTTACCTGATTAAGATGTAACAACATCTGTCAATCATTTTTAGTTTCATTTCTATTCTTTACCCCCTATTATAAAATTATTTTATTATCATATATCATAAACAGTATTATATATATACTATTATTTTTTTATGTTAAGAGTTATATCTTCACTTTTAACCAACTCCGTCTAATGGTTTATGATCTTACTGTTTCTGTATATGGCGAACGACTGCCTTATGGAATGATGATTTTTCATTTTTCCATTTACAACAATCATTATCAGAAATTATGATCAAAATACTATTTATATATATTATATATTATATTTATTATTTCATTTAATAATCCTTAATCCTTTTACACCACATACCCTTATAATTTTCAATTTACATCAATACGATAACATCGTTTGAGGATGTGTGAACTACATCCCCCTCAATGCGATGTGATTTGTACACACAATCCATGTAAGGTATAAAGGCTTATTATAATTGAATAAATGAGTCATAAACAATATATAAATATAATATTAATTACATACATACCCTATAATATTTATATATATATACATATCATTTTCATTATTATCCATTCACACAATAAAATGAGATAATGTTAGTTGAGGATGTATGAACTACGACCACTTTAACATGATGTGATTATTTTTAAATAATTATAATTTTATATATATTTTTATATTAATATACAAAATGGAATACATTATATTACAATAATTATGGAATTATATAATTATACATACATTATTTTAATAATGATAATTGAAAAAATGATAATGTTATTTATGTGTACATAGATTTTACCGTCTCTATGATTTTAACCATGGTTAATTTTTCATAATAATATTTAATAACTGAGTTCAAATGTTCAATTTAGGTATAAATATGATAATTATGTCAAAATTATTATTATTTATATGTTAAATATTGGCTCATTTGACAATAGTTGACCTACCAATGTTGTTTTTCACAAATAATCTGAATTTTGACAATACACCCTTTGTAAAAATATTATCTTTTGTAGTTTTATAAAAAATAGTAATAACTGAAATAATGGAAATGATAAATATGAAATGGGTTCAAAAGAAATTTTAAAATTAACATTGGTCTGTTATATAGAAATTTAATAGGCATTTACCCACAAGAAAACACATGATGATAGATTCTTATCTCCCCCTTTTTACATCAATGAGATAAATGACATGTACCCCACATACATATTTTGTGTCCTATATCTACTGAACTTTTATATATTATATAATAAATCATTTTAAATTTATGGAATCTAAATATTTCATTTAATATTATTAATTTAGTATTTTTATGATTTATAATTTTTTGAAGTTGAATGTGACACTTTGGAATGTTTAATGATTAATTTTCCAAACAACAAATTTAATTATATTTTAATTTTATTTCCATTCAATGAATGATAATGAAATTTTATCACTAAAACCAATTATTTTATCTATTATGGTTACTCATGACAATTTTAAATTATTAGTACAATTTTTACAGTCTTTAGTACTCAAAGTGTTTTGAAAATGTTTTTAGAAAAACCCAATATCATTTCTCACTTTATTTAGAGAACCTATTTAGTTCTAAAAACCACGTTTTAATAAATTATTTTAAAATGGTTTTAAAATTATTTTCTAATGAATAATCTTCATTTTTTTATTTTTCCAATTTTATGATAGAAATTTTCTTATGTTTTTATTAACATCGAATATTCTAACCTTCTTATCATGAAAATAAAATGTTCTTTTTACCTTGTAAATAATATATGGATTTACTTACCATCATTAATTACAATATTAATATTGATTTTAGAATAAATAGATAATCCTAAAAATGTTTTTTAAAATTTAGTTTCAATGAAATGTTTATTTGAAACATTTTTACAAATAAATTATATTTCCCCAATAAATGTTTTAAAAATACATTTTTATAATATTTTCATTAATCAATGTCAAAAAACCTTTATTGAAATCCACTTGGATTATGTTTAATTAATACCATCCATAAAATTAGTATGGATGGTTTATGATTGATTTGGATAAGGATAGTATTCTCATTAATTTTCATTATTTATTTATACCATTTAAATATTCAATCTCTTATGCTAATAGAACATTGAATTTCCCCTAATTATCCATTTCATTTATCATATTTATTACAATTTCCTAAACTCTATACCATTTTACATATGTTGTTCATTTCAATACTATTTGATTAAATAGGGAATTATTGATAAATCCATATATTTGGTTCAATAGATATAAATTTTGATAGGGCGCATGATTAATGAATATGATAAATACTTTGGTCTGGTACGACCCCAGTGGGGCATAGTTTAATATGTCCCCTCAATTCATCAGTAGTCTCATGGGACCATTATTTTGGCTTGACACCTTATACGAGTTTTTACCCATCATTTTGTAAATAGTATTATTGATGGACTTGATGGTAATGGTACCACGGACCTGGGAAACATGGAATCCAATAATTAATTATTTCATTAATTTTCATTAAACTATCATTCATCCAAGATATTTATTATCAACATATATATGAATTTACAACATTTTAACGAATTAGTTATTATCCATCCTTGATATTTATCACCGACATATCTTTGAAAACATTTAAATTTTAGTTTTTTAGATGGAATGTGTTTCAATTTAATTTAATGAGATATTTATTATTCCATATATTTTGATTGAATTGAATTAGTTTGATTTATTACATTTATATATTTTTTACACACTTACATTTATATTATCAATTATGTGTAATATGAATTCAATTAATTATCATTATATACTTACTATTCCCATATTTATTATACAATAATTACCATTACTGAGTTGTTTATCCAACCCTTATTATGTTTCCTTTCCAATGTATTCATGAATCATACATTATTAGATAATATTGGATTTGCTCGATAAATTATAATTATACTCAATGTTATTTTTTTTGATTTTAGAAGATAAAAAACAATTTTGTAATTATTTAAGTCTTTTATAATAAAAGAATCATTTTAGTATCCTGTTTTCTAATACTACTAAACTGATCAGTCCATCCGGGTGTGATTCCTTATACAAATGCCAATGATATTGATATCATTCCCGAGTTCTGGGTTTCTACAGCTATGTAACAACACAAATAACATTTAAGAGATAAATAGGGTTCATAAACATCATTCCATCAAAACTTGATTTATTCATCCAAATAATATGAATGGAAATAATGAATCATTTCCAAAAATATGCCTAAATAACAGCAATGGATTTCAACATAGATAGAAAATTATTTTTTAAGACCTTTTAAAATAATTTCATTGGGGATATATCCTTTCTTCAATAGAAAATTATTTTAAATTTATAACACCCTTTTAAACACAGTTTCATGAAAATAAACATGAATACATATAATGAAAGAATAAAATATTTGGAAATCCAAATTCCATAAAAACATATAAAATAAGCTTGAAATCATTTTTAAAACCATTTATTTTAGATTAAATTTATAATATATAAATTATTCTTTATAAAGTTATGAAAACAATTTTATTGAACACTTTGATAATATATAAATATATCATGAAAATTTTTTGAAAAAAATTTCCTTGAAAGTGTAGTAACAAATTTAAAATATATCTAGAACTCTTTTTGGATACCATTTATTTTAATGTTATTTGAAAACTTATATCTAAATTTTGAAATCATTTTGAAAACAAATTTTCTGGAAATCTTTTAAATGAAGCCTGGTTTTTTCTTTGAAAACGATATTAAGAAATTGAATACCTAGAATACCAAAAAAAATTTAAGGGACTGAATTATTCATATTGTAATGTTTTCTTCAATGTAATTTTAGCCATGATGGATGGTATTTCTGAACACAATGAACATTCTATTTTCACTATAAAATTGATAGAAGAGTCCCTCAAATAGAAAAAGTTAATATGATTCCATTTAAAAAAATAAATTTCAAAAACTATGTAAAAATGTATTTTAAGGATAACAAAATAATAATATAATATTTTTTGGACACCATTTAAAAAAATTGTTTTTAGGAAACACATATTTCCTACCTAAGTGAATGGTAAAGTCATACTTTCATTAAATAATATACTTCACTATCTATTCTGCCAAAGAGTTGATAAATTTTACTGTAACATGAATATATCCTAAATAAACATATTATAATAAAATAAATGGGTGTTCTTAATGGATGGATCATAATATTTAATCAATGGAAGCATTAATATATTAAATCCATAAAATTGATGAGATTGTTTCAATATAATATTGTCACATCAAATGGTGAGATCAAAATATCATTGTAAGGACATAAAAATAAATGAATCATAAAATATCATTAAAATAATGAGAATAATGATTTAACATGTCAAATGGAATTATATACACCTTGAAAAAAAAATTTGTGGCTAATAAAACATGTTTCAAAAAGAAACTAATTGAGATAAAATTGTCCAACTGAATTGGTATGTTTTTAATCATTAAACCCATGAAATAAATATCAAATATTGTATATGTATATACCGAAATATTTGATAATATTAATCATATAATACATTAAATATTATTATATTCCATAATAATATGAAAATATTCATTAACATGGTTTGTATATCCATGATATAAAATGTGAGATGAAATTCCATTTCCTTTTGTCTTGACACTCATCGTAATCGTAAAAATTAATATATGTAAATATAATTTTATAATATATACATAATAGAACCATATTTTTATATCCAATACCATATATGGTTTTATTATGATAACATATTATCCATTTGAAAACTATTCAGTTTTATCGTTTCACATCGGGTAATATCGACTTTGTTCATTGCATGTGCCTTAATTTGTTATATATTTTCTCAATATATTTATATAATTATTTCTAAAATTGAAAAAAATTATATATATAATTTATAATACTTATATATTTATTATAATAATTTATAGTATATAGAGTTATGAAATAGAATACAACATTCATGGAGATAGTAGACATAAGTACGCATGAATGTTGTTTAAGTTTTGTTGTAATATTTAATGAATGATATAAAATGAAATATATGTATATATTTATATAATATAATTATAGAAGAATTAAAATTTCATACATAACATATAATTTCACAAGAAACATCTTTAATACATTCTATGTACTGTGTGAACGACTCACATCGCTTTGAGAGGGTGGTAGTCCACACTTCCTAAACGATATTATCATATTTACATCAATCAGAAATAATAAAGATATGTGTTATAAAAGTATTATAGTAGAATAAATAAATAATAAATATAATATATAGAATATTTGTCCATAATAATTTCCACCATGAGAGGCAGTAATGCAATAATGAACAATCATCAACATGTGAGGTTGTTGTTCATCGTACAAGTAAATAGTCTGTTTTTACCCATTAGACTGAAGTGTATAGATTTTTAGGCTTAGAAATTATTATAAAACATCTTATTATATTAAATATATTTTTTATTGAAACATTGATTAACAATATTTATTGGGGAGTGTAAATGAGATAAATGAACATTATGAAGAATGTTATATGGTATTGGGGTATATCATTTTGGGTTTCATAGAAGGACAACCATAGATTGCGTTATTACAATGGGGAGGCATCTAGGATTATGTGAGGGATGTTTAAGAAATTTCTGGTCAGAAATGTTTCAACAAAATATGGCTTTACAAGTTTTTGGTAGATGAAGATTTTGTGGACTTTAATAGGGTAGGGAGAGTACACACTTTTCATTTTTGAAAATAAGTTATTTCTACCCACGTTTTCTACAAAACAAAGTCAGACCAAAAAAAAATAATTTAATGTTTATGGTTGATATTTCTTCATAAAATTGGTGTTGAAAAGTATCTAGGTCATTTGAGTCCTTATGATGAAGGTGTATTCCCATTTTAAGCATAATTTTACTTTAATAATTGATTTTAATTTAAACATCATCGTCTAATATTTTTGGTAAAAATATAATGAGAACTAATTAGAAATTATAATTTTTGATGGAAAGAAATATGTAATCAAATTTTCAAAATCCCAATAATATAACTTTTAGAAATTAATTCAAATATAATTCCACAGAGGGGACAACACTCCATGTTGTAAAGAATAGACATCCAAAAGTTTTCTATGTTTTTTATACATAATTTAAAAGTGAAATAGATTTTAATGACCCAAATTTGATTAATTGATGCACATATAATATAATTAAATTTATAATGAAAATAAAATTTTATTTCACAATATAAGTAAAATATATGAAAAAACTTTTGACCTAAAATTTAGTATTTTTAACAACTCATTACAAATTAAAATTTATAAAAAAATACTAAAAATTATTCAAACCCTAATATGTCTGATTAATTTTTAATTATTTAGATTATATAGGAAAATGTAATATATATATGTTTCAAAAATGGGATTTAAAATGGGTTCACCATTAAAAGATGAAAAAATGTATTAATATAAAATATATTATTTTAGGCATAAAAATGGGATTCTTTTTATTTATTTCATATAAAATATATTTTTTGAATATAAATAAAATTTTATCTAATATATTATATACATATAACGTTAATATTACTCACTAATTATTATTATTTTATTTTATTTGGGTATAACATCATTTTGTGTATAAAAATATTTTTATTTATATTCAACATGTTTTAATATTCATTTCTAATTAATATGTGTCTTATGAATTTTTTTTAGATTTTTTTACCAAATACGTTCATAATTTATTCAACAATTTTCATAACCTCTATTTTTAATGATCAGTTATATTAAAAAATCAATATTTACTTTTAAAAATTTGATATTCTGTGAAAAAAAAATCTATTATCGAATTTCATAATTACATATAATGCTAAATATTCATAGATATATAACAAAGAATAAAATATTTTAGTGTGGGTTTAAATTAAAAATATAAAAAAGATTTAACTGATTTAAAAAAATATTTTAAATAATCTTGGGATGTTAAATTCTACCCACTAAAATGAAATTTTCCTTAAAATTGTTCTGGGTTATCTAATGTTTAATAATTTAATGTTAATTTCGTAAAATCCCTCATTAAAAAATTAATTAATAGAACATATTTAAAATAAATGAAATTTGGAAATACAATAGCCACCCAAAGAAACATATAACTAGGTTTCCCAATTGGATAACAGTGGTGGGAAGTGGAAAAAGATGAACTATTAAAGGAAACTGAAAAAAAATGTTTCATGCAACTTATTATTTTTTGAAACAGAAAATTATATTTTTTAGGAAGAATTACACATCACGTTAAACAATTAATCAAATGATTTCTAATGATTAAGTGAATAAAAACCGTATAAACCTAACATATTATGTCAAGGTTTTGTTTTCTTTGCATTTATATTAAGGATGGGGGAGTAATGAAGATTCCAATTTATCTCAACTAAAGAGATTCCTTAATCCAAATTATATTTTTAGGACAATGATCATGAAATTTTGTGTGGTGAACTTTTAATGATCACCTATATCTATTAATCTCAAAAGATACGTCCATTTTTCATCTAATATTATCTTTAATTAATATGTTTACTCATATTCATTGAAATACTAAAAAATTTATCTTTTTTATTTAAAATTTATAATATAGCCCATATATAAAACGTTGTGACATTTTTTCTGGGTTTCACTCGACAATCAAATAATCTTTAATGTCCAACTAAATTTTACATTTCATGAATAAATAGGATGATTCACCATCCAACACCCATACCATTTGTGATCCCTAAGTAACAATATTGTATACATAAAACAATAACATCTATTATGTGTGAGAACATGTTCAAAATAGTAATTCAAAAAATAAATACCCCATTCATTAAAATTAAGAAAAATATCTTAATAATGCTAGTTTAAAATAAAGTTTACAAACATAGATTTTCTCTGTTAATTTTAAAAATAATTTCAATATATTTCCCTTCATCCTTTAAAATATTTCAATTCTAAACATGATGTTTAAAAACATTAAAAATGATACTTTATAAATACCCATGTTCAATTAGTTAATAAGGATAATACAAAATCCTTAATAAAATGGTTATTCATTATATTTAAAAGGGAAACATTAGTTATTTTAAAAATTAAAAAACACCAATGTTAATAACGATGATAACAAAAACTATAACATTAAGGAAACATAAATATTAACCAATAAACTGTTATTGAAGTATATAAAACACGTCATTAATTATATATACAAATGCAAGGGATTATGTGATGTTATTAAATTAGATAAAAACCAAATAAATACTATAAAAATTCCATTAAATTGGCATGCGTGATGCAATACAGCACCCCATATGCTCGTTCTTAATCAATATGTCCTAATGAACAGGTCTAACCCCAAATAATGGCACAATCCACACTAAGTAATATTAGAAATATTGTTAACCTAATCTAGTGAAAAATTAGTTCTAAATAATATCCATTAGCTACTCTTTGTTACCAATAATATATAAAATGGATGAGGGATGATTTAATTCTACCAAACCAATCACATTATCCATCTCCCTCACTTAGTTGGTTTTAATGATCTCAAATACCAAATTATATTTATAAAAATTTAATTTTCTAAATTTCTATATTTAAAATTTATAAATATTAAAATAATATTCAGGATTATATGGAGATCTCGAGAGGCAATTGGATGACCTTCATGAATTCCACAACCTCTAGGTTCTAACAACTAGCCAGTGACACCACCTAACTATTAGGTAGCAACCAAACTTCCAAAATTATTTTTCTTATATAAAAAAACATACATTGAAAACCCCCAAGGTTTTCAAAATTAATATTGTATTCAAAAAAAACTGAGTCCCAACAAAAAAATTAAATTCTATCCATTAATCACTACATTTCTTCTTCTATTTAATTTATTTTCAAAAATGAAAATCTAGAGTTCCAATCAGTAAGTCTTTTGAATTCTGAAAGAACAAACTTAATTTTTTATGAATCTTAACATACCATTATGAATAGTAAAATACCCTTATGAATAGTAATTAATAGTAATGAATAGTAAATCAGAAAAATAAATAGAAACATCACCCATGGATGTATATATACAATTTATTCATCTTAAAAGATGAAAATGATCATAGTATAAGTATTTGTATTTTTTTATGTCATAAATATTTTAGTTAAAATTTTAATATTTATTTAATAATTAAAAATGGAAATGTACTTTAATAAAATTTAATCATAAATTGTATCTTTCTTATCCAATAGTTATAATATAATTTTATTGTACCTTGATTAATTTCCTAAGATATTATAAAAGTAGTTATAGTTAAAATGTTGTTTTTTTTGAATAAATTTCTATTTCATTTAAAAATAGAATTAAAAAGATTTATAAAATAACATTCATAAAATATATTTCATTTTTGAATTATACATTTCGACATATGGTTTGGGTGATTTTTTAGGATATTTCTAAATTACATTATTTTTTTCGTGAATAATAAAAATACAATTGATTTTTCTATATGTTTAATGACATTATAATGATGTAATAATTTAAAAATAATTCCTGAGGATTTTTTACTGTAAAATATCATTTTAGGTGTCTCATGTGGAAAAGTCCATTGTCAAATACCGTGAGAAAACCATTGGTTTTTAAAAAATAACTAATGAGGTGTTCTTTTAAATCTATAAAAACTCCCCCTAATTTACAATAAATAACAACTCATTCCATCAATTTCATTCTTTGAGAACACAAAATAATCAATTATCTAGTAGTTTTACAACCCTAAGAACCCTCCCAAAGTGTCCTCAATCCCCCACAGTACCAACCTTAATGTCAAAGTGGTTACTATACACAGTATTTCAATTCCGAACATCCCTTTTTCATTAAAGTTATCGTTCATGTCATATATATTTCATGTTTTCATAAATATTTATTATTTATATATTATATTATCACTATATAATTTTATGAGTCTTTTATGAATGTTTTTACCCTTTCCCATATCTTTTTTATGTTTTCTCAAACCATGATTCATATCCATTATGTTTCACAATTTTTGTATCAAAATCTCTCTCTTTTTCAAGGACAAAATTATGTTATTATTATTAAATTTAAAATGTATTATGTTAGGATATGTTACTCCATATTCACCATAATTTCTATTATTATGTTAAAATTATTATATATCCTTTTCGAATAATAAAAATATTTTATAAAATATTATGCAATGCTATTAGGCTACCAAATTTTCTTAAGGGATCTCTCAACTTTTCTTTTATTTTCAAATTCCATAAATTTATATTTTATTACTCAACTTATCTTTATGAATCACCGTGATAAAAATATTATCAATTGAATAATATAATTATATCATTTTATTTGAATAACCATCATAAATATCCTTTCTCTCAAACTTTTATTTTATAATCATATCGTCGTCTGGGAGGTCTAAATTTACAACCTCTGGGGATGAAGTAGATTTGTTCCTCAATTTCTCCATAATTATTGTTCATGAGACCATTTTCATGGATCATATATACAATAATATATGTATTATAACTTTATTAATATTCATGAACTTGAATTTGTTCACAATATTAAATCATGTGACCAAACTAGTTCCTAATAATCAAAATACTTCAAAAAATAATCTAACTAAATGACATTAATATTTCTTCTAATGAATCATACATATTGAATGTTACCAAATGATATAAAATACCATTAAAACCAATTTATGTTAATAAATATTATATAAATAAATTTCTAGATATTTGAATCTTTTCCACATGAACTCCATTAATTAAACACAATTAAACTAATTATGAATACCAATGAAACAAACACTCTGAGCTGACAGAATTAAATCATATAACATATCAATAAGAATGTAATAAACATAATAAAATAATGATAAATTAATTAAATGAATAATATTTTCTGAATTACGTGTTTAATAAGTCTAATTACTTAATAAAATATATGTTGTACAATAGCAAAACACATTCAGACTTAATGTTAGGTTTTTTCCACCCGATCCTCGATTTTCATTTGGGTTACTTTTATTATCAACATAACTCATTAAAATAATTATTTATTGCGATTTATTCATCATAAATTCATTGTTATTTTACTATATGTGTTTACTAACAAGATTCCTTCTTTATTTAATGGGGATTTACACTTTTTAAAATGAAAATTCAAAATTCGTTCCAAAATACAAGTCGGATTCATGGTAATTTCTCAATTTCCTCCATATAATTAAGGGAACTCTATAGAATGTTTTTATAAACCATTATCTATATAAAATAAGTCATTTTATTTTGAAAATACTATCTTACTGAACTTATTGTTTTATACAAACATTTTTGAAAATTAACTCTATTTATAAATGTAAAATACTATTTAGCTATATAATTACAAAATCATTTTATAAGTGTATCATTAAAAAATCAACATTGTTGTTTATTATTACATCTTATTGCATTAATATTTAATGGAATCATATTCCATATTTAATTTACTGTTTTAGCATTTAATTGGTTTGGATGTTCTATTTTAAAACCATTTATTATTTTAGTCTTAATGGATAGTTTTTATGTTTAATGTTTGGGGAATGTTAATTACATTTGATATATTACATTAAATATAAATTTATATGATGTTTATATTCATCCTTATTCATATGAGGAATTAATTGGAAATATAATGTGTTAGGTGGGTCCATCTATATCCCCTATGTTCATTTGTAGGTCTCATGAGACAAACTATAGTCATGGTACAATGTCTTGAAAATAGAATTATTTTGGCTCATGGAAAGAGTCCTTGATTGTATGGTTATGATGTCCCTCCCTAAACATTCCCACATTATTAAAATAGTTGTTGTGGTTCTTTTGGTTATTTGACCAGTAGAATACCCTTGATTATGTCATAATTTTTTTAGCTCTTATTAACAACAAAATATGTTTAAGTTTTTGTTAAAGGCATATGTTTTTAGTTTTTCAACATACTTAATGTTTATGTTATGATATATTACGTTCTAATTCGTACCCTTACTAGGATCTTGAGCTTATCCCTTTTAATTTTTTATTTTATTTGGACATGAATAATTTTATTTTGAATGACATGGTGAAATAACCATGGTTTTATGGATTTCATCGATGAAATTTATTTGTTGTTCTTTTGTTTCCAGTTGTAATGATAAAATTATCTATGAATATAGTTTCCAACAAAAATAATCTACTTGGTCGTTTGGGATACATATTCCTTGTTTATATGCCAATATAATTAAATAAGTAACTGTCTACAGGAAAATGGGGCCAGATCCTTACAGTTGGTATCAGAGGATGTTTAGAAGAAAACATGGAAAATATATTTACAAAACACTGATTAAGAAACAAATCCCTAATATTTTATTTGAGGATTATAATACAGGGACATCCTAGTATTTTTATAAGGAATAAATTATGTGGATATTTTTATAAAATACATCACTATCTGCATTCTATAGGTCTATATGGTTCTAGAACAAGTATACCTAAGAGTGAAAACATGGACAAAGAGTTTCCGAAAAAAAACATAGGGTATCCTGGTATAGCCAATGATAATTACTATCCACCTGGTTTGACACTCCTAGGGGATATGATTAGGATTTCCGTCGTTTTCCTTACAACCCATTTTTAAGGGTTTAAATTTAAATTACTCCTAAACAACCATCTATAAATTTATGAGATTAATTATTTATTGAATTCCAATTTATACTAAGTATTTTTATACGTTGATTTTATATATTATGATTCATTACATAATCTAGCCTATGCTATTATTTTGTAATGGCACTTAGTGGAAGGAATGGAAACATCCTGAATATGTATATCCCATTTAGGGATTTCCCTCCAATGAATTATAATGATGTTGGATTTCTAGTTGTGACTGGTTCTGAGAAACTTATTAATATAATGGGATAACTAACTATGGTTATGAATAAAATCCTTACCTGTATATAGCATCCGGGTCCACAACATGGGGGAACTATGTTATATCAATTTATGCAACAACAGACTCCATTATTTTATGGGTCTACAAACCCATTTGTAGTGGAACATTGGACATCTTCAATAGGGAATATATTTAATGCTTTAGGATGTAACGAAAGAGAGAAGGTTGTCATGGTATTTTATTGTCCATTGGGAGATACAGATCAGTGGTGTTCATCAATCCAAAAACAATGAGGAGGAAAAATCCAAGAGATAAAATGGATATATTTCAAGGAAATACTCCTAGAAAAATATTCCCCTCGTGAACAACTAGTAGATATGGAATGGAAGGTTTGGAATATGATGAAAAAAGTGGATGAATGTATTTACATGTTTGAAGCCTAATTGAAAAGGCTAGAAAGGCATGTTGCGCACTATATATGTAATATGGTGAGAAAGATTGAACGATTAATTTATAGTTTAAACCCATTTCACTATAGGGTTATAATTTCCCAATGTATCTCATCATTTGATGATATATACTCTAGTGATATCGAGAAAGAAAAGGAATTTTCTAAGTCTTATGACATTAAGGGAAAGAAAGAGACGTAGAGGGCTGCTGAAAACTCCTAAAAGGAAATAATGTAATGGCGATGAAGGGAAGAGTTTTGCATCTATGCTGCAGTTATTTTGAGATGAAACACCCTAGTACTTTCCTGGAGGGAACATTATACTGTTTCAAGTACGGAGATAAAGGTCACCTATCTAAGGATTTTAAGTGGAAATAAGAAGCTACCAATGTTCAATTGTACAATTTTAGGGATATGGGACATCATTCACATAAATGTCCTAACCATCTGAGAAATATTCAAAAACGAATCCCATGGGAGCAAGTCCATGTTTATTCAGTCAGAATAGTAGAAGTTTATGTTCCTAATGAAGTTGTAGAAGGTACTTTAATTGTTACATCAAACTATCTACTGGATTGTTTTATTATGGATCATCTAATTCTTTTATATGTTCCCAGTTTTTATAGAAAATAAAATATTTCTAATTTTATTTAATAATGAGTTTTCCGACATTACACCTAAATGATGTATCATTGCAACAACATTGTGTCAATAAATCCCCAATATGGTTTGTAAATGCACTTTATCAGCTAATTTATTGTCATCCCAAGGATTGAAAATGATATAATCCTCAGAATGGATTGTCATTCAATCCATGATGTGAAAATTTTCTTCAAGAATAAGGAGTTTAAAATTTATTAGGATGATGTTGAATCACTTATCTTCATGGTGTAAATCTCACCATTTGATTCTCTTCTAGATCCTCCCCCATTGGCTCTACTGAATTCAATTATTTGGTAGTAAGGGAATGAAATAACATTGTGTGAGGAAAAGTATGTTCAAATAGAAGATGTATCTATTGTACATGAATATTTCGAGGTCCTTCCAAAGGATTTACATGGAAATCATCTAGAGTAGGAAATTTAGTTTTCCATTGACTTATTTCGTGGTTCAATGATCATATCAAAAACCCCTTATAGAATGGCTATTGTGTATTTTGTGGAATTAAAGAATGAACTCGAAGAATTGAGTGATAAAGAATTTTTTCTCCCTACCATTTCTCCTTGGGGATCCCTAATTCATTTTGGAAAGAAATATGGGTCTATGAGGTAGTTCATTGACTATATAGGGATCAATGATATTAAAATAAAGAATAAGTATCCTTTACCTCAAATTGATGATTTATTCGATCAACTTCATTGAGCCCAATATTTTTTGAAGATAGATATTTGATCTAGATATCATCATTTTCTTGTGATAAGTAATCTATTCAAATAAGAGTAATTCAATCAAGGTATGTGCATTTTTATTTTACAATAACGCTTTTTGGATAGACTAATGAACCCCATATTATCATGGATCTAGTGTATAGGGTTTTCACATAATATCTACATGTTATTGTGGTGTTATTTATTGATGATATCATGGTATACTTTAAAATCTATAAACATCATGGAAATAACATATGGACTATTCTGAAGATTCATAGTCAAAATGAATTATATATAATGTCATGAAAGTTTTAATTTTGGATTCAATTAATATCCTTTCTAGGTATCATTGAATATAATTATGGAATATATGTTGATCATATGTAGAAAAAGGTTGTACAAGAATGACCTACAACAGTGAACAAAATTGATGTACATTATTTTATGGGATCAGTAGTTTATTATCATCATTTCATTCATAACATCACCCATTTGGCTGAGCAAATGACAAAGCATACATGTAAAGGGGATATATTCTTATGTAAAAATTCATGTGATTTGTGTTTCATAGAATTGAAGAGGAGAATAGTGAATGCTTTGATCCTTTCCCAAATATCAAGGAATGATGGTTTTGTGATCTATAGTGATGCATCAATTAATGAACACTGATGTTTCCTTATGAATAATTATAGATTTATTACCTAAATAGAAGGTAGTTAAATATTAATGAACAAAATTATCCCACACATGATCTTTAGATAGCATCAGTAATCATTTCTCTAAAGATATAGATACATATATATATGGAGAATTGTAAGATATATATAGATCTCTTGTTTATAATGTATATATTCTCACGAAAATAACACAAAATGAGTCATTGAAGATAGATAAAACTACTAAAAGATTTTTATTGTACTATACACTACACCCTAAGAATGGGAAATAAGGTAGTTAATGCATTTAGCAGAAGGTATCGTGGAGTTATAAAAAAAAGAGGATTCACAAAGATCATTTGCACATGGATCTAGTGAAGATAGATATGTGATTCATCAAAGAATGTGAAACATCCATACCTTTTTCTTTTCGTTTCCCAACCATATTTATTATAATAGTATATAAGTCTTCAACCTGATTAATAGAACCCTCAAATGAGAATTAATTATGTGAATGATGGGAAGATGGATGAATTTTTTTGTGAAGATCATGTTCTGAAATCTGGGAAAAGGATTTTTGTTCCAGCTATACCCATGCTAAAGTGGTAGTTATTGGATGATGCCCATATTACAAAATTCCCTATACATCCTGGTACCACTATGAATTATAGTTATTGGAAGAAATATTTTTTGTGGTAAAAAATGAAAGGGGAAATTGTGGATTATGTATCAAGGTGATTAGTCTTCCCACAAGTGAAGGTTGAAAGGAAACATCCCAGAGGAGTCATGAAACCATTACCTATTCCTAAATATAAATTTGATGACATCCCAATGGATATTTCATTGGATTACCCAGATCTTCATGGATGAATAATGTGATACAAGTATTTGTTGATCGACTTACGAAATATGCACATTTCCTCGCTATAATGGATGATTTTACCACTGGAGAACTTATAAAGACTATATATCAATGGTGTTGGGAGAAATCATGGGTCACAACTCTCAATTTATTGTAATCTTAACCCACATTTTAGATCAAAATTTTATAAAATTCTACAAAATGATTTGGATACTGAGCTTCGATTGATTACTTCAAATCACCTTCAAAATAACCAGTAATTAGAATGGACTATCCAAACCAAAGAGCACGTTTGGGATAATGTTCCATTTAAATTGATGTTATGTGGGATAAATATTTTCCTTTAGTGCAGTTTTCCAACAATAATAGTTTCCATTCAAGTATTCATATGACACCAAATGATGCATTTCATGAAAAGAGATATCGTAAACAAATTTTTTGGGAAGAAGTTAGAGAAAGGAAACTTGTAGGAACATAGATTGTAGGGGAACCATCAAAAAAGGTAAGGAAAATTCAAGGTCATACTAATGTAGCTCAGAGAATAAAAAAGGGATATTCCAATAATCCATGAAAGGATGTAGAATTTCAATTGGGAGATAACGTTTTCTTGAAAGAATTTCATGGGAAGGAAATTGAAAAATTTAGAATTAATGTGAAACAAAGCCCTAGTTATATTGGTTCTTTTAAAATTATAGAGATAATTGGTGCCTTCGCATATTCTTTGGTAGTGCCTGCAATCCTTTCAAACGTACACAATGTGTTCACTGTCTCATTATTGTGAAAATATATTCCAAACCCAATGAATGACCTCACCTCTGAAGGTATAGAGTTCGAACCCGACTTATCATACTGCGAAAAGAAAATTTGATTCCTTACACTAAATAACATGTTTGGAGGAATCAAATGACTCATATGTAAGGATACTTTAGAGAAATCAAAAAATTGAAGAGGAAACATTGGTGCCCAAATAGATTATAATGAATTCCTACCCAGATGTTTTTATGAGGTATCCTTATGTTAATATAGAGGACAAAAATTTTGTTTAAGGGGGAGAATGCATCACCCCATGGTTTTTAAAATAAATATTTAATACAAAAAACACTTATTCCCTACAAAACAACACATTTTATAATATAGATATTAAACACAACTTTGGCACTTCTATGATTTGAATTATGAAAAATGATCATCTATAGTTACGATCGGTATTTCTTTTTGTATTCTCATATAACCAACTTATTTTTTGGTTAATTGACACATACCGTTGTCGATAGTTATATACCCTTATAAAAGGTAATGAATAGAAATGAATATTAAATAAGACAACAAAATAGAATCATCACCCATGAATATATAAATACAATTTAGACATCATAAAAGTTATAAAAATGACCATAGTATAATTCTTTTTATTTTTTTGTCAATCATATTTTAATTAAAATTTTCGTATTAATATAAAAAATTAAAATGGAAATTTTTTGTTATAAAATGTAAGAATAAATTTTTTATTAATTTTATATGTTTAAAATATAATATAATGGGACCATAATTAATTTCTCAAGAAATTATATGATGAGTTATAGTTTTAATGTTTTCTTCTGGACTAAATGATTATTTTTAAAAAAATTAAATTAAAAATCCATAGAAAATTATTTTCCAAAAATTGGATTTTTTTTAATTCAACACGTTAGTAAATGGTTTGGGTGATTTTTTTTATTTTTCTAAAATACATTAATTTTTAATGAATAATAAATATACATTTTTGATCTTTTAGTATGTTTAATGACAACATAATGATGTAATAATTAATCTAAAATTTCAGTCTACTTGTGTATAGTAAAATAAGATATGATGTGTCCCAAGTGGATAATACATTTGTAAAATATAATGGGAAATCCCATCTTTTTTCAAATACACTAATGAGTTTTCCTTTTAAATTAATAAAAAAAATTCTCTCTCATTTATAAAAAAACACACTCTTTCCTTCATTTTCTTTCATAAAAAATCATAATACAAGTATCGATGGTATTGTTTACTCCCTAAGATCACTTCCAATGTGTTCTCAAGCCCCCAAGGCCCCAACCATCAATTCTAATGTGTTACTATATATGGAAAAAGAATTCTCAACTTCTCTTTTCCATTAAAGTTATCTTTTTTGTGGTATGTATTTAAAGTTTTCATGACATGATATTATTTATATATTATTTTTTTCACTATAATATTTGATGTGTATTTAATTAATGTATGAACCATGTCCCCTCCTTATTTAATGTTTTCTAAAACCATATTGCATTGCCGTTATGTTGTGCAATTTACATCTCAAAATCTATCTCTTTTAGTGCACCTTTATTATATTATTATATTTGAATTTAAAAAGTCTTATGTTGGTTTATTTTAATCCATATTCTAAATATTATCAATATTGTTTTGTAATGATGTGGTACCTTTTTACTATCATCATAATATTTTACTAAATTTTAAGCAACGTCATTAGGCTTCTGAATATTTGTAAGGGATTTCACAAATTTTCATTAATTTTGAAGTTCCAAAATTTTATTTTGGTTTAATTACTGATATATGAAAATGAACATGAAAAATCTAGTATAATCTAGTTAATATAATTATATCATTTTAATATATGAACCATTATCAATACCATTACTCTCTCTCTCTTTTATTTTAATAATGAACTGTCGTCCATAAGGTTCCCATTTATAACCTTTGTGGATGATGAAGTTTTTTCATCAATTTAAAATTAATTAATGGACATAAAACAATTTTTAATGTTGAACCAGACTAAAATATATGTATTATAACCTAAATAAGATTCATGAACCCGTATTTGTTCATAATATTAAATCAGATGAAGAAACGAGTTCATAATAATCAAAATACATCTAAAATAATCTATGTGAATGTCATTAATATTTAATCTAATGAAACATCATAATTCCATATAAAAAAGATATAAATGATCATTAATAATTATGGATGTTCATAAATAATATTTATATTCAAATCTGGCAATTTATTTCCTTTCCACATGAACTCCATTACTTAATAACAATTGAACCAATTATGAAAAAACCATGGAAATTAACACTATAGAATGAAGGAATTCAATCTTATAACTAATTAATATAGATATAATAAAATTAATAAAATTATGAAAGATCACATACATGAAAAATTGGTTCTGATTTAATTTGTTAATAAGTCTAATTTCATATTCCATGATCTTTTGTTCAATAGAAGAACCTGTTTGTACATAAGGTTATTGTTTTTTCACCCGAACCTCCAATTTCATTCGAGTTATTTTTATTTTAAACTAACCTCCTTGAAATTATTATTTATAATTATGTAATAGTCGAAAATTATGTTTGAATGCACTATATAGGTTTACCAACCAGAATCTTATTTTATTTTATGGGGAGTTACAATTTTAAAATGAACTTTCCAAACTCATTCGAAAATACAAGCCAGGTTCAGGGGAATTTCTCAAATACTTACTTATTATTAAGGGAAATAAATATTTTGTTTCTATCAAAAATTATATTAATAAAATATCAAATTTTATTTTTAAAATAATTACTTATCTTACTTCTGGTTTTTTAAAATTATTTTCCCAAATTAAGCCTCCTTTTCAATGTAAAATAATATTTTTCTCAAGAATTACACAATGATTTTATAAGAGTATATTCATGTATTCCACACTAATTTTGATTAATTTATATTATTGGTATTAATATTTCATGGAAAAATCTAAAATATTTAATTTAATTCTTTCTGATTAGATTGGTTGTTAATGTGGTATCATTAAACTATTCTGAAATTTACTCTGAATGGTTAGTGATTATGATTAATGTTCGGGGAATGTTATTTAAATTGAAAATATTATATTAAATTTGAATATATATGTTGTTTATGTTTATCCCCATTCATATTAGAAATTCATTGGAGATTTTATGTGTCGTTTGCGGCCCTCTATAGACTCTTGGTGCATCGCTAGGTCTGAAGACACAAACTACGATCTTGGCACTAGACTTTCAAAAAATGTTTATTTATGGTCGTGCAATAAAACGTCAATGGTATGGTTATGATGTCCCGCATTTTGAATTCCCTCGTTATAAAAATATTATTGATGGATCATGTGATTATTTGACTAGTAAAATACCAATTATTAAGACATTATTTATTAATCTCTCAATCCAACCATAATGTGTTCATGTTTTTTTGAAAGGCATACAATTTTTGTTATTGAACATTCCCAATGATTATGTTATGAAATCATCCCATGTATTTATAACCCTTACAATGAGTTAGATCTCACCCATTTCTTGTGATTAATTTTCTCCAAACATGATGTATTTTATTATGTATGAAATGCTGAAATAACCTAGGAGTTTTAGATGTTGTCAATGAAATTTCTATTTTGTTATTTTGTTTCAGGTTTTAATGATAAAAATATGTATGTATCATCTTTCAAAAACTACTAAACTAAATGTTCCTTCAGGATTCATATTCCATGTTTATATTCCAATGTAATTATTAAAGGAACCAGATCTAGGAAACTAGGGCTGGGTCCTGACAAACATTCCTTAATTCACACTCCATTGACTCTATTCAACCCTATCACCACTGGAATGATAATAAAGAAATTAGTTCGAATAAATACACCCTAATGGACCTTTTATGGTATTAATAACCTTGGAGATCATTTATGATCTTATGAGGCTTCTTTTTTATCAATATAATTCTCACATTTAATCTTTAAGATGATTAAGTAGTGGAACACAATGAAATTGGATACTCATATCTAGTAAAAATGATTAATTGTGCACATTTGTGGAATGACAAGAACTATATGAGTGTGTATAAGGATGATAGAGAGGTCAATAGTAATAAAAATTATACAATAAGCAGAAATTAACCAAAAAAAACATTTTGTGGTGTGATTTTCTACGTGTTTTTATATTTGTTTTTATATTGATCATTAGTAAATTTACTATGGTAACCAAATATGTAGGAATATTACGTTAAATTCACCATTATCATAAATAAAATGATTCAAGAATGTATGAATGATAAATATATTTTTTAAAAATTATATATATATTTTTTGAATGATAGTTTCGAAAAATGAAATCAGAAGGAGAGGTCCAAGTTTACTTTTATGTGATGGTCATAATAACCCTTATAGATAAAGATAAAGGCCATGTGAAGAAGAAAAAATGATAAATCAAACTTCTCGTGTTAATAAAGAGATTTATATCATGAAAAAATTAATTGAAGGAGAAAATAATTGATCAAACTCCAAAGATAGTGTACCCTCCATGACCATCCTAGAGAAAAAATAAACAGGATTGGAAATAGATTTGTAATGAATAGATTTCTCTCATGATAAAAAATTATAATTATAAATCAATAATAATATAATAAATTATTGATGGAATATCTATTATTTACCATAATATCTAAATAAAATATATTGGTGGAATTATATATTAGGCTACAGAAAAGACTAAATTGTTTTATCCAAATCAATATAAAACATAAATGAAGGTAAAACTCTCCCACTGGGATTTGTTATTTCTAAATGATGGATTATATTTTTATCTCTTATATGGGTGGTGAAATCCAAGGGGTGAATGATCTCTCAATGTAAATCTTTATTAGATATTTGTTTAGATAATAAAGTAATTTAAACTAAAAAATGAGTGGAAAGGATCATGATTTTGACTAATGACTGATGTCAATGAATTATAGGAATCAAAACAATTTTTTCAATAAAAATACAGTGAAACAATCAAAATTATAATCAAGAAAAAATCATTGAAATCACACCCTATGATATAAGGTAAAATAGCTAAAACAAATACAAGACAAAAATGAAAATTAAGAAGATAAAAGTTTGAAAGAAATAAATCATACCAGTGAAAATTGGAATGGAGAACGATCTGAAATCAATGAAACTCTATGGAAGAAATTATATGGAGGTGGTGTGGATACATTAGAGGAGAAGGATCTCACGGAGGTGGGGTCTTTGTATCATAGGATGACTGTGGAAGGTGGTGTAGCCATGTAAGAGCACAATTTAGTGGCATTGAGCCACAATGGAGGAGGAGTGTAGTTATTGAGTGGGGTCATTAGACCACTACATACTGGGAGGTAGGTGGGCCATAATGGTGGGGAGGTGTCCTGGGTGTCCTGGAGCCACTTCGGTGGTGATAAGTGGAGGACCCTTTGGAGGAGGGGATATGGATCATGGGGGAGGGAAGAATTTCAAGGAAACACGAGGGAGGGTTAGAGACGAGGGGGAGTATGCTTGAGGGGTTAGGGTTACAACCATAACCATCTTTATACTCGGGGATTTGGGTAAGATATAGCTAGACTTTTTATAAACAGTGAAAATAAATGTGTTGTTATAACTCTAATTCCTAGTATTGTGCCCAATTTACATATTCAAATCCAACATATCATTATCCAAATATCATTATCTCAATGATATGAATTGATTAAGTGTTAAATTACCTTAATAAAACTAAAACTGTGTCAAGAAATTACTTTTCAATGTATTCATCACCATTCAATATTCCATTTTCAATTATTAATGAAAACATGTACTAAAAATAAATATATATATCATGATTCATATTACATAAACATTTAATTCAAATACCTTAATACTTCATTAATCCATACATATTCTTAAACGATTACTCAATATTCATCAACTTATTCGTTTTTATGAATTTATATGAATATTAACTATGAATTATTTAGTAACGTTCGTAAACACAAATATAATAATTAATTTTATATTTAATGTAAACAATACATAATGAATATTACATACCTTACACATTTCATTTTTGATATCTTTATCTTCTGATGTATAACCAATTCTCATTCCACCATCCCATGTATCGTAATGATATTTCCACTTGGGAAATAGATTCACATAATGCCCATGAATTACACATCTGAATCATTAAATTTAAATTCTGTTCCTTCCAATTCACTCCATTTACATAAAATAAATGTCATAGTGTGACAAACACTGATCATATTAGGGATACTATATAATCCAGAAAAATTATATCTAGTCTGCATATATCATCACACATACATTTTTTGACTATGGCATATTAGGGTTATCCTATATTATTCGTAGTTATAATCTATTTAAAACATTATTTATGGTTTGTAATAAGTTTTTCATTTCCCAAATAATATCCTCAGGGTGTTTCTAACCATGTGTCCAGTAAGGCCCATAAGCATGTACCATGTAACACTGACTTATTCCCAACACACATTGTCAGAATTTATACCCCTAGCTACTTCTATTCCAGAGCCACATCCACCTGTACTATCCATATTGGAAGGTATTTCTAGTTTTCCACTCACTATCTAATTTACAAAAATTAATTTTATAGTTACTCAAACCTGTAATAATTATTAGAGAAATCCATACACATATCTTTAGAAATATACCTAGGGGTCTCACGAAGGTATTTTTCATCCTAGTTTAAAATGGTCTACTAAAACATCACACTACTATATAGAATATAAAAAACCATACTTAATGTACATATATATTAAGTAAAATTTTAAGAAAACATAAAAAAATTTAAATACTGATTCCCAATTAATATATTATATTAGTTCATTTTATATCACAGAAACATACACACAAGTAAAACAGTGAGTTTCGTCCTCTCCCACAAGGTTCTCAAAAACTAGAACCAAATATATAAATATCCTACATGAAATATATATTCATTACACGAAGAAATTAACCTAAAAGGGGTGAGATCAAATTCTCATTAATGGTAAATAAGGTAGATATGGATTACTAATCTTGATAATATGGGTATGGTACTATGATCATAATGTTGGAAGTACATACCCCGCATATCAGAAGGCAATAAAAATGAATCATGGAATAATGCATATTGATTCATAATACCTAAATCAAAAATAAATAATGAACTAAATCAATAAAAACATAACAAAAGAATAAAGACTATATTTTTGGAAATCACATAATCATGTTATATTATTTCTATAGTAGTCAAGGTATCACTACCAAGAAAAATGTGGTTGTGTGGGTTTACTCCACATACTATCGTGGTAGTTATGGTTCACTCCTCTTTCTGTCATGGTTCACTCCTCTGTCCATCTTAGTTGCATGAGTTCACTCTAAATATCATCATGGAAGTCATCGTTTAATCACATTCCCATCTTAGTGGTAATTTTTAACTCCTATGACCATCTTTGTATATATAATGATATATAAATATTTACCCAAGGCATTGGATAATGAGACGGGTTCCACCCATATCATAATGAAATCATATTTATATATTTCAAAAAAAAATAAGTAATCTTATAACAACCCTTGAAATGAAATTTGTGTCACAAACATGTAATCATATCATAACATTAGGAAACAATTATATGTTTCCTAAACATTTATTCAAAATCATAATTGATGAAACGAAATGGATTTCAACGGAATATAAACTAGGAAATATAATTAGAATTCATAAACCCCATTCCCTCAAAATATGATCCATTAAAATAAATATTATCAATGGATTCATTGAATCATTTCCCAAAAAAGGTACGAGTAATTCTAATAGATGACATCATAGATGGTAAATAAAATTTATGAAAATTTGAAGAACATTTAATGACGATAATATCCTCAATTCATTGGAAAATGATTTTAAAAAAATAAATCATTTTTAAATCAATATTCCTAAAAATAAACATGGAATCATATAAATAATGATATAAAATATTTTGAAAAGAATATTCCTTAAAAAACTATAAAATAATCATAAAATAATTTTGATGAAAAATAATTATTACAAAATACATTAAGAATATATAAATAATCATGGGAAATATTTTAAACCATTTCTTTTACAATACATTGACATCTTTTAATTAAATCCAAAAATTGCTTTTAATAAAATTCATTGAATGTACATAGAAAATCTATTTTTAAATCATGAAATCGTTTTAGAGTCCAGTTTTTTTAAAATAAATTTAAATCTTATAAATAAACCCTAAAAATAATTTCAAAACCATTTCCCATAAAAATGTATAAAAATTATACAAATTTTATTAAAAAACATTATCATTAAAAACAAATTTATAATAATTAATGTATAGAATATTTGGAAAATAATTTTGTCTAAAAAGAATAACCTTTTAATTTTCTATATGATTACATAATGTAATTTTGGTCATGATGGAGGAAAATCTATACACACTGAACATTTCGTTTGCATCATAAAAACATTAGAAAAGTTCCTCAACTGGAAAATGATAAGAACACTCCATTTTAAGCATTTTTATAATTGTAGGATAACGTGGGGAAAAATTCATTTTAATAATCATAAGAGAATTATATGATTTTTTTTAAACATGGTTTCTTAGTAACATAGATTCCAGAACAAAGAGAGAAGAAACGTCATACTTTTATAAAATCACATTTTTATCAATAATATGAACCAGTGATTGAAGAAATGATATAATGTCATGAAGATACCATTAATAAGAATATGGAAATATAATTCATGAGTTTTCTTGAGAGAATGGTCCTAATGTTTCATCAGTGTATGTAGAAAGATAAATAAATGTGAAAATGATGAGATTGTTTCCATTAACTATTTTCACTTGGTTATATGGGATTATACAAAACATGTATGAATATGAAATTATATTAAGCCTAAAATATCATGTAAAATTGGTTGATTCAATATATATTCTGTAAAATTTAAGAACATAAAACTCAAAAAATAATGTTTATTGAGAATGAAATGTGTTTTTGACTGAAGGAAAATTGAGTCAAATATGTATTACTAATTTGGTATCTTTGGAAACTTTTACCCCCGAAAATAATTGACATTTAATGGATATCTAAAATACCAATAATAAAATAATAATATTAATTAAATCCATATATTGGTTGTATTTACATCACATTAAATAAAATAATTGTGAACTTTGCATGTATCACACATATATAAAAAGTGAGATTAAATTTACTGACCTTGTGTCCTAACTGTCATTGTTCTCGTAAAGATTCATGTATAATAAATATATGTTCACTATAAATCTATTAAATAAAAATATTTTTATTTATAATAACATATATTATTTAATTATGGCTTTATATTTCCTTATTTTTTATAATTATATGTTATGGTTTCACTTCAGGTAATATTCACATTGTTCTTCACATATGACTTAATATGTTATATCATTTATCCTTATACTTATATAATGATTTATAGATTTTAAAACACGATATAAATAACATTTATATTTGTTATTTTTTTAATAATAATTTATAGAATATATATGTATGAAATGTACTACATTGTTCATGGATACGGTAGGTCGTACGTACGCATGTATGTTTTTTCAATATTATTATCTTATTGAAGAAAATAAATTAAATGTATTTTATGTATATATGTATATTATAATATTAAATTATCAATATTATATAATATCTATAATAAAATAAAACCAAAAACATCCATATTACATTCCATGTAGTGTTTGAAAAAATCAGGTCGCTTTGAGGGGTGGTTGTCTGCACATTCTAAAACGAAATTATCGTATGGGCAACAAGTGGAATTTATAATGATATGTGTTTTCAGAGGATTATGTAAGATTAAATACATAATAAAAATAATATATAACATATATAAATATATTTTCCATTATTATTTTTACCATGAGATGATATAAAAAATAATGATCATCAATTCGTGAGGTGGTAGTTTTTCATACATGTTAACAGTATCTTTGTTACTCTTCAGATTGATTTTTTTTGTATATGACGTTCTATAACTTATCATAAAAACATCCTAGTATATTATGGATTTGTTATTTGTTATAAAAAAAATTAACAAGATGATTTTAGGGGGTTGATATTGGAAATTACATAAAAGAAAACGAAGAAGAATGTTTTGTCTTATTTGGGTAACTCCTAATAGTTTTCACCAAAAGTTTTAACATGATTTATTTTTTCATAATTATAATATTCTACATTGAGGAATGGTATTTTTAAGATCTATTTCTATTGATCATGGTTGATCGAATGTGGATTGAGAGGTGTGTGGAAGAGAGGGAGTTGGTGGCCTTTATAGAGGTTCAAAAAAGAATCCAATGAAATTTTGGAAAACAAGTAAGGTGTAACCATGTTTTATACCCAACAAATAATAAACAAATCCATAACATAAGATATATTGAAGAAATATTTCTATCTAATTGGTGTTTGGTAAGTGGATATGTCCTTTTGGCCTTTAATTTAATGGATTATTCACTTATTAATATTAATTTGACCTTAATCAATGTATTTAAATATTACCTTAATCACTAGTATTTTTAAAAAAACATTGTTGAATTTATTAGAAATTATATATTATTTTTATTCAAATATAGAATCCATTTTTCCAAATTTCAATCATATAAGGGGGAGAAGTTAATTTAAATTTAGTCACACTATCAGGATGACAATTCTTGTATTTTATGATTAAACATCAAAATTATTATGTTTTTTTCTACCCAACTTCAAAGTGATATTGATTATAATGAAAAAAATTTATAATGGAAAAAAATGGTCTAATTAAAATATAATGTAAATTTAAAATTCAACTTATCCCAATAGTTAAATTAGATGAAAAAGTTTTTTCAAACTAAAATTCGGTAATTTGAAACTATATGTAAATAATAAAAAATTACAAAAAAACACCTAAATTGTTTCCTAAAATAATTTCATTATGTCACTTTAAAATGTAATTATTATTTTTGAAAAATATTATACATAAATGTTCCAAAAATTTTATTTGAAATCAGTTATCAATTTACTGGCGGCAAAAATTCCTTAATAAGAAATATAGTATTTTATTTTTAAAATTCGTTTTATTATCTTACGCGTAACCAATATATGGTTTGAATATAAAAAAATATTTAATATAAATTAAATATATATCACATTAATATCACTTACTTATTTTTATTAATTTCATTTATTACGCTAAAATAATTTTCTGTGTGTAATAATATTTTCCTATAATATTCAATCGATTTTCATATTCAATTCAAATTATTTTTTAACCAATGAAATCATTTTATATATTTATAAAAAAATTATTTTTGTAAGTTAGTTAAATTTATTCATAAATTATAATTTAACTTCTAAGATATATAAAATAATATATCATTATTCAAAAAAATTCAACCTTGTGTGTAATAGAAGCCATCAATGAATGTCAATATTTCACATAACATAAGACAAAAAAAGTTATTTACTATAAAATTTACTATATTTAGTGTGTTTTGAATTGAAAAATAAGAAATAATTTTATTGAAATTCTGAAGTATATATTTCTCAAAATCATGGTTGTTATACTGTTAAATATCATTAGGTAGATGTAAATTTTAATGGTGGCCAACTAAGTAATGATAACCAAGGGGAACCTGATTAGCGAGTCATATTCAAGATGGGTGATTGAATAATGCGATATGACTAGTGATTCTTTGCTTAGAATTATTTATGGCTATTAGGAGTCTTATCATTAAATACAAGCTTGTTATTCAAGAAGGCCACTGAGGATTTGATAGATATAATTTTTTATTGTGTGTGGGATGCTTGGACATGTCCAGAAACAGTACGAGTGACCTACAAATGTGTGTTAGGCATGTGACTACATCAGTATCCTTGAGGTGTTTTGTAGGAATCCCTCCCGATTAGTTGGGATCTAGGTACCATTTAGGGCATAGGGGTGTGAGGTTAGACAAAGTGTATTATTAGTCGTCGGTATCCCAGAATCAGTATCATGAAGAGGTCATCGAAGAGTCATTGGGATGATGTGCTGGTGTATGTGGCTAGTAGTGTGTGCAATGATTCTCATAGGCCAATACATGGGTTTTCATGGTTCATAATAGGTGAACTGTGTTGAGATTCTAGGGTTATCATGTTGTAGAGATTTTACTATTTTTAGAGGTATTCCATGGGTGTGAAAGTTAATGTTTTGTTTGCACATTTTCATTTTTTGAGAAAGAGGTGAAAAAATATATTCTTTTACTATAAATAGTAACTTCAGAGTAGTTTTTAATTGGTAATGATTATATATATATATGAGGTGTGATGATATCATGAATTATTATGGGCTTCGATATAATCTTGGTTTTGTTAAAGGTGTGTATGAATCTAAAAATCGTTCAGATGTAGCATTTATATGACGTGGATGTAATTTGGACTTGTTATGATCATTGAATGATGTGAAGGTACATTTTGGAATTTGGTGAGATGCGATATATGATTGGTTTAAGATATGAAATTCAAATAGTTTCAGATCATGATGACGTCAATGAAGGACAATGCATCATGTGAAGTCTATTGAGTATAGTTATGGTCACTGGTCCATCATAATTCTTATATATGTTTAGGATGTTACTAGGTAGGTTATAGCAATGGTGGGGGTGATCCTTGAATTAATTTTAATGATGAAATATTATCCAAGGTATACTATAAATTTTTTAATGATATTGGTATGTTTATTCCCAACTTTGGGTATGGATTGATAGATTAGGGATAAGCTATGATAAGTTGTGGATATTATAAAAACTCAGGGATCACTAGCTTCTATTTATCCTTTCTCTCGCAATGTGTAATTTTTAATATATACAAGAAATTTTACACTATTTTTAATGTATTTGTCTAAAAATATGATTTCTTTATATTTGAGTCGAGTAAGAGGCCCATAAAAATGAGAGAGCGCCTAATAGTATGATTTATGTGGTGGATATCTTTTTTTTATTAGGTAGTTTATATATATATATATGTCCTAAATAAGTTCAATATGAGTCTATGGAGGGAGACACAGTTTAATTAAATTATATTCTAATAATTGATGGATTTATTCCATGGGATTCCATTGGTTATTCCCTATACCATTTATACATGATCAACTAAAAGAGTGTCTTAGGACCACATAGGATGATTACATAAGTTTAGTGTTTTGATTAATATTAAAACATTCTAATATAATTGTATTGGTCCTGGGGAACATGATGGGATTGGCCTGAGGATTATGGTGTTGTTGACCACATAGAATGAGGGGATGTGTTTTATCAATATGGGAGAGGCTTGATATATTTGGGTAATTTTGAACACATCTTGAGGTCACATGGTTGTTAGATTCAGACACAAAGCTTTGTTGGATAAGGGAATGACCCATACGATTTAAGGTGGTGTTGACCATCATGAGGATGTGATTATGTCCTAGGGAAATGTGGTTCTTGATGATATGTTTTAGTTATTCATGGGTGACTACTACTCATAATTGTATATTGATGAACCATCAGAGATGTGTGTAGAAAAAATGGACTCTAGTCGAAGTAATGTTGACCACTTATGTAGGTGGAGGCCCTTCTAGACTATGCGGCTTGGGTGATCGTGTCGACCATCACTTGTGTTTGAGGTTTTTTCACCATATAAGGCCAAAAGATGTTGATGGAACCATAGTGTTTGGTTATGAAACCATCATTTAGGGGTTGGTTAGGTCAAGATGCTGGAGGTTGTGGGACCCAGATACTGAGTAATATGATATCATTGTGCCTCAAGACATCATTCATTAAGATGATAGTTATTATTATTTGAGGACATTTATTTCTATTCCTTGGGACATCAAGATTCATGCCGATGGTTAATTCTAATCTACTGTATGAGGGACTATGTAATTATTTTTTGGGAATTTTATTTGGGCACAGGTACATGATTAATGGAATTAGGTGAAAAGTTTTGTTTTGGGTGGTGGAGCCTAATGGTTCACTTTGGAATTATTTTCCTCAGGGGATGCCATACAAGTATGGCATGGTTCCTCAAAAATACAATAATAGATATAATGAATGATTTCATATTCTATGTATATTACAAGGGGGTATGTATTCAGAGATTACCAGCTAAATATAAATATTATTATCTTTTCTTTGTGGTTTTTTAGAATATGGGATGTGGGTTATTTATTATATATTTATCTGAAACATTTTTCTTTTTTTTTGTACAACAACATTATTTCACATTTGTGATAAGAACATGTTTGTGGTTTACTAATGTGATTTATTGTTATACCCAACATGGTCCCATCAGGACCCATGAACACTATATGTCTCTATAATCAGGTAAGGGATAGTGCTAAGGAGTAGGATGTAATGTCCCGGATCCGGGTGCCACACAACTAGTGCCCCGAACCCGGCTGGTCACATGACGTCAAGCGCATTTCCTCTAACACTAGAGGCTTCCGACTAGTAGTGAGGGTATAAGACTGATAGTGGGGAATCATTGCCCTCATTTGACAAAGGGTAGCGCAGTGGTAAAAATTATGAACATACAATAGAGGATGTAGTAAACAATATAGACCTGAAATGTAAAATATAACTAAAGTAAAATATAACCAACAATCATATAAATGATGATGCGACATGTCTCTAATTCAAAGAAAGCAGCTAAAATTGTTTACATTGCAATATGATACAATACATCATAAGGAACAAAGTACAAAAAAACAAAACAAAGTAGTGCAACAGGAACAGAGCAGCATCGCAGGCCTATGCTCGATCCCATTCTCTCGTATTCATCTGCAAAAATCATGTTCCATTGTAGGTAACATTGACCTTATCAACACCTGCATAAACATAATCTATTTGGGCCCAAAACATTACACAAATAGGTTGTGAGAAATAAATCCCATTAGGCAACCACTAAAGGTTTATGCCCCACTGTCAGTGAAAATGTGCAACAACCATGTTCAATAATGAAATGCAGGAAACTAGAAGTACTCAAAAGTAACCATTACTACCAGTTACATTTCCATTTTAACAATTAGTTAACAATTAAATATAAATGAATAATGATTTTTACAAGACTCGGCCTAGACCTACAATATCATATAAAGTGCCCAGCAGACATCACAACATGCTATCTAACAAGTAGAAGATAATAATAATACCAATCTGGTGCTTTTGCATAGAAGGTACAACATTATAAATCACCACAATGAATATTCAAGTAAACATTGTCCTCGGACATAAAAATACTTACCCTTAGGAAAATAGAAATGAAACCCTCAGGTGACTGCCCTCAGGTATAACGATTATTTCCCTTAGGCATAAGAGATATCTCCCTCAGGCATAGAAGCTACGACCCTCTGGCATAGGAATTGTTTCCCTTAGGCTAAACCAAACACTGCCCTCAGGCTTAGAAAAACACTGCCCTCAGGCTAAACAAAACACTGCCTTCAGGCATTCCATAGGAAAATCAAGATATCGGGATGAACACAATGCATAAGCAAGTCATTTATATATTTTTTCCTCTCATGAAAACTCTAAGAATGCAATAATCACAGCATACCCATAGGTATCCTGGCCAAACAACTAAAAAAGGTGAACACACCCTTGGGGTGGCCCTAAATCAAAGAAAGGATCTCAAACAGTAGTTTATACTTATTCATTAGACTATATATGAAATACTAGGTATCTCAATAGCCAAGGCCTCAGCTATTCGACACACTAATCATGGGTGAATGGAACAACAGTACACAAAATCAACTCGAGAGTTGGAATTAAACACATGACCACCAACCTCGATCTCTTCTAATCGATGTACGAGAACGTTTCCTCCCGAAATGACTGAGAACAACATAGATTGTGGATGAAAGATTACCCATTTCAGACTAAATAACATCCCTTAAGGATATAATTGGAAGAAAAAGATCCAGAAGATGGATGATCTTATTAGTAAGGTTCAAACGAGATCCACAGCAGAAGAATCAGAGTCTTAGTGAGTGTTCAGAAGCTCCTCCAAGCCTCGGCCTCCTCTTCATCTGCTCTTGGTGAGTTCTTTGACTCCTCTACCGAATGAGTCGTCTACTGCATATTTTTAACTAAAAAACACAACTACACAGCACGTAATCTCAAGTACACGGTGTGTACATACATTTTAAACTATTCTTTTGGTGCCTTCTTTCTTCTGCCTCACTATTCATCGGCTGACATGATTACAAGACATGTATTACGACGTACACAGTGTGTACTATTGTCCTCTGGTGGCTACTTTCACAACCTTACCGTTTACATGCCAACTGATTACATGGAACGTATTATTATTTACACGGCATGTAGTTTATTTTAACACCTTTAATCGTCGAAAACCCTACATGCCCTGTATTTGGACAGCACAATGCCAAAGTACACAGCGTGTGTACAAAAGTTCACGATGTGTACCAATAAAATTGGTATTTTTCCCACATTTTCCTTGTTTTCTCAAAATCAAATAAGGAAAAAAGAAAAAGAATAAACTCTTACCTCAAGAATAAGAACCGAGTTCTTACAAACATCCCCCCATAAATCAATTCATCCTTGAACTTCCCTTACAAGGGTGAGGAAGAAAAAGATGATAACAACTATGGCCACTAAGCACGTATGTCATTTTCATGCTCCAAGGCTTCATCCTACACATGGACATTCTTCCATAACACCCGTACAAGAGGAACTAACTAGCCTTAGAGAACCTTCGTGCTCTTATCAACTATACGAAACAGATGCTCCTCAAAAGATGCATCGCAATAATGTTCATCCTCCTTGGGCTGAAAAATGTGAGACATGTCTTAGTGATAACAGTGCAGCTGAGATACATAGAATACGTCGTGCTTGGATCGGTAGCACTGTGGTAACTGCAACTGATAGGTAACAGACTGGACTCTCTCCAGAATCTCAAACAACCATACATACCTTGGTGAATGTTTTCCCTGACTACTGATCCACCTATGTCTTAACCTCGGTGAAACATGCAAGAAAACGTGATCCCTGACCCCAAACTCTAAGGGTCGTCAATAGCGATTTGCATAAGTTTTTTAATGAGAATTTGTAGTATCCATCCACTTTTGAATCAACTAGACCTACTCTGATGTCTCCTACATGAGACATGGTCCCAGTAATTTTGCCTCACCTATCTCAAACTAGAACAAGGTTGATCGACATGGCCAACCATATAAATCCTCGTAAGGTATCATCTAAAAAGTTACCTAAAAACTATTACTGTAGGAAATCATGACCAGGGGTATGTGCTTCTCCCAAGAGCCCCAATTTCTAGGATGCATGCACACATCATGTCCTCTATCTCCTGTATGGTACGCTCTAACTGGACATCAGTCTGAGGGTGGTAAGCTATACTCAGAAGCAACTATGTACCCAGTGCACTCTAAAAACTATGCTAGAAACATGACATAAAATGGTAGTCCCTATCTGGAATGATAGAACTAGGGACCCCATGATGATGTACTGCATCTCGAATATACAACTTCCAAATCTCATCAACACTGAAGGTCTCTTTGATCGAAAAAAAGTGAGCTACCTCCGTAAGTTTTTCCACCACAACCAGTGCAGCATCATTGTCTGGAGGTGACCTCAGTAACCCGGTCATGAAGTCCATCAGGACTTCATCCCATTTACTCTCTGGAATAGATAACTGTTGTGACATTTCAGCTGGCCTCTAATTCTCCACCTTCACCAGCTGACAGGTGGAACATATCATAACAAAACGTGCTTCCTCTTGTTTCATACTCGGCCACCAATATTGACATCTCAAGTCACGGTAAATTTTGGTAACTCCAGGATGCATGACCCAATCTGATACATGAAATTCCTACATCAACTCCGCAATTATATCCCCAGGAACCCAAAATCATCCATGGATAGGCAATACCTCATCATCTCCCATCATCCAACCAAGAGGATGGTCCTCTCTAGGCACTTGATCTCGTAGAACTAGGCCTTCTAAATCTGATAGCTATTTCATCGTCACTCTATCCAGGAGGGTAGAAGTCACATATAAGGATGAAAGATAGGTTCACCCCTGACTATCGAGAACCTCAAAATTCATCTCATAGAACAAACCCATAAGATACCACTCACCACTAGCCTCCTGCACTACATGTAAATGAGTCCTCATACTCAGTGCATCTGCCTCTACATTTCCTGTACCAGGTGTATAGGCAATCTCAAAGTCAAAGGACTGATGGTATTCAACCCACATTCACTGTCTCAAATTCCTGCAATGCTAGGTGAGGATGTATTTATGAATGTTTTGGTCTGTAAACAACAAAAATTTACTCCCAAGAGATTATGTCTCCAACCACATTACACTTGAACAATTGTAGCCAAATCGAGTTCATGCGTTAGGTAATTTCTCTCATGTGGCCTCAACTACCGAGATCTGTATGCTACTACTTGATCACCGTATATCAATACTACTCCCAGACCAATACATGATGCATCATAGTAAACTGTATAGCTCTTCCCCTACTCTAGATGTTTCAGGACTAGTGCTGATGTCAACCTTCCCTTCAGCTCCTTATAGGCTGTCTCGCAAGCTTCTGACCAAAAAAATATCATACCCTTCTTAGTCAATCCTAACAATGGTGCTGCAGAGTGAGAGAAGTCTTGTATAAAGCATCTGTAGTAACCATCCAACCCCATGAAACTCTGTATTTCAAACATTTTCTTACGATTATCTAAGGAAACTACTACTCTCACTTTCTCTAGGTCTACCGTAACTCCTGCCTCTGAGATAATATGATCCAGGAAGTGAATCAGGTGTATCAAAAGTGTCACTTTGAGATATTAGCATATAACTGATTCTCTATCAGTGTACTTAGTATGATATCAATATGGGTGGCATGGTCATGTTGACTGTGAAAGTACACCAAGATATCATCCACAAAGACTACCACAAAAGACTCCAGATATTGGTGGAACACACGATTCATCTGATCCATGAAAACTACTGGCACAATGGTGAGTCCAAATGCCATGAACAATTACTCCTATAGACAATATCTACTCTGAATGGTTGTAAGCGGTATGTTTGATGGTACAATGTGCAACTGATGATATCCGGATCTCAATTCAATCATCATGAACACTGATAATTTTTTATGTGGATCAAAGAGATCATCAATACATGGCAAGGGATATTTCTTCTTGAACATCAACTAGTTCAGCTTTTGATAATCTACAACAAGTTTGAGGGTATCATCTTCCTTATTCACAAACAGGACAAGAAAACCCCAAGGAGAAGTACTGGGTCAAATGAAACCCTTTTCCTACAACTCCTCCAACATCTTCTTGAGCTCCTACAATTTTTTTATACATCATATAAGGAGTAATTTATACTACTGTCACTCCTATAACAAGTTCAATAAAGAAATGAACCTCTCGCTCGGCAGGTAGACCTGAAAAGTCATCCGGGAAGACATACCTAAAATGATTAAACACTTTAGGGAAATCTTTCAGACTTTTTGCCTAGTAATCCAGATATAAACATGAATTCTATGCTATCACACCACCTTGCCCATGATGCTGGGGTCTAGCATGGCTCGCCTGGACATCTCACTCGCCCTTATATAGAAACTCTCTGCCCCTTGGTAACGTAAAATTCACCCTGCAATGATAGTGATCTACAAAGGCCCAAAAGGGTACCAACCAGTCCATCCTGATAATGAAATCATAGGCTTTCTTCTCTAAGACATAGAGGTACCATAGAAAGTGACCCCCACTGACCTCTTGGGGAACTCTACGCACTAACACAAAATTTCCATTCAAATTCTCAACGGAGTGTCTTGCGTCATGATATCAGAAGAAGAAGAAACATAGTGAATAAGGCTCTCCACATCGGGCACAAATATAATTCTATGTGTAGCACCAGTATCGAAAATTACTGATGATAAAACATAAGCAGCTAAAATAGTACCTCTAATAGTGGAATGTCTGGGATCCTTCTCATGTTGGGTATGTGGCACTTCATATTGTTGCCCAGTTCCGTAGCACTACGACACATCCTAGCTACCATGAGATGACCCGCCCTGCTGTATCTATGATTCTGGTGTCTGGCTACCACGGTCACAACCACCACCTCAGCTGGAACGTCTTGATGTATTCAAATTCCCTGACTGGTAGGAAGCTGATGGCCCTGATCCTACATGAAGATTCAGCACTGAACCACTCTCACTAGTCACTGGTGGAAACGCCCTGCAAAAATGCAGATGATGACCCAACTTGCCACAAGAATGACACTCCACTAGGTCACATTGGAACTGGATACTCTTGTTCCCCTCTTTACTGCACTGGTATCACAACACCTAGCCACTTGAAAAATTCATCAGGCTTGTACTACCACAATGAGATAAATACATCTACCTCCTTTTCTTTCTAGTAGAAATATTACCAGAGACTGATGTCGAACTACCTTGGTCCGCACCACTAGCTTCTCACGGGTTCGGCTCTGTAATCAATGCCTGGTTCAAAATAGCATGCACTATAGGCAACCTAAAAACATTCCCTAGAACGCATATGTCATATCGAAGACCATACTCAAAGCATCTAGCCATCAACGTCTCATCACCCAACAAACTAGGTGCAATACATTGTAGCTCGATGAAGCGGGTAGAATGGTCCATCACTGACATTACGCCCTGCTGCAGATTCATGAAAACTTGATCTCAATCTTCCCTCAGTGTCTCTAGAATGAAAAATTCATTGATGCCTTCCTGAAAAACATACCACGCCATGTCTCAGTGATGCTCGCTCTGGGTGGTAACATACCACCATCTCATGGTGGAATCACGCATCATGTATGTAGCGAGCATGACCCTCCTTCAAGGTGGAGTCTCCAGATGCTCGACGATCATTTTCATAGAACACATCCATGACTCCGCAGCCTATGGTCTTCCATCCCCTAAAAATTTTGGCGGATGCAGCTGCTGGAATATACATGTCAGATTTTCCATTGATATAGAAACTGACGGTGCTCTCTGGAAGGTATGCATGAACTGCATGATGCCTTCACGGAACTACGCATCCGCGCCTACGTCCAGTATAATGGATAGCTCCGCATCTAGCATTGCTTGAGGATCCATAGGTAGCACATGGACTACTATCTCTGGAGTGTAATATTCACCACTTTCTTGGTGAACAACTTGTTGTCGTCTCGGTGGGATAACACTATGATTCAAACACATGACTTAGAGTAATATCCTAAAGGACTAAGATCTAGAAACCTAAGAATGTAACGGATAATGAAAACATTCAAGTTTACAAAAAAAGACAACACGGGTGATTACTAAATACACGGCATGTTCCTTAAGACTTTTACCATGGCATGTATTTCATCCAGAACTAGTTGTGTAACAATCCAAATACATGATGTGGTTTCATTACCCACAACATGTACTTGAATTTTATTCCCCTATCTGAGTCCTTATACACGTCTAAGACACATGGCTCCCCTTAGAATATGGTTACCCAACATGTTTTTTCTAGAAACAGCGTGTACTAGACTAGCTTCACCGACCCATGTTGTTAGTTGCATGGCTGGAACCAATGATTACACTACATAGTGTGTTCAGCATTGACATGACATGTATAACTAGGATTTCTCTGTCCGTGTTGTCAGTCACACATGAAGACACAAGGTCACGATGACATGGTGTGTACAAGCGGTACATGAAGTGTTCTCACAAGATTTTCCCTATCCCATGTTTCTGCCCTAGGTACACAAACTGTTACACCCACACACTTCATGTACACCACCCTATTTCCCTAGCCACATGGCCAAGTCCACATGATCTCTCACTGTTCATGACTACATGGCGTGTCCCACAGGTACATGGCGTGTCCTCGGTAAAATTTGGAAGAACTGTGTTCCCTCCCATATGGTGGGTTACATGGCCTTATACAAACCAACATGTACATATAAGTACACGGCATGTACATTTGAATTTTTCATTTCCTCCTGACTAGAATAGTACATGGCATGTAGTCAAAATTACACGGTGTGTATTCTGAGTTTTTCTAGACAGTAAGCCTCTAAAACAACTCCAGAAAAACGTTTCACTAAATTTCATGCGTCGGTATGCCGAATTCTGATCCGCGGTGGGCCATACTCCCCGCGATCCAACGTTGATTACCAGGCCATTCACATTATAGAATATAATGCATCAAAAGGATGGATCATAATCCACCAAATTTCTGTCCAAGAGAGACCATACTTCTCAGGAACCACTGTTTAGCACCCATAAACCCAACTGTAACATGTACCTATACCCTATCAACAGTAGGTGTATCTATCAAGGTACCTATCACAACAATATTCATTTTCTAGAAGAACATCAATCACATCAACATGAAATTTTTAATGCACCTACATGGCACGAAAACTATGCATGACATTATATTCTAACATGATCCTAAATGACTCATGAGATGGCATACTCTAATCTTATCGGGTTGCCAATAAATAAAACCCATGTATAAAATATAAACAGAACAACACAAGTGAATCACCCAACAGTGAAAATAAAATCAATTATAATAATCATAAATAGAAAATCACAATTTAATTCATGGCAATCCAGACATTACTTGTACACAGGGTACCTACTCCAGGGAAAAATTTATTTCTGAATCTCATAACAATATACCTCTTTCTATTGTCTCTAAATAATTAAATATCTCATAGAAATGAAAATCCCTCTGATACCACTTTGTAACATCTTGGATTTGGGAGCCACACAATGGTTACACTAAACCTAGTTGGTCACATGAACTTCAGTGCATTTCTGCAAATTCCAAAGGCTTCTGACTAGAAGCGAGGGCCTAGGATGGATAGTGGGGAATCTATGCCCTCATTTTTAAAAGTTTAGAACAACAGAAATAATTATAATAATACAAAAGAGGATGCAACAAAAAATATAGACCTGAAATGGACAACAGAACTAGAGTAAAATATAACCAATAGTCATAAATATGATGATGAAACATGTTTCTAATTTTAATAAAGCAACCAAAATAGGATACACTGCAATCTGATACAATACAACATAAGGAACAATGTACAGAAAAACAAAACAAATCAGTGAAACAGGAACATTACAGCATCGCAAGCCTAATCTCAGTCCCACACTCTCCTACTACTCAGAAACAATCATGTACCTGTGTTGGGACCCTTTCCTTTATCGACACATGCCGCAATATAATCGTTTTGGGCCAAAGACATGACCCAAATAGGGTGCGAGAAATAAATCTCAATAGGAAACCACAAAAGTCCAGTGCCCTAATATAAGTGAAAATGTGAAACAACAGTGTGCAATAATAAAATGAAATAAACTATGTAGTACTCAAAATTATCCATTCATACCAGTTACATTTCCATTTTAGTAATTACTTATCAATTAAATATAAATGAATTATGAGTTTTCCGAGACTTGGCCTCGACCGAAATTCTTCTATACAGTTCCATAGTAGAAACCACAATAGGCTATCTAAAAAGTAGAAGATAATAATAATACCATGCATCTGCATTAGCTTCGAAGGTACAACATAAGAAATCACCACATTGAATATTTCAGTAAAAATTGTCCTCAGACATGAAAATTCTTACACTTAGGAAACCAGAAACAAAACCTTCAGGTGAATACCCTAAGGAATAACTAATATTTCCCTCAGGAATACGAGATATCACCCTCAATAACAGAAGACACTTCCCTCAGGCATAACAAACGTTTTCCTCAAGATAAATCAAACATTTCCCTCAGGCTATGCAAAATACTGCCATCAAGCTAAAAAAACACTTCCATCAAGCATTCCATAGGAAAAGAATGTAACAGGGCTAAGATCAATGCATAAGCAAGGAATTTATATATGTATTCTCTCAATAAAACTCAAAACAAGCTATAATAATGACATACCCACAGGTATCTTAGCCAAATGGATAAACAGGGGGAATGCAACCTCGGGGTGGCCCTAAATCCATGCCATGATCTCAAACACAATTTTATACTTATTCATTAGACTACGTATGCAATACTAGGTATCTCAACAATCAAGGCCTAATCCATACGACACCTCAATCATGGGCGTGTGGCACAACAATACATGAAATCAACTCTCCAGTTGGAATTAAACCCAAGGCCACCTACTTCGATCACCTCTGATCGATATACGTGAAAGGTACCTCCCGAAACGACAAAGAATAATGTCGATATGAGATGAACTATTCCCTATTAAAACCAAAATAACATCCCATAGGCACTGAATTGTAAGGAATGATTCAAGAAGAGGTATGATCATTCCCACGCTGTTCAAACGAGATTGACGGTGGAAGAATCATAGTCTTAGTGACCGATCAGGAGCTCCTCCAAGTCGCAACCTCCTATCCCAATGCTCCTAGAGAGTTCTTTGCCTCCTATACCTAATGTGGGCTAAATTTCCAGTTTTTAAGGAAAAACATAACTACATAGCTTGTACTCTCATGTACATGGAATATACTCTCAAGTAAAGGGCACATAATTTGTTTTAAAGCGGATACTTTCCACCACATTTATATTCATCTACCGACTATATTACACTGCATGTATTACTAAGTACACGTCGTGTACTATCATCCTCTAGACGCTACTTTCACTACCTTACTATACTCTTACCGACTGATTACATGGTGAGTATTAGTATATACATGACATGTATTTAGGTTTTACAACCTTAATCACTGACAAGCCTACAATCCCTTTATTCTAATCCACTGAAACCAATGTTCACGGTGTGTGTACAAAATTAAATAGCATGTTTCCATAAATTTAGGATTTTTCCCACATTTCTCTTGTTTTTTCAAAAATACTTAATGAAAAATGAATAAAAGAAACCCATAAAACATGAATATGAACTGGGTTCTTACATTGGAAAGTATTGGTAATGTTTCACTACATAGAATGTGATGGATGGAAAGGCACCATGTTGGTACTTATATCAACTAGAGTTTACATTCCAATTTTTTGGGCATGATAATATACATATGTACTTATAAGGTCATCCATGGGCGACTGATAAGTTTTTTTGGTTTCTAATTCTTCTCCATATTGATTCTTATGATTACAAATGGTATTGAAATATTTTTTCATGATTTTTTAATACTATTTTTCCATTATATGTCCATTGAGTTCTTTAAATTTGTTTATTTTTTTATGGTTTGCTTCCACTATAATATATATAAAAGTAATATTATCACAACTTTATTGTATAATCTCCCCATAATCATCTCTTTACTCCACCACTTCTTGTAAAAAACCGTTTTTTATGGGTAGGTGCACCAAACCTCAAGAAGACAACTAGGAAAGTGATCTATTTAAAATTGCATATCGGTTTGGGGGTTATATATTTACTCAATGATCAATTAAAAATTTTATTTTATTTATTTATCGGTTGGTTATTTTTATATAATAAAAGTAAATGAATCTATGAATTTGTATAATATAATAATATAATATAGAAAATTTATTAAATAGTGGATTGATGTAGTCTGAAAACATATTGAATATAATCACTATTTGATAATAATTTGTGGTTCAATATATAAAAATTAATAGAGGAAAAAATTATATTTTACACACACATATATATTCAATGATTAATTTTCTCTTATAGCAATGAAATTAAGTTAATATTTACCCTATAAAAGTGTATCAATGTAATATTAAATCACATGATATAAAGATAAAACATTGAACTATTATGTTATTCATTCAACATCAATTAAAAACAAATAAACTATTATTCAAAATTATTTTCAATTTCAACATATCATATACTCACATATCATGCAAAAAAATTGAAAACATTCTATTTCAATTATTTTAATTTCTTGATAAGATTATAATATAATGAAATAAATAATATATTAAATTCTATGAATAACATACACCATTAAATTGGATGAAAAAGTCCTCTTGAAGGATTACATGAAATATTTAGTGTATAAAAATCCTAATATATCAATATTTAATTTACCATGGTTTGAGATGTATTTATTTATTCTATCATGGATAAATAGATTAAAAACCAAATCATCTCCCTGATGACCTCATTGATACACCATCTAGAATTTATAGTATAAATTCATGGAATTTAATTTAAATAATGAAATGAAATTGAATTTTAATTTAAAATAGATTAATAAATTAATTTCATTGTCTGTATATTTTTTCTTCAAAAATTACACTGGAAATATTGAATAGACCAACCTAACTATATCTTAAATGGTATTTATTTTAGATTTAAGTCCTTAATAAGGATACTCCCCAATATATTAAATCTATATATGAATAAATTGGATTCATTTCTACTAATTCACAAAACATTAGTACATTAAAATAGTTTCAATATATCATTAATAACTCCTTATTATAATAGAACCAATTTTTTATCATTAATATTTAAAAAAAAATCATTTCATTCTTTATTGGGCCAATAATTATTTTCTTTTTATAGTTTAAATTTTTTATTACTATATAGTTATATTTATTGTATATATTATTTCTGAACCTCAATATTAATTTTAAAAATTAATTATAGCCCACTAATTTTAACAGTAAAGTGACTTTTAATATTTTTAAATATCAATTCACCATCATCCTTTATATAATAATTTAAAATGATCTCACTTCTCCTCACATGGTTCCTTAACTCAACTACTCATCAAACATAATTCAATGAATCAACAGGTGGTATTAAACGACATCCCCAATAAAAATTTCAATATTACACAAGTGATCACAAACATCCCTACATTTATCAGTATATAATCAACAAACATCATCAATATACACAAAAATTATAATTTTTTGCATTTTCTAAAGAAAATTGATATTTCATTGAACATATAATGAGAAAGTAGTAAATTTTCAAATAATATTTTTCATTGAATCAGCCTCATTATACATATACAATTTACTCATTCTATTACAAATCCACTTCAAACAATTTTTAATTATAAATTTCATAAGTTATTAAATAATCACTCATATTCATTTTGTTTTTTCATATACCTATTATTAATCATTTTTTCAACATCAATAGAAAATTGGTTCAACAAAAATGGGAATGATGGTCATATAAGTCTAAATCATCAATTGAATACTCATAAATTCATTATTTTCCCCTTAAATTAAATATATAATATCATATCTCAATTGATAATATAAATTAAACTATCAATAAAATTATACATTATTAGTGCATTTAACATAAATCATATTCGACACTATTAAATAGTCAATTTGAAAAATTTAATAGTAAATAACATCTAATAGATATATCTACGAGTCAAATCTATAAATATAATTCTTATAATTAAAATATATTTATCATTAAGTATTTTTATTGAACCAAATTAAATATAAATTCTTCAAATCTCCATATCTTATTAGGCCTTCATTAAAATTTTATAATGTCCTCAAATTGATTCCTTAACAATTTCTAAATGATATAAAAATATGATGTATACAATCTTATTACATTTAATAATATTCCTCAATATTTATCATGATGGTTTATTAGTGAAACATTAGTGGTGAGAAATCATGTTATTTTTGTTTTTCATTAGATTTACTACATAAATACAATGAACATGATAAATTTAAACATGTAATCTCCTAGAAAACATTATTTAAATTTAATTTTTAATTAATATAAAATAATAAATACATAGAATGTGATAATCATGTATATCATTTTATATTTATTCTTGTTTTATTTTCATTGTGGTGGAGAATTCATGCATTAATTACATTTCTAATATTAAAATATGCTCCAAAAGTATCTAAAAATAGATCGTTGTATTTTGAATAATTGCAGAATAGATCATTGACGTTTATTTAATTCATTAAAAAATAAAATGTTTTCCTCTTCCGAATATTATATTTTGAGTGAGTATGGGTGACTTTTTTATAGGTATTATGATAAAGTAAAGGAAATTTATGTTGTACAAAACAAGAATATACTTCAATAACAATATCACGAGGATTTTATACCTTGGATTAATCATTAAATAATTATAAAAATTCCCTATATCAATTTATTTATTACATTCAATATTCATATAAAATATTCATAATAATATTAATATAATATCACATAATATGTGTTTAATATAATTTCACATAATAAAATAATTAATTATCATTTATTTATATTATTCCAAAATTATTTTTCATTTTCATATGGTCATTAACTCAAACTATTAGTAATCCCACATAATTTATCAAATATTGCGTAAAAAATATTAATTCAAATAGCTATAGTTTATTTGACTATACATTGAATTTAATATTCAATAAAGTAAGATATAAATATTTTATTTTCAATTTCTGATAATTAAATAATTGTTTTAAATAATCAATTCACTAAAATATTGAATAATAAACATTTATTTTTCCCCAATGAATTATAAAAAATGTTTTAAAATTATATTAAACTATTCTAAACTCAAATATCTTATTATTGAGTTTATATAATCATTAATAAATTAATAATTGTTATCCCAGTACCTAACAATATTATTTATTCATAATAATACCTTCAATAAAAATTCATCACATTCTAGATATATTTACTTTCTAATCCTCTACGCCTATGTTATACTATAATTAGTTGAACATTGGAAAAGTATTAGTTACAGGACCAGAATAAATGAAGTAACTCACAGTGAATAAATTTTTTAAAGGAAAAAACATTACTATGAACTCTATTATGTAATATAATCCCTTTTTCATCAGATATTCTATCAATCCTGATGCATTAATATGTCATCAACCTGTATAATTGATTTATATATCTTGAACATTGTGAAATAAAATTCTTAACAAACTACCATGATCATGTATTTAGTAAACAATTCCATCTCAGACTAAGAGAAAACGATATTTTATATTATTAATATAGATAGAATGGATCATTTCCCAATTAACTCAATTAATTCCATATCACTTATTTTGTGATGATTGTATGCTACCTCACCGGGATTATATTTCCACATGGTTTTCATTAATAAATAAAATTACATGATTCAGGATACACATTGACAATATTCATAAGTATAATTACCAATACACACATTTAATTATTGAAATATCCATTGAAACATTAAAATGTTGATTTTTTATGGGAGTTACTTTTCATATAAACTCCCTTAATTGAGTACAAAAAATGTGAACTTTTTCAAAAGAATCTTCAATAACATATAATCCCTCAAAACAATATATATACATATAACATATTTCTATTTAAAAAAATTTCTCGAGAGAATATCACATATGAATAACAATAATTTCATTCAATCTCATGGTTCTCATTAAAATGATAAATAGCTATTATCTATTTATGTTACAAATAATATTTCAAAACTATCCAAAATATATATTTTTTATAAAAAATAATAATTTCTTTAGACATATAATGAAATAATTGAAATTGAATGTATAAATTCATCTAGTTATAGAGATAAATTATAAAGAGACTCCCATTCCTACAAGAACATACTATGAATAAAAATAAAATTGTTAAATAATATATTATACTAATGATTTTACTAATATAAGACATTATTCAATGTGTCTAACACATTCTCCCCTTTGGAAACAATGATACATTTACTTTTCCAACTTTATAAAAAAACCTTAAAATTTTTACCCAACACAAATATATTCTTAATTTATTAATGTGGCCTAAGAAATTTTTAGATAAACACTTTTACAATATTCATTAAATAAAAATATATAATATCATTACTATTAGTTAAAACGCTAATATTAATAGAATACTTTCACATCCAAACTACCATTATGATTCATCAGAATCAATAATATACATGGAATCTATATTATAATTTATGTCCATGGTATACCAATAAAACCACTCTCTCATATATCATCAATTAGAGAAAATATATATCAACAATTTGATTTTGTATTATTCTATTTTATTTGAAATCTATAATCTATATTTCCCCTTACACCCCATTACACATATACTCTATAGACTAGGATCATATCCTTTATGTGTCTATGAAACTTTTTTATAGTATTTAGTGAGATATTTATGGGATTATTTATATATAAAAAATATTCTTAAGGGATGGGAAATATCAATTTGGGTAAATATGATAAAATACATTATTTATCCAATTACAAATTTGTAATAAATTATACGTTTTATTTTCTCTACTATTTTTTCAATGGAACATTTTTGTAGAGAGGTATATAAAAATTATATTTCTCAATATTCCTACCCTTGATTATGGAGTAATATATCTTTTCAACGCATTATGAATATCTGAATATTGAAACGTCAAAACATCCAATTTTATCAATCATAATTGTTTTTAATCCATATAAGGTACTTTTCATCCCCAATGTCTTTCATGGAGAATCATTTGTTATCAAGTCATATATAAATATAATTATAAAATCTCTTTTCCCATTAATAATACAATATCAACACATAAAAGAAGGAAATATACACTAATAACAATAAAAATATTAGAGATATTGTTATCACATTCATTATTTTTAAAACAATGCTCTCTTATAGTTTAATCAAAATGAATGTTAAATGATCCTTATTCATTCTTCAATACATAAATAGTCCACTACCACATGAACACCATATTGGTATTATATGGTGTAACAAAATAATATTTTTTTCATATATACATCTTTCACAAGTATTTTATATATTTTAATGGTCATAGTTAAATAGTTCAAATATTATATTCATGGTAAGATGTTATGGATGGTATAATTTTATTTAATATCACCATAGATGCATGTGAAAATGTTTTATCATATAATTTTAATTAAAGTTTAATTAATCCATTGGAATATACTCATTATTTAAACAAACTAGATTTATAATTGATTTATAATTTTAAATGAATTATGATTTCGCCCAATGAGAATTACATATTTTAGACTAACTACCAATACCCCCAATATGGTTTTGGTATTTAGAATCCATTTAAAAATTTAATTATTTATAATATTTTAAATTTATGAGGAAATTACTCATCACATATAGTAAATAGGTTCATTATTTTACAATAATAATGTGTCGCCTAATTTGGGGATAAGAAAACCATTCTAATAATTCCCTCTAACCTCTATAGTGATCTTAGGAAATACTTGTGTCTCTTGAACTACATCATCCACATGTTCCTAGATAATTTTTCACTATTACAAATATTTTACGTCTTATTCCTTCACTTCATCAATGATTACCTTTACCCCTATATCAATTTTAGATGTTTGATACCTTTCAGGAAAAGTGGACTGTGTGTATACTATGTACATTTTATAATATAATTATAGATGTAATAACTTTTTATTCCCATAGAATAGATTATATATATACATCGTAATTCATGAGACTATTTTTTGTGTATTTGGCATTAAAATGCCTCAAATTATTAAAAAATCATATGGTAAGTAACAAACCGACTAGGGAAAACATAACACATCTACCAAGAAGGACCACCACCTGGAGGAGATCAATCAAATTACCTAAAGAGTCTCATGAATAACCTGATGGAGAAAATCCAACATAGTACAATGTGAAAAAATTATAAATATCTAAAGTAATGAACCTTCATTATTAAATTTTTATGAATAATAGTATTAGAAGATAATAAAAATTTTATTTATCCATGTGACCATCCATAAAAATAAATCCCTCTAAAAATAATTTGTGATTAAAACAAAAAAAAAACTGGGGAACTATATGGTTCCCTTCCCATTTTTTGTGTCAAAGAAAAAAAATTACAAAAACACACAATGAAAAAATTTAGGATGTGAGGCCAAATTATAGTAGGTTTTTACCAATGAATGTATCTAAATTATAATTCCTTGAAACAATAAATTTTATCATTAAAATAAATCATGTTTATAAGTAATTTCAGAAGAAAATATTTTGAAAAACATCCATAAAATTTTATAAAATCATATCATATTAAAATAATCCATGAATATGAAAATTACATATCTTTTTTCATAAATCATAAGAAAACGCCTCCATGGATAAAACAAAAGATAAATAATTGGGACATTAAACATGAATTATCCCATCATTGTAAAAACCAATCACATAAAGGATCAATCCAATGGGAATAAATAATTTAACACTTCAATGAAAATTATGAACTATAAGAGTAATAATTATACTCCTATAATTATTGATTATTTCCATATTCATTCAAAATAAAAATATTCAACCTAAATAGTTTCACCCACACTCTGTTGAAATATGTTGATTTTTTATGCAATCATGGTTTTCTAAGTTCTATGTATTTAAAAAAACAACATTAAAACCATTATCAAAAATTATTAAAAAATTTCATTATAACCCATATCCTCTCTCATTCTTTAAAATCATTTTTTAGTCAAAAAAACTGGCTAATAAATTTCATCAATCACAATGTGTAAATAAATTTTTTACTAATGGAAAACCCCATTAAAATCATGTATTTCATGGAAGAGTTCCAATTTTATATCAAATAAAATAATTTTATAAAAAATAAATTATCAATATTATAATGAAATTCATTATTTAGAATAATTTTATCCATAAAATGACCACAAGAATGTGTTAAAACTAGCCACCTTCATGAAAATATATTAGAAATGAGTGGATCTGGTCCACATGATCCAAGATTTAAAAGACAAATAAAAAATATCAATCAAATAATATAGATCCAAATACCACACCCTAATTGGGTTCCAATACTACATTAGAAGAGGATATTCAATATGGATCTAAAAATAAAAAAGAAAAATTGGATAAAAAATAAGATATACCTTATAGATATCCAATCAGAATAAAGGGAATACCATGGGTGAAATAAGAGAATCCTCTAGGGCACTATAGTATGTTTAGTTTTAAGCTAATCTCCTTTCCATGTTGATTAGTTATAAAAATGTAATGTTAAATATGTAATTTACAAATTTTTAAGTGTTTGTATCAATACACATGGTTAGGCCATACTTTAAAATTATAAGATTTCAGCCATGCGAGACTTATGTCCCCTGTAAAAATGAGGCACACAGTTACATTGGAAGGACTACATGATTTGGGAAATCTATTTAGGTGTTTTCAAAAAAATCATGGAAACCTCCTAGTAACTTTTATTGTAGTTTGGTGTGTTTCAGGGTTTAGTAATCCCGGCTCCAATTGTGTAAAATAATACTATTGCCTTTTGGATCTATACCACATAGTTAAAACATTTTAAATACTAAAAATGTTTCTAAGCCATACTAAATTCCAATTTTCACCAAAAAAATAAGTTATAAAACCCTGACAACCAGAATCATACACAATAACACAATTGAATGACCAAGATGAATCTAAGTCGTACATTTGACTTAATATACATTACAATTATCTTTACCGTAAAATATTTATTTCCCCTAAAATTTCATCATATTCATAACTAACCAAAATTGAAGTAAATTGTAGCCTTATCAATGATTATCTGGCACACATCTTATTTCTATATCATTCATATTACCATAATACATGTACCATGGGAATTATTTTACCACAAAATACCTTTTCTTAATTGTATATAATCAGAAATGGTTGCTCAACCATTGTGGTGTCTGGGTCAATATCTACAGCTTCTTATTAAATATCATTGGACAGTTCTTGATAACATCACTTATGATGGAAAATCATATATAATTCATCAATTAACATCAATGGTGATGGAAATTCTCACTACTAATCCACCATTAAAATTCATTCAGTTATACCATAAGGATTGAAAACTATAGTATCTTCATACCGTTGTTTCTTAATCACCAATTTCTACGAGGGGTGAACCTTTTGAAAGACACCATCACAATATAAAAACACTTTTTGGAATACAAAATAATATACATAGGATATCAGATGATACTATGTAGTTAGTAACCTCATTTGAATCAGCATCAGTTTATCAATAATCTCTTTAACTAGTCTCATTCAAACCAAGGATCACTCTCCCATATCTTTCCCATATAAGGAGGTCTGCATGATTTATTATACAATGCATCAAAGGGATACATTTTATTCATTTATGTATAACTATTAAAATTTTAAAATTAACTAAAAGAAGTTCCATTTATCATGAACCAAAAAACAAGGAATTTACCCTCAATGTATATACATGATGATCTGAGTGTATCACATTATATGCTCATACATATTTGGATTATATGACATGTTTAATTTCAATAGGGAACCATTTCCTCTTAAAATACATAAAATAATCAGACATAAAAGATTATTACCTATCCAAAATGATATAAGTAACTCCATTAATCCTTAAAAACTCTCCGAAATACAAATTTCCATGTAGATCCCCCTTCATCATTTCCTTGATAGAGATAAAATGGGATGATTTTATAATTTTACGAATGATCACCAATATGAAAAACATTCCTCTGTGTGTATGTTAAAAATGATGATGACATCCAAAGAAATATCATCCCACATCTATTCCAGAATAATAATATGTTTCATCAATCCTTCAATCATTTTCCTCTCTTATATAGGTCAATAACAAAATAGGCTACTATGATATAAGGTGGGAAATCATCCAACTTATCCCCAAAAACCAGCATTGATGTCTCTGATCATGATTAATCTTTCTAGATTAGGGAATTTGGCTAACAAAATTCTTGTATCCATTTTCTATAAATATATTCATAATAGATAAAATAACATACCAATCATCCGTAAAATCTAAATGTATCCATGGGAGACCAAGATTTCTCGCATAGGTTTTCCCATTATTAAGGATTTTAATAATGTTCTTCAATGTGGTTTTTGATACCTTCTAAAGAATAACATGAAAATTAAATTATTTGTTTGGATTCCCAAAATCTAAGAACACCTTACCACCAGTTTGTTACATTCCCACAGTTATATCAGTTATAAAAATCATTATAGGCCTTACCTCCACATATCCATTAATGTCTTGAGTTTAAATTTGATTCTCAATAGATTAGATTCCACATTCTATTTCATAGTATTATAGCAAATGTCAAATAAAAAAGTTGAAATATAATAAATGATGAATGTACGTACAATATTCATTTCAACCACACTGAAAAAATATATTAATTTCAATGATAAAAATATTACACAAACAATCTTCCAAAGATATATTAGGGCCATTTTTGTGGGTTTTCATAATAACCACCAACTCATAGTAGTGTTTTGGTTACTTCTTCTCATTATTTCATAATTGATGAGATCAATGGGCTACCAAATTAATTACTCACATAAAGACATGTCCCAATCCCATACATGAATCATCATTGAAAAAATAAACCCCAAAATTCATTTATTAAGAATATATACATCTCCTGATGTAAACCACTTTTTGTATACCTAAAATAAATTTTTACATTAGTTTTATTAGTCAAATTTTATACCCATGAATGATAAACTGGGCATAAAAGATGAGACCATGGATAATTTATAAAAATATCACATTAAATTCTTGATAATTAAGAAAATATAAACTTAAAACACATTTTTTATTCTTAAATAACATTAACATCTATATCATTTCTCGATTAGCCGACATTCCCATATCAAATATGAAATTCCATAAAAACATTACTTATTGGTTCTAAAAGTATCCTTTTGAATGCTAACAATACATGAAATGTTCATTCAATATTTTTTGAATGATATCCTAATGATCAATGTGATTCTAATTTTACTTTTTGTACAAACATATACCATCTAAAAGAAGGATTATTACATATTCTATTAATCAATGAAACATAATGTTCATCAACTAGCTAAATTCCATTGTATTTTTTTGAGACTGATCAGAATAACCAGAAACTCAAAATTCCAATACAGTCTCATAAATGTTATGTTAGGTGTATTAATAGAAACATATGGGTATATTACCACATATAAATCTTAGAAAACAAATGTTCCTCTTGAGTAGATGAAAGATATCAATAATTTTTCTTAATGGATAATTTTTCTTAGAAGTCCTTAAATTTTCCTTTTGATAATCAATAAGAATTATGTTCCTTCTATCATATATTCTGGAAAAGAGTATACGAAAATACATAGGAGATGCACTATGAAAAAAATTTACTGAGAATCCATATCTCTAAATAATACTATTATTTCACATGAAATAGTATATTCCTTGTGATAATTGGGCATAGAAATGGGAATCTAACCGTGAAGCATTTCAATAGAAAAATAAAACTCTCTCTATAGTAGTAACCTAGAAAATTAATCAACAAAATCCATTAGGTATGAAATAAAAAAAAATTTATGTGGGATACTATGAAGTCAATAAATTACATTAAGAAACATCTTTAACAACTAACATTAGATAATTCTATTATCAGTAAAAATTGGCCTCATTTTCCTTGATTAGGAATCCAACTCATCATAAAACAAATGAGAGTTTCAATTTGGAGATAGTAAATATACTAAATAATGCTAACATATAGTCTAAGATATAAAAAAATCCACAATACTACATTAATTATATGGTAATATATTTCAAGATTAATATCCATGAAATCGAAAAAACATCAGTGTCTGTTATAATCACCCGATGCAAAGGATAATTAGGACCTTCCTTAGTCCTCATTGAAATTTTTTTCAAAATAATAAACAAGAAATAAATATTATTCAAACATGGTCATAACATTTAAATTAACATAGAAGATAAAAAATAATGATTCACATCTATATCATATAAATTGAGTATGGTATATGATTTAATGACCATTTCAGCTCTCTCAGTTTCAAGAACCACCTAGAATTAAAATAGTGAATAGTCCAAGAGATAAATATATCTAGTTAAAGCTCTTACATGATCCATATTATATGAAATATTATCCCCAATTGGACAAATCATTAGTCCCACTACGATTTAATGAATATAAATAAATCTAGTAACCCTTGGTGTGGGTGGATCTATCCTTTCATGGGAAATTTTACTACAGAAATACATAAGATGACCAGATATTACACAATGATGACATGTCTTGGAATCATCTATATAGTTATAAAATTTATATACATAATATAGACACTAATATAAAAACAACATAATACTACCATTAATAAGAACTGTAATCAAGTCCCAATGTAAAATGAGAACCCCTATGATTCCTTTTCTAAGAGAGAAGAAAAATCCTAGATACAACCTAAAAAAAGCAGATGCACTGCCATATATGTTTATCCTTGGTATGAATTATTCAACTATAATACCTTTATAAACTACATTAGTAAAGGTTAAAGGCATTAAAAATAACCATTGACCATATATCCACACTCAATCACAAATAAAACCGTTGATAATTAAGGTAATCATTAATACTATACTCAGGTTCAAGGTGAACTATCTCAGTGAAAAAGATTATCCACTGAATAATAGAACTCTCCCAGTTCTCTAATTTTAAGAAACCCCTTGGTATTTCAAATATTATATGTTTCAAGATAAAACATATGGTTTATGTACTTTTTTAAATATATCTATGTAAGAAAATTGGGTGATATAGCATGCATGATTGAGTACCATCATTTAAATCATTCTACTATAAGAAAAGTAATGTAATAAAAAACCATATAATTTTCTTCTATATTTATAAAATGAAATATAATTTCAATAATCTAAATCCAAAATTTTGATTTATGGGTTCTTTATCCCCATAAAATATGGGTAAATTAGGAATGGTACTTTTTTTTCAATAATCCACCACTAGTCCTTTGATACCAACACCTTCCTATCCAAGAGTTTACATGATGATTATAATATCATCCTCCAAATAATGGTTTACATGTGTATTCAACTATAGAACATGTCCCATAGATTCCATCTATGGATTCAAAATAGGAATTATTAGTGGATTGTCTAATAAATACAGAAGTCATTATCAGATTATCTCGAGAGAAGTTATAGAATCCGAGGACTAAAATCATGAATCCATATTATGTCATTTAAATCACATGAATTTTAAATAATTATTTATTCATCATCTCAAAAACTAAAATTAAAAAAGTCAATTTAAATAATCCTGAAAACATTATCAAGTATATAAACTTAAACAACATTTCTAAATATTAGATAAATTACCCTACCATCCATATTAACTTGGGTTCAGCCACAAATGTGAGCTAAGAATCTACCCTCACACACGAAATACCTAAATTATAATTTTCTGAACAACATTATAACATTTACCAAAAACATAGGATGTTCCACTACACATCCATATGTGATCCACCACTGATATAATTTTATTGTGAACCAACCTAGGAAAAAATAATACACCAATTGAAAATGCCCACCACATGAAGAAGACTGACCAAAATACCAAAAATGTCCCATGAATAACTGAAATGTGAATAAAAAATAGAGTATAAGGATGAAAATGTTTACATATCATTGATATATAAAACCCCAATCCCGATGGAAAAAACCTAAATTTAATATAGTCAAGACATGATCTATGTATCCATGTGACAATCCTTGATAATAAAATAAAACAAAAAAGGGGAAAATGATAACAAATGGATGTTAGAAAACTGCACGACAGACATACTTTTCTACATGACTTGAATAAAAAATTATATAAATTCTTAATGGAATAAATGTAGAAATACAACACAAATCCTAATAGTATATCACAAATTAAACTTTAAATGTTCTAATATATTGAAACCATTACGTAATATTGAATAAACATATATATTTTCATGTAGTTTTGATGTAAAATTATATACTAATATGGCCATTGGTTTTCATAAAACCAACCCATTTTTTACATTAACCGTGATTATGAAAATTAAAGGTGAGATGGTGGGGATTGATAATAAAAAATTTTCATGGATATAATATAAGTTAATCATGTAAGTAATGCAATATGAAATATTTCATCATTTATAAAATCATTAACAAGTGGGATCTAGCACAAGGGAATACATACTTAGAATCAAGTAGGGAAACTATAAACTATTATTGGAATAAGTAAAATACTAAAAATATAGTGTCCTACCATATTCTATCTATATTATCATACCTTTCATTACTTAATAATTTCATTGAAATGGAACAGACAGAGGATCAATTAATGTTTTGATTCTTTTAAATAAGTTTCATAATACCTGAATATAGAAAAAATTATTCCAAACCACTAGTATATATTCATAATATATTTATCATATGTACAATTACTTTATATCATAAAATGGGGACATACATTAAAGGAATGTGTGATCATAAATCCCAGTAAGGAAAATAAAGGGAAATAGTTTACATGTAACCGTGATAACCATTATTAAGAACTTGGAAAATATTATAAATACGTGATAAAAGTAAAAATTGTTAATTTAATAATAAAAATAGCCCAATTCATATCATGGAATTTTTGCTAAAACATTTAAATGTGGCACTCATAATCATGTCACCATGGTTTTTCACTGAGGCTTTTTAAAAAATACTAGGTTTATTCACCTGAGTGTTATAAAAGATGTCATATCTAGAGATTAAATACTCTACCAATTGCATGGAAGACCTAAAAAGGAAACACCTTGTTGACCTCACCTGTTTTGATAATCCCAGTTATGCTTTTACATACCTTTGATATTCCCAATTAATGTTTATATATATTCTAATTCACTCAATATATGATATTCTATTATCTAGAAGAAAATAATATTAAAATCATCCTTGAAATATGTTAATCAATGTTCATCTTGGTTTATATAAGTTTTGAAGTAATTCTAATCCAATCTGATATGTTTTTCATAAAAAAGAAAATTGTTAGTCACTGATCTTCGTATAGCTACTGATATAGAGCTACCGTTACTTAGTCTACCGATAGAATTAGTCTACCGATAGACAGTGTCACTGATAAACTAAGGTCACCGATACGCAGAGCTACCGATATGTACATGTCCACCGGTAATCATAGAACAATCTACCGATACATCATTATAAATAGAACAAGTTTTCTGATAGTACAGAATAGAGCTACTAATGTGCATAATTCTACCAATACACATAATCACTGGAACTAAGCATGCTACTGCTACAGACAGTCCAATACATAGAGCTACCAACAGACCAGGGATACCGATAGACGAAGAGCTACCGATATACAGAGTCACCAATACAGAATATAGCTACTGATAGAACAAGTCTATCATGCTACTGATAGAGTAAGTCTACTGATAGATGGAGCTACTGATATGTACATATCTACCGATACACAGAGTAAGAGCTACCGATATCAAGAGCTACTAATATCAAGAGATACTGATACAAGTGGAAAGAGCTACCGATACAAGTTAAAATAACTACAGATGGATTGTCACTACTACAAAAAGACCATCATACACATATACCAATAGAAGGCTACAAATTATTTACTAACCAGTCAAAATCTATACTCTCAATACTATTTATCTATAAAGCTAACGGTTACATTTGATGTTTTTAATGAAGGTAATGTTATTTAATTATTTCTATTTCCATGTTAGGGAACCGTACATAGTACCCATGAAAAAGGTAATCATTCTGATTTTTCGGAGCTGATAGCTAAAAAGGGAAGATAATGATCTAGATGGAAATCAGTGAACACAGACATTGAATGAACGAAGTGAACACGGGGTGTGCATACAATGAGAATCAAGGAACTAAGAAGGCACGTGGAGGGTGAAAAATACCAGAGCTCAACATCATTGAAATGTGGTGCATTCGTACAAGGCTACATCCATATTTAAATAACACTGGACATACACGAAGCGATTCTTTTCTAGAGGAGAACACAAGCTGAATTTGAGTGAAGAACTACAACAAGAAATTCATACACTGAGGCTGATAAAGCTAAACCTGGAACCAAGGAAGAAAATGATACTCTATTTTTTAGAACAATAACCAATGAATGACTGAGAAGATTTTCTGACCAAACAAACGAGTCCAGAGCTACACTACCAATCGCTAAAGCTTTTCTAATCTCATTCACACTTACTTTAGTGATTATTTCATTTATTTTCGAGCAGTGCATATACCCTGTTTATTTTACACACATTGTCTCCTGAGCTAAGATAGAGGATTATTAAATCTTCATTCAAACTCTATAACTCCTTTGTCTTCCACTGTGGATAGTGTTAGAGGTCGAGTAAGACCTGGAAAACATTGATCTATTGTTTTTTCCCATGTTGAACTGTGGTAGAGGTCTTTGTACCTGGACAATGTGTTCACTACTGTTTACCCCGATCTAGGGTGTGGATAAATTTATATAAATTATTTGAGAGTAGTAAGTTTCGTCTTGAGACTGAACCTCTTGGTTACATCTACAGTGCATTTTAGTTTAAGTCATAAGTATATTATATATTTCATATTCCGCTGCTAACTACATTGAAATATAATTTGTTTTAATGTTACTTTGATAGTTAAATTAACAAGTATTTATACTTATTGTGAACCAGTAAGTCAGTTTCAAAATGCAATTTACTCTTCAAATTAAATTAACTGAGACCTACTAAATCTTTGAGATACTAAATTAACATTTACACTCCGTAAAAATTCACTATAGTTTAACATTATTTTTTTTAAATAGGGCGATTTATAGAGAAATATTTTTAACGTAATTTTTTATTTGTACTTAACTAACCCCCCCCCCCCCTCTTGTGTGTCCACTCCGACCGACATTTGGTATCAAAGGTTTTTTTTATTAACACATTTTTTCAAAACATTCTATTTTTTAAACTTTGATTTTATTTTTATCTTAAAGATCATAAATTTCTGTTAGTTCTAAATTTTATATCTTTAAAACGTTTCTCTAAAATCTAGTTATGGACAATAGACTAGAAGGTTCTGCTACTAACTGGCCACCTTTCTTCAATGGTAAAAACTATGACCAGTGGAAACAAAAGATGAAAATTCATTTAGAATGTATGGGTTTGGATATATATACTGCTATAGTTTCACAATATAAAATTCCGGAAACTGAATGAAAAACTTGGGATGAACGTACAAAGACTTCATACAATAATAATTCTAAAGATATGAATGTCATGTATTGTTCTTTAGGAGATAAGGAAATAAGTAGAATATCGGCTTGCAAAACTGCTTATGAAATATGGGATACTTTGGGTGTTTCTCATGAAGGAACAACCAATGTTAAAGAAATGAGATTAAATACATAAACTATTAAATATGATAATATTAAAATAAAGAATGATAATCCTATTTTTGACATGTATCTTAGGTTCAATGATATTGTCAACACTATGAGTTTACTTGGAAAGAATGTTCTAGCAAAGGAAAAAATCATGAGAATCTTGAGATGTCTTCCAGACTGATGGAGGGGCACTTCAGTTTCAATCAGAGAATCATGAGACATTGGAGCTCTTCCTGTTAAAGAGCTTATTGGTAAATTAATGATGTATGTTGAAGAACATAAAGTGAACAAATAATAATATGATGAACCGAAGAGAAAATCCATGTCATTCAAGTATGATGCATCAAAGAGCAAATACAAGGAGAAAATACATGTACCTACTGAATGTTCAACAAGTGATGATTCGGACTATGACAGTGATGCCGAGATAGCTCAAATATCCAGGAGATTCAAGATGTTTTATAGGAAAAAGAGATTCTTTATAAAATCAAAATAAAAAGGTAAGTATGACAATAATGGTCATTAGAAGAAGGAATGGAAGAAATCTGATAAGGAAGATGATATAATCTCCTATAAATGCAAAAGGAAAGGACACATCAAGGCTGACTGTCCAAAATTAAAAATCAAAATGAAATATGATTATAATAAAAAGAAGTACAAGAAATCTATGAAAGAAACTGGGAGTTCTTCAGAAGACAACACAAGTGAATCTGATTTTTTGGATTATGAAAATAATCATACCAACATGTGTTTCATGACCAACACATCTGAGGTAACCTTAGATACTCCTATTTTAAATTCATATTCTTCTCGAGATGATGAAAAATATGATTTTGATTCTAAAGATTTGTCTAAGGGTGAACTTTTTGAATATTGTAACATGATGGAAGTAACATGTAATGAACATAAGGACAAATATAATTCATTAATGAAACAACATTCTCTCATTGCCAATGTTAAATCTGCCTTTGATATAGAAAAGGAAACGAATGCTCAACTTTTGAAGGAAATTACTGAATTGAAAATGTCTAATGAGAAACATAGAAAGGACTTAGAAAATATCACAAATGGAATGGATAATCTTACTCAAATTTAAGGTAAAAGAGTTGAACCAAAGTACACTACTAGTTTGGGATACCAACCTAGAAAGATACAGTTTACCAAAATTCGATTTATTCCTACATCTGGACAAAATTCTGCTTATTCTAGTTCTGGAAATTTGTATTGTTCAACTAGTAATTCATATTATTATAGATAAAATAAATTTTATCTTTCAAAATTTATTGATTTTGTAAACTATATTATACCCATAAGAAAAATCTAGGTACCTAAAGCTTTGATTTCTATCCTTTCTAGACCTAAGAAGATCTGTGTACCAAAGTCATTTTCCATCTAAATCTGTTTTGTAGAAAAAATGTTTGAAAAGTTCTCACAATAAGGTATGGTACATGGATAGTGGATGTTCAAGGAACATTTCTAGAGATTACTCATTCTTTAAAAGCTTAATAAATGTTGATGGAGCACATTTCACCTTTGGTAAAAACTCTAAAGAATAAATCATTGGCCTAGGACAAATTGGTAACACTGATTCAGTTTTGATTTATAAGGGTTTATTTGTTGATGGACTTAAGTATAAGCTGTTAAGTATTTCTCAATTATGTGATGATGGCTTTAATGTTAAGTTTGAAAATTATTCTTATAATGTTTTTAACTATAAAACTATTTTATTATTTTCTACTTTGAGAAATGAGAATGTTTATGATGTTGATCTGAATTCATTAGTTAAGCAAAATGTTACTAGCCTAAATTATTTTCATATAGAGTCTTGGATTTTGCACAAATGATTAGGACACTAAAACATCTATTCACATATAAAATTGACTATGACGAACTTATTTAGAGACCTACCCAAACTTCAGTTCCCAAATGAAAAAGTTTGTAATCCCTGTCAAAAGGGAAAGCAACATAATGATTCTTTTAAATCAAAGAAAGAAGTCTCAACTTCTCAACCTCTCGAGTTGGTTCACATGGAATTGTTTGGACCATCATGATCTTCTATTTTAAATTGGAATCACTATGTCTATGTCTTAGTAGATGAATTTTCTAGATATACTTGGGTATACTTCTTATCTCACAAAATTAAAGCTTGTTCTTACTTTATTAAATACTCCAAGTATGTAGAAAACCATAGAGGACTTATTATTAAAACCCTGAGAAGTGATCATGGCCGTAAGTTTGAAAATAAAGAATTTGAATCTTATTTCTCACACAATGGATATAGTCACAACTTTTCGGCTCCTAGGACACATCATCAGAATGGTGTATTAGAAAGAAGAAACTGAACCCTTCAAGAAATTGCAAGAACCATGCTTAATCAGTATGACCTACCTGTTTATTTACTAGTGAAGCTATGAATACAGCTTGTTATATTATTAATAGATTATTAATTATACTTGTTCTTAAAAAGACCCCTTATGAACTACGTAATAATAGAAAACCTAAAGTTATTTACTTTAGAGTCTTTGGCTGCAAATTTTTTATTCTCAATACGAAGGATAATATGGACAAATTTGCTTCTAAGAGTGATGAAGGAATTTTTCATTTTCATTTTTTTACATTTAAAGCCTATAAATTCATTATCAAAAGAACCAAATGTGTGGAAGAATATTTTCACATCATGTTTGATGAAACTGATCCACATAAGCCTAAAACCTCTCTTGAAAATATTGAAGAAGATTTGTCTCTTCTGGACCTTAATGATAAAACTAAAGAACATCCTATAAAAATATCTAGTTCTGGACATATTCCAGAATCTGATTTTGTTGAACCCAAAACTATTTATGAACCTGAAATTTCTAGTCATACCTTTAATATATCGACTAGGATTCTAGGGAATCATCTTTCGGATGCTGTTGTTGGTAATCTTGATAGAGGGACACATACTAGAGCTTCTTTAAGAAACCAGGTGGAACATCAAGCTTTTCATTAATAATTAGAACATAAAAATGTCAATGATGCTTTGAATGATGAATTTTGGGTAATGGCTATGCAAGAAGAGTTAAATAAATTTGAAAGAAAAAAATTTTGGGAATTAGTTGACAAACCCAAGGACACTCTGAAAATAGGCAATAAATGGGTTTTTAGAAACAATGTTGATGAATCTAGAAATATAGTTAGAAACAAAGCTAGGATAGTTACACAAGGATATATTCAAGTGGAAGGTATAGACTATGAGGAAAACATTGGCCCTGTATCGAGATTATAATCCATTGAGATTTTACTTGCCTATACTGCTCATCTGAATTTCAAGTTATACCCAATGGATGTCAAAAGTGCTTTTCTAAATGTTTTTATAATTGAAGATGTTTTTGTTGAAAAACCACCTATATTTACTAATCCTCATTTTAAAAATCATTTTTTTATACATTCTAAAGCATTATATGGTTTAAAACAAGCTCCAAGAGCTTGGTATGATAGGCTTACTAATTTTATTATTTCATAAAGTTTTACTAAAGGGATTGCGGATCCAACTCATTTTATTAAAAGAATTTCTAAAGATGTTTTTATAGTACAAATCTATGTTGATGATATTATTTTTGGATCTTCTAAACATTCTTTATGTACTGATATTTCAAAGAGTATGAGAAATGAATTTGAAATGAGTTTAATGGGAGAACGTAAATATTTTCATGGATTTCATGTTTTTCAAAATGAAAATGGTATTATTTTGAATCAAAGTAAATATAAAAAGGGTCTTTTAAAACGTTTTGGATTGGATAGTATTAAGAAAAGTGATACTCCTATCGGTACAATCTGTAAATTGGATGTAGATGAAGCTGGGAAACGAGTGGATCATACCAATTACAGAGTTATGATTGGAAGCTTACTTTACCTTACTTCTAGTCGACTATATATTTTGTTTAGCTTATATATGTGTGCAGGATTTAGAGATAATATGAAATTATCTCATTTAATTTCTGTTAAATGAATTTTTAAGTATCTTAAACACACTATAATCATTGGTTTGTTTTACCCAAAAGGAATATCCTTTGAGTTAATGAGTTATTCAGATGCTGACTTTCCTGGTTGCAAGTTGGATAGAAAAAGAACATCTGGAACATGTCATTTATTGGGAAAATCCTTAGTATCTTGGTATAGTACGAATCAAAAATATGTAGCTTTTTCCATTTCCGAAGTAGAGTATATAGCTGCTGGTAGTTTCTGTGCACAAATTCTGTAGATGAAACACACTCTTCTGGACTGTGGATATGATTTTAAGCATGTTTCTATCAACAGTGACAACACTAGTGAAATAAACATTTCTAAGAACCCAGTATCTCACTCTAGGACCAAACACATTTATGTAAGGCACTATTTCTTGATAGATAATTTCGAAAAGGGTGATATTACTCTTGAATTTATTTGTAATGAACATCAATTAGCTGAAATTATCACCAAAACATTATGTTTGGAAAGGTTAAGTTACATTAGACATGAGTTGGGAATGATTATCCTTGACCGGTAGAAACCTCACCGATGTGAATACCTCACCGATGTGAAAACCTCACCGATGTAACCTCACCGATGTGAAAACCTCACCAATTTAACCCCACTGATGTCACCTCACCTATGTGAACCTCACCGACGTAATCTCACTGATATAACCTCACTGATGGACCTCACTGATTGGAATTCTCACTTATAAACTCTACCGATGAGTGTGTTGTTTTAAACATATGTATTCCACTAGAATCTGAATCGTTTTTACTTTATTTCATTTTATTTATTCATTTTATGATTCCTAAATGTTAAAAACTAAGTCATAGTTACTTCTCAATCCACCGAGCCTCAAACCCTTTACCCTCAAACCATAGCTCCCGAATCTCTCGAGAACCCTAAATCCGTCGAACCAGTGATGGAAAAAACCAAACTTCCTACCATCAGAGATGACATGGATGAGCCGAAAGAAAAGAAGCAGAAGTCCGAGCTAGAAGCAAGTTGTAGTGTTTAGATAACTAGGTAGGGAAGGTGACCAGTGAATCCTCATTTGCAGAATAGAGTAATTGTGATTGAAAAAGAGATGTGCATGGAATGGTTGCTTCCTAGAAAATCATTAGTGTTCGAAGTGCTGGAAGATCAAATGTGGGTAGATTGATTTTCAAACAACAATGGGCCCTACTATCTGAAGCTAGTGAAACAATTTTATGAGTTTTTAAGATATGAGAAATCTGAAAATGAGAACCATGTGACTTATTTTATGAATGGAAAGGAGATGTATTTTTCATCTCTTAAGTGGGATGAATTCCCGAAGGTTCCACACAAATGTGTATCTAGATATGTATCGAAATCTATGACACCTAAAAGTGATATATTCGATTATGATACTTTCTTGGAGGAGCACACCGGTGATTGAAATCAAAGACAAGTAGTGGCTGCAGAAATGGATGGAGAGAATAGATTTCTATTCAAATTTGTTCAGCATGTCTTAATACCAAGGATATGATACTTTTAGAATTTAATATATCAGGATATCTATCTCCTGTATCTCCCGAGACATTCTGTAAAAGTGAATTTGTGCAGGTTGTGAATGATTTAAATGGAAGACTTGACAAGGCCAAAATCAAAGACTAATTCCCTATTCATTGCCAAGATGATCTCAGTAATGATCAAAGTGAAAGGGGTAGCTGAGTCTCAAGATGATACAATTGTAGTAAGGAATAACTTTTGTATCATAACCACAGTTTGCAAATACATAAAGATAAATTGGAAACCATGGAGAGAAGAGTGTGTTAATGAAGACCAGAAGGTATATGATAAATTTAATCATGTTGATTATCCTTCAAGACCTTTGTAAGTGAGGGATCCTGGTCTAGGATCTGATAAAGAAGAACCTGAGTACAGGGATGGGACTAAAGAAGAAGATACTTCTATGGATGAAGGAAGAGATCTGGACATGCCTCCAAGTCCTGCTTCTGAAATTGTATCTTTTAAAAAGGAAGCCTTAGTAGAAGAAGTTACACCTCCTGATGAGGAAGACCATACTATCCCTGAGCATAAAGTAGAAATGGAGAATGAATCTGAAGCCTCTGATTCTATCTGCCTAAGTCTGAGTCCATTAATTGGAAGATCAGTTGTGCCTACTGAGGATTTAGTAGGAGAAATGGAAGAAGTTGTACCAAATCCAAAGGACCCTCCTACTGTTGTAGAGAATGAATTGATAGTAGAAGATTCTCCTCAGGATGAAAGACCTGGTGATAATTCCCTTGCTGCACAAGAGAATGAACCCATTGAGGTGGAGCATCAATCCATGTTTGGAAATGTTTCAGTGGCTGTTGATATTGAGGACTGGGATGAAGACACATGTTTTGTGGTTTGTGGATTATACTATCCTGACTCTGATAATGAGGCATCCCTCAATAAACCAAAGATTATTTATGATGTTGAAACTGAATTTTTACCTGATGATATGGTCAAAATGCATGACCAAGATATTTTGAACAAAAAGATTAAGGACAGTTTTGTGGAAGAGACAAGGAAGATGGAAGCTTCACTTGTGTAATCAATCCAATCGATTATGAATGACTCAGTGGCTAGCATATCAGCTGAAAGAGAACCTGTTGTAATTTATCTTGCTGATATGATCACCAGAGCTGATCGTGAATCCTTAAAGGATGAGATGATATAGTCCTTTAGTGCTTTTGTTTCTCAGTTGAAGCACTGCATTGTTGAAGAGATGAGCAACCTGGAAAAATCATTTGAACTCTCTCTAGGTTGTAATTTTTCAACCATTGTGGCAAAAATAGTGACAGAAATTGGTTATCTTTTTAGACTCAAGTTTCTAGAATGAAATCAGATGTTGAAGCTTTAGATAAATCGGTTATCTCATTAGACTCTTACACGAGTTAAAAATCCCAAGAAAACAAGGACTTAGCCTATGTCAAAAGTGTTGTGAGATAGATGGTTTCAGTGTTTGAAGGTTATAAAACCTCCATGAAAGATCATGTTAAAACCCAGGACACCCAAGTCCAAAATCGTATCAGTGGCTTGACCAAAAAATTCAAGGAAACAGTAACCTTCTCTATTGTTTTTTTTGCTTCTAAACCCTTAGTGGATTTGAATCAGTTTCGAGTTGTGATGAAGGAGAATCTTGGTTTAGCATCAACCTGTGGCTCTGTGGACTCATCTGACCTAAGAAAAGTTGTTCTTTCTACTAGAGATTCAACTAGAAAAATAATGAAGATAGTTCGAGACTATATGAGAGAATCTTCTGACTCTCAGAAATAAGTGAATGAAAAGGTGGACTCCTATTTCCAAAAGGATTACACCAAGAATCAACTCAATAATCACTTCAAACTTTTTTTGGAAAACATGAAGTAACCTCTTGTCAATCATGCCTTCAGAGAGAAATTCAGAAAACTAAGGTAATTGACTCCTGCCTTGGAAAAAATCGTGGAGAACAAGGATGGTTTCATATCTGCTATGGAGAGAGGAGGAGGAATAATTATGGATTTCATAAATCTTTTGCTTCCTTTCCTGCATGTCGATTCTAGGCCAGTGATTGTACCTCCAGCCTCACCTGCCTCTGCCTCTACTACTTCTCTTGTTCAAATGACTCCATCCCAAGCCATTCAAAGCCTCACACCTATGATCATTCAAATAACTCCTCAGTACAGGCTAGGCATAGGGTCAGTGTCTCAGTCTCCTGTGATCATTTCTGGAATTCCTAAACCTTCACCAGCATCCACCCAGTCTGAATCCTTTTCTGATCAAAAGGGAAAATCTCACATTGAGTAAGTGGATTAAACAAATGGCTAGGATGATTGATATGAATCCCTTTTTTTTCTTTCTATGTACCTTTTTTCAACATATAATACAATTGTATTATATTTATTTCTCATTGTGTTACTTTTTCTATTTCTTGTTTCCCACTTTTTGATTATCACAAAGGGGGAGAAATATTCTATCAAAGAGGGAGAAATATTCTCAAAGGGGGAGCAATATTATCTAAGGAAGAGATACCATTCTTTTCCCCTCTGATATTATTGAATTTAAGTCTACCTCTGATACATTATGTTATATAATATGTTGTTTTCTCTAAGATAATTGCATTTAATGATATATCCTCTGATTCAACTACACATTATTTTAAAACTATAATATCATAAGTTGTGATTATCAAAAATGGGGAGATTGTTGACATCACCTATTTTGATAATCCCAACTATGCTTTTACAAACCATTAATAATCCCAATTAATGTTTATCTATATTCGAATTGGCTCAATATATGATATTCTATTATCATGATGATTGTACTATTAAAATAATCCTTGAAATATTTTAATCAATGTTTATCTTTGTTTATATATGTTTTGATGTAATTCTAATCCAATCGGATATGATTTTCATAAAAGAGATAAGTGATAGTCACTGATCTGCGTATAGCTACTGATATAGAGCTACCGGTACTTAGTCTACTGATAGACTTAGTCTACCGATAGACAAAGTCACCGATAAGCTAAGGTCACCGATATGCAGAGCTATCGATATGTACAAGTCCACCAGTAAGCATAGAACAAGCTACCAATACAGCATTATCAATAAAACAAGTTTTCCGATAGTACAGAATGGAGCTACTGATGTGCATAAGTCTACAGATACACATAATCACTGGAACTAAGCAAGCTACCGATACATAAAGTCTAATACATAAATCTACCGACAGACCAAAGTCACCGATTGAAGAAGAGCTACCGATATACAGAGTCACCAATATAGATTATAGTTACAGATAGAAGAAGTCTATCAAGCTACCGATAGAGTAAGTATAGTGATAGAAGAAGCTACTGATATGTACGGAGCTACTAATAAACAGAGTAAGAGCTACTTCTATCAAGAGCCAACGATATCAAGAGATACCGATACAAATGCAAAGAGCAACCGATACAAGTTCAAAGAACTACCAATGGATGGTCACTGCAACACAAATACCACCATACATATCTACCAATAGAAGGATACTAATGATTGACCAACCAGTCAAACTATGTACTCTCAATATTATTTATTTATTAATGTTAACGGTTACATGTGATGTTTTTAATGTAGTTAATGTTATTTAATGATTTCTATTTCCATGTCACGGAACTGTACCTAGTACCCATGGAAAAGGTAATCATTCCCAATTTACAAAGAAAAAATCTATAAAAGGGAATATAATGACCTAGTTGGAAATGAGTGAACATAGCAATTGAATGAAAGAAGTGAGCACGAGGTGTTCATACATCGAGAATAAAAGAACTACGAAGGAACACGAAGGGTAAAAAAGAGAAGAGCTCAACATCATTGAAATGTGGTGCAATGGTACAAGGATACATTCATACTCCTTGAACACTGGGCATACAAGAAGAAATTATTTTATAGGGGAGAACACAAGCTGCATTTGAGTGAAGAACTAAAAAAATCAATTCATACACAAAGTCTGATAAAGCTGAACCTGGAACCAAGGAAGAAAATCATACTCTTTTTTTCAGAACATGACCCAGAGGAGGACTCAGAAGCATTTCTGACCAATCAAACGAGTCCAGAGCTGTACTTCCAATCACTAAAGCTTTTCTAAAATAATTCACACTAACTTTAGTGATTCTTTCATTTACATTTCGAGCAGTGTGTGTACCCTGTTTATTTTACACACACTTTCTCTTGAGCTATGCTGGAGGATTATTAAATCCTCATTCAAACTCTATAACATCTTTGTATCCCACTTTGGATAGTGGTAGAGGTCGATTAAGACCTGCATAGCTATGAGTTTTTGTTTTTTCCAACAAATAACTGTGGTAGAGGTCTTTGTACCTGGACAGTGTGTTCACTATTGTTTACCCCGATCCAGGGTGTGGATCAGTTTATATAAATTATTTGAGAGGAATAAGTCTCATCTTGAGACTGAACCTCTTGGTTACATCTGTTGTGCATTTTAGTTTAAGTCATAAGTATACTATATATTTCATATTTCGCTGCTAAATACTTTGACATATAATTTGTTTTAATGTTTCGTTGATAGTTAAATTAGCAAGTGTTTATACTTATTGTAAACCAGTAAGTTAGTTTCAAAAATCAATTAAATCTTCAGATTAAATAAACTGAGACCTAATCAATCTTTGAGAAACTAATTGAACATTTATACTCTGTATAAATTCACTACAATTTAACTTTATTTTTTTTAAATAGGTGGAATTAAAGAGAATTTTTTTTAACATAAATTTTAATTAGAACTCAATTCCCCCCCCCCCTCTTGAGTGTCCACTCCGACCAACAAACCTTAATATATGTAGATTAATAATATCAACATGTATCAAATTAAAATATTTCCTTAATAATTCATGGAAAATATATGAAATGGGTTTGACATAAAAAATAATGGTGTTTCAAAAAGTGGTTATAAACATGTTTATTATGTCATTTTTAACCCACAAAAAGGGAATGTGAGTTTTATGAATGTTAAATCACCAAAAAAGTTAAATAATTTTTACATTGATATGAATACTATTAGAAATGTATGTGGTATCGGTATTCAAGAACACAAAATAAATGTGAATTTCATGGGGAGAAAAGAGAGATTTTTAGATGTAAATTATTCAACACAATAGGATTAAAAATTTATTATAAAGAAGAGTAAAAAGAAGGGGTATAGGGGTATCCAATGGAAAATATTTATATATATGGGAATGAATAAAAATAAAATAAGAGTGTTTGATCATAACATTTAGAATACATATACAGAATGTGGTTCTTGAAATATAGAGAAAATAAGGATATTTCCCTTAACATGAAGAGTTGTTCACAACACATGATATTTCAGACCTATTGGGATAGATGAAACATGAGATGACTCACTGGGAGATAAAAATACCATTAAATCATGGATATGGTATTTTTAGTGAATGTTATGTGATAAATTCCTGGGTATTTATAGAAAAATTGGAGGATTTTTATATTAATTACTAACTATATTCCTGGGAAACGTAGGTTGTGTAATATACAAAACCATGGACATTACCATGGTATTTTAAGATGATTTTATATATTTTTAGTAATATTTAATTTTATTTTAATCAATAAGAGTTTTCCAAAATTTTATAGTTCATCTGTTTTCTTAGAAAACAAATTTTCCAACATAATATTATTTTTTAAGATAATGCTTCCATTTTTTAGTTTGGAACATAAATTTTATGTTTGGTAATTGAAAAACATATTTTAAAATAAAATATATAAAAAATAAATATTTTATGTCATGGATTCTGTTGAATTAGTTATTACCTCATTAAACAGAATGAATAACTCTAAATATACATCAACTATCCATGATAAAATAAAATATATTAGAAATTTATCATAAATTCTCCCTTATAAAATTTTGGAGTGTTAATTTCAAAAATATTATGAATTTTATTAGAATAAATATATAAATATTATGACAATCTATATAATGATTATAATTTTATCAACATATTTTACTATTATATCTTCATTGTATTTTGGGTAAGTAATTTTGGTTTACTTACACTACAAATTTACATAGATATGACCTATTAATTCCATTATAAATTCTAATGTGAAAAATGAAATTAAATGATAGTATAAACATGGTTTTTTTCAGTGAAAACATTATATATCATCAAAGACTAACCAGATTATTAAAATAATTCAATTTCCTATGATAATGTTGTTTTCTAAACTTATATTAAACACTTTCTTGGAAATTGTTACATTAATGCTAAGATTTCCACCAAATTTTTGATAATTTTGTTCTAGGATGGATATGATATTTCTTGAAAATCATACTATTTATTTCACTAATCACCCTTATAACAACATCTAACATGATTATGTATATTAATTCATCACCCCATATAAAAACCATATCAATGGTATCATGAGAATCTAATGGTGGGGAAAAATACAATAAATATTATTTAACAATTCACAATATTCTTGAAAATCATACCCTTGGACTACAAAATTTGTAAACTATCTATCTAAATTAATGAATTCTTATATGTTTGGAAGATATTTTTAGAAAAAATATTTTTATGATAATGTCAATTCATTATTAATATAGATTTGTAATGGTAACAAAACTCTTATGACACTCAATTTAATAACAAGGATTATTTATTCAGTTTTATTTAATAATATTACTTACCTAGTTGTTTTATATTTAAAAATATATAGAAAATTTATTAGATGAAATTATGTGGTGTTTTTCTAGAAAATCCATGAATATTTAGAACATGATACATGAGTCCTGATTTTATCTTAATAATAGTGGACAATTCTGATAATTCTTATAAGTTTTGTTTATTATAATTTTCTAGAAAAAATAAATGGGTAATGATTTTTTAATTTATTATGTATATAATATCTTCTAGAAAATATAACTTTTTGTTTAAATTTTCACCATGTATAATAAATGTTTCATGTTTTTTATAATCTTCGTACTCTAAAATTTTTAAGAAATTGGGTTTTCACTAATTTACTTACTTCTATAACTATAGTTGATATTTATTATCGATATTTTATATAATCATAAAATATCTATATTAACTCGGGTCTTTTTTTCAGGTATGGGATTTTTCTGGTTGTTTTTAAGAAAAAGAGGAGTTTCTGGAAATTTTTGGAGTAGACGTCGTGTACTTATATGTGAATGTCAGGTATTAAGATACCGTGTGTATCCGTGTGCTAGCCATGTAACAGCCCAGCACAGTGCGATGTTTGGTGACCTGTAGACCATCTATAGTGGGGGATGACTAAGGCAGGTACATGTCATGTGCTTCTAAAGTACATGTCGTGTGCATATTTTTTCATTAAACGGGCCAAGATCATGTCTAATTGATATAACCATCTTCTTCTTCACCCATCTCATCCAGGAGAAACCATATAGTGCGAATCTTTTATAATCCTTCTGACTCATCGTCCATTCTCTGATTCGACCTCTGTTGGTTACGTCAGAATCGTATTAGGTAGTTCACCATTCTTATTGAACATCAACTCTTGATTTCTCAACATTCATGATATTTTCACAGTGGAACTATTTTTGCATTTTTATTTATTTACGAAAGTCTAGGGTGATTCAAGGCTTGAGGTTCTATTATATTGTTCTCATGATGCCGAGGTAGGTTATTTCTTCCTTTCTTTAGTTAGTCTTTGAGTTAGATGTGACAAAGTATCCAATACCCTTGTTTGGTTTATTTTTTGTTTATGGTTTATAGCCATGTTATTTCCCTCTATGCATTTTTTGATAGGATATAGGTTAATGTTTTATGAATAGGGTTAACTTTTTAATTCTATGGATGTGTTTCCCAAGTTTGCTTGTTTTGAAAGTTTGGTCTTGACTGCCTATTAGGCTTGTTTGATATCCATGCCTAGTATTTTTAGGATGGAGTGGCATGATCTACTATAATGTGATATGTTCTTGAATTTTTAACCAATTAGTTTTGGAGGATTACTTTTCCTACAAAATAACGTTTTTCATGATTGACTTACACAGGGATGTGGGGACCTTGTGATGTAAACCATAGGGAGAATGGATGTTGAGTGATTCTATAGAGTGTCTATTTACTTTGGCACTGCAAGACCATAGGGGGGGTGGGTGTATGTACTCCCTCGGAGTGACTATAGTTCTAAATTATGAGACCACAAGGGTAATTGTATGTTTACTAATTTCTAATATTGTATATAGTTACCGATACAAGACTACAGAGAGAATTGATAGAGAGTGCTTCCTCAAAGAGTACTTTCTAAACCTGAACCGGATGGGTTATAATATGTGTACATCCTAGAGGGATTCATGTGTTGTTTGGTAGAACTATATGTGTTAGGCTATGAGTACATCTCAGAGGGTTTCCTATTTCTGATGAGATTCTTAACTGATATATGAAATAAAAAGAAATTGAACAGTAGGATTATTTACTTTTGAGTAAATCCTTGTTTACTATTTTTTAGGCTTATTTCATGTCATATATATTCACAAACTATTAGACATATATATTTTGGTGGTTTCCTACTGGGATTCGTCTCACACCCTATTTGGGTCATGCTTTTGGGCCCAAATAGATTATATTGTTATAGGTATAGTTAAGCGAAAGCACCCTTCTACTACAGGTACATGATTTCTATAGACCTGGAGATCATGGGATCAAGATAATGATTGTGATGCTTCCGATGTTTTTCTTTTATCCATTTTTACATGGTCTATTACTGTATTCCAAAATTGTGACATGACTGGATGCTTTACTATGCATATGTATCCTCAATCATTTAAATATGTGATACAATTTTTTATTACATTCATTCTTCTAGTATTTACTATTGTATAGTATTATTATTACATCTGTTGTTGTTATCTATTTTGTTTTCATTACGTTACTCTTCCAATGAGGTCATAGATTCCCCACTATCAAACCCCAGACCTTCTCTGATAGTTGGTAGCCTCTGGCATCGGTGAAATTCACTTGATTGCATTTGACCAACTAGGTACACGGTGCCTTTGGGATACCCCCGTAACTGGGAAATTAAAAATTATAATCAGAGGGATTATTTTCATCCTGACTTACTTTTTGGAGCCTATATTTTGGGATATGAAGGATAAGGTACTTGGTAATAAGCTATGCCTGGTGGTAGCAAACCCGTGTAAAGGGAAAAGCCAATTTTCCTCGTATGTTGTGATTTTTCTATCTTTCATATTATAACAGTTTATTTCATTTCACCATTGTTTGATTCGCATGTTTTGTGCGGTTATTGTTAATATTATTAAGGTTCTATTTCTATTACAACCCGATGAGATGATGGAATTCCATCTCATGCATCATATAGGAACTTTCATGATATCAAATGTGAGGCATTATTTCCATGTCATATAGGGTCCATTACTAATTTCTTGTTGTTCTGATAGATGTTGTGCTAAATATTAACTATATTGTAATAGATTCCTTCATAGCATATCTGATGTTTGATAGGGTAATGATGACATTTAAGGTTTCATTTGAATGATCTCCAAACATTGATTCCTTGGTTGTTAGGGGACCTCATGGATCAGAATATGGTGGATCATCACTTTTTTATTCTTGTATACGACATGTATAAGATGCCAAGTTTTGATTCATGGGGAGTATAGGCCTCATGGATCAGAATTTGGCATTTTAATGTTTATTTCACTGATTTAGGTTATTGAGTAGTTTTGGAGGCACATTGTCTGAAAAAACACAAAATACATGAAATGTAATGAGGAATACACGTCATGTGTACATCTTTTGGGGGATGAACTATTTTTCTAAAGTACATGTTTTTTATTGTATGCACACGTCGTTTAGTCTAAAACCATGTCACTAGATGTGTGGGAAGAGACACAAGGGTGAAAATAATCATTGTGCGGAAATGTTGTGTACTGGTTGTACACATCACGTAATAGAAACATTATATCTGATCATGTAAATAATGACAAAGGTTGATGAAAAATCAAGTTATACAAGTTGGGTCCATCTGGAACATGCCCTGTAGGGTGATCCTTGAATTTTTCCATGTAACGAATAACACGGTTCAGTGAAATCATTCTAGTGCATGATTTTTATTGAAAAAAAATGTTGTTTATAGTCTTCCATTTAACCAGCCATGTAACTTAAAACATGGGTTGGTGAAGTTCATCTATTACACTACCTATCTAGAACTAACACGTTGTGTAGTCTTGTTCTAGGAGAACTGTGTGGCGTATCCATGTAATGGATAATGGGAAGGGGAAGAGGATTCATGTACATGGAATATGTTAGGACAAAACGTCGTGTTTTTGGGGTGTTAAATGTCCTGGGTTGGTAAAAGTATATGCCCATGTGAAGGATTAAGTGAACACACCATTTAGTGTTCATACACATCATGTATCCATGTTTTGAAAAACATGAATTCTTTTTTCTCTTGTTCACTAATTACACTTCTATGATTTTGTCCTTCAAAATCTTGACCTAAGGTGTGAACATGACCGTGCAGAGTCATGCCACCTAGACGTCCTCTGGTTTTATTACAGTTATAGTGAAGTGATTAGACAAATGATATTGTTGATCAGGGACTACAAGAAGATCATTCAGTTGTACCAGTCATTGAACCATATATCATTCTGGGAACAGGTTCTGACATAATTTTATCAGAGGGATTTTTGATTTTTATGTAGACCTTATAGGTATTACCACATCCTGCCCCGTCTGTGGCATAATTGATGTGGGTTTTCCAGAAGAAATGTCCTCCCATATTCTAAGGTGATGAAGGACCTCATGCTACAATGTCATAGTTGGAATCCATGCTATCTATCTTTGATCATCATGAGATTACTCCAGAGAGGTTGGTGAAATCTCTATGTACATGATATAGGAATCCGCCAAGATATGGTGTTATGAGATCTCACTGTCAGGACAGCCACATGATAATGCATGGGATGAGTTCTTGTGTGCCTTCTATGATTACTTCTACCTAGAGACTTTGAGAGCCGATTGAGCCTGAGAGTTAATGATTCTAGAGCAGAGAAATCTTTCAGATATAGATTATTCTTCATTATTCATAGAGATAATGCACTTCACGCCCATCCCAGTAGGTGATGAGTTATTCCTCGAAAGGATGTTTTAGGATGGTCTCATGTATGACATCTTATCTCACCTGAACATCTTCAGGTTGACTTACATAACATAAATATTCAACTAGGCACTTATCACAGAGTGTAATTTGAGGGATTCTTGAGTTGTGAGCAGGGGTGGGTTGACATCCAGAGTTGGTATCCCTCCTACAGATAGTAGGAAGTGACATATGGAGTCTACAAATGGAGATCTAGGAAGATGAGAAGTATATTAGGGTATCCAGGTGGCATGGTACTAGTGCGGGATGAGCAGGCATATGAGGAAACATTTCCCAAAAGATCCAATGGTGTGACGATCAAGTGAAAATATGGGGAACATTCCACATTTATCTCAATTTTTATCATTTAAAGCTAGTTACAGGGGTTCTTTTATGACTCCTTATTCAAGAGCAGAACCACTTATTTCTCATCAATCAGGAAACTGGTGTTCTTCGAGCCATTCAGGATGAGGTGGATGTCATGGTCATGGTAGACTGTGGCCAGGCTTCCTACCATAACATGGTGGATCATCTCAGGGTGGTTAAGTACTGTCATTGGGCCACAGTGCAGGTCAGACATTTGTAGTGGTGCAGACCCAGAAATGTATGGATCATAAACCCTCTATAGTTCGATGTACTATCCTAGATAACTCAGATTTAGCTTCTACTCTTTTTGATACAGGGTCTACCCATAGCTTTATATTTTTTCTGATATGGAGAGCCTTGGGCTCTGTATCTTTTCATCTTCTGATATCTTGAATCTAGACACTCCTTTGGGGACATGAACCGCTAGTTTACGTCAGTGAAAAGAGTACCCTCTTGATATTGGTAGGTTTCACTTTTTATGGGACCTCTATGTCTTAGAAAATACATATTATGATTTCATTTTTAGAATGTACTGGTTAGTTCCCATCTAGGCTATTTTCAATTGCTATTACTATTGGGTGAGTATTACATCACCAATGGGTTGATCATTTTTCATATTGGGGAATGGGATGTCCAGGTGAGTAGAGCGGGATCCGAGCATCATGGGTTGGGAAGAGTTACAACACATTTTTTTAGTCTCTATTTGGATGACCATGGGACATCATAGATGGACATTACTCTAGTGGTTGATCATATCAGGGAAGTCTTTCCAGAGGAATTTTTAGGTTTTCCTTTGGAGCGAGTGGCATAATTTTCAATTGATCTCGTGTCAGGTGTAGCACTAGTGTATATTCCACCTTATAGGATTATTACACCAAAATTAAAGGAGCTCAAGAAGAAGTTGGAGGAGTTGCAGACATAGGGTTTAATCTAACCCAGTAGTTCTCTAGGGGGTTTGCATGTCCTTTTTGCAGTGAAAGTTGATGGTACCATAAAAAAATTTGTGGTTTATCAGAATTTGAACCAGCTGACAGTTAAGAACTGATATCCCATGATGTGGGTTGATGATATCCTTGATCAACTTCGAGGATCTCAAGTGTTCTCGAAGATTGACTTGAGATCCAGTTATCATCAATTATGTGGTAGACCATATTATATACCTCTTACAGAATTTCTGAGCATGTATCTTCTATATGAGTATGTGGGTAGGTTGTTTGGTCTCACGAACACACTTGCTGACTTCATGGAACTGATGAACCGAGTGTTCCATGAAAACAAGGATTATTTCAATGTAGTCTTCATCAAAGATATCTTGTTATAATATCAAAATCTAAGAAACCATGGAACCCAACTTGATATTGTTTGGAGTACATTGGGGAAGCATCAGTTGTTTACTAAACTATCAAAATGTGACTTTTGGATGCACCAGATTCACTTTTTGGGTCATGTTATCTCAGAGAAAAGAGTAACATTAGAACTAGATAATGTGAGAGAATTACTTTATTGGGAGTATCCGAAGAATGTATTTGAGGTATGGATTTTTCTAGTGTTGGCTGGATACTAAAGATGCTTCATTCATGAATTTTCAAGAATAGTAATGCCACCGATGGTCTGACTAAGAATGGTGTAAAGTACTTGAAGTCAGATTCTTATGAGTCATCCTTTTAAGAGGTGAATGAGAGGTTAAATTCAACCCTGATACTAGTTTTCCCAAATCCAAGACAGAGAAATACTATTTTCGGTGATGCATCTTGTACCGGCTTGGAGTAGTGCATATGCCGGGAGATAGAGTCGTTCCATACGGGTCTCGGTAGGTGAGGTAACAAGAGAAGAATTACCTGGCACATGAACTTGAGTTGGTTGCAGCTATTCATGCCTAAAGTTTTTGTATACATAATCTTCAAGGAGATAAATTTTTGGTTTTCACCACCAAAAATGTCTCATGTATATCATGATGCACCATGATATGAATTTGAGACATCAAATATGGGTTGAGTACCTTCAGTCCTTTGACTTTGAGCATGCATATATTCATGTGATAGGCAACTATGTGGCTTATAAGATGAGAAATATGACTCATATTTTGGTAGTTCAAGAGGCATATAGTGAGTTGTAGCTTAGGAAATGTTTCTGAGATGCATTTGGAGGTGCACGACAAATACGGGTAGACGTTTCTTTCATCTGTTGCAGCTACCTCTACTCTACTTGATCTAGTGAAAATGAGGAAGCTATCAAATTATGAATTCCAAGTCATATTGTAGAGTGTGTCAAGAGATGACCATATTTTTGTATAAATCATAGGTAAGGATGAGATCTTTCATTTTCATGGGGTCTGTATATGTGTCAGCAATCATATGCGAGGAGCTGATGCGGGACTTTCATTCCTCAGTTTGGGAAGTTCATCCTGGTGACACTAAGTTGTATCATGATCTAAACCATTGGTATTGGTGGCATGGTATGAAGAGGTATGCTGTTGGTTTTGTCATGAGCCATTCCACCAATCAACAGGTAATGGCGGAGCATCAGAAACAAGCACGTCTTTTACAGCAGTTACCCATTCTCATGTGGAAATGGAATAATGTCGTGATGGATTTTGTGACAAGTATTCCTAGGCCATCTCAAGGGTATGATGAAGTTTGTGTTCTCATTAACAGACTCTAAATGGTTTCTCACTTCTTGCATATCAAGGAGACCTTCAATGTTGATGAGCTGGGATGATTGTACATCTGAGATACTTTATGTCTACATTGGATTCCACACACATTTGTTTTAGACAGGAACACAAATTAACTTCTCGTGACTAAAAGGGACTTTAGATTGCTTTTGGTACACATGTACTTCAATGTAAAACCTGCCATACTCATACAAATTGCCAGTCTGAGCTTATGATTCTAGTGCTTGAGGACATGCTTCGAGCATGCATCCTACACATTGGATGTTCTTGGGAGAAACACATACCTCATTTTGAGTTTTCCTACAATAATAGATTTCAAGAAAATATTCAGATGGAACCATATGAGAATTTGTTTTGTAGGCCATTCCAGTCCCCCATATGTTGGTTGGAGGTAGGGGTGGAATCTATGTTTGGACCTCGTCTTTTCCAAGAGACCATGGAGAAGACAAATTTGATTCCAAGGAGGATGGATGATGCTCAATCAAGATAGATGTCTTATGCAGACCGACAGAGATTACCTCTGGAGTATGAGGTTGGAGATTAGATTTTTCTACATGTCACACTAAGGATGGGACATAGGAGTATTATTTGATAGGGTAATATTTCACCGAGGTACGTCGGACCGTTTGAGGTGACGGAAAGAGTTGGGCCGGTTTCCTATCAATCACAGTTAACTTAGAGGTACCAGGCTATACTTAATATCTTACATGTTTATCAGATTCGACGTTACTTCTCAGAATTGTATCATGTTTTTCAAACCGAGCAGGTCGAGTTAGAGGTGGGAGCCTCTTTCAAGGAGCATCCTATACGGATTGTTGATCGATGTGCGAAGGTTCCCATCGGTCTGTCTGTTTCTTTGGTACAAGTGCTATGGCAGCACGGGTGAGTGCAAGACGAGACCTAGGAGGGGGAGTCCGATGTATGATCACATTGGCTAGAGAATATCGATGATTCTATCTCTACGCCGAATTGAATGGGGATTTTGAGGAAGAATTTCATTAAAAGGGGATGTTTGTAAGAACCTAAGTCTTCTTTTTAGGTATGGGTTTTTCATTTCGAGATGTTTTTTTTGAAAAAGAGGAGTTTCTAAAAATTTAATGTGGAAAATCCATGTACTTATATGTAAATGTTTTTAACTAGGTTATCTCAAGTAGTTGTGTTTTGGCCGTGTGATAGCCGAGCACATGGTTGTGGATGGTGACTTGGAAGTGGCGTAAAGTGGTGGACAATAAAGGCAATTACACGGCATGAACTTTCATTTTATTTCATTTAACAGATTGGGGTTGCTTCTAATTGATATAATCATATTCTTATTTGACGTTCTCATTTAGGTGCAACTGTATGGTGTAAATCTTAATCGATCCCCCCCCCCAACTTTCCATATGTCCTTTAATTTGACTTCTGTTGGCTGCATTGGAATCGCATTAGTGAGTTCCAATTCTTCATGAACTTCATCTCATGATATCTCCTCTTTCATGTTATTTTTTCAGTTTAACGTTTTGAGTGTTTTTGTAGATATAAGGTCTTCTAAGGTGATTCAATGCCTGAGGATCATGTATATCAATCTCACGACGCCGATGTAGGTGAGTTGTGCCTTTTTGAAGTTAGTATTTGAGTTATATGTGCAATGGTTACCAATACCCTTGTCTGGGGTATTGCATGATTATGGTTTATTACATTGTTATGACCTGTTATGGCTTGTTTTTTATAGATTTTAATTCATTATTAATAGGGTAAACATTTCAATGAAATCGATGTTTTGCCCGTGTTTTTTTGTTTTGAACATTCATTCATGATTTCCATTAAGGCTACTTTGATTTGCATGCCAAATATTTTAATGATAGAGTGAATTTTTTTGCTATACTTTGTTATGTCATATCTAGTTTAGCAAATTAGTTATGTAGTATTACTTTTTCATCCATATTTCCTTGTGCATGATTGACATAAATAGGGTTGTGGGATCATGGTGTTAGAATGTGTGTACGTACCAGATGGTTGATTGTGTTGTTTGGTTAAACGAGAGGTGTAAGACTGTGAGTACATCAAAGAGGGTTACCTATATCTAATTAGTTTCTTATCTAATATTGGAAATAGAATGAAATTGAACTATAGAATTGTTTACTTTTGATTATTTAATTGTTTACTTATTATTTTTTCATATTGTCAGCCAGAAACATTCACTAACTATTAGGCACAAATCATGTGGTGGTTACCTACTGGGATTCATCTCACAACCTATTTGGGTCATTCTTTTGGGCCCAAATAGATTATACAATTTCAGGTCTAGATAACAGAATGTTCCCTTCTACATCATGTAGCAGATTATGGTGGATCAGGAGTGCATGGGACCAATATGAGGCTTGCGAGGCTGTTAAAGATTATTTTTATTCTTTTGTACTTGGTTTTTAACTGAATTCCATCATTTTGAATTTTTTAGATGCTTTCTTAGACCTATATATTATTATGACCCGACCCCCGGGGCCCACATCGTGACTACCCCAAGCTCACCTTCCATAGTCCAGGGGCTGGCGAGTATCACCAAAGGCATAATTCCCTAGAGATGCGAAGGCATTGCCTTTATAAAACATAGACACACACTCAACCAGAGAACAAGAGAAGAAAACACTAATTAAAGCAGTATAACAAGTATTCTAAAAATACAAAGGGGCCGGAAATACAAGCTCGACTGAATGGTACAACTACAACTAAAAGGAAAGTATAATTGAAAAGACAACAGCTGGATGCTGAAGCAGCTCTTGGATCATCCTCCGGGTTCCTACCTGAAGGGTATGTACAGAAGTTCTCCCCAACACATCGGGTATATCGGTCTTCTCCATGTGCCATCACACCGAGTGTCCACCTCCTGGTACCATCCAGTCCTCGCACACACTGCCCTGATCAGCGCTTTCTGTCGTCTGCATCCAACACAACGAGGTGCGGGCATTGCCCGTGCAGGGGTGAGTATAACGATACTTAGTAGGGACCCCGAGACCCTCAAAGTATCAAAAAATACAACAAGGATAAACCATAAATAAAGATCTCAATAAATAATATTTTCTTAGGTATATGCCCATAAATATACCTATGTTATCAAATACCCCGTCTCAATCATGAGGAAAACAGAAAGGTTATTGAATCAGCTCAAAACAGGATTTTATTCACGATGCTGAAAACACGGCTGCTAGAGAACTCCTCCTATATCGATTATAGTAGTCCTATCACAACACTGAGGCACTACTCACTAACCAAAGATTGTTTTGGTACCCCTCCTCTATCGAGTACTGTAGGTCTGCCACCCAACATAGTAGTTATTCCCGCCATGGGTCTACCACCCCAACACAGTAGCACTACCCCTAATAGCCTATAGAGGTACTACTCCTATCGAGTACCGCAGGTCTTCCACCCCAACATATTAGCGCTCCTCCACCATGCGTCTGTCGTCCCAACAGAGTAGCGATCCCCAATAGGCTAGTCAAGTCACTCTGAATTGAATCGGACAAGCTTTCATCAGGTCACAGCCAGCTATAAGGTATCCTTACTCCATACGCTCATCTACGAGAGGATCCTCTCCATGAGCTACTGGTAGATACTTCCAGGTGTCACATAATCTCATGCGGAAGTATTTCAAAGCACCTCCTCATCATTGGGGTCTCAACGTAATAGGCAGCGCGTCAAACGGACGCCTGGTCTATGAGTTATTAGCATTTTAATCCCAAGGGCCCAGTTTTGTTTTGTGTACAAACCAACATGATCATATCTCAACTGCACCCCAAACTCCCATGGGGTATACTCAAAGGAACCGTTTCTCAATGATATTATTAACGTCGCTGATGGTTTATCAAATGAACGTCTGGTCTGAAAGTTATTGGATTTTCTGTTCTAGGGGTGCGGTTGTTTTTTAAGCGAAAACCAACCAGACCATAATCCAACTACATCCAAACCTCAAGGGGAGTATTCCAAAAGAACCATATCATCAAAATGAAATTATCATAGTTGAAGGCACATCAATCGTACGTCTGATCCTTAAGTTATATGCGTTTCCACTCTGAGGGCCCGGTTGGTTTCGGGTTCGAACCAACCAGGCCGTATCCAAACATCACCGAAACCCTGAGTGTAATATACGAAAATGAGCCTCTCGATCAATGTAATCCTACTCATCTGACGGTGCGTCGATCGGAGGTCTGTATCTCATGTTATGGATGTTTACAAAAGTCTGGCCCGAAAAGGGGTGTCTGGCCCCGGTCCGACCCGGCCCAACCCACCCTGGTTCGGCCCGAACTGGGACGACCCAACCCGGGTCCGGGTCCGGCCCGGTAGGGTGCAGCCCAGCCTGACTGAGCGTGGCGTCCCCAGCTAGCGTGACATTAAGCCTCATCCCCACAAATCCGGAACAACTTTTCCGTTCCGGTTGACCTACCGACGCGGCTCAGCCGTGGTGGTCTGCTCCGGCGGTGTGATGCCGATGCCATCCGCGGAAAATTGGACACGCTCCAATGGTATTTTTTTACCACCTTCTCTGCCAGTAGCTCTCCAAGGACCCTCTCTTCAATGTGATTTCTTCAAATCTCCCTTTCGGCCTCGTTTTGTTGTCGCCCATCAATAGCGCATAGACTAACAAACTGCGGAGCGTCGACGGGCCGTGTTTGTTTGGCATGCTCCCTCCACATTAGGCGTTATCAATTGGACAAAGATAAACATGGTTTCACGTAGAATGAATAAAAATTTTATTCAAATAATACTGAAGCAACCCACCCTACCATTGGTATGACGTTGCACGTCGTTGAGCCGCGGAAAGAGCCAAGCGTTGCCATAGAACAACGTTGCAGAAGAACGTTTTCGATTCCTTCGACATCAGAGGAAGACAAAACGTTGTCGATGGCATCGGTCTCTGCGGTAGGCGTATTTTCCCTTTATGTGGAGGAAGAGAAGATTAGATGGTCCTTCTTTATCTAGAGAGAATGTTCTTCGTCGTCGGAGGAATTCTCTCCCTCCTCTTCTTCTCCTCCATAGCTCTCCAACAAGAAGAAAAATAAGCCCCCTAAAATAATAGTGTTTACTCTCTATTATATTTATACACAAAACCCAATAGTTATACCTCATAAAATTGGAAATACATAAATTAAATGTAAAGAAATAATTCAAAAAGATTTGAATTAATGTAATTAATGAATTCAATTAATTGATGGTGGGGTGTTGGAAAATAAAACAAAACATGGAACTCCAAGAGTTCAAGGGTGGTTTCATGGGAGTTTAAAGGGGTAGTGTTTGTGTGGTCCCCAAAAACAATATCCTCCCTTTGGAGATATAAACCACCAAGTAAATAAAATAATGACACACGCTATTTTATTTAATTTATTAATGAAAACCCAAAAGTTAACTTATTCTCTCGACCAAAGACAACTTCGGTGAAGGTCTTATTAAGAGAATATCGGTGCTATGAGTTCATCAGTGTCCTCGGATTTCGATTCTAATCACCGATTAAAAAGATAGAAAAACCTGCATGTACGTTTACTGAACATACCCTAACAAAAAATCGTAAATTGATTCCAGGCACACAGGTCCTCGGAATCAGGCGCCGTCAGAAGCCACAGACTCGTAAAATTTCAATGAAATTAAGAAAAAAATTTACTTGAAAATTCGGGGTCTTACATTACTCCCACCTCATGGCTTTACACCCCTGTAAAGCTACAACACACACTACAGATGCAAAAGAGGGTAATGAGAACGTATCTGAGCCTCCCTCTCCCATGTGCTCTACTAGAGGTTCTCGTGCTAGCAACGAATGCGCACCAGAGAAATCAACCGTCCACGCGGTACCCATTCCAGTCGACCTTCATTCTCTACTGGAACATCTGTGAATGTCGTCCCATGGTCGATGTTGATGGATAATTCATGCATGCATCACCTTACTGAGTTAAGTGGATGACGACGTGTACCCGGTTCAACTGATGTGGAAGGGCCTGGTGGTAGGACACCTCACCAACTCTGCTGAGGACGTATTAAGGTCCGAAAAATCGTGGAGATAACATTTTTCCTCTGAAAAATTTCCATATACCTAGTCGAGGTGAGACCCATTAGAAAACATGATCGCCATCCTAAAACTCCAGTGGTCTTTGTCTCCAATCATCATAGGTCTTCCGTCTACTCTGTGTAGTCTCCATCCGCTCCGGGATGATATGCACATTTTCTGGTAGCCTCAAGATAAGTGTATTGGTTTACCTCTGCATCAGCTCCTAAAAAGCTCTTTTTGAATCTCTATGACCACATGAATGGTTTTCCCCTTATTCACCAAATCTGAAAACGGTGCAACAACTCTGGTTTAGTCTGGCACAAATCTAACTCTGGCCGACCCATGAGTGATCGACTGCACCCACTTATCATGAGTCTATCATGTGTTTCCTGGGGTTTCCTTTTTGTTGACCAAGGAAAACCCATCACAACATTGTAGATAATCCACAACCATTTTTTCCAATACAGTCCATCTATGTATGAACTGTGGTTGCCCAGTCCATACCAAAACTAATGTCGTAATGCCTCGACGCTGCCACCAAGTGTTACCACAGAAACTCTTGCCTCAAGGGTCAGATAACATTGTCGGCGTAAGTGTAATTATCTAGTCTCCTCCCAAAGGTATATCCAAATGTGAGGTTCATGTAAATGGCTTAACCAGAAACTCTAGGTCTTGGACAAGATTTTTGGAAGGAAGGAATGTTTCGTATCAATGTCTACTCTTTCGGCAGCAAATAGTAGACACTGAACATGCCTTGTATCATTACTAGAGCCCTTGGGTCACACTCCTTTACCATGTGATGCTACTCTCTTCCCCTGCACTCCTGCTCCCTAAGCCTTGCGGGGACTACAAAGGCTGGTGGTTGTAAGATGTTGAAATGTACATCACCACATGCTTCCCTCCTATCTCTTCTTCCACATCTGCTACTATGAAGATTCATCTGTCCTTAACACATCCTCTTCATGAAAAAACATACATACCAAAGTCTCTGAGACTTGTGACAGTTCCCTGATTTCCCACTGCTAATATTATCTAGCTGTATCCATTCACCCAAAGAACATTCAACCACAAAGGTTATCCCTAACACCCTAGCATAAGTAACAATGCATATAAGAAAACATGATGGCTCAGATATCCTTAAACACACCTCGCTTAGAGGTCCGAGCTCTAAAGCACTGATCGTGTCATATTCACCAAGTACCAGTAATGATTGGTATGCCGCAATGAATACTCAGCTACGGACACGTTGTCCTTCCGAAGATGTATACGCTCTATAAAACTCTCAGCCACCTCCTCATGCCAGTACTTAGCTGTCTGTGAGTCAGGTTCTCCTCAGAACCTGAGGGGTATCTAATGATGAAACAAATATAAGGAATTAAGCCTACATGTGTCATATACAGGTACTTCTGGTTGAAACTGTTAATCAAAAAGTAGTGAAATGGCTCGCACACTACCAGGAGGTACTATCTCAGGCATCGGTCCACATACCAAAGCCTCATCACTATGAAGAACAACCTCATGGTCACTCATTTGGAAACACTACTATCTAAGATCACAATTTGCTCTATTAGTGTCTAAACGAGGTTTATAACTCTACAAATCACCTCCATATTGTCCATTACTACCTGGGAATCTTCCTCACCTCATAACATTGGAGGGCTATGCTGCCAGAACTCGTGCGACGTGCTCTGTCGGCGTGCACCGTCCGCTAGTACAGTTGGTGTAATCTGGTTCCCAAAGGGTGGTGGTGCTACTGGTACACCACTCGAAGGATCCTATATAGAAAGAGGGCCTTGCACTAGAGCCTCATCGCTTGGTGGGCCTTCATCGGGTACTATCTCTCAGAACTCCAACTGACTGTCTGCATGGACGCGTCCTGAATAAATGCGACACGGTCAAACTATTCATACCTAGTTGAGCTGAGTTAATGAAACATTTGAAAACACACACGCAATCAGTGTTTTCATTCACTGAGTCGGAAATCAGAAGACAGGGTCCTGGTGTATGTATATGTCGGCCGCCGCACCAAAACTAGACTCCCTAAACTGAAAACCACACCCAGTACCCTTAACACTATTGCTTCACAGAATGAAAATATCATAGTTCTAGGTTCTACAGTAGAACCGACTCCTTTGATACAAATTTTTCACGACCCGTCCCCCGGGGCCCACATCATGACAACCCCAAGACCGCCTTCCATAGGCCAGAGGCTGGCGACTAGCACCAAAGGCATAATTCCCTAGAGCTGGGAAGGAATTTTCTTTATAAAACGTAAACACACACACAACTAGAGAACAAGTGGAAGCAAACACTAAGTAATAGAGTATAACAGGTGTGCTGAAAATAAAAAGGGGATGGAAATACAAGCCCAACAGAATTGTACAACAACAACTGAATGAAAAGTACAACAGAAAAGACAACAGCTGAATGGTGAAGCAGCTCCGGGATCGTCCTCCGGGTTCCTACCTGAAGGGTAGGTACATATGTCCTCCTCAGCACTCTGCATCTATCGGTCTTCTCCGTGTGCCGTCACTCCATGTTTCCACCTCCAGGTACAATCTAGTCCATGTACACTCTACCCCAATCAGCGCTGTCTATCATCTGCATCCAACACAACGAGTTGCGGGCATATCCTGTGTAGGGGTGAGTATAATGATACTCTGTAGGGACCCCGAGACCCTCAAGGACTCACAAAATCCAACTTGGATAAACCAAAAAGAAATATCTCAATAGATAACCTTTTCTTAGGTATATTCCCATACATATACCTAAGTTATCAAGTAACCCATCTCAATCATGTGGAAAACACAAAGGTCATTTACTAAGCTCAAACTAGGATTTTATTTACGATGCCAAAACACAGTTGTTGGAGAAATCCACCTCTATCAAGTACAGTAGTCCTATAACAACTCTGAGGAGCTACTCCATAACCTTAGACTGTTGTGGTACTCCTCCTCTATCGAGTACCGTGGGTCTGCCCCCCCCCCCAACATAGTAGTTCTTCCCGCCATGGGTTTGTCACCCCAACACAGTAGCGCTCCCCCGAATAGCCTATAGAGGTACTCCTCCTATCGAGTACCGTGGGTCTGCCTCCCCAACACAGTAGCACTCCTTCACCATGGGTTTGTCTCCCCAACATAGTATCAATCCCCACTGGGCTAGTCATGTCACTACGAATCGAATCGGACAAGAAGTCATCTGGTCTCAGCCAGCTACCAGGTATCCATACTCCGTACGATCATCTCCAGAATGATCCTCTCCACGAGCTACAGGTCAATACTTCCAGGTGTCGCATAATCTCACCTGGATATATTTCAAAGCACAGTCTCATCATAGGGGTCTCAACACAACAGATGGTGTGACAATCAGACACCCGTTCTGTGAGTTATTATACTTTTTATCCCCAGGGGCCCGGTTGGTTTTGTGTATGAACCAACCTGACCGTATGTCAAATGTACCCCGAACTCCCATGGGTAATACTCAAAGAACTATTTCACAAAGATATTTTCAACGCCGCTTATGGTTCGTCAAACGGATGTTCGGTCTGAAAGTTATTGTCTTTTTCGTTCCAGGGGCCTGATTTGTTTTTAATCTAAAAGAAACCCTACCATACACCAACTGCATCCAATCCTCAAGTGGATTATTCCAAAAGAACTTTCTCATAAAAAGGAAACCAAAATATTTGACGGCGCGTCAATCAGAAGTCTGGTCCTTTTGTTATAAGCGTTTCCGCTCCGTGGGCCCAGTTGGTTTCGGATTCCAACCAACCCGGCCGTACCAAAACATCACCAAAACCATGAGTGTAATATACCGAAATGGCCGTCTCGATCCATGGATTCCTACACAACTGACAGTTCATATATCGGTGGTCTGTAGCTCAAGTTATGGGCATTTAAACGAATCTGGTCCGAAAAGGGGGGTCTAGGCCCGGTCCGACCCGGCCCTACCCAAACTAGGCCTGCCCGAACCGGGTCGACCCGGCCTGGTTCTGGGTCGGGCCCGGCTGGCGCGGACTGGTCTGGCCAGCGCGGCCCTACCCGGCTGGTGCAGCCTGGCCCACGGCTGGGGCGGCCCGGCCCGCGGCCGGCCGCAACTCAGCCAGCGTGGCCGAGCAGAGGGCGCGGTCTATCAAGCTGGCATGACATTAAGTCGCACCCCCATAAATCTGGAATAGATTTTCCATTTTTGTTCACCTTCTTCCATGGCTTAGCCACAATATTCTGCATCGGCAGTGCCACCGCCGCCTTCCATGGACCAGCAGACGCACTCCGGTGCTCTGTTTTTCCCACCGTCTGCGCCAGTGGCTCTCCTGGGACCTACTCTTCACTACGACGGCTTCAAATCACTATTGCAGCTAGGTTTCGTCATCACCCATCAATAGTGCACAGACAAACAACCTATGGAGGGTTTTCAGGCCATGTTTATTTTTCCAGCGCCCTCAGTTTTAGGCATTATCAATTGGCTAAAGATAAACATGGTTTCACATATAACGAATAACAATTTTATTCAAATAAAATTGAAGCAATACACCCTACCTCGAGTAGGACGTTGCACGTCGTCGAGCCGTGGAAAGAGGCAATTTTTTTGATAGAACGAAGTCACAGAAGAATGGTTTTGATTCCGTCAACATTGGAGGATGAAAGAAAGTTGTCGATGGTGTCAGTCTCTGCGGTCTGCATCGTCTCCCTGGATTTAGAGGAAGAGAAGAGTATATTGTCTTTCTTCATTGAGAGAGAAGGTACTTCCTCATTAGAGGAAAGCTCTCCCTCCTCTTTTGTCCTCCTTAGCTCTCCACCCAAAAAAAATAATCACCTATAAATAATAAAGATTACTCTCTATTATTTTTATGGCACAAAACCCAAGAGTTATCCCTCATAAAAGTGAAAAATCATAAATTAAATGTGGAGAGTGAATTCAAAAAGATTTCCATTAAAGGAATGAATTAATTCACTTCATTGATGGTGGAGTGTTGGAAAATAAAACAAAACACGGAACTACAAGAGTTCAAGGGGGGTTTAAAGGGATTTTAAAGGTGTAGTGTTTGTGTGGGCCCCACAAACATTATCCTCCATTTGGAGATATAAACTTCCATGTAAATAAAATAATTTCACACACTATTTTATTTAATTTATTAAAGAAAACCCAAAAGCTAACTTCTAATATCAACCAAATGAAACATCGGAGAAGGTCTTCTTAAGCAAATATCAGCGCTCAGAATTTGTCGGTGTCCTAAAATATCAATTCCGAGCACCGGTTCAAATGATACAAAAACCTGCATGTACGTTTACTGAACATAGCTGAACAAAACTTCAGGATTTTTTTAGGGCACACCGGGCCTCGGAATCAGACTCCGCCAGAAGCCACAGACTCGTAAAATTACAAATAAATTATGGGAAAAGTTTCCTTGAAATTTCTGGGGCTTTACGTATATTATGCATCATTTATATATGTGCTCCATTTGTTTATTACTTTCAGTATTTTGCTATTTACTTTTATAGAGTATTATTATTACTTCCACTATTGTTATCTATTTTTTTATGGTTTGTTACTCTACTAATGATTGAATAGTTACCCTACTATCGCACCCAAGTCCCTCGCTCCTAGTTGGTGGCCTACGTAATTCCTGGAAATGCACTTGAGGCCATTTGACAAACGAGGTAGATGGAGCCTCTAGAGACGCCCCAAACTGAGACGTTACAATATCATTATATAAATGTATAAAAATATTAATCATGGTATAGAGAATAGATTCACAGGTTGTTAAATATGTAAAATATTAAAAATAAAAATAATTTAATGAGAAATGATAATATATATCAATTCAAGAAGAACTATTATGAGTTTTTAGTCAACAATTAATTAAAATTCAAGAAAAATACTGGTTATTATGTATCCTACTTTAAATTTCGTAAATTTAATGTTAATCCCTTTAAAAGATATATAAATAAAACTATATTATTAATATGAAAGTATAATATATAGATCTATATGATTTTATGTCAATGATGTTTAACTATTTGATTTATTGTTACAGGTTTTTTAAATTATTAAATTTGAGTTGGGATATTTATGTAACAACTCTAACTAATAATAACTAGTTACTAAATAACTAACAAAATTTAGCAATGCGATGCAATAATGGCTTGTGGAAGTTTAATTAGTATGAAAATGTAATTTAATTGTATAAAAATATTATACATCACTTTATTTCCCTTCATGATTTAATAATAAGCACATTTCACACAACTTACACTTTCTAAATATGAAATTCATTAACTATAATCAATATAATTTAATCTTCACAGTGTAACAGTGTATAATGGTGTCAAGAAATCAATAAACATTAATACACATATTATTATACATATAATATTAATTGATAATTTTAAAAATGAAATTTAATTTTGTTTGAAATAAAATTATTTTCCACTCAATATAGAATTCATTTACATTCCAAACTCACTATAATTAAAACATTGATCACAAATAATTTAATATATTTTTGTGGAATATAATTAATTAATATTGAATAAATGAATAAATGACAAAAAATAATAAAAAATAAATTTAGTTTAAAAAAATTATGTTGACTCTGAATATAAGAATATTAGTATAGAATGAAAACCTAAAAAACATCATTTATAAATTTCTATTAGTCCAACCACTATTGAGATACCTTGATAGGGAAAAATAAAACAACAACTTTGTCTTTATCATTTGCACTAAATATATTATCTTTATTCTAGAATATTAATTGATAATGATGTTAATCCTGTATGAAAAAAATTTAAATTTAAGATTTAATGTTACATATAAATATTCATTCCTTTTGTAATGAACTCGACATCCCCCTAGAAAATTATATTGATAAACAATACTATAGAGTTTTAGACTGGGTGAATCTATAGGAATTATTCAATCCATTTTTCATTAATGATGCAACCCCATATGATTTTATGGAGTCACCATATTGGATTCACATGGATTAATTTACAATTGGGTAAAATTTGTAGTATAATTACATAGCCACAAATCCATCAAGGTTAACATTATCTTTTAATGAAATAAATTTCTAGGTCTACTGAAGTTATACAATAATGGGGAATCCTATTATAAGTACCAATCATCAATTTGTAGATACTAGAAAAAAAAATCCACTAGTTTCTACTAGAGTATTTTCAATGTATTTCATAATCAAATGCATTTTTTAATTTATTAGGCCAATAATTTTAGTAATTATTCACATTTATTTTATCATTTTTATTGTAATTAATATTAATATTTATTTGATCTATTAAATTTTGTAAATATTACTCAATTAATGGATCTCATAGACCTATAAAATTTAATAAGAAAGAAATTGATCAATTTCCCAAAATAAATTCTTAGATTTAACCTCGGTCTATATAAATCATAGCATACATATCGTTCTATGATTCCATTCACTCAACCACTTTTCAGATTATACGTACTAAACAATACAATGGCTAAAACCAATATCCCTTAATGATTGATCTCCAAACTAAAACGTTTATCACAATCTCAATATTTTCATTAAATCATTAATGTTAAAAAAGAAATTAACAGATAATCAATTCTAACATTCTTCTTTAATATATCCACAAAATAATTTCTCTAACATATCCTAGTAATTTATTAAATTATTTTCTTTCCGGATTCGTTATACATAAAAAAAATTATATCAATTACTTAAACTCATTTAATAATAATTCCACTACAACTAATGTGATAAATTATTTGTTTTCAATATCAAGGATTCAATTGGTTTCATGTTATATTTGGATCCACCATTTCATTACTTCATCTACTTCTTCATGTGATAAATTTTTATTCTAAATAACTTTTTATAAAATATTATATAATTTCATAGGATCCCAATGAATTATATTTTCATAATATTTAACTAACCCACATACAATAAGTTTCAATTAATAAGTTAAATTGAAAAACAAACAAGATCAACCCTATCATTTGAATCGTTAAATAAAGTCATCTTTGGCACTCAATAAGTACTTATGAACAACCAAAATGAAAAAATAGAACATATTTTGTTCCCATATAATTTTTCAATGAAAATTAACTGCCTTAGATTTACTCTAAGTTATCAATGGGTCTCCATGTTCAAATTTCATCAATTGTTAGTTTAATGACCCCTCCCCAGTAATAAAATTCCTTATTTAGTTATACACACTCACCTTAGAAATAATCCGTTTTATTTCTATGTGGCCTAAGTCAATAACATAACTCTTGACTTCTCTATGATGAAGATGCTCCATAATCATCAATTATAATATCTCATCCCTACATGTTGTGTGTTTTTAATACAAAATTCATCCTGATGAAAAATCAATAACATTACCCAATTAATCTTACTTGGGATCTTATATTTCAGTAATGTTATACTATATCCAGAATTCTTCTACTATATTACCTATATGGCTCAAAAAACAAATGAATTACTAATATTTAAAAAATGTTTAAACGTCGCTTCTTGCAACTTTGTTAATATTAAATTTAATAAATTTATTCATTTATGGGTATATGAATTCATTTACAAGTCATGTTTTGAAAAATATTTTTAATCCTAATCATATTCGAGTAATATATTTTACTAAGTAAATGAATATCCATTTATATAACTCCATATAAGTTAATATGTAATGTCTAAATGTATTAATTTTATTGACTATTTTTAGTCATGTTTATTCTTTTTTATATACGATTTAATCTCTTGCCACTATTGTTCCTTGGTTATTAGACATACACAATTATTACTATAAAATAATCAATATAAAACAATATTTACAATTTAATTTGAAATAATATTTTATATGTCTTTTTTTAGTGTAATAATTTAGTATGTCTAATAATTCGTCAAAAATATTGGTAGTTGATTATAAATTCAGAAAAAAAATTAAATTATAACTTCAATAAATATAATATTTCAACACAATACTAAATCTTCTAAATTAAAAATAAATTAATTATCAATAAAACATTTCTACAATTCAACTGATCAAAAATGATGTTCTAAAATTATATTAATCAACTAAAATCAATCACAAATTCACTTTTTTTATTTTTATTATTTAAAAAATATAAAATTTTAATTTAAATAAAATATAAAAAAATTAATTAAAATTATCATTACCAAATATTTATATATTGAAATTATTAAAAATAATAAAGTAAATTCATGTTTTTGAATAATTTTTCAATAAAAAGCAAACCATCATCCAATTATTCAACACATATGAATTAAAATTGTAATCTACATGTTCCACCCAAAATTGTCTATAATTGATAAATAAATATTTCTACCAACTCACTAATATTGTAAAATATCATGTGGCTACATGAAAATATCCCAAAATAATAAATGTTTTAGATTTGATTTATGTGTCTGGAGTAATTTTTTTATTAATATTGAAATTAATATAAAATATATTGATGTTTTATTACATGTGATTTAGAAATATCCATATAATATTGATTTCACGCCTTATTAATAACTATAGTTTCTTTAAAATATGATGAACATATTATTCAAAATTAGAAAATTCTTATGTCTATAAGTGTTTTCAAGTGGATCACTAATGGTGTTAGAAATTCAATATTCAAAATCTATATATATAAAGTCATGAATAAAAATATATTTATCATTTTACTATTATATTATTTCTTATACAATGGATTATACTGATCATATAATTACTTATTATATTAAATTCATTTTTAATATAATTATCAAATTATGTAAAGAAATAATAATTTCAAAATATCCGCCATAAATTGGAGGATATGAAACAAAATAGATACTATTTTGATACATTTTTATATGAATAGATAAAAAAAAATTTATTTACTTATTATTGATAGCTATTTTAGGAATGGTGGTGTGTCCAAAATATTTGTTTTTTACAAATATAAATTTCTTGATGATATTTAATGTACTATCTCATAATGGGTTATTTTTTGTGGGAAATTGAATTTTTCATCTGGTGGATTTATTTTAGGGAGAAACTAGTGTTAAATAGTGTTGTTTTCTGTTAAAAAAATTAAAATGTTGTTTATAGAATTTAAATAAGTCCCAATGGTTGACTAAAATCTATAAAATTTATGCAAATGAATCCCAAAAATAAAGGGGAAACTATCACATCCCTAGGCTAGTAGGCAGTCCCCACCTGCTAGCTGGTTGGATGGGTAGATGCTATCCAATAAATACGGACTCACCGGCAAGTTGGTGAGCCTAAAAAAGGATGGTCGGTGTCTAAAATATAATTCTTTCTTCCCAATATGACTCAATTCCTAGCTGATGACCCTACACCTTGCAGCCAGTGGGGATTGTTGAATTTCCATTAATGAGGGACCGGTTTTGGTTTTGGACATAACATCACCAATTTTATTTAATTCCTTCATGAAAATTGTGGATGTATATTTTTTTTCCTTATTATTCTCCTCCCTCAAAATCTTATCATGATCCTAGGTGGATCTAAATTCACATTTTTGGTTAATTGGTGAAATATTCTTCATTCTTCAACAATTATGACATATTTTTTTTATGTGGTGATGGATTACAATGTCATTAATTTTTTATGATCCTCATAGCATTTCATAAAATATTTGATCCACTGATATCATGATTATCTTCAAATTATCCTCTCCATGATCATTCTTGTAATATATTTGTCTAATTTATTATTGTTATTAGTGAATTAGATAATAATTCTACCAGATCATAGTGGGATTGTTTGAGAATGATTGGGATTTGGATCAAAATAGATAGAGGATGTGTTGTGTTGTTGAACATGTATCTTTGAAAATAGTTTATTTATTTTTTTAACTTTGTTGTCGGTTCATTGTTTATTGGTTAAATAGATTGAAATTATCATTTATACTATTGAATGAATTTGGGATTTTTATAGTCATTGAATCTGAAGAGTTTAAAGAATCACGGAACTCAATTAGATTAAATTCATGTTAAGGGAAATTTTAGATATGAATTATTATAATGGCTTCTTTTTAATTTTTGTAAACATTCCTTTTTGTGGTTGTTATATTGTAATTTCCCAGAATACACACTTCTAGATCTGCGGTCAAAGACATAATCTTTTTAAAATGTGACCCGATTTTTTCCATCAAAAACATCCAAAACAAAAATTAATATTTCAACATTTACATACATAGGGAAGTTTTTGGTATAGTGTTTTCTATGATTTGTAAAACCCCTTACCTATCATAAAAAAATAAAATCTAGTCCATAATGAAATATATATTATTACCCAAAATTCCATCATGTTAAGAAATATTCATTTCCATATCCTACGAAAAACCATTCTTTATATACTATATGAAAACATCATAATGGGTGAGCTGAGATTCTCAGTAAGGTAAAACAGAATAGTAGTCAAACAAAGATCATATAGAAGAATAAGATGAGCATAAGAGTATGTGATCATGAACATAACAGTTGAAAATTTTACTCTGTATGTCGAAGGTCAAAATGTTGACTCAAAAAATAAAACATGGGAGAATATAATAAATGCATAATAAAATATTACATGCACATGATTCATAAGGGAATAACATAAAACATGGAATTTTGGTAGTAAAATATTTCATGACATAGACATGATTCAAGGCATTCTTCCAATAATAAACCATATGGTGGAAAAAGACTCATAAAGTAATCTATTATACTCTATATCCCAATATTATTTCCAACGATACTAAAAATTACAAAATTAATTGGAGCACTATCAGTATGCACCCATCAAAAAATCATCACACATATGGGTGATATAGGAATATAATAATTAATCATACCAGAACCTATAAAATGATATGAGTTTCATAAATATTAATTTATCAAAAACATAAACAAACCATAGAAATTATTAGGATAGTATCCTTGTATCAAATCTCTATTAAATCACTAAATAATGTAATGTTAGATGAAAGAAGGTATTTAAAAATCAATTGAAATAATTATTTTTTAAAATATATTTTCTACTTATAAAATCATTATTTATTTTTAAAAACTAGAACACATATAAAAGAAAAAATTTAATTAAAAAGTATCATTTAATATTGTAACGTATATATCATTAAAATTTGGTTTCATGAAATCAGGAATTTTTATTTGTTCATTATAACCTAAAAAATATTTATTTCATATTATTTCAGAAAATACCTAATGACCCATATTTAGAAATTGAAAAAATACCCACTTCAAAGTAATTTTAAAAAATTAAAAAATTGGTAAAAATTAACATAAAATTCATAAGAAAATAATAAAAACTTTTTTGAAACCATTTTTGTGGAAATCTAGGATATAGAAGAAATTTTTTTCCCAAATAGTGAATTTTTTTTTACAATCTCAAATAATAATATGATTTTAAAATAAACTCTTACCACATTATAATCACTCGAATCATATTCCAATTGATTTAATTACATTTAATAAAACATTAAATATCATGATAATAAATAAATTAATCATATAACATGACAATGGTGTGTCATATGTTCCTCGTAAAATAATATACGTGAATAACATCAAAATATTCCTCAATGAAGAAAAATTGAGGTGAAGTTCCTAAAAATGTTCATATCATTGATGTGATCCTTAATAAAATTAATAAATTATATTTAACCATTTTAAATCAAACAAAAATTGATTAAAAGTGACATAAGTGAATAAAAATTAATTTCACACATAAATATTTATTGAAAAATATTAATTATGTTGATGATTAAAATAATAAATGGAAATTGTGTTAAGAATTCCCTTTCCTCGTGTCTCAACATTTGTTGATCATGTCGATACATCATGAAAAATAAATATTGATTTATTATACATTTATTAATGAACCACATACTTACCATAACCTTTATTTTATATTTATAACATCCATTCACCTTTTTGTTAATAATTGGTTATTAAAATAGTTGTTCTATGTGATCATTACTTTGTTTAATAATCTTGTTTTTGTTTGGTAGTCATGGAATTTATAATTTGATAATTATTCCCATTATTTAATGAATTCTAATATTGGTAAAACAATAATATGTAATAAATATTTATATATTTATATTTATATGTTTTCATTTAATGTTGATGTAGAAGATGAATCACACCGTTCATGGAGATGGTTGGTCAGACATAAACATGAAATATATATTAAATTTTTTATTGATTAAACTAGGGATAGGTAAAAGATTACTCATATTTTACAGAATCATTATTATATCATATATATCTAATATATTCATTAATCAATCACATAAAAAATTCATAAAATATGGTGATGAAAAATGAACGGTATCGCTATGTGGAGACTGTAAGTCATTCATATGAATTAGTGATACTTTCACTACTTATTTAATTGGAATGAGGGTGTATTATATTATTTTCATAAAATATAAAAATATTTAATAATATTCATGATACTAAATATATTATGTTCTGGTAAACATCATATATTTAGAGTATGTGAGGTATATTAGAAAAATAATGTGATTGTTTAGAGAGATTACCACTTCTTCAAAACATCTCCATTCAATCTCCTCTAATGGGAATTTTGTTTGGCCTTTAGGGAGGAGAAAAAAAAATAGAATTTGGACAGTGAAGTGAAAAAGATTATTTTATATAGATTGGTCTTGATTTTAAGAATTGAGGAAACATGTCAACTTTTATATTATTAGTGAGGGTCACTTTAAAAAATTATCATCATATTAGATTACAATAAATATATTTTTTCCAAATATAACCAAATGTAAGTTTGTTTTATGATAAGATGGTATAATTTTGTAATATCATCAATAAATGTGTCTTATATTGTTTTTTTTATTTTATCTTAATAGTTTTTATTAATACTTATATAACCTATTTAATTTTGAATATGGTAACAATTTTTTTCAATATTAAATGATTTTAATATCTAAAATTTTAAAGTAAAATTCATGTAAAATGTAATATTATAAAATTTTAAAAATTATAATATTTACTTATCATTTTTTATAGTTTTTTTAAAAAAAATTAAACAATTTATGAAAGAATTATTTTTATAAATATCATTACTGCTAATTTTGAAACCATTAATTAAATTGATATTATGAAAATTAAAAAGAATGATATATTCAAAAAAAATCATTTAATAGACAACAAATATGCCATTGTAACCTGTAATACTATTGTACAACCTTAATTCGTTCAAATTATATTTTGATTTATATTTTTAAAATCGTTTAATTTTTTCATTACTTGTATAAATAATACTACATCATTGTGTAATTGTATAAGGTAGATATTAAATTTATAATGATTATAAATAAATTAGCATGATATAGAAAAAATTAAAATATTTCAAAATAATATTTATTGTATAGATTAACTTCTTTTTAACACCATATTAAAAATATTATAATTATTTAAAATAAGAGTGTGGTAGGTTTGACTTTTCATTACATTAAATAATATTAAGGTCATAATCATATTCATGTGGCTCTAAGGTGACTTTAATTAGAAAATTTTATGATTTGGAAAATAAATACTCAACAAATAAGACTTATTCAATGTTTTTCATCAATTAATGGTTCCTATAATTTTAATTAAATTCATTTTATTGATTTTTCGTCTCTATGAACATAAACTACATTTTTGTTTCATAAGCCTTAAAGGGAATTATTTCACATATAAAAATTAAAAATATAAGACTATAATAAAAATAAATAAAATAATTAATATATAATCCTTTATTTTTTTTAACTTAATTTATTTCCATGTGAATAAATAAAATATTTATTGCAATGAAAGTGATAATTTTTTACATTCTGGGAAGAAAATAATATATAAATAATTTTCCTATAAAAGTTTCCATTAAAAAACTATGTATGAAAAATTATATAGTACGGGTCTAAATAAAATCATCCAATACTATTTGGTCATGTTTTTTTTGTTATTTTATTTCCCTTATCATAATATTTATAACCTAAATTGACCAATTTAGATTTTACCATTTCCACAAAATTAACCAATATTACTATTAATATTGGAAAAAGAATAATAGAGAAATATTTAATAAATTTGGACACATTGAATAAAAATATTGATTTAATTTTTCAAAATTTAAATCATTCGATTTTCATTATATATTTTGAAATAAAACATGAAAAATGCAACGAAAAATAATTTTTTGGATGAATGATATTTTTATATTTGAAATTTTTTTATTAAAAATTATATTATAAAATAAATTTTAGAAACTATAAATGTATTTTTTGAAATAAAATTTTCTAACATAATTTCAAAAAAAATTAAAAATATAAGTTTACTTGTAAAAAATATTAATAATATAATGTTTTCAAAAAAAACTAATTTTTTGACTAATCATTAAAAACTAAATTGTTTAGAAAAAATATCGAATTTTCACAATAAGAAAATTTAAATATTATTAATTCAGAATTTATTTTTATTTTATCAAAAAAAATTTCTAAAATATAAATATATAAATTATCTTATTTTTAAATAAAAAAGAAATACAAAAGACATATGTGATGATTTTTTTGGTGAATAACATGACAATACAAATAAACTAGTAATTATTTACAATGAATTAATAAATCATAATTTAGAAAGTTATATATATTTAATTATTACACTAATATTATTAATTATAAATAGTTTTATTAACAATGTTATAGTGGATGTGTGCCAGCCCGAGATTTTATGAAAAATATTCTTTTTAGTTTCATTAATGTCTTGGGTTATACGCTACACCAAAAGGAGCTTTCACAACACACATCCTTGACTTGCCTTACATTACACGCAATCGCGACCTTCCTCGATAGCGTGTGTTGTACGCAATAATGAGTTTCACTAAACAACAATATGCTATTAAAATATTATTAAAACTAGCCATTATGAATAATAATAACCACTTTTTGAAATTTTGTAAATTTTATTTTTCAAAATGGAATTCATTTTTGGATTCGTAATATCGAAATTAGCTTAGGGTGAAATTTTGGTACTTTTCGGATAACTTTCATTTTATGATGAATACTGAAAATTACTAAATTTTAATTAAAAACAACCTTTTTAATCGAAATAATTAATAGTGATAAATTATTAATTTTAGTGGTTTTAATTTATATTTAGAATATATTTTTACAATTTAATACAATGTTGTTCATTGGATGTAATTTCACATTTAAACCAAACATAAACAGGTGTCAATCTTTTGATAGTTATTATCTCTTAAGAACACGCTATTTGTTTTGAAGACGGAAATTAATTATTAAATTAATTAATGCAACTGATATGTTTTGAATTTGGTAAAGTAGAAATCATTTCTAAGTTCATAATATCAAATATAGCTTAGGCCTAATTTTTGGTATTTTTCTAGATACTTAAATTTTTTGATGAATAGTGAAACCACTAAGTGGTAGTTAAGAAAAATGAATTTTTCATAAAACATAATTATACCGCTTCTGTGAGTGGAATTTCAAAAATCCGAGAGACACGGTTGATGTCAGTAAGTAAAATGAGGTTCAATGAGATGAAAATAATTTTTGGTGAATAGTAACTTTTTACTTTTTTTTACCACGGTTAAAAGTAAATATGGTAATTAAGGGTAAAAATGATATTATATTTACCCTAACACATGTCCTAATTCTATTGGATAAGTGTAATTCGACCAAAAACAATCTTAGGAATAACATATGACCATTTAGGCCCACTTGGATTAGATTAGGACATTTATTATTAATTTATTTAAAGAAGGGTTAAAATAGTTAAAATCAATGTTTAATAAGTAAATCATTTATAATATAGCGTTATACTTAAGATAAATTCTACTATAAATAGTAATTAGAAAGATAAAACTATTTACTACATAATGATATTTTATTTGTAATTTTTAGACATTAAATAATATAATTTATTTATGACACAAAGATGATACAGTAATTATCTTATTAATGAAATATTGACATAATTGATGTTATAAATTAACAAATAAATTTAATTTAAGACTTTTTATGAAATAGACTAATTTTCTAGGTTAATATGACATTATATTATTGATTTAATTTACTTTTTTCGAACTAATCATTCTGTTATAATTTTCACAAAAAACAATTACAAAATAGTGTCAAAATTGACATAAAATAGTTATTAAAACAAATATTATATTTGTAATTCTTATTTTATTCCTAAAAATCTACGGTTCGGCCAAATGACTTAGATAAGGTTATACATATTAATTATAAACAACTTGGGGTTTTTTTGGCTTCTTATATTAAGTTTATTAACCTTATAGTATAAGAACACAAGAAGACACGGTAAAAGTAAAATTATTTTATGTAATGTTAAATCTAAATGATAAGGTTATAATAGGAACCTAAACTTGTCTAAATTCTATTCGATGGTAGAATTTCCACCCATCCCCACCTTATCTTAGAAATAAATCAATTTTTAGCTATTTAAAACCGAATTTGGATTTATAATAAAATAATATTTTTTGTTATTCCAAAGGTACCCCTCTCCTCCCTTATAAAAGGGCACCTCCTCCCTCTCTTCCTCACACCACTTTGAGCCTTCAAGATCGGACAAACCCTGCAAAATTCTCTTCTCCACTTCCCTAGAAACATCCTAGAGGTTATGGTCTTCATCAAAGACCAATTTTAGTTCCCTAAAAGGATATGTCAAAGAGGCGTTTTAAAGAAGAGGTAATGTCCGTTACCGATTCTTTCAACTTTATTTCATCTTCCACATATTCTTCTTAGGTTTTTTCATTATGAAGTAATAACATCAGTATCAATAATATACTTATATGTTATTATAAGTATGAAACAACCCTATTTCACCATCTATCCATCCTACGGAAAACAAAATCACCGCGCGTGCGTACGTACGGAATACTGTCTCCACGCCGTGGTGTAATCTATTTTTCACCACCACCTTACTTGGATGGGTATAATGGTGTACATAATAACTATATATGATTATTTTAAAGTTATATTTATTCTGAAATAGTATACATACACTCCAATACAATTCCATGATCATGAGAACGATATCATCGCTCGTGCGTACGTACGGACTACCGTCTCCACGACGCGATGAGATTTATTCTCCACGTTAACCATTCATGAATGATTATAATGTATATATAATAAGTAATCATGAAATATATGATATAATAATGATACTGGATTTAGGTGTATATATATGTATGTCATCTACTTAATTCCATTCAACTCAATAAGGAAACGAAAACAGCGTTCATGCCTACGTACGGCCTACCGTCTCCATGAACGGTGTATTTCTTTCCATTTACTGATCTATTATATATATGTATATTCTGAATATATATTATATATAAATCATGTTTTATATTCTGTAATTAAGTAATCACGATCTAAGTAATCATATGAATAATTACAAGTCAAAACACGGACAAAAAATGAAACGATTTTACCCAAAACACTCTTTAACATGGAATTTACAAAAGAATGGGTAATATAAAGTCATAAGTGAACCATATATGATATCATAATAATGAGTATGATTCTGGAATAAGTCAATGACATTATTTAAATCATTATACAGGAGGTTCAGACACTTATGAAGAAAATCGGACCTAAGGTAAGGGAAATATCACAATCTCATTTTTTCTGAGATTGTTTATACTTTAGTATTTACTGGGGTGTATTTTATCATCCAAATCCATGTTTCCTCAATATGTAATATTATCTCCATCCACCTACAATTTTTTAAATCCTATTTTACCCTTCGGTGAGTTTTTAGTAAAAGATATTAAAGGAATCTTTTGTCTATTTTTTGTACGAGGTACTTTTTTGACTTTTCCGACAAAAGTACGAGAAGAATATTTTTTTAACTTATACGGCATGAATGGATTTTTAAAACATTATTTCCAAGAAACTTCCTTTACAAGTTTTCAAGTTTATTTTTAATCAACTTCTTTTAGTTTAAAATTTTATGACATGTTAAGAAAGGAAAAATGTTTTTGAAGTTGAAATGATCTTTTCTTCATGAATCGAGTTCAAGTGTTTTATCAAAATTATTTTCAATCTAAGATAATATAGGGTTCTGTTTATATCCCTATTATTAAATTGGTTTTATTATGTTGTGATGGAATTATTTTTATGAATTCATTTATCTTATATGAATTTTTTTGATGATTTCACGATGTTTAAGATTCCCATTTTTATTACATGGGTTATGCAATGATGTATGATTTAAGATTTTGTGGCAAACATAAGAATGGTATCGTTATGAGATGGGTGGGACCTATATTTCCCTCCAATGCATTGGGTAAAGATTTTATATCTCATGAGATAGACAAGGATGGAATGGTAGGTTATACCGGTTCGGTGAAACAGGACTGAAATGAGGAGTGAACTCGGTTCAGAAAGGTACTTTGTCCACTAAGATAGTCTTGGCAATGAGTCTTGACTAATAAGAAATGATTCGCTATGATTATGTGCGTGTTCCACAATGTTTCCTGTTTTAAGTTATGATTATTGGGATTTCATTTCACAACTAGGATTTATCCCATGTTATGAAATTATGATCTCTTTTGCATGTTAAGATTTCCAAAAGTTATGTTCTTATGAATATGACGTGATTGATATTTCTTTTGTTTACCCTTACTGAGCATTTGAGCTCACCCTTTTATGTTTTCTTTTCTCCAGGACATAAAGAAAGGATTTAGGATTTAAAAAAAAGAAGATCTTTATGGGAGATGTTGAAGATCTTTCACCACGATTAGAAGATTATATTTCAAGTTTCCAAAGACACTAAACTATTACCATCCTTGTGTGTGTGTTTTTGTTATGTACTATGTATTCCGCAAAAGTAATGAAATGTCCATGTACGTCAGGCTTCGGGTCTCTTCAGTTGGTATCAGAGGAAAGGTTTAGTCAACCTTTGGAAACTAGTATGCTAAAATGTTAGTGAGGTCCCTAGAGATATTTCAACGGTATGTCTAGGGATGTACCTAAGGATAAGTATACGTATAAGATACAGTCTAGAACTACAGTAACGATCATAGAATTTAACCTAAGATGTTAGATATTGAGGATACTCCCCCTTTATTATGTTGTTTTCCCTAGCATTATTTTTGCCTCTCACACTATTCTTTTTGGGTTTTAGAAGATGGCTGGATCCTGATGGAACCGTGTTGATCAATGCAATGGACAATGCAATGATTGTCCTCCTGAACAAACAAATGTTATGGGAGATGGAGTGAAAAATCTTATTTCTATACTTACACAAGCTATGAATCATTCTGGAATTCCAAATGAGCAGAGAAGGGAACAATATTCTATTGATTCCTTCATGAGGCAACGTCCACCTTCTTTCAGTGGGTCTTCTGATCCACTTGTTGCTGAACAATGGATCAGTACTACTAAAAAGATATTTTCAGTTCATCAATGTTCTGAACATGATAAAGTCATCTTAGCAGTATATCGTTTGGAAGGTGAAGCTGATCAATGGTGGAATCTTATCAAGAATACAAGGAAAAGAGATTAAATTGAGTCCATGGAATGGGACAAGTTCAAGAACTTATTTTTCAATAAGTAATTCCCTCATATTCTTCGAACAATGATGGAGAAGGAGTATCTTGAACTAAAGCAAAAGGATAATGAATCTGTTGGTATATACAAAGAGAATTTTACAAGGCATGCAAGGTATGCATCTGGATTTATCATCCAACCTAAATGTAAAGTTGATCGATTCTTTAGTGGCTTAAAACCAAATCTTCGATGGGCATTAGCTATAAGAGACTTCAGTAGCTATGAAGTAACTGTGCATTGTGCTATCAAGGTAGAAATGGAAGTTGGTGTTACTTATCCATCTCATAGTTTTGACAAGAAATGAAAGATGGAGTTCAAAGAGAAATCTCAGAATAATGGTGAAAAGAATATGAATGTTTCCTTATGCTCAAAGTGTGGAAAAAAGCATGGTGGAGATTGTCTTAAAGGGACTATAAAATTTTTTAAGGGTGGAAAAGAAGGTCATCGAGCAGCTGAGTGTCGAAGTAATGGAAAAAGTGTTTCTAATGATGTGAATAAATAAAAGACTACAGAGAATGCACCAACAACACTTCAATGCTTCAAGTGCAAGGAAATGGGGCATTATGCTAATAAATACCATAATCCAAGGGTTAGTGATGATCGAAGTGAGCAACCGATTAAGGAAAAGGACAAAGGGAATTCACATGCGATCACCATTGGCGATGTTGAATATGAAAACGATGTGGTGGAATGATTTAGTGTTTATGTAATGGTATTCCAGAATAATGTTGTATATAGTATCGTGGAATATTGGAATATTTATGTTTTGGTCTATTTTGGGTTTCAGTAATTTTATGGCATCGGTAACCATGAAAAGTGATTGACATATATTTGGAAAGTAGATGATATGCACATAATGAAGGGATAAAGAGAATCTAATATGTTTGATAGTATTCAGGAGCTCGTGATTAATATAAGGACTAAGTGATATCATGGTTTGAGGATATAGAATTTTGAGGATTTTGGTATGTGAAAAGTGTTAACTTTTAACTGCATTCATGTTTTCACTAAGGTTCAATGGATATTCATTCTTCAAAAGAATACATGATTAAGGTATTCACATATTTGTAATTTGACCAACAAGATATATCTTATGATATATGGGGGATAAATGATGGCATTCACGTGATCATTTTCTTTATACTATGAGCTTGGACCGAAGTATTTTAGATAAGCCTAATGATTGGAATGGATTATGTTGGACATATGTTATTATTATTTAAGGATAATTTTTTTTTGATATTTTTTATGGGATGTTATAGTAATATAGCTTTAGAAAAAGGACAACCTGCAGGACGGGCGACAGCCCATCGCGTCGGACAAGGCTGTGGGAATCGAACCCACAACCGAAGTGCGACTGGCCTTTATCGCCTACCACTGGCCTACATGAAGTACTTGTTTAGTATAAACTAGTTTTATTATATTAAGCAGTATGATATATGAAGTATAAGTCCATTTTAGGAACCATATATGATAAATCTCACTATAGATGGACTTATGTATTTTTTGATAACTTTTCTAACCTTTTGTTTGAGACAGATGGAATGACCCATCATTCTATCACATGATCTGCTAACACATCACGAATGAAAAATTCAAATTCATTTCTTTAAGATAAGAAGTGGAAATTGTCCAAATAATGACAAATGGTGAGACTATACCAAAATCACGAATGAATTTCTTATAATTCCAATTTCATCAACTTTAGGGAAATGATCTTGAAAACCAAATTTTTTTTCCTAATGATCTTATATATGATGAATTAGATGGTACCTTAGATCGTCAAAAATTTATGGCTTTGTGATTGCTGGATTTTCCATATCCATGTTCTCTACCACTCTCCATCAGAACATGATGGTTAGATTTCTCTTCCATATCCATATTTTCACCTATGTGGAAACCCAGTGATTAGTTTATTTGGGTAACCGTTACATTTCATACTTTTGTTTTTAAAGATTGGTTTTGGGATTCCTTTTTATGATGTGGGTTTATATTGAAGAAACTTTTGAGCAGTAAACCATTTATAACCCCGACGAATTTCGAGGGAGAAATTCATTTTAAGGGGGGTAGAATGTAACAGCCTGAGATTTTATGAAAAATATTCTTTTTAATTTCATTAAATTCTTGTGTTGTATGCTACACCAAAAGGAGCTTGCACAACATGCATCCTTGACTTGCCTTTCATTACACGCAATCACGACCTTCCTCGATAGCGTGTGTAGTACACAATAACGAGTTTCACTAAACAACAATATGCTATTAAAATATTATTAAAACTAGCTGTTATGAATAGTAATAACCACTTTTTGAAATTTTGTAAATTTTATTTTTCAAAATGGAATTAATTTTTGGATTCGTAGTATCGAAATTATCTTAGGGTGAAATTTTGGTACTTTTCGGATAACTTTCATTTTCTGATGAATAGTGAAAATTACTAAATGTTAATTAAAAACAACCTTTTTAATCGAAATAATTAATAGTGATAAATTATTAATTTGAGTTGTTTTAAAGTATATTTAAAATATTTTTTTACAATTTAATACAATTTTGTTTATTGGATGTAATTTCACATTTAAACCAGACATAAACAAGTGTCAATCTTTTGATAGTTATTATCTCTTAAGAACACGCTATTTGTTTTGATGACGGGAATTAATTTTTAAATTAATTAATGCAACTGATATGTTTTCAATTTGTTAATATAGACATCATTTTTGAGTTCATAATATCAAATATAGCTTAGCCCTATTTTTTGGTATTTTTCTGGAAACATTCATTTTTTGATGAATAGTGAAACCACTAAGTGGTAGTTAAGAAAAATGAATTTTTCATAAAACTTAATTGTACCGCTTCTGTGAGTGGAATTTAAAAAATCCGAGAGACACGGTTGATTTCAGTAAGTAAAATGTGGTTCAATGAGATGAAAATAATTTTTGGTGAATAGTAACTTTTTACTTTTTTTACCACGGTTAAAAGTAAATAGTGTAATTAAGGGTAAAAATGATATTATTACTATCCTAACACATGTCCTAATTCTATTAGATAAGTGTAATTCGACCAAAAACAACCTTAGGAATAAAATATGACCATTTAGGCCCACTTAGATTAGATTAGGACATTTATTATTAATTTATTTAAAGAAGGGTTAAAATAGTTAAAATCAAAGTTTAATAAGTAAATCATTTTTAATATAAGGTAATACGTAAGATAAATTAGACTATAAATAGTCATTAGAAAGATAAAAAGATTTCCTACAGAATGGTATTTAATTTGTAATTTTTAGACATTATATAATTTAATTTATTTATGACACAAATGTGATGCAGTAATTATCTTATTAATGAAATATTGACATAATTGATTTTATAAATACCCAAATAAATGTAATTTCAGACTTTTTATGAAATTGAATAATTTTATAGGTTAATATGACATGTTATTATTTATTTAATTTACTTTGTTCGAACTAATCATTCTGTTGGGATTTTCACAGAAATCAATTACAAAATAGTGTCAAAATTGACATAAAATAGTTTTTAAAACAAATATTATATTATTAATTGTTATTTTATTCCTAAAAATCAAAGGATCGGCCAAATGACTTAGATAAGGTTATATATATTAATAATAAACAACTTGGGGTTATTTTGGCTTCTTATAGTAAGTTTATTAACCTTATAGTTTAAGAACATAAGAAGACACGGTAAAAGTTAAATTATTTTACTTAATGATAAATCTAAATGATAAGGTTAAAATAAGAACCTAAACATGTCTAAATTATATTGGATGAGATAATTTGGACCCATACCCACATTAGCATGTAAATAAATCAATTTTGCGCTATTTAAAACCTAATTTGGCTTTATAATAAAATAATATTTTTAGTTATTCCAAAGGTACCCCTCTCCTCCCTTATAAAAGGGCACCACCTCCCTCTCTGCTTCACACCACATTGAGCCTTCAAGCTCGGCCAAACCCTGCCAAATTCTCTTCTCCGCTTCCCTAGAAACATCCTAGAGGTTCTGGTCTTCATCAAAGACAATTTTTAGTGCCCTAAAAGGAGATCTCAAAGAGGCGTTTTAAAGAAGAGGTAATGTCTGTTACCGACTCTTTCAACTTTATTTCTTCTTCCACTTATTCTTCTTAGGTTGTTTCATTATGAAGTAATAACATCAGTATCAATAATATACTGATATTTTATTATAAGTATGAAAAACCCCTATTTCACCATCTATCCATCCTACGCAAAACGAAATCACCGCGCGTGCGTACGTACGGAATACCGTCTCCACGCCGTGGTGTAATCTATTTTCCACCACCACCTTACTTGGATGGGTATAATGGTGTAAATAATAAATATATATGATTATTTTAAAGTGATATTTATTCTGAAATAGTATACATACACTCTAATACAATTCCATGATCATGATAACGATATCATCGCTCGTGCGTACGTACGGACTACCATCTCCACGACGCGATGAGATTCATTCTCCACGTTAACCATTCATAAATGATTATAATGTATATATAATAAGTAATCATGAAATATATGACATAATAATGATACTGGATTTGGGTGTATATATATGTATGTCATCTACTTAATTCCATTCAACTCAATAAGGAAACGAAAACAGCGTTCATGCGTACGTACAGCCTACCGTCTCGATGAACGGTGTATTTCTTTCCACTTACTGATCTATTATATATATGTATATTCTGAATATATATTATATATAAATCATGTTTTATATTCTGGAATTGAGTAATCATCATCTATGTAATCATATAAATACTTACAAGTCAAAACATGGACGAAAAATGAAACGATTTTACCCAAAACACTCTTTAACATGGAATTTACAAAAGAACGGGTAATATAAAGTCATAAGTGAACCATATATGATATCATAATAATGATTATGATTCTGTAATAAGTCAATGACATTATTTAAATCATTATACAGGAGGTTCGGACACTTACGAAGCAAATCAGACCTAAGGTAAGGGAAATATCAAAATATCATTTTTATCCGAGATTGTTTATACTTTAGTATTTACTGGGGTGTATTTTATCATCAAAATCCATGTTTCCTCAATATGTAATATTATTTCCATCCACCTACAATTTTTTAAATCCTATTTTACCCTTCGGTTAGTTTTTAGTAAAAGATATGAAAGGAATATTTTGTCGTTTTTTTTTGTACGAGGTAATTTTTTGACTTTTCCGACAAAAGTACGAGAAGAATGTTTTTTTTAACTTATACGGAATGAATGGATTTTTAAAACATTAATTCCAAGAAGCTTCCTTTACAAGTTTTCAAGTTTATTTTTAATCAATTTCTTTTAGTTTAAAATTGTATGACATGTTAAGAAAGGAAAAATGTTTTTGAAGTAGAAATGATCTTTTCCTCAAGAATGGAGTTCAAGTGTTTTATCAAAATTATTTTCCATCTAAGATAATATAGTTTTCTGTTTATATCCCTATTATTAAATTGGTTTGATTATTTTGTGATGGAATTATTTTTATGAATTCCTTTATCATATATGAATTGTCTGATGATGTCACGATGTTTAAGATTCCCATTTTTATTACATGGGTTATGCAATGATGTATGATTTAAGATTTTGTTGTACACATAAGAATGGTATAATTATGAGATGGGTGGGACCTATATCTCCCTCCAATTCATTGGGCAAATATTTTATATCTCATGAGATAGACATGGCTGGAATGGAAGGTTATACTGGTTCAGTGAAACAGGACTAAAACGATGAGTGAACTCGGTTCAGAAAGGGAATTTGTCCACTGAGATGGTCTTGGAAATGAGTCTTGAATAATAAGAAATGATTCTCTATGATTATGTATTTATTCCACAAAGTTTCATGTTTTAGGTTATGATTATTGGGATTATATTTCACTACTATGATTTATCCCATGTTATGAAATTATGATCCCTTTTGCGGGTTATGATTTCCAAAAGATATGTTCTTATGAATATGACATGATTGATATTTTTTTTTTTTACCCTTACTGAGCATTTGAGATCACCCTTTTATGTTTTATTTTCCCCATGACATAAAGAGAGGATTTAGGTTTAAAAAAAGATCTTTATGGGAGATGTTGAAGATCTTTCACCACGATTAGAAGATTATATTCCGAGTTTCCAAAGACACTAAACTATTACAGTCCTTTTGTGTGTGTTTTTCTTATGTACTAAGTATTCCACAAAAGTAATGTAATGTCCATGTACGTCAGGCTTCAGGTCTCTACAGGATGTATATATAAAATAATATTTAGTTTGTTTAAACACAATGTTTTAAATATTGTATACAATCAAACATTGTCTTTCCTTCTTATATATATGTGTATTACATCCCCACCCTTGTATAAATGTTTAACTTATAATCTATAAATTATCTATATAATTGTGGATTAACTTTTATAAATACCTTTATTTAATTCCCTCATCGGAAAAAATATCAATAACAAATACTCATAAAATAGTGATAATTATTACAACGGTCATCTAAAATATCATATGTTATTATTCCATGTTGGTAAATATTGAAATATAGAAGAATTTTAAATATAAATATCTAATGGAATGTGATAGTGAAAATGTTCATTTGAAATTTAACAATCATAAAACTGTAAATATGATATGAGATAAAATGTCATTGATTTGTTGTTAATAAAAAAATAGATAATGTTTTAATTTTAAGATTATTTTCCAAGTGTTTAACAATTCCATTAAAATATATAACAATAACAGATATTAACATAATTTCCTCAAAATTAAACTTTCATCCTTTAATAAATTTCTTTCAAATTCTCACCTTTTTCTTTTCATAATTAGATCTCAAAGAGACACTATCCCTCTTGGAGAAATAGTATTGACTTCCAGTGAATCATATAAGCCAAAAAATATTAACAATATATTTATCCAATGTTGAAACAAAACCGAATTATTAGTGGAAAATAGAATAATTCATCAATAATATATTTTCAACTAATGAATATAAATTACTCTCAAAAATTTGACTCTATTACCCAATGTACATTTTATACCATTCAACATATTACCAAGCTTGATATTCCACAAAAATAATCCAAGGTAATATTTAAATTCAAAAATTAGAATAAATTTATCACATAGTATTTGAAGATAGAATTAAACATTTATCTCAAAATAACATCAGTCACACTTAATATTTCATAATAAAATGTAATTGACAAACTAATATTCAAGATAATTTAACAATTTTCATAAATAACATAAATCTTCATAAATACATAATAATTTAATTTAAGTTAACAAAATATTATTCAACTATTATTCCTAAAATAAATATAAGGAATGGTTTGTTTAAATTACTCATATAATGTTCTCAAAACATTTAACATCTTCAAAAATAACATTAATCACTTAACAACAAATCTATTTATAATCCCATGGTTATCTATACGATAAAATTTATATATTCTCAAAAATTTAATAAAACCGTTATCTACTTTATCCTATAACTACAGATAAAATAACATTTTAATTGGTAATTCATATATTCAATTAGTAGATGACTCAAAATTTTTTCCCATTGGTTGTGGGTTCGATTCTTATGGTATTTGCAGACGTGAGGAGTTGTCACAATGTTTAAGGTTTGTCCATTTTATAAAAAAATATTAATATAATCCTTATTATAAATATATAAAGTCATGAACATCCTAAAAATAACCTTAATAAGTTTTAACATCGCATTTTATCTCATATAATTCAATTTGAATTCAAAAAAAATGAAATTACCCTTAATTAACTCAAATATAAATGTCCCCTAAATACTATTAGTCAGATTAAAATTTAAAATCATAAAAACTAAAAAGGGGATTTAAATTCACTAAACTCATGATCATCCATAAAATTGTAATCCTAATAATATAGTATAGATACTATGAAAACATCCTAATATCAAATGTTTTTTAAACCCTACTATAATACCAAATGTTGTAACATATAATACCTACAATCAGATCATGTGTGACAGTCATAAAAATTGGAAATGTGAACCAATTGTTTTCAGTTTAAAAATACAATATAAAAAGTATGTTTTGGATCACTTACACTAAAATGTAACTTTTAGGATTTTATTTTATTATTATTTTGAAAAAGAAATTAAATAAATGAAAAATAAATAACTATAAACAAAAAATTATATTATCACCCAAAATTACCTTAGATATATCAATCCTCCCAACGAAATCCAACTTAAAACCATTATTCATAACCGATGTAAATGGAAACATAATAAAGGGTGAGGGACGATTCTCATTATGGGTAATTAAGAGTAATCAATTAATTATCATATGAATGAATAAGATGTGATTAAGGAATGTGATTAAAATCATAACATTTGGAAAATTTACAATTTATATTAGATTTCAAACTAATTGGTCATTAAAAAAATAATTGATGTTCATAAGACACTATTTATAAATAATTAATGAATATGTTTCTTGGTATTATTAAATAAAACAAGGAACTTTGGAAATAACATATAACGTGGCATATTAATGATTCAAGGTTAAATTACAAGTCAATATCTCCTGGTGGAACAATTCTTTTAAATGAATTTGGTTTACTCCCTATCCCAACATGATTTATAATATTTCTAAACAACTCACAATGTTTTGAGATGATATATGGGTGAACCCATTATAATATGTTCATGAATATGTATTCTAAAAGAATATAAATTATTCATCATCTTAAAATCGATAAAAATATATGGGTTTCATAAATGTTACATCATCATAAACATAATCCCACCATAGAGATAATAAGGATAGTATCCTTGAATCATATATCATATAGAGCATAAAATAATGTAATATTATATACTAAATTGTTTCAAAAAATCACAAGAAATAACTCTTAAGGAAAATATCCCATATAGTTTTGATATCATTATTTTTTAGAAACCACGTACTTCTAAATGAAAAAAATATTATTTGGAAAGAACCTTATAAACATGTATATTATTTCTATGGAAATTAAGTTTCATGAAGTAGAAAATTTCCATTCATGTCATAAATGTTAAAAAACATTTCTTTTATACTTGTTTTCCGAAAATTGACTAAGAGACTTATTTAGAATATTATAAAAATATTTTTCCCAATATTTTGGTAAACATTCAAAAATGGGAGGAAAAGAAATTAAATATTCAGTGGAAAATATTAGTAGAAAAAAAGTGGATTGTCTATAAATTTTCCCTCAATTGATACTCAAATATAGAAAATCTTGATTAATAATGATATTGGTATATAAAACCTTACAACTTTATTATCAGAAAAACAATATTCCACATGAATGAATAAAATATAACAAACTGTAAATATAATAGGAATAAATAAATTCATGATATAACATTTCAAAGGAGTTTAATATACACATAATAATAAAATATATGTACATAACATCAAAATATGATTAAAAACAATTATTACAAGGCTCTTTTCAAATATCTTAACATAAATTTATACAATTATAAGATTAATAGATTGTGTGTGTACATTGAAAATACTTATAAAAAAGTGTAAATAATTCATAAGATAATCATATGTTATTTCACACATTATCATAGTTTTTCAAAATCAATGATGTTTATTTTTAACCTTATAGAAGGAAATTGAGTTAACAATTCCCTTATATCATGTATCAAATTTTATTATTCTTATCAAAACCTTATGTATAATACGTATGGATTTATTATAAACTAATTTACTAAAAATATACTTATAATTCCTTTTATTATTTATTTATAACATCTTATCTATGATTTATTATGAAATGTTTATTAAAATCTCTATTATTGGTGACATCTGGGTTTTTTCCCTTGTTTGTTTTGGTTTGATAGTCCATGTCGTTATACATTGATATTTTTTCACATAATTTACATAATTTTAATCATTTTATAAAAATTATACATATTAATTATATATATATATGATCACTCTTAAAAATTTGAAATTGATAATGAATTACACCATACATATAGATGGTAGGTCTTACGCACACAAAACGGTTGTTATAATTTTCTGAATGATGGAATTAAATTAATGTAAAGTGTAATTATCAGATTCCGGAAACAATATCATATCATATAAATTTTATTATTTTTTAAATCCATCACAATAACCATATGAAAAATATTGTGATGAAAAAAATATTGTATCATTATTTGTAGATGATAATTTTTTTGTAAATAAAAGCGATACTTTCACATCTTGGTTATTTGGAAAGTGGGTGAAGGATTTTTTTCATATTAATAATAATATTTTCAGAGTATTTATAATGATTAATTGTATATTTTATGGTTGAAATCATATATTTGTCGGAGGTCAAGAAGTGTATAAATTGAAAGTGACCAGTTAGTGTTATTACATCTTCTTTGAAACATCTCCATTCGATATCCCTTAAAGGGAACATAGGTTGGCCATTATGGAATACTAGAAACACAATTATGTGTCTAATGATGTGTAAAATATACTCTAGTTGAGTTTGGATGAGATGTATATAGATTAGGGAAGACGGGTACATTAATAATTGATGTGAGGGTCATATTTGGAAATTATAATAACATTAAATTAAAAAAATAATTTTTCTATCAAAATACCACCAAATGGACATGGAATATAAAATAACATAATATAGTGTTTTAATATCTTAAAAAAAATATTTTAGAGAAGATATAGTATTATTTTAAACATTATAATTTTGATTAACCAGTTTTTAATCAAATTAATTTCAACTACAGTTACAAATGTTTTAATAATAAAAGGTTTAAATTTGAAAATATGTAATGTAAATTGTCCTAAAATGGAAAATTTATGAAATATTAAACCTTATAATAATATATTTATTTTTTAAATTAATGTTATGGATTTTAAATATTTTAATAAAATATTATCTTTAGACAATATAATTACTGTCAGTTTTTACACATTCCTATGCATTAACATTATTAAAATAAAAAAATAAAGACAAGAAAGAAAGAAATAATTTCTCAAACCCATCACATTTAATAATGACCTATAAAATTCTAGGATAACCATAATTTATTCATGTTATAGTTATTTTAAAAAATTTATTTTATTTATTTTATTTCTTCCACTAGTTGAATAATTGATCCACTAGTGTTGTGTAATTATTTAAGGGAGATAATTAATTTCTAATAAAATATAAATATATTACTATAAAATATATAAATGTTTTATATTTAGAAATAATATTTATTGTTGATAATATATTTCGTTTATCATCATTTTAAAAATATTATACTTTTTAAAAATAGGAGTGAGACTTATTGGACAATTACTCAAATAAAAATCTAAAAAGGTCAGAATCTTATTCATGTCCCTCCAAATGGAAATTAATTATACTCTATTATGATTATGGATGATATATTTTCAATAAATAATATTATTACATTCTTTGAATTCATTTAATTGTTTTTATCACTCTAATTTAAATCATTTAATTGATTTTTGATCTCATTATAGAAGCACTGCATAAAAATTGAATAAGCATTAAAGGGAATTTCTCACATATAAACAAAATTTATATTACTATTATAAAAATAAATAAATTGAAATCAATATAATTTATTCATATTATTTCATAACATAACCTTTTCTCTATGGGGACACCTATGAGATATTTATGATAATGAAAGTGATATTTTCTATCATTCTTGGATTTATATACTATATATATCATTTTCAATGAAAATAGAGCATTAGAAATATAAATTTAGAAAAATAAGTTACAATGGTGTAGTTCAAATCATCCAATCATATTTGGTAATTTTTTCGGGACAATTTATTTCTCTTATTATATTATTTTTAACCTAAATTACCCAATTTACACTTAATCGTGGAAACCAAAATAACAACTACTACTATTCATATTGTTCAAAAATATTAGTGACATTCTTAATAAATTTGGACCTTATGAATGAAAAAATATCATTAATTTTTAAAATTCACATCGTATATGTTGTATAATTTAATTTTAATTAACGATTGAAAAACACAATGGAAAATAGTTTTTTTTTGAGAAATCACCATTTTTTAAAATAAAATGAATTAATATAATATTATATTATAAAAACCATTTCAGGAACCAGAATTGGATTATTATAAATTAAAAACTAAAAAATAAATTTTAAAACAAATAAATAATAAATTTAATTTTAAATACATTAAATAAAATACATTTATGAATAAAAAATATACATTACTATTCATTAAAGTAAAACTGTTAATGAAACTATCAAAAATTAACCATAGTAAATTTTTTTATGATTATTTAATAAATTAAAATCATTTTATCAAAAAAAATTCTAAAATATGTAGAACTTATTTATTTTAATTGGACATAGATATAATAAAAACAATTGTTTAGAAGAAAATATTTTTATGATGAATAAATTGACTCATCTAAGAATATATAAATCATTAAAAACAAATTAATACATTAGTAATTATTGTGAAATATATATATATTTATATATATCATAATTCCATTAATACTATTCATTCCCTCAGATTTAATGGCTACATTATAATAGTCATATTTTGAAAATAATATTTAGTTGGTAGTCTAAACTCGGTGTAGCTTATCTTATTCAGCATCTAGAATAGTCTTTCCTTATAAAATATAGTGATTTTAGACACATGAGAAGTTTATTTTCTTTTATAGTGGTTTAATCCTTCCTCACGTGGTTGGCCCCGCTTCCAACTAAGTGGTGATACCCTATAAGTAACTCAACAAGTATTACATTCTCAAATTGTTATATGTTTTCCTGTATTCATGTAATTAACTTTAAATTTAGTTATAAATAATTAATTTATAATAATCCTGCATGATTTAGAATTTTATGGTGATTTATGGAGTCTATATTGACTTTGAAAACTCAAACATGTAGATGGGAGTTTCATGGATGAGATCTGTCCCCTTTATAGAATGTAGTTTTATATACATGACCATGTGGTTTATTCTTATTTTGATGGATTGTGGTTTTTATTTTCACCACCCATGGGATATTGAAATTTACATTTATTAAATCCCTATTAATATAAATGTAACACCCATCAAGGTAATTTAATTGATGGACATAATCAATTAAAATGAGTGACCAAGTTCATTGATAATTATGTTAATAAAGGATATATGTGTCTTATAAAAAGGTAATATATTTATATAATTGTTATGGTGCTAGTGGCCACATCATACCTTGACAGACCATATTTCTTTTTCAATAATGGATGAGGTTAAAATGGTAATGAAAGTATTATATATCATGGATTTATTTTTAGAGTTGATATACGGTAAGATACTAATGGAATGTTAGTTTATCCATGTGGCACTAGTGATTGATTTCATACATGCAGAAGGTGTTTCTATCCCTATGATACATACACATTATTTCTAGATATGGTAGTTATGTTTAGAAATGTTAGTCTTATGGGTGATTAATTGAATGTGGTATGCATTTATTTCTCAATGGGATGCATGATTAATGTTTATTTCATGTGGATGTGTTAAGGTAGAGGCTCTTTTTTGACAAGATTTTGAAAAACCTGATTAAAAAAAATATTATTTTATATGTGTGGTTCTCTTTCCTTAGGATTTATTATATAGGTAGATCCATTAGATTGGATCAATTTTGTTTTAATGTCCAAAAATGTGGAGTTGTTATCCCTATAATAAAAGGACCACATGGAATATTAACAAGTGGGGTGGCTTTCCCCATAGCATGGAGATTTGATCTAAAATGATTTAATATCCATAAAGAAGGGTGTATATATCCCTATAGAGAAATTTTTATGGATCAATAATTAGTTGATCAATAAAAGCTAGTTTTTATTATTTATAGATGGATGTATATAGAGAAGAGATTGAATGGTTTCAGGAGACCAACATATGACATTCCTTATGAAATGGTGTTTAAGATTGTAGTGTCGGCCTTCTAAACAAGGAATATGTGTGAACTTTATGATATTCTTATTTTCATGATAATTTTTTCCTTTTTTATTTAATATTTTTTATGGAATATTTTATTATGTTATCACAAGCACATATAGAACATTTACCAGACCTTTATGAAACCACATTGGTGGTGTCCTATTAAATTGTACAGACACATTGCTCGAGCTACCATGCTAATTGGGTACATGATAATTCTTCATATGTTACTGGTATATGTTTTGGAGGCTGGTATGGATTAGGGAACATCATATCTCACTTCATGTGTTTATATATAGATGAGATGAGGCTTGATGATGTTGTAGAGATCTATGTGTATTAATTTATTGTTAGCTTAGTTGTGTTCATGGTCATTCGAGGTGATGATATGATTGTCATTTATTTAAATTTTAAGTTTATTATTCTTTATAATTGTATTTTTCCAATATCTTTCAATGTATTTTTTCATGTTAATGTGAACATATGTTGAGGGTATATTATCCCTGTCATTTACTAAATAATCTCTCTACTTGTCTAATGACTCTGGAATATCACTAGGCATGTCTGCGTTTAAGTGCTAATCTAGATTAGACCCCTTCATATACATTTATGGGTTACAAAATAGAAGTAGAATATGTTTTTTCTGGATTTTTTTTGATTTGGAAGACTGACAATATAGGAATGTGTCAGGATATGTGATGGAACATTTAATGGTTTATCACGAACACCATTTTTGAGATAATTCCAAGATTCCCTAGAATAAGATAAATGTAAATTTTTATCACTATTATAGTCCAAATTATATGAAACACGTGGATATTAATTTTTTTAAATTTCATATGTTGTTAAAATTTTATCATATTGGATAGTGGCGTTACATGCATCATGTTCATCAGATTGGGTTCACATAAAATATTTTATTCATGTGTATGATTTTAGTAATGATAGTGGATCTATCTTCTTTGTGTTAATATATTTTAATATATTTTCAAATATGATTTCATGGTGAAATTATTTCAGATGATAACATATGAATTCATACAATTAGAGCCTGTCGTGTTAGACTGTGGTGTTGTAAACCTAGACAACGACGACAAAAAAACAAGGATGATAGTTACGATGTAGTCCTCTATATAAAAATGATGTATTATTTCATGATCATTTTTTATTAATATCCTTTTAAATACTCCTTCAATGAGTAACCAATTAATATTTTGAGTTGATTAATGTTATAAATATTATGTATTTAGAGTTATCTATATATATCACTAACTGGCATTATATTTCATGAAATGAGGAATAATATTATTTGATATTGAATGTCTATGGGGAGGCCATAATATTATATCGATATAGATGTTTCTAGATGATGTTCCAAAAACTATGATCCATAGTGTATCCTTTTTTAGGTTTTTTAAATAGACCTTGTGCCCTTAGTTATATGACTCTACTAACTAATGGTATGATGTCAAATTCTTTGGGAAGGTATTTTGATTGAGGATATTCATTGGTATCACATATTCATGTTCATTTTGGATGGAATTTTTATTATTATAGAAAATTGACACATGTTTTGAATAAATTTGGAAAGCTGAGTGGATGTTCTTGAAAATTACTTTGTAGACCATGTGTATAACACACCACGTGTCCAACAACTCAGGAAACAAGATGGGTTTTTGAGTGAATGGATTCCAATTGAGACAAGGGTGGAAAATGGGTAATGATGTGTTTTTTATTGAATGAAACTATCCTTATATGTTGATTGAAGGTCCAATGTGGTTAGAAGCTTGAAAATTAGAGAATGGATGGATTCTGAGTATATTGACCATAAACCCATATGTTGAGTTGTTTATAATGAATATTGATATCATTGTATTTTATACCTTATGAGGTGTATTTAAATATTTTGGTTACTAAATCTAGAACCTTAATTTGTGGTCAAAATAAGATGTGTGATATTCCATGATTATTGATCTATGACTCGAGAGGACATTAAAATATGTGGAAAAAATTATGGATTTTTAATTCATAATTGTGATGTCATTGGTTAATGAGAATTGATGTTATGGTTATGGGTGGGGTTATTTGAATTAGATATGATAATGGATAGATGAGAGTTGGTATTTTTTTGGATCTATGTAAGAACCCATAAGTGGATGTTATGGTAGTTCATTGATGAAATTGTCATGGATACACACTTATATTTACACCAAAGTGTGTTTAACAGGAATCTCATATGTATTTTTGGAGTTGAGGTTGTTTTGTTTAGATATTTGTGGATTGAAAAAATATTTTCATGTAAATTTACATTTAATTTAATTTTTTTATCCAAAGAAAAATGTTACTCTAATATGAATTGCTTAATTTTTATGATATTGGTATTATTTAGAGTTGATCAATAAAAATGGTCCATTTTATATTTTTAACTATTTTAAATTGTTTCTATTGTTTAGTTATAACATCATATACACAAATAAAAATTGATAAATTATTTCTTTTAATGATTCTACACATATTGATATTCATTTAATCCATTTGGACCAAAAGCTGAATCAACCATATAGAAGCTCAAAAGATGCTCACAATGTGTCTAAAGAAAACTGTTTACTGTTCAGCTGATTTTTTGTGTGGGGTCCATAACTCATTCTTGGTTAGCCCAATTGTTTTCTAATTCGGTGTATGGATGCGCAAGGAGTTGGGAAATATCGTTCATGAAAGAAAGGTCGTGTGTATTGGCCGTTTAAGGGAAAATTAAATCTTCCTAATCTGGGGGTTGGTGTTTTGGGGAGTCACATAGGATAGAATATATGGTTAGAGTAAAACAATCATAACTCTCTGAATAGTTGTCCAAATCCGCTGAGATTTTGAGGATAATCGCCCAAGATAATTATGAACATCATTAAATAATGACGAAATGCCTGATGATTCCATTTTATGGGGATAAAATGCATCAACATTTGGGGGAATAATTCTGGCTATAAATGGAGGGGAGGTTCTCCGTCTCAAAGCATCTCTCATTCCATCCCATTCCTTTTGGGACACCAAAGAGGAGAACATTTTGGATTTATCATTTATTTATTTTCTTTTTCATTGTTTTTCAATTCCTTCATTTCCCCATTCATCTCGATTAACCATACCATGGTTGGGTAATCATTTTGAGTGATTGGGGAAGGGTTGGTTTTCTATGTTGTAATGCTTGAGTTCATGAATGGAATTGAATGAAATTTCAATATTCTTCAAAGTTGTTTTAAATTTTATATTGTAGATTTTATTATCATGTGAGATCATTCATGAATTTTTATTTATTTATTTATTTTTGTATGGGAAAAATAATAATTATCTCCCTGCACTAATTCTGGTTTATATATTATTTAATAGATTGCAGATTAGTGGTGAAGTAATCGATGATCGTTAGTACGTTTAAAATGGGTAGTGAATGTTATTAATTTTTTTGGATAAACAAGACCTGATCAGTTATTGCACATGTCAATTAAGGATATTCAATACAACAATTATACACATGGAAGGAGAGTTGACCAAACTGAGATCTGGGTAATTTTTTCTCTCTCCGTTATAATTTCACCAAGGAAGTGAGAGGAAACCATTGTGGAAGCTCACATTAATCAACTAAGAATAAGATGTTTGAATTTAATTGAACAAGGATATCATTACAACTAGGAAACTGACCCCGACCAAATCACCCTTTTAATATTATAGATTTTCAATCATTTGAATTTCAAATTTCTAATAAAAAACACATAAAAATTACCCTAATTTAAATGTGAAAAACCATTTTGTGCACACTCCTCTTTTGAAGACATCCTAGGTCAACCAAATTACTGCATTTTTAACTTAGTAAATAATTTTTTTGTTAAACACTATGATTGGCATGCATCAAACATAGCGCCATTTCCGGGAAGGCAGTGCCACAACCTAATTATATATATTTGACTCTTTTAAAATTAAAAAAAAAACCAAAAAAAACACATGCCATGTTGTTTTAAAAATGCTATTTCATTAATTCATGGAATAATTACCCACCAATAAATGAACCAGTTATTTACTCAACCTTTTCCATGGAGGATGGTGTTTCTTCTATTGTTAGACTGGTGAGGTTCTTTTGGAAGACAGATAATGATGGGAAAACATTGAATGAATTCATAGATGGACATAGGTAGGTCATGAACAAAGAAGTTTTTGGAGCAATGGCCAGAAACCTAACTGTGTTCTCCCAATACATTCCATGATTTTATAAAGATTACAACATCAATGAAATTCCCCCATTAGTCATCCCTGAATTTTCTATGGAAATTGAAGATATAGTAGAGACAGAATACCTGCTTCAACATGGTACTACACAACTCCAAGAGGTTTTTTCCATTGAATAAGAGATCGAATATGAACAAACTCAGGGTGATAAACATTTCATGACCTCATTATCTTTTTATTTTTGGAAATTAAATTGAGTATTACCTCCCCTTGTTTTAATTTTTTTGAATCATCTAATACATGTATTTCCAAGGAGGAATAAGAGTAAAAAAAAGATTCCTCTAAAGAGGAAGACCTGGAACTCCCCTTACATGTTGAAAATTTATTGGAGGGTGTTCAAGAGGAGATAAAAGTGGATTTTCCTAAGAAAATATAGACACAAAACATAGAAATTGAAGGGGAAGAATTTTATATTTACACATAATTCTATAAATTTGTTCAAATAGAATTACATTCTAATAGTTCCTTTGATTTTTCTATTGATGTAGCATACCTTCATCGACCACTAGAGAATAATAAAGATGTTGTGCTAGTGGAAACCAATAAGTAAGAGGACTCATTCATTATCCTACCTGCACCATTCAAGTATTATGTAATTCTCATCGGGGTATATTTTTTGTGCTATATACTTGGAATCATCAAAAAAAGGAAGAGTTTTATGGTGGAATGAATAATTTATATTGGTTCATGAGAAACTAACCTCACCCGCCATCAGATTGGGGATAAACTTTTAAAACTACCCCTCTAAAGGCAGTCAAATGTCAGGGCCCACATAGGAGATTAAACCATGTTTTATCCATGAATTCTCATCAGATTTCTACTTTCTATTCTTTTAATAAATATCTTATTTTTTCTTTTTTTTAGTTTTTCAGAGTGCAACACATAGGATCCTAAAACAAATATTGAACAACAAATAAGTCAGGTTTTACCTCTCCTTTATACTTAATTCTTTGTTGTGAATTAATCAAAAAACATCTTACATGTTAAATCCATTTGAATTCACATAGGAAACTGCATCAATTATGTGGGGAGGGAAACCTTTATAGATTATGATTTTCATTTTTTTTAAACAATTGTGTATTTTCATACTTCTGTGTGTTTATTTTTCAATTTTTGGTGTGTTTTTTAAACATTTGAGGTGAAATGAATTTCATTTCCATTTTTAAATCCATTTCAATTTTTGAAAAAATATATTCTATGAAACTGATCTAAAATGAATGTGGAAATGACTTTTTTTCATGTTAAAAACTATTGGGAATTCCTAAAATGTACACTGATTTATAAATCCCATGCCATATTTCACTGTCTATATATTTGAAATCACCTTCTTATGAGGCTTCTGAAACATGATTGTCATATTCTTTTCATGCACCTCATTTCATGAGAGAACCAGACCATGCATTCTTTAACTAGAATTTTATTTATTCCTTTAAAAACATGAGGGTTTGGGGTACAAGAGTTTTAAATGATTGAGGCATTTATTTGGTTTGAAGCCCCATTTTCAAAATAAGATTTTTCATTATGGACTATGTTATACATTAATCATTGTTTCCTAAATAAGACATGAATATCCTATTAGGTTAGCCTCATTACATGCCAATTTTCCCTATCCAACCTTCTCTTGAAGTAAAATTGCATAATCTAGTTGAACATAGTGTGGGGGAAGCGGTTTTGTGTTGTGCTCCTTTATTTAGTGAATATTTGGGTGGAAAGTAAATTATTGAAGAGATGTGTGTGCTGCTAAAAATTATTCTATTGAAAGCTATGCCTTTTCTAGACTATTCTTGATTAGAGAAGCAGTTCCTTTCTAGAGCTTCCGATGTAAAAAATAAAGATGTGCTGATTTGGAGCATTAAAAAAATCATGTTTGAAAAGATTGAATTTTTTTGCTGCTAAAATCCGGAGTTGATTGAATGATTATGGAGCCTATTTTTCTATAAAGGGGAAGAGAAGAAGACCATTTTTGAGTGAAATTTAGAATCTTGAAATTTTTCTTCAAAAAGAGATTAGCCCTCCTTTTTCGGCCTCAGAAATTTTAACATTTAAATCCTACTAACTTGAAGCCATAGAAAAACCCTGAAAAATACTCACGGGAAACACATGTCTTTGACTCAAATCGAGTGGAGAAGTAGGAATTTATCAAGCCTACGGTGACTCTAGTGTATGTTTTTATGAGAAATCAATGTTTTGCATTTACATTTTTGAGATTAGAGAAAATTCATGTGAGGAAGGTGTTTTCTGTGCCTGAGATCTGAAATGAAGTGGAAATAAATTAAATAATCTGAAATAGAGAACTTGAAATAATTACTTTATTTGAGGCATGATATGATATTGTTTCGTAGTATGGATTTGATAGATCCCATTTTAATGTGTTTGGGATTTGATTTGATTATATTTTTACTTGTCTAGGAGTCCGAATGCAATGTGTGGGGGAATTGAATGATAAATTATTTTCAATTAAATTTAAAATGAATTAAATTATTTTAAACCCACAAAAATGTCACTCTAAGATGAATTGTTTCATTTTTATCATATTGGTTTCATTTTGAGCTGATCCATAAAAATGGTTCAATTTGGACTTTTAACTATTTTAATTTATTTATATAGTTTGGTTATAACATCTTATACAGAAATCCAAATTGAAAAATTCTTTCTCTTAATGATTATACACATCCAGGGATTCATTTAATCCATTTTGACAAAAATCTGAATAGACCATATGGAATCTCAAAAGAAGCTCTAAAAGTGTCTTAAGAAAAATATTTATAGTTTGTCCAATTATTGGTGTGGGGTCCATAACACATTCTTGGTGGGCCCAACTGTTGTGAGATTCAGTGTATGGATGAGAAAGGAGTTGGGGAATATCATTCCTAAAGGAAAGCCCATGTGAATTGGCCGTTTATAAGGAAATTAAAGAATTTTAATCAGGGGGTTTCCATTTTATAGAGTCTTACTGGATAGAATAAATGGTCCGAGTAAAACGAGCATAACCCTCAGAATAATTTTCTGAATCTGCTGATATTTTGAGGGGAAGTGCCTAAGATAATTATGAACATCATTAAAGAATGTCGAAATGCCGGAAGATGTCATTTAATGGGGATAATTGTGCATGAAATAATTGTGACTTCATAAAATATAATCTATGGATAAGACATAGTATTTGTAGGGGGAATCCCCATTGTATACTATTGCACCACAATATTGGAGTTTCACACTATAGAAGGACATGTGGGCAGCATGGTTGTTTCCTGTTTAGCCTTTCCCAAATTTGGCTATATCACATAATAAATTTTTGAAACTACCTCAACTAAAACATCCTACTCCTAGAGTGTAGAATCAATGTTAAGGGAAATCTTTTCAAGCATGTATTATTCATATTGGAGAGAGAATATCTGCAAGAAGACCTCTAACCTTAATAAATGTAACTCATATTTTTCATTTTCCTTTAAAGGTCCATGTGTTTCATCATAACTTGGTGTTATACCTTCCACGTGTTGTTTATCTAGCTGGGGTATACCTTCCACGTGTTGTTTACCATGATACCCACATGTCCTTCTATAGTTTGAAACTCCAATATTGTGGTGCAACATTATACAATGGGGATTCCCCCTGAAAATACTATGGCTTAGTGTTTTACTTCCAGTTGTGTACTCTGATTGTGTGTGTTTACTTTTTATAAATGAAATGCCTTCCTAGCTTTGGAATTTGCGACTTTGGTGCTAATCTCCAGCTCCTAGCCTATGGAAGGCTGGTTTGGGGTAGTCATGGGATAGGCCCCAAGGACGGGTCATGACAAATTGGTATTGAAGGAGTTGGTTCTACCGAAGAATGTAGAAATATGGTCTTTCTTTATGTGAAGCAATAATGTTAAGGATATTGAGTGTGCTTCTCAGTTCAGGGAGTCCAGTGTTGGTGCAGTGGCTGATATATCCATACACCAGGACCCTGACTAATGATTTCCGACTTAGTGTAAGAAAAAAATGTTTGCTTGTATGTTTTAGAAAGTTCTCTTTAAGTCAGCTCAACTAGGTCAGCTCAACAAGTATAATGGTTTGACCGTGTCACATCTATTCAATATGTTTCCACCCAGATATCCATTTGGAGTTCCGAGAGAGTACTCGATGACGGCCCACCGAGCGACGAGGCTTGGGTGTTGTGCCCTCTTTCAATGTTGGCACCTTTGTGTGGTGTACCAGCAGCACCACCACTCATTGGGCAGAAGATTCCATGAGTGACACTGGCGGACGGTGCACGCTGACTGAGTGTGTTGCATGAGTTCCAGCCGCAGAGGCCTTTGAGCTTTCTAGGCGAGACAGATTCACAGACAGCAGGGGACTTGTTGGAGGCGATTGCTGGAGTTTTCCACCTAGTTGAGACACTAGTAGAGCATATACTGATCTTAGATACTAGACTATTTCAATGAGTGACAATGTGGTTGGTCTGTATAGTGATGACGTTTCGGTACGTGGACCGTTTTCTAAGATGGTACCTTCGGGAAGTATGCCAACTATAACACTGCCTATTGGTCAGCAGACACTACCGTTGGTACCGGTAGAGGACACTTGTAGGCTTAGTACCTTACATGTGTTTCAGCATCAGACACTTCTCATGTTCTGAGGTGAGCCCGACTCATAAGAGGCTGAGTATTGTCCTGAGGATGTGGCTAATAGTTCTCTAGGGCTTCTACAGATTCGTCAGGATGACATTTCAGTTGCTGAGTATTCATCGAGGCATACCGATCATTTCTGGTAGTCAATGTTTACGATACGATCAGTTCTTTAGAGCTCAAACCTCTGGGAGAGGTGTGTTTAAAGACATTCAATCCAGCATTTTCCTCTATTCATTCCTACTCATGTTAGGTTGCTAGATAGAACCTTTGTGGTTGAATATTCTTTGGCTGATTAGATACAGCCAGTGAATGTTAGAAGTGGTAGAGCAGGAAACTGGTGCTAGTCACAGAGACATGGGTGTACAAGAAGTTTCAGGAAGAGGATGTGAAATGGACAGATAAAACTATAGGGCAGTATATATGGAAGCAGAGCTAGGAGATCAGCATGAGGTTGTGTACATTTTGATATGTTACATCCACTCACCATTGTAGTCCCCACCAAACTCAGAGAGCTAGAAGGCAGGGGAAGAGAGTAGATGCTTTCGGTCAAGTAGTGTGACCCAATGGATCTAGGAATGATTCGAGGTATGGTATGTGTCTACTAATAGCTTCTGTATCAATAGACATAGGTACCAATCATTCCTTCCTTCCACAAATCTTTTCCTAGACCTAGTGTTTCTGATTAAACCGTTGACTTCACCCTCACATCCAGAGATTCCATTGGGAGGAGAATCGATTTGCACACTTACATTGATGGTGTGATCTGACGCTTGAGGTGATAGTTTCAGTTGGAACCTCTTGGTGGCAGTGTCGTGGCCTTAAGACATTAGTTTCGGTATGGACTGGGCAACCACAGTTCATACACAGATTGATTTTATTGGGAAAAAAATATGTGGATTATCTACAACTTTGAGATGAGGTTTTCGATAGTCGGTGAAAAAGGAACCCTAGGCATCACATGTTAAACTCATGAATTGGAGGGTGCAACCGATCACTATTGAGATGGACAGCCTTACCCTCGTGGCTACAGGTGTTTTGAGTTTTCAGTTCCAAATAGGAGTGAAAGAACATGGGGGCATCTTTTAAAAAGATGTTTCCAGGATTACCCCCCCCCCCCTAAGGGGAAGGGACGAATACTTTGGCTGGATATTACAAAAGGTTTATACTATACTTCTCTAGAGTTGCAGCACAACTATCACCCTTGAAAAATAAAGGGAAACCCTTTTTGTGGTTAGAGAGATGCTAGAAGAGCATTCAAGATCTGAAGTAAAGGCTGACTAGTGCCCCAATCCTTAGCCTTGTAGAGGATGGCGTAGGGTATGTAGTTTACTGCGATGCGTCAGGGACCAGACTCAAGCGTGTCCTGATACAGGAGCGATCAGTGATCGCATATGGTTCTCGGTAGTTTAGACAGCACGAGTAGAACTATGCTACCCAAGACCTGGAGTTAGGAGTAGTGGTCTTCTCCTCGAATATGTGGAAGCACTATCATATGAGAGAACACATTATCATGTACTCGGATCACAAGAGTCTCAATTATATCATTTCATAGAAGGACCTAAACATGAGACAATGGTAATAGCTTGAGTTCCTCTAGAACAATGACATCGATATAGTCAATAATCTTGGAAACGGGAACATTGTTGTGAATGTGCTCAACAATAGGACTGATATAAAGCTACTAAGAGAGGCGACAAAGCATCCGGCTTCTTTACTGGTATCCTTTGTGGATAGTGATGGAGCATACCTTCTACAGTCTTTTACAGTCACCCATCCACTTCTTCAGCGAGTCAGGGAGGCGTAGCATGGAGATGCTGACTACGAGATGCGACGTGATCAGATATCCACAGGGCATGCACCTGATTGATTTTCTGAAGGTGGGGAGCACATCATCCTCTTTAGAGGATGTACTGTGGCACTAGTGGCACTTCAAGGGGAACTGTTTAAAGAGTTCCACACATCCTCTCTATCGGTACATCCTTGAGTTGCGAAGATGTACCCGGACCTTCAACGACAACACTAGTGGCTAGGTATGAAGAAGGTAGTAGTGTAGATTTCCTTTTGAAGCCTCATTTTTCAGCAAATGAAGGTGGATCATTAGGTATGAGTAGGTTTGGTTCATATTTTAGAGGTCCCAAAGTGGAGGAGGGATGAGATATTCACGGACTTTGTGATGGGTCTTCCACATACATCCATGGGAAATGACTATATTTGGGTGATCTTAGACCGACTCACGTAGTCGGCCCACTTCCTACTGAACAAAGATGTTACGAGCTACCACGGTGAAGAAGCATGTCATCCAGGAGCGGATAAAGTTTGTACAGAGTAGATAGAAGTCATATGCTGTTAGGAGACTGAGACCTCTGGAGTTCGAGGATGGTGACTACGTCTTTTTATGGGTCTCACCTCGACGAGGTCTACAAAGATTTGTTCAAGATGTCATGTTATCTTTGAGATTCATCAGAACTTTTTAGGTCCTCAACAGAGTTGGCGAGGTGGCATACTACATAGCTCTTCAAACTTAGTTGCACTAGGTGCACGACGTTCTCCACGTATCCAAGATGAGGAGATACGTGCATGAACCTTCCCACATCATCGACCATGGAGAGATGGGTGTTGACGATGTGGAAACTTTTACAGAGGTTCCAGTAGAGATTGAGCATCGATAGGAGTGGGTCCTTTGTGTATTGTTGATACCTCTGGTGACCATTCTCTAGTAGCACGGGAACCTCCGGTATATCACATAGGAGCAGGAGGCTCAGATGCATGCTCAGTACCCCAACTTGTTCCCTTAGTTGTGAGATGTGGTTTATGGGGAGATAGAGCCTTGAGGTGGGGAGAATGTAAATACCCGAAATATCCATGTAATTTTTTTTAATTAAATGGTAATTTTATAGGTTTGAGAAATCTGACGGCGTTTGATTTCGAGAACCGGAGTTCCCAGAATGATCTGTTGATTTTTTTGTTAAGATTAAGTTAACATGCGTAAGAAGTTTTCCTAAAAAAGTGTAATAACTCTTAAATGGTAACTCGGATCAGAAATCCAAGGGCACCATTGCACTCAGGATGGCGGGTTTACCCTATCCACAACTTATGATTAGTCGGCGTGGGCCTCCTGTGAGAAAACCTAAAAATGGCATAATTGTAAAAATAAAAATAAAATAAATTATTTTATTTTATTTTTCAAAATAATTATTACTAACAAATGGTGAATCGAATTAAAAATATGAGACAAACACTGAACTCTTGAGAGTATTCTTTCTTTAATAATATACTATGTTTGACCAGTACGAGCCACCAGAGAATGATAGTTTTTGGCCGCAAATAAAATAGTTAAGTGAAAATTATTTTATTGTAAAATTCATACCCTCTAAAGGGTAACTCAGATTGAAAATCAGAGAGTACCATTGGGATCGTTGGGGCATTTTTCAACTAGGAAAAGCCTAACCTCAACTGGCGCGATTCGAGGGTGACTGTTAATATTTTTCTGAAATTTTTTTCGGGTATGTTCAGTAAATGCGCGATCGGTGTTTTGTAACCATTGAACCGGTTCTCGGAATTGAAATCTGAGGGCACCGTTAAACATGTAGTGCCGAGATTCTCTCAAGGATAATTTCACCTCGATGGAAGTTGGTCGATAATAAATGTTAGTTTTTGGATTTTTTTAAAATAAAATAATAAAATAATGTATGCAACACATTATTTGGTTTTATTCTTCCATGTGGGTAGTTGTTATTTAAAACCTCCGCTTGGGAGTTGGAGGTGGAACCACAACACCCTAACCTTCCATGAGAGGTTATGGTAGTGGGGACCCCCTGAGCATAACCACCGGTGAGAGGTTATAACGTGGGGACCACAGGAGGGTTAACCCCAAAATTAATGGGGAGAGAGAGGAAGCCTCCCAACCCCCCTTGATTAATTTTATGTGTCAACATAGAATTAATAGATATCAAATTAATTTTATGTGTCGACATGAAATTAAATGCTATAATTTAACATAAAATTAAAGCTATCAGTTAATTATATGGGTCAGCATAAAATTATTTGCTGTCAATTAATTTTATGCGCCAACACTTTTTAATTCACTTGACCCCTCTTTTTAAATCATGTAACAACATTGTTGGAATTAAGGAAGGTTACTAATAAATTAACCATCATAAATTTCATGATGGTTACATACCTCTCCCACTCTCCTATATAGAGGGAGCTTGGGAGGAGGATTTTGGATGGATTCACCAAGAGACGAAGCGCTGGTAAATTGATGTGACACCCAACACTTGGAGGATTACGCTTCCTCCATGAAGAACGCAAAGAACGTCGATGACATTTTCTTCTTCAACATCCTTCCTCAAATCCTACTGACGTGGAGCTTCGTCAACAAGCCGATGAAGATCAAGATTTGAGACGTGCGGCGGACGCGACGAACAATGTCTGGCGAATCAATGGTAGGGGTTTACATTTTACTAAGTATGATCATTACCTATGTTTTTCCTTTCTCAAAAAATGAAGAAAGAAGAATTCTTGTGCTTCATACATACAAACCAATTGATACCACCCTAAATGTGGAGGGTGCGGGGAAAAACAACAAGGCCCGGCTCTAACATTGTTATTTTCTTTGATGACTCCACGACGGCATGAATATGAGGTGACGGATACGGAGACCTCAAACAAAGGTTGTGCTGCCTACGGCCTCCGCGAATCGCGCCGCACCCACGGAACACCGATTACCTGGGATGAACACCGTCGTGCTACCCGCGGCTTGCCCCATTCACTGCCCGTCCACCCCGCTGCCCATCCAGCACGCCGCCCGGGCCCTAATTATGCTTCCCGAAACCCCACGCGGCACCCTGCTGCCATGCAAGGCACTCCTCGGTGCTCTTCTCCCACCCCAGCACACTGCTCGCACCCTGCCCGATGCTTAGCCCGCCTGGCCAACCCCTGCCAGCGGCCTTCCTGGTGCCCACGCGTCGTGCCCGGCGCACGGCCTGCCTGCCCGGCACCTGCCGCGGCCTGCCCGTGGCCCCGGCGCCCTGCCTGTCGCCCCCACAGCCTGAATGGTGTCCAAACGGCCTGCCCGCGTCACACACGGCCTGCCCTTTGTCCTCCCGGATCCCAACCTTGTGAGCCACGCCCCTCGCGGCACTGACTGATCTAGCCCCAAACTTTGGTCTGAGCCGCCTGCATGGAGAAATCCGGACCAAACCTCCCACGTAGTCCACTGGGTCGGGACCAGCGGACCGGGACTAACATAGCCAGCAGACCCACCCAATGGGTTGGTTCCGACCCATTGCATCTGTCTGGGTTGACCCAGACCGGGTCAGCCCAGAATGGGTTGGGCCGTGTCGGTCTGACTGGGTCAGACCGGACCCAGGCCCACTACCGACCCATTGCTTACAGTGGCCATATTTTGGCACTGGATGTCTGTTTGAAGAACCATCAACGATGATGGTAATATCGATTAGAGAATGTCCATTTGATAATACCCCACTAGATTTCGGGGTATAGATGACATATGGTCAGGTTGGTTCATACACGAATTCAACCGGGCCCCCTAGACTAAAAGGATAATAACTCATAGATCAGGCGTCTGATTGACACGCTATCTGTTGCGTTGAGACCCCTATGATTTGGAAGACCTTTGAAATAATTCTACAAAAAATTACGTAATAGTCGGTCTATTGACCAATAGCTCATGGAGCGGATCCTCCTGGAGAAAAGCGTGCAGAGAACGAAGACTTAATAGCTGGAAGTGAGGTCGAGGTTGGACATAGATCATATATAGGTCAGTGCTCAACGATACTATGTGGGTCAACGCATACCGATCCTATGTGCTTTAGATTCTATGTGGGTCAGCACTCAATGATCCTATGTGAGTCAGTGCATACTGATCCTATGTGTGTCAGATCCTGTGTGGGTCATTGGGGGGGGGGGGGTTAGTACCTATCGATCATGTGTGGGTCAAACTCTGTAAGATCAGAAGAAGTTCCTCTTGATAGAATAAGATGATATACCTTCACGAATAATCATTTGTACTTCTATACTTCACCAGACATGGTTTCGATAATAATAATCCTAGTTTGAGCTTAGTCGATGAAATTTGTGTTTTCCTCAGGATTGAGATGGGTTACTAAATAACTTAGGTATATGTATAGGCATATACCTAAGTAAGGTTTATCCATTGAATTCATACTTTGTTGTTATCCTTGTAGAATTTTGTGATACCTTGAGGGTATCGGGGTCCCTACTGAGTATAGTTATACTCAACAATGGATGGGCTATGCCCGCACCACGTTGTGTTGGATGCAGACGACTGACAGCGCTGACGGAGGCCGAGAGCGCTAGGACTGTATGGTACCTGGAGTTGGACCATACAACAAGTCGGTACACAGAGGAGTCTAACGGACGTCGAGTGCTGAGGTAGACATCTGTACATACACATCAGGATGGAACCCCGAAGGAAAATCCATGAGTTGTTCTTTACCTTTCAGTTGTATTTAATTCAGTTGTACCTGTTCTTTACTATTGGGATTGTATTTCTGTCCCCTTTTACTTTCCAGCACTTCTTCTATATATATTATTGCTTACTGTTTTCTTCCAGTTGTGTACTCTGATTGTGTGTGTTTACTTTTTATAAAGGCAATGCCTTCATAGATTTGGAATTTGCGCCTTTGGTGAAAGTCTCCTTCCCCTAGCCTATGGAAGGCAGGCTTGGGGTAGTCATGGCACGGGCCCCGAGGACGGGTCGTGACATAATTCATCAATGGTAACACCTTTGGATTGAGTATAAGCGATGGGTCATGTATGTACTTTCACAGGAGTGACAGACCCAATAAATCATGTAATTGAAATAGGTTTGGTGGGAGTGCTAGTCGATTGGCCACTACACCCATGTGATGAGTGATATTAAGAGAACAAATTTGCATTGGACTAAGCCTTCCCTTCTTCCCAAATCACATAAATCTCTTCTATGGTGATATGTGGATGAATACCATATCATCGGCCTCAAACTCTGGTTCTCTTCGATGATTATTCGCATATCTCTGTTGCTGACTCTGAGCCTGTTTAATTTTTTGTTGGATGGTCCTAACCTTCTATGCCATTTTTTGACCATTTTGGGACATAGAAGTTTTCACACCCCGGATTCATCCCAACATGTGGGTGTTCTTCCCCACTTCCCATAATGTGCTTCATAACGAGCCATTTGGAATCTTGAGTGGAAACTGTTATTATAATAAAACTCAAGATGAGGAAGATGTTGATCTCATCTTATGTTGAATTTCATTGAGAATTATCCCAACATGTTCCCAAGTGTTAGGATTGTCTGCTTAGACTGGAAAGCAATTTGATGGTGATAAGTTGTATTGATGTTCAGATCACTATTCAGAGAATTTTTGAGACTCTTCCAGAAAATAACAGTAAATCATGGATCTCAATCGAATAAAATAGGCAGTAGAACTCCTTGTTTACATACCACTTATCTGAAGTATATCTGTGACAGTTGATCTAATGATAAATCCTCCCTAGTTAAAATGATGTTTGTAGTCTTTGTAAGATGATCCAAAACAACCCAGATAACATATATTCTGTTGTATGTTTTCATACATTTTGTAAAAGTGTCCATGGTGATGTTCTCCATTTTCCACAATAGAATTGGTAATGGTTGCACCCTTTGACATCTTCCTCTCAGGCATCACTTGCTGACATACTATACACTAGGTTGTATACTCAGTGATATCTTCCATCATGTTATCACTCCAATAATTCCCTCGTAAATCTCAATACATCAATGTATTTCCTGTGTCAATGGTGATATTTGAACTATGCACATTCTCCAAAAGTTAATCATTTAACAACTGATTTGATGGAACACATAGTCTTGAACCAAATATCACAATTACCTCTTCATTGGAATTTAAATCCTATGATATCCCATTTATGAGAGTCTCAATGTTATTTTTAATTCCCACATCAACATGTTGAGTAATCCATTATCCTTTCGAAAAAGTTGAGCTATAATTTCTGATAGGATTCATATCGTTCCCTTATTTATAATTCTGATTAGCATCTTCATCAAAACTACGAAAAATGAATCTCTTTAAATTCTTATAAATTAAATAATTTATGTGTCCATTCCTCTTAGATCCTCTTCCACCTATTTCTCTTTCTTCATGTAGTAATGTATTTAGTAGTCATAGTCATTGATCGTCTCTAATAATCTTCATTGTTGCATGTTGAACTCTTTCTATGTGAATATATACTTGAGGATTTTGTGATATATATATATATATATATTTCACACTTCTCGCCGAAGTGGTAGTTCCCCAAAATTATAAAAGTGAGGATTACTGCATCCAACTCCAGGTCATGTGTCAGATACTTTCTCTCAGGGACATTCAATTTCCTTGATGAATATGGAATGAATATATCATTTTTCATCAACAACTATCCTTTTCCCTTCTTCAAAGCATTGATATATAGAACCAAAATTTGTCTACTCATGGGTAATGTGAGAATGGGAGCATTGATAAAACAACATTATTAACTCCATGATGATATCTTTGCATTAACTATTTCATTAAAACATGACTCCGTCTAGAGTTATCTTGGTCATAGGGTTTGAAAATTGGGAGAAATTTCTCACAAATTGGAAATATTTTCCAACTAACAAGTAATGGCCCAGACCCTCCTGGCCAATTACTTTGCCAAAATTGAGGCTCCACCAAAACAGTGGCACCGTGGCGGTGGCACTGTGAGGGTGAAACCGGTCACGGTGGAACCGTGATGGTGGAATAGTGAGGGTGAGACCGTGACGATGACACCAGGATGGTGGAACCGTGAAGGTGGCACCGCGACGTTGGCATCGTGAGGGTGACATCGTGACGGTGACACCGTGACGGTGGCACCGTGTCCCTTAGCCGAGTACCAGCCTTTTCCGCTCCCGCAACGTAAGTTTCGACGTAAATTAACTATTTTACTTCTTTTAAACCCATTTAAATCCCATAATTAATTCCTAAAAATCCCGAGAGACCTCCATGTGTAACTTCCCAACCGCGTGGTCAACCCATGACCCCCGCTCCTTATGCGGTTTGGCGTTCACATCTCAACTGTCCGCAGCTCTTATAAACTAAGGGTTAGTCATGGATTATTATTTTCTCGATCATGGATTTTCACAAATAGATTCTGGTGCATCGTGCGAGCCACATCGTTATCTTTGATGTTCCGCCCCTGGCCTAAGCGTCAATCATCGATCAGCTAGTAGGGAATTTCTCCTTCGCCTCTCTCTTTTGTGTGTCATGTGGGGTGGGAGTTCTTTTGTTTCGGTAGAATTGGATAAACCACACCTAAATTACGATAATGAACAAATCCTATAAAGAACGAGGGGGGGGGGGGCTGTTATCGTTGATTTTGTTTATATTATGATCAACTTTATAGGTTGTGCTCTCATACACCATCTGAAAATCGAGGTAGTTAGTGGTCCTTTTTTGTGAACTAATGAACCCCTCGTGGTGTTTTAAATGTCTAGTTACTAATTGTAAACTCTTGCTGTGAAAAGTAAATTGGTTAATCACGTATACCCTGCTGAATAAATTTAAAGCACCGGGATCAATCCCTTCTACGCTAACCCTAGTCAAAATATAGAATTTAAATCATGGAGTGTGTTAAATCTTATAAATCTGAAAATACAGGCATGGAACTTCTTTTTGTCGGTGGTAATGGTTTGGTTTTTTTCTTTCACGGCCGATTGGTGGAAATTTGGGAGGGGATGGGATCCCCTTTTTTATGGATGTGGTGGTTGTGAGTTTTAAGACCGGGTGGGTACTTTTTTATATCATGAATTGTGATGCAATCCTCTGTTGATGAGAAACTATTTCGGGGGACACGGGGTAGTATCTTGAGGGTTTTTCTATAGTTTCAGTACTTCGAGGGATCTCACTTATCCCCTTATTGTTGTGACTTTACAAGAGAACCGGGTGTGGATACTTAAATTGACATTTGGCTGGTTTCTTTTCCTTGGCTATGCTTATGTTGTTAGTTTCCCAGTGGTGCATAAACATAATTGAACAATATTCCTGAACATGAAAAAAAGAATGGGGAAATGGGTTTTATTGGCGAGAGTTGTGACTCGGACTTGAGTGATGTTGTGATCTGTAGATTGTCTTAGAAAAACCTATCTTTGGGTGAGTGCTCGTTACCTATATATATATTTGTAGCTTTGTGTTTTTTATTAGTGCCCCACCCAAGTTGAGAACTTAGTGCTGAACACCCCCATTTCACGAGGGAGGGTGTTTTTCCCAACACTATTCTTAGTGGCTGGTTATTAGATCCTTTTCTGCTCCGTTTCCCGGATATCCCAAGTATCTTCGGGCAGGCTGTGATGGCCTGAGGTCCATTATTAGCCCAAGAACCTTCGGGAGGGGTAGTGTGGTGGTTGGCCAGGTGTGTGCGGCAGGCAGTTTCCCAAGTGTCTTCGGGATGAGGCACAGGTGTCTTAGGGCATGGTGCTAGTTGTTCTAGCCTAGGTGTTTGAGGCATGGTTACATGTGATAGTTGTGGCCTAGGTGTTTGCAGGTGGGTTTCGGCAGTGGGACTATGTGTGGTTGTGGCCCAGGTGTGTGCGGGCGGGTGAGGCAGTGGGACTGCGGTGATAGAATGGCAGGATTGGTTCGATGCGTAGTATGTCTCAATAACCAGTGGGAAAGTGGCGCGAGGTACCCAAACAACGATGTGCTCTTATTATATATATTACTTGACTTGCGTTATTTGGGGAGTGTGCCTTGGTGAGTCTTTGGTGGATAGTTTTCCTTGATGGGCATTTGGTTTAATCTTTTTTTTTTTCACGGGGCTTTAGTACGTTCCCCCACTTGTGCACGAGAGTCTTTGGATTTCCCTAATGAGTGTACTTGTATGCTCACCCTATGTATATAAAACTGCTTTCAGGATTGTATGAGGACTTTAGGGATCCCAAAGGACCAAACTAGCTCGGACCCTCGGGGTTGTTGCAGTTGTTTCTTTTCTTCTTTGGTACTTACCTTTGTAGTCACCTTTTGTACATGTGGCTTTTACTTTTGGAACATGCATGTGGGAATGGCTTACCTTTGGCTTTACTCTTCTTTTACCTTGGTGTTGTTGAGTTTCATTATCTTAACTCTCGATCTTATAAAACAAAAAGGGGTAATTCCTTCCATTTGTGAGAAATTTCTATACCCTTGGTGCTAGTCGCCAATCCGAGTCCTATTGAAAGCAGGTCTCGGGGGTCATTATCACCCCTTAAACTTAAAGATGGAAGGGCCTGGAAATCTGCTAACCCTTCCCTCCTTTTGGTGAAGGCGGGTCGTGACAGAATGGTATCATAGGTGATGATTGAGAGATAGGATGGATTGGGGAGTTAGGCACAGTGAGGATTGAATGGGATGGTATGGAAATAGTTTTGGGTGACCTCGGTGCGTGAAATAGGCCAGGGAAGATCAGCTAGGACACTTGAGTTTAGGGCCCCCCGTGATCTGATGCATGGACTCTGGACCTACCGAACGACCAAGTGAGGCCACACTGATTGCAGGTTTGAGACCCTTGGAAAGGTACATGCATCATAATGAATTTTGTTCTCGTGTTTCTGGGGTGTTTTGGGAATTAAGACTAAATGAAAAGTTTTAGATGTTATAAAGAAAATACTCTACACTACTTGGGCTTAGGCATTCCTTGTTTACCTTGCAGTTATGGAACATGGAAGGAGACCAAGTGTGGTACCGACGATCGAAGCCCCAGAGACTACCTTGGCTGATCGGAAGAGAGCTGACCGAGAAGAAGAGGACGACCAGTGGCAGAAGACTCTTCCGGCCTTCCAGTGACAGACCCTCGAGAAGTATGAGGGAATCACCTCTGACATGATGACGGAAGGATGGCTAGAGGAGCTAGTGATAGCCTTCGTCCGGATTCAGGACCCGACCGAGTAATGGGTTCCTCTGGCTGTCAACCAGATGCGGGGAGTGGCGCGTCAGTGGTGGAAGCTTTACCTGGGGGAGAGGAGAGAGGTTCAGGTGGCTTGGGTGGATTTCGAGAGGGAGTTCCGGGTGGAATTCCTCTCTTCGACGATGAAGGAGGAAAAGAGACTGGAGCTAATCTCCCTCCAAAAGGGGAGTATTTCTGTGAGGGAACTAGGGATCATGTTCATGGACCTCCTACGTTTTTCTCCAGACTTCTTTCCCGATGAGGAGTCTCGGGAATGACGTTTGGAGGAGGCGATCCGACCCTCCCTCTAGTATGTTTTTGCCCCCTTTACCCTGATGATGTACATGGAAGTCTAGAAGAAGGCCGAAGTGGTGGAGAGGATGCACGCTCTAGGAGGTGTGTCACAAGAGGGTATCCTGCTGCGTCCATCGAAGGGGAAGGCCGTCAGCACCGGACCTCCAACATCAGGACCCTCCAGGTTCCGACCGGCAGAGAGTAGGCCGCAATAGTTTTAGTTTTGATCCCCTGGTCTTCACCCTTTTCCTTCAGGCCTGGGACCACTATGCTTTATATGTGGAAGCCCTGGACATCTCCGGTGTCAGTGCCCGGACCGGGTACAGTACGGTGGTGGCGGACATCCCCAGTGCCTGCCCCAGCAGCAGCTTCCATCCTGGCCTTTCCAGCAGCAGCAGTAGGGACAGCGACCTCCCGCTCCTACGAGGGAAGACGTAGGAGGAGGAGGCCAACCACAAGGTGCTCCTTAGGGACCTCGATCGGGGCATGGTTGGGGAGATGGCCAGCAGCCGAGGGGTAGAGGATCTGGGCGTGGAAAGTTGCACGCCGCAGAGGCAGCAGTTCAAGCAGGGATGGAGGTTGTTTGAGGTACGATCAGTTTGTTTAGAACTCTTGATTATGCCTTGTTCGATACCGGAGATTCACACTCCTTTGTTGCACCCAGTCTAGCCCGTGCCTTGGGTCTAGATGCTGAGATACTTCTGGTGCCCTTTATGTTGAGCACACCAATCGTAGGTCAGACCGAATTGTTGTTTGTTTGTCGAGGATGTAGACTGATGATAGGGCCATATCAGTCGGTTAGGGATCTTCTCCTGCTACAGATTCATCCATACGATGTCATCCTAGGCATCGACTGTCTATTTTTTGTGTGTGCCATCATCGACTGTTTCTGAAGAAGGGTTGTGTTCTCAGACTTGGGTGGCCAGCGTGTTACCATCACCGGCGAACGGATCAGTCAGAAGGGTAGCAGGCGAGAGGAACCCCTCCTCTCCTTGTTGGTCGAACTGTCTGTAGAGTCAGTAGATGTCGAGATGGTGGGGGTGCCAGAGGTTGTCCGTATGTTTATGGACATCTTTCCAGAGGAGGTAATGACTCTACCTCCTCGACTTGATATCGAGTTCAGGATAGACATACAGCCTGGCGCTCGTCTGATCTTGATGGCTCCTTATCGGATGGAACCTTCAGAGCTACGGGAGTTGCGGATCCGGATTGACGATCTGATGAAGAGGGGTTATGTTCTCCTGAGTGCGTCGCCGTGGGGTGCTCTAGTCTTGTTCGCAAAGAAGGCAGATGGTGGTATCGGGTTGTGCATAGACTACATGAGGCTGGATCAGGTGATGATCAAGAATCCCTACCCTCTTCAGAGGACAGACGATCTTTTCGACCAGCTGAAATGGTCCGGATGGTTCTCGAAGATCGACCTGTGGTCTGGGTACCACCAGATGAGAGTGAAGGAGAGAGAAATCCTGAATATGGCCTTCAGGTGTAGATATGGACACTTCTAGTTCATAGTCATGCCCTTCGGTGTTATGAACGCCCCAACTGTGATCATAGGGCTTACGAACTGCATCTTCTCGGAGTACCTGGATCGGTCTGTAGTTGTGTTCATCGACGACAACCTGATCTATTCGAGATCATAGGAGGACCATGAAGAGCACTTGAGGATAGTTTTGGAGGTCCTCTGACATCATCATCTCTATGGGAAGTTTTCAAAATGCAGGTTCTGTACATGAGAAGTACACTTCCTCGGGCACGTGGTGTCTGAGCAGGGGGTAGCGGTGGACCCATCAAAAGTTGAGGTGGTTGTTTCTTGGGTATCACCCAAAAATGTGGCAGAGGTCCGTAGTTTCCTTGTACTGGAAGGTTACTATTGGAGGTTCGTACCGAACTTCTCCCGAGTAGCAGCCCCTTTGACATCCCTTGACAAGAAAGACCAGGTTTTCGGGTGGAGTGAGAAATTTGAGTCAGCCTTCAGCTATCTAAAAGAGAAGTTGGTTACTGCCCCAGTGATGATATTACCAGAATAAGGGGAGGCTTATGAGGTGTTCTGTGATGCTTCAGGACAGGTCCTGGGATGTGTGTTGATGCAGCGACAAGGGGTGATCTCTTATGGGTCCAGGCAGCTACGCCCCCATGAGCGTAATTACGCCACCCACGACCTGGATCTTGCAGCGGTCATTTTTGTGTTAAAGTTATGGCGACACTACCTCATCGGATAACACTTTGTGGTCTTCACATATCACAAAAGCTTCAGGTATATCTTCTCCCAGCGGGACTTAAACTCGTGACAGCGGAGATGGGTGGAGTTCCTCCAGGATTACGACTTCGAGATCTCTTATACTGAGGGAAAGGGAAATGTGGTGGTCGATGCCTTGAGTAGGAGGACATGGAAGAATGCAGTACGAGAGTCAGAAGATGCCTGGAAGGCGATGGAGGAGTTCTATGCTTTACACCTGGATGCGAAGATGGATAGCGGTAGAGGCTGCCTATATCAGATGACGGTGCGATCATCTCTATTTCAGAAAGTTTAGGAGTCTCAGTGGGGAGACCCAGAGTGCGAAGAGATGCGTGATCGAGTCGACCAGGGAAATGCTCCGGAAGGATGGACAGAGGATGGTCAGAACCAAATCCTTTTCCAGGCAAGGTTTTTCGTTCCGGAGGCGATGCATGGAATGGTTCTCAGTGAGTTCCACAACACGCCCCTGGCGGTACACCCATAAGTTTCCAAGATGTACCAGGGACTAAAGAGGCAGTTTTGGTGGCCCAGAGATAAGCGAGCGGTGTCAGAGTATGTGGCCAAGTGCTTAGTATTTCAACAAGTGAAGGCTGAACACCGAGTACTAGGCGGCCTGCTGCAGCCTCTACTTGTCGCCAAGTGGAAGTGGGACGACATCTCGATGGATTTTGACATGAGACTACCCAAGGTACAAGGGGGATACGATTCCATCTGGGTGGTAGTGGACAGGTTGATGAAATCGTCTCACTTTATGGCGGGCAGGGAGTCGAGTATTGTGGATGCTATGGCACGAAAGTACGTGGCTGAGGTAGTGCGGTTGCATGGAGTTTCGAGGTCTATAGTCTCGGATACGGATGCATGGTTTAACTCGAGAGTTTGGAGAGGATTTCAGCATGCTTTTGGCACATAGTTACGCCTTAGCACTGCTTTCTATCCCCAAACAGATGGAAAAATAGTTCACACCATCCAGACCTTGGAGGATATGCCGCGGGCATGTGTTCTGGACTCTGGAGGATCATCGGTGCGATACTTTCCCCTGGTAGAGTTCACATACAATAATAGAAATCACTCTACCATCAGTATGGCACCGTTTGAATCCATGTATGGGAGGCCATGCCGTTCACCTATGTGTTGGGCCGAAGTGGGTGAGGCATGCATCCTTGGACCGGAGGTGGTGCAGAGCATGACAGAGAAGTTTCAACTCATACAGGAAAGGATGAAGGCAGCCCAAGACCGACAGAAGTCGTATGCCGATACCAGAAGGAGGCCCTTGTAGTTTGAGGTTAGAGACCACATGTTCTTGAAGGTCTCCCCTTGGTGTGGGCAGCAGAGGTTCGTCAAGGGGAGTAAGATTTCTTCCAGGTTCATCCTACCCTTCGAAGTGTCGCGGCGGGTCGGCGAAGTGGCTTATTAGCTATCATTACCACCGCCGCTACTGAGGATAAATGATGTCTTTCATGTGTCCCAGCTCCGTCAGTATCTCCACGATGATTCACACGTCCTTGATTGGGGTGATCTGGACATCGAGGACGACGTGACCTTTGTGGAGAGACCAGTGATGATCGAGGAACGCAAGGAGAAGGTGGTTCATGGGAAAACCATTCCCTTGGTTCGTGTGTTGTGGAGACATGGTGGGCTTGAGGAGAGTACGTGGGAGAGGGAAGCACAGATGCGTACCCAGTACCCCATGTTGTTTTGAGTTTTGTTCCTTGTTGTACCTATTGTGGTAGAACGTTTTGTATTTTTGGCTATGGAATGCACTAGTTTTCTTTCCTCTGGATGTGTGTGAAAAGCCCTAGCTATGGGGGAGGAGAGGACCCGACCCCTAATCAAGACGCATTAAGGTGGATGCGATTAAACCCGTGCGGGCGAGTCAGTGCCACCCAAATTGGATAATATCTTGACGTGGGGGAGGAGACTCCCCAACCCACATTCTTGGGAAGTTTGAAATTGTATGTTTCTTGGTTCTTGATAGGGATGTGTTTTTTTAGTTAGCATCGGTTCACTTATAAGAGGTATCTTTTTAGGTGGTTGTTCAGACCCTCTCTTTCCTTCTTGGTTTGTTTTTGATTCTCGAGGATGAGAATAGTTTAAGAGGTATCTAATGTAATGGCCCGGACCCTCCTGGACCATTACTTTGCCAAAAGTGAGGCTCCACCAAAACAGTGGAACTGTGGCGGTGGCACCGTGAGGGTGACACCGGTCACGGTGGAACCAGGACAGTGGCACTGTGAGGGTGAGACTGTGATGGTGACACCGTTATGGTGCCACCATGAGGGTGGAACAGTGATGGTGGCACCATGAGGGTGGCACTGTGAGGGTGACACCGTGATGGTGACACCGTGAATGTTACACAGTGACGGTGGAATCGTGAAGGTGGCACCATGAGGGTGACACCGTGACGGTGGCACCGTGTCCCCTCGCCGAGTACCTGACTTTTCGGCTCCCGCAATGTAAGTTTCGACGAAAATTAATTCTTTTACTCCTTTTGAAATAATTTAAATCCCATAATTAATTCCTAAAAATTTCGAGGTACCTCCGTGTGTTACTGCCCAACTACGTGGTCAACCCACGACACCCGCTCCTTACGCGGTTTGGAGTTCTCATCTCAACCATCCGCGGCTCTTATAAACTAAGGGTTAGCTGTGGTTTCTTCTTTCCTTGATCGCGGATTTTCACAGACAGCTTTTGGTGCATTGAGGGAGCCGCATCGTTATCCGTGATGTTTCGCCCCCGACCTAAGCGTCGATCGCCGATCAGCAAGTAGGGAATTTCTCATTTTCCTCTCCCTTTTGTGTATCATGCGGGGTGGGTGACATTTTGTTTCTGTAGAATTGGATAAACCAGACCTAAATAAAGATAATGAACGAATCCTATTAATAATGAATGGGGGGTTGTGATCATTGATGTTGTTTATATTATGATCATCTTTCTAAGTTGTGATTTCTTACGCCTTCTGAAAAATGAGGCCATTGGTGGTTGTTGTATGTGCACTAATGAACCCCTCATGGTGTTTTAAATGGATTGTTCCTAATTTTAAACTCCTACTGTGAAAAGTAAATTGATTAATCACGTATACCTGGATGAAAAAATTGAAAGCACCAGGATCAATCCCTTCTATGCTAACCCGGGTCAAAATACGGAATTTAAATCATGGAGTGTGTTAAATATTATAAATCTGAAAATAAAGGCATGAACCTGCTTAGTGTTGGTGGCAATGGTTTGGTTGTTTTATTTCGCGGCCTATTGGTGGAAATGTGGGAGGGGATGTGATCCCCTGTGTGTATGGATTTGGTGGTTGTGAGTTTTAAGACTGGGTGGGTACTTGTTTATATCACGAATTGGGGTGGGATCCTCTGTTGATGAGAATCCATTTTGAGGGACACAGGGTAGTATCTCGAGGCTTTTTCTTTGGTTCCAGTAATTTGAGGGATCTCACTTATCCCCTTGTTGTGGTGACATTACAAGAGAACCGGGTGTGCATAATTAAATTAACGTTTTTCTAGTTTCTTTTCCTTGGCTATGCTTATGGTGTTAGTTTCCCAGTAGTGCATAAACATAATTGAACATTATTTCTGAACATGAAAACAAGAATTGGGAAAATGGGTTTTATTGGCGAGAGTTGTGACTCAGACTTGAGTGTTGTTGTGATCTGTAGGCTGTCTAAGAAAAACCTAGCTTTGGGTGAGTTCCCGTTACCTATATATATACTTGTAGCTTTGTGTTTCTTATTTTCACCCCAACCAAGTTGAGAACTTAGTGCCAAACACACCCATTTCATGGGGGAGTGTGTTTTTCGCAACACTATTCCTAGTGGCTGGTTATTAGCTCCTTTTCTACTCCCTTTCCCGGATAGCCCAAGTATCTTCGGGTAGGGTGTGATGGCCTGAGGTCTATTATTTTCCCATGATCCTTCGGGCGGGGTAGTGTGGTGGTTGGCCAGGTGTGTGCGGTAGGCGGTTTCCCAAGTGTCTTTGGGATGAGGCCCAGGTGTCATCGGGCGTGGTGGTGGTTGTTCTTGCCTATGTGTTTGCAGGCGTGGTTACATGTGATAGTTGTGGCCAAGGTGTTTTCGGGCGGGTTTCGGCAGTGGGAATGCATGTGGTTTTGGCCCAGGTGTGTGCGGGCAGGTGAGGTAGTGGGACTGCGGTGACAGAATAGCTGGATTGGTTCGATGTGTAGGATGTCTCAATAACCAGTGGGAATGTGGTGCGGGGTACCCATACATCGATGTGCTCTTATTATATATATTACTTGACTTGCGTTATTTGGGGAGTGTGCCTTGGTGAGGCTTGTGTGGATAGTTTACCTTGATGGGCGTTTGGTTTACTCTTTTTTTTTTCACGGGACTTTAGTACGTTCCCCCACTTGTGCACGAGAGTCTTTGGTTTTCCCTACTAAGTGTACTTTTATGCTCACCCTACGTATATAAAACTGCTTTCGGTTTCCAGGAGGACTTCAGGTACCACACAGGACCATACTAGCTCGGACCCTCGGGGCGGTTGCAGTTGCTGCTTTTACTCTATGATACTTACCTTTGGTGTCACCTTTTGTACTTGTGGATTTTACTTTTCGAACATGCATGTGGGAATGGTTTACCTTTGGATTTACTCTTATTTTACCTTAGTGTTGTTGAGTTTCATTATCTTAACTCTCGATCTTATAAAAAAACGGGGTAATGCCTTCCATTTGTGAGAAATTTCTATACCCTTGCTGTTAGTCGCCACTCCGGGACCTATTGATGGCGGGTCTCGGGGTCATTATCCCCCCTTCATCTTAAAGAAGGAAGGGCCTGGGAATCTGCTGACCCTTACCTCCTTTTGGTGAAGGCGGTTTGTGACATAACACATTGATGCTATGGATATCTATCACTTATGTTGGACTCATCCATCCCTTAATTGTATTTTTCATTGAGGGATCCACAGATATCACATTTCTTGTGATAATATGACCTAATAATGATACTTCCATAAACAAGAACTCATATTTTTTGTACTTCTCCAGGAGCTTATCATTTAGCAAGGTCTCTAGTATAGTGCTTAGATGATCCTCATGATCCTCCATTATTTTTTATTATATTACAATATCTTCTATAAAGACTACTAAATTTATTTTGAGGTAATATCTAACTACTCTATTCATCATGTCCACGAAGATTTCATGAGAATTAGTGAATCCTAAAGGAAATACTATGAATTCATAGTGCATGTACCTTGTACAAAAAGATGTATTGGGGATATCCTCTTTCTGAACCCTTTGTAATATCACAACCGAAAATCCACCTTGGAAAAGTATTGTTCTCCACATAGCTGATCAAAAATGTAATCAATTGGTGGTAGATATTAAATTTTCTTTATCATGATTTTGTTCATCTCACGATAAAAAATTTAAAAGATCATTGACCCATACATCTTCGTGATGAAGAGGATTTGTGAACCCCATGGTGAAGCACATGGGAATATAAACCCTTTATCCCAATTCTCAGGTAGTTGTTTCATTAGCCCCTCAAGAACAACAACAACCTTTCTATATGGAGTCAAGGATATTGGAAATACCCATGTATATCATCAATCAAAAATTAATCATCTCTTCTAGGAGGAAAACTAGGAAATTCCTCGGGAAACACTTTAGCAAATTCCCTCACAATATGCATGTCTTGAATGATGGTTTCATCCTTAAACTCAATCATATGAGCAAGATACGCTTGCTCATTGGGTAGTAATATACACTCTTGAGATGATGGTTCTAGAGAAGAATCACCCCCTCATTACACTTTTACAAAATATGTGGTCGATTATTCATATGGAGAGTGATTTCCCTCTTACTGTAATTAATGTTGGATCTATATAGATAATGAAAATACATGCAATGAATGGCATAAAATTACACCATAAAGAGTATTATTTGGTTTTAAATGTTGTTAAATCCACTGATTATGACAGGGGATGAGTTATATTGATGGTATTCAATGATTTTTCCATATTCTGTTCTCACTGAGATCACGACATCTGTGATTTATGGTGGTGTTGGGAAAGATCTACTAATATTTTTGGATAGAAAAGAATGAATAGAAATGGACTCAAAAAGTTTCTTTTCTATTCTTGAATAAATAACTATTGTACCTGTCAATACTTTGTTGTCAGGGTTTTCTTTTGGGGAAGTGATGGAAATGGAAAGCCCTTTATTCCTTGTAGGATATTGGTTGCCTCTGAAAAACCTTTAAAAAGGTAATATGATTTCAATGTGCCATGGTTATTTATAGTTGAACCAATGAACCATTCATTGAGGGTCGAACAGAGCATTCCTCTTCCCTGCCATAGTAGAGGGTTTTTCTTACTGATAGTTAATATCTAGGTTCCCTTATCATCCACACCTGTAGTATTTCCTCACCCCCTTTATGAACTTTATGGGGTGCTTCATTCCACACCTTCAGCAATGAGGTTCTGGAATTTCATAGCACAGTTGGATTTATATATCGGACCACTATAAATAAAGTCAAATTTTCACTTTTTGTCCCCTTGATACCCCTAATATTTTCCAGTTTCCATTTAAAAATGGAGGGAACATTATAATATATCATCATATCCATCCATGTCACAGATCACTAGGGATTTCTTTATGTTCGATTTTAAACCAAGAAAGATGTAGTCAACCTTTCATTTGGGGGTAACATAAAAGTCAAAGGCATATCGTGCAACCATTGTGAAGTTTTCCTTGTATTCACCGATGATTTTTTTGTTTTGATTGTGGGAATGGATGTCTATTTGAATCTTATTTTGGAGGGTGCGAGGAAAATATTTATCAAAAAAAATTCCTTAAATCATTCCATTCAAACACCTTTATCTCTACCTCAGCCATCGTATTTTTTATTAATGTACACCATGGATCAACTTCACCCTCCATAAGATAAGCAATCATAAGAACCTTCTCATGTTCTGAACATTGAGGGATGGGGAACATCTTCTATATTGGGTTGATCCATTGTTCGGAATTTGAGGTATCAGATGAACTATTAACATTAGGAGGAATATGTCTCATGATGATCTCAATTGCAACATTTTCATTCCTACTGGGAGGGGGTATTGAACTTTCATCGTTACAATGTTTCAATTAAAAATTATAATTAAATTAGAGAGTATCCAGGAAAAGTTATTTATTACCACCCGCAACAAATTGGGAACATTATAGGAATAATCCTCACATTGATCATCACATCAGTTGTTAGCTCAATTCCTCTTACTACCTGTCATTGGATGGAATAAGAGAAATGATAGGGGTAACAACTAAAGGGGTGTCGATATATAAACCGGGATAACTTATTAATTATAATTATTACCTTAACATTTGAATTTATAGGCTTAAATCTATGTTATAACTGATCTAATTATAAGAATAAATTCATAGGGTAAATTTTTTATTCCCATTAATAATGGTTTATACTATGCTTTGAAAATTGCCAAAGAATATCCCCCCTGGAGTTTCCTAAACAAGAGTGCAGCAAGGTCCGTTTTCGTGCACTAGTTCTTCTTCGAGTCAAGATCAATGTGGTGTTTTCATGTTTTACCCATAGATATATCTATTCCAGATCTACATCTAATTATTTGTAACCACAACAAGATGTATTTTCATGATAAACCACTAACTCTATAATCAAAAAAAAATTGGGATTTAATTATTATACTAAATATTATCCCTAAGGATTTGGCAGGGGTTTTCTAATCCTAATCCCAAAAATTAATAATCTAATCCTCTAATAGTAACTATAAAAACCAGGAATGTAACTCCCTGACCCCAAAAACCCAGATTTGGTGCAATATTACGTATCATTGGCATGATCACAAAAGATCAAGTCTCGAAAGACTGATTAGTTTAGTGGCCTTGGAAGTATGAGATACTTTCATAAGGTTTACATTACATCATAAAATAGAAAGCTACAACTACATTATTTCCATGGACCACACTAATATCTCCCCAGACTATCCCTGCAGGTCAATCATAAACCACTTCTTCACATCATGAGAAAAATAAATCATAGAAAGGGGTTAGCCAAGATGCTCATTATGAATAAAAATATAGCGGAAATGTTCATAAAAAATCTTATACATTTAAGGGAATGTGTATGACTAAAAAAAGTCTTTTTAAACATGAACATTATCATAATATGGAAAAGAAAAAATAAAATAATTCCATTTACTTATTCACATGGATATTACACAAGTAGAATAATCACATGCAATATAAATAGCCACATTCATAATGACGTAATGCATAATTCCAGACATTCATAACCACATAGTCAAATCCTTGTTCCGTGACTACTAATATGATTTTTTCAAGGCCTTATTCCAAGATAGTAGTTTGTATCATGAGACCTACTGATGAATAGATGATCTATAGTGGCCTCCATCCATCACTTACTAATTCTAATTCATTCTTCATATGAAAAGGTTTCAACATAACAAAAATATTCGTATTGAAAATATCATAAAAAATGTCAATACATTATTTATAAACCATGAATGGTGTAAAAATAAAACATCCATAGTCAAACATATCACAAAAACATCAATATAATATGGATGTTTTGTATCATAATAAATCAACTTCAAATAAGCATAAAGTCCCTCCATTGATGTTGACATAGATAACATCAAAACATTTTTTAGAGAAATACCTCTTTCTATTTTGAAATAATTTAAGAAAAGATTAATTTTGAAAATATTCTTATAATCTTGTAAGGGATGCATTGATGATTTTATAATGGAGTAAAATATATTCTCCCTCCATATAATTTAAAAAAAATCTAATTTTAAATTTGTCGAAAATGTCAAAAAGTACAATGTTTGGAAAATGACAGAATGGTTTCTTTCAAAACATACAAGGTCAAATAAGGGAATAAATGAAATTAACCAATTATCTATTAAATAGTACAAATTTTTTGAAATACATTTTTAATAATCATGAATATGGATGATAAAGAGGTCCCATTAGATAATTACGTATAAACAACCTCGGATAATGAAGAGATTTTAAAATTAACCATTACCTTGTATGTTTCCATGGTCGAGGGTAGGTTAACCTCCTGTATAAGGGTGAAATAATTTTTATTAAATTATACAAGAATCAAATTCATTAATGTGATATCATATATAATATTTTAATATTGCTTTGTTAATAATATTTTAGTATTATCGTCGTTTCGGGTGTTGACAGATTCGTTTATCTTTATATTATTTGTTACGTAAGTAATTTTTGTTATGGATATGATGTATCTTATTAATATTCAGAATGATATTATGTCTTTAAACATTATATTTAATCATTAAATGAAAATTAGTCTTTAATGGATACGATGAGGAATGAATCTCATCCCATTCGTTGAGACAGTAATTTTTATGTACGGACGAGCGACAATATCATTAGTTTGTTATTAAATAAATAAATAAATAGATATTATATCATATATAAATAATCATTATAATGTTATATTTATTACTTACATCAATTATAAAACATTATTATACCCATCCAAATAATAGTGTATTGAATAAAAACTACACCACGCCGTGGAGACTTTAAGCCTTACGTACGCATGTATCGTGACATGTCATTAAAATGATTGATATAATAATGAATAAGGTTGTTTCATATTTATAATAAAATCCCTGTATATATATGTTACTAGAGTTAACATTTTATAATGAAAAAAACAATGAATGTGAAAGTGGAAGAAGATAGGAACTTGAAAGAGGTGATGAAATATTTTCCTCTTCTTTGGGTTCTTCCTCTTGATTTGCTCCAAAGGGATCCATAGGTTGGCTTTCTGGATAAATGAAGGACTCTGGGATAAAGGGAGAATAGTTTATAGGGTATTTGGGTAGGGGTTGGCCGAGCTAAATGGATTTGAAGGTTTTAATTAGATAGAAGGGGGAGTGTCCTTTTTTAAGAGGGGCGAGGGGAACCTTAGGAAAAGGTTATTTTATACTAAAATAATTTTCGTTTTATAATGGCTCAAAGAAGAATTATTTAAAATATAAGGTGGTTATGGGTCTAAAACCACTCAAACAATAGGTTTTATATAGGTTTGGGTCACTATATTAACTCAACGTTTAGATTCAACTCTTATATAAATACTTTGTCATTTACCATGTCTCTTTGTATTTTTATATTATATGGTTAATAAACTTACTATAAACTCATAAGAGAACCTCAAGTGGTTCAATATTGAAATATATAACATTATTTAAGACCTTTTTCTAAACCATGGATTTTTAGGAATAGAATATCAATTAATAATATAATATTTGTTTTAAAAACTCATTTTTCCAATTTTGACACTATTTGGTATTTTCTTTTTTCTAAATTCATAACAACATTATTACTTTGACAAAAATTAATCTAACCAACCCTAAAATGACTTATTAGAATATAAAATTAGTTTAATTCATAAAAAATTCTCAAATTAAATTTATTTGGATATTTATATTATCAATTATTTTAATATTTCATTAATGAGGTTATTACTATATCATCATTATGTCATAAATAATTTAAATTATTTAATGTCTAAAAATATAAATAAAATTCCATTATGTATCAAATCATTTTATATTTATAATTAATATTAATATTTGTATTTATCTTATTTATAACCCAGTTTTAAAAATGTTTTAGTTATTAATCATTGAATTTTACACTTTTAACTCTTCTTTGAATTAAATAATAATAAATGTCCTAATCTAATCCAAGTGGACCTAATGGATCATATTTTATTCCTATTGTTTTTTTGGGTCGAATTACACATATCCAAATAGAATTAGACATGCATTAGGGTTATAATAATATCATTTTTACCCTTAATTACCATATATACTTTTAGACGTGGTAAATAAAAGTAATAAGTTAATATTCACCAAAAATTATTTTCATCTTATTGAACAACATTTTGCATACTGATATCAACTGTGTCTCTTGGATTTTTGAAATTCAACTCATAGAAGTGGTTAAATTATGTTTTCTGTAAATTTTCAAATGTTCCTAAGAGGTGGGTAAAAAACAGAAAAAAGCTCAATAAAATTTTTATATATCTAATATTTGTATAAAATGACTATAATTAATTACATTGAACTTATAAAGATAATATATATCTATTTTTAGAAAAAATAAAATTAAATAATATAAATAATTATTTAAATAAAAATTTGGTTTTAAACTATAACTCAGTGTTTTTCAATATTCATAAAAAATTGATAGTTTCCAGAAAAATACCAAAAATTATCCCTAACCTAATTTCGATATTCCATATCCAAAAATGAAGACCATTTTGAATGATAAAATGTATAAAATTTAAAAAGTGGGTATTATGATTCATAAGGGCTAGTTTGATTGGTTGGTGGTGTATTGGAATCTCAATGTTTCGTACAATGCAAGCTATTGCATTATTCAAAGTGAAGCATACCATGGAATCTTGGGGAGTTACATTCTCCATTCCTTTAAATAATTTATTCCTCAAAATTTCTAGCATATTACTACATAAAAAGACTCGGGTAGTTCATCATCATATATTCCTTGGGTTCCCATGTTGCCTCCTCCATCTTATGGTATCTCCATAGAACATTTACCAGACGAGTCATCTGATTTCTCAGCACTTGTTCTCATGTATCAAGTACATTGACATGCTCATTCCAATAAAACATATCGGGTTCTGGTTCCAATTTTTCATAGGTGAGTACATATGTTGGGTTAGGCTTGTACTTTCTCAATAGTGATACGTGTAATACATCATGAAATTTTTAGAGAATTGGTGGTATTTCCAAATGGTAATCTATAACCCCAATTTGTTCTAGAATTTTGAAAGGTCTGATATACCAAGGACTTAATTTTCCCTTCCTATCGAAACATATAACACCCTTCCATGGAGATACTTTCATTAAAACAAAATCTCCTACCTGATATTCCCAATTCTTTATTCTATTATCGGCATTGCTCCTCTGACTACATTGAGCAACATTGATGTGGTTTTGTATTACCTTCACCTTTTCAATCGTTTCATCCTCTAGTTTGGGGCCCACAAGTTTTCTTCCACCAAAATCATGCCAACAGGTTGGTGTGCGAAATCTATTTCCATATAACGCTTCATATGGTGTGATTTGAATACATGATTGAAAGCTATTATTATAGGAAAATTTATTCAGAGGTAAATATTAATCCCACATACCCTGAATGTCAGGTGACCATGATCTCAACATGTCATATAAGGTTTGAATAGTCTGTTGTGATTGTCCATCAGTTTTGGGGTGGTAAGCAGTGCTCAAACAAAGTTCAGTATCTAGGGTATTCTGAAGACTTTTCACGAATATTGATATAAAACGTGGATCACGATCCGAAACAATTTATAGGGATACTCATTGAAGTCTTACAAATTCATTAATATATAGTCTTGCTAAACGTTCAAGTGGTAAATCATCCCTTACAATATGAAAATTTGGTGAGTTAGTAAGACGATCAACAATGACACATATTGCATTATTCCTTCTAGGAGTATTTGGTAGTCCCGTGACAAAGTCCATCTTAATATTATCCCACATCCCCTCAGGTATGGGAAGAGGTTGCATGACTCCTCTACTCTATTGCCTTATACCATTCACTTTTTGAAAACCATACATCTTAACACAAAATCAGAAATATCCCTCTTCGTATTGTCCAACCAAAAATTTTCCTTCAATTATCAATACATTTTGGTGATCCCAGTGTGTATGAAAAAATTGGAACTATGAGAATCATCAAATAATTCTTTTTTTAGATTAGGTATATCGGGAACAGAATGTCTCTTCACAAATTTCAAAATTTGATCTTCATATACAATGTCACTCAATCTCCCGTCATTCACAGCTTTAATCTTTTTTTGAAACTCCTCATCATCAACATGAGAAATTTTTATCCTTTTTAGTAATGATGGGTTTGGAAACCATTTGAAAAAAAATTAATGTTTCACCTTCCATGGTTATTCCAATATCCATCTTTACTAGATCCATGAAAATATGATCCCTTCCAACTCTCATCTTATTCAAAACTACATGATCTTTTTTTCTCAAATAATCTACCAAATTATTTTCCTTCCCCAAGTGGTAGTGTATCATGCAATCATAATTCTTAAGTAGTTAAAGCCATCTCTATTGCCTCATGTTGTGTTCTTTGTGTGAGAAAATATACATCAAACTCTTCTGATCATTATAAATCTCACATTTTTCACCATAGAGAAAGTGTCTTAAAATCATTAATTTAAATATTACAGCCGTAAACTCAACATCATGAGTATTATAGTTTTTCTAGTGAATTTTTATCTGTCGTGATGCATAGGCAATAACCCAATCATTTTGCATAATGACACAACCATGTCTTTTCTTTAAAGCATCACAATAAATAAACAACCCATAATTCCCTGATGGTAGAGTAAATATAGAATAATTTACTAATATTCTCGTCAGTTCTTCAAAACATTTTTCAAATTCTTTTGTCCAACCAATTTTCACCCCTTTACGTGTGAGCTTGGTTAATGGGTTAGCCAATCGGGTAAAATTCTGGATAAAACACCAATAATAACCTACTAAACTAATAAAACTGTGTACCTCAGTTATACTTGTTGGTGTTGGCCATTCTTGGATTTCTCTTTTCATAGAAAGATCAATGGGGATTCAATCCTTAGAGATGATATGGCCATGAAAATAAATCTTATGAAGACAGAATTCACACTTGCTAAACTTCCCATATAATTCATGTCTTCTAAGAGTCTTCAGGATAATGGGCATGTGATTAACATGATATTCATATCTTTTCATGTATTCCATGATGTAATTAATAAATAACACTAAAATGTAAACAAGATATTCCTTGAAAACTCGGTTCAATTGATCCATGAAAACAGAGGGTGCATTATTCATCCCAATAGGCATTACTGTAAACTCACAATGCCCGTACCTAGTTCGAAATGTTGTTTTCGGAATTTCTTCTGTCTTCACACACAACTGATGATATCTAGATCGAAGGTCGATCTTTGAAAATTATTGAGCTCCATGAAGTTGGTCAAATAAATCATCAATGTAAGGTAGGGGATACTTATTCTTTATTAATATAGCATTGATCTCCCTATAGTCAATGCACAACCTCATAGATCCATCATTATTCCAAAAAAAATGTGTAGGGGCTCTCCATGGAGAAATAGTAGGGTGAATAAATCCAATATTACTCAATCCCACTAGTTGATTCTTTAGTTCAACTAATTCCACAGTGGCCATTCTATAAGGGGTCTTTGACATGGGCCTTGAACCAAGAATTAAATCAAGGGAAAACTCAATTTCATGTTCTGGGTGATGTCCAGGTAAATCCTATGGAAACACATCAACATATTCTTGCACAATAGGTACATCATCTATTTGAACATTCCTTTCCTCACACACAATTATTTCATTATCTTCCTCCCAAATACTTGTATTTAGTTGAGTTACTGGGGGGATCTAGATAAGAATTTGGTGGCGATGTTTCTGGTCTAATAATAAGGTATTCCATATCGTCCTCAAAAATTGTATCCTCATTCTTCTTACAATAAATTTTCCTATAATGTTCTGCAAGCCAATCCAAACCAAGGATTATATCAAATTAAATCCTAGGTATGATGATGAGATCAGAAGATAAATAAATTTTATATACCCTAATGGGGAATTTTTCACAAAACATTGTTGAAATGGTACTTCCCTTATGAGATTAGACAGAAAACTCCATTATTAAATCAAATTTGAAATATCTGATTTTCATAGAAAACTTGGATGATATGAAAAAAATGAAATGATCCAGAATCAAATAAAGCATTGTCTAAACTTGAGAAAACCATTAAATTACCTGCCACTACATCTTTCAGAGCTTCTACCTCAGTAGTAGTGTGATAATAATCTTAACTATGATCCCTTGGCCTTTTCTGAGGTAAGTTCTCCTGAAGCTTAGTAAATTCATTTCCATAGTACCCCATTTATCTAAAATTGTATCATTCAACAGTGACAACCTATTTATTACCCTTGAAATAATGATCTTGGTTGCCTTTTTCACCACAGATGTAACAGACTTCCATTCCCTTCAGGCAAGTACCAATGTGTTTCTTGCCACATTTTATGAAATATGGATATTCAAATTTTCCCTTCATCCCCTTATTTCCATTTCCAGAGTGTTTGGTAGATCTCTTCTTCTATTGCTTTGCTTTAAGGTCATAAGACATAGAGAATTATTTTTATTTCTTGATAGCACATGAGACTATATCATCTTACAACTAGAATGATTTTTAAACTAATTCTCAATGGAGAAATGGTTTTAACCCATAAATGAAATTATAAATCATACTTCTTGGGTTACGTATATAATCTGCAGCATGCCTTGATAACCTTGTAACGTAAGTTTCATACTTTTGAAACATTATAATCCTCTGTTTTCCTTAGACTTAGAAATTTTCATTCCATATCTGCTTGATGGTCATGGGGAAAGAATTTTTCTATGAAAATTTCTTTAAACTCTCTCGATTCCATCTTTGATAAATCATCATCTTCCTTTGTGTTTTGAATCAATTACCACCACTAATCATAATCTCTAGTGAGGTGGTAAACTTCGATGACAACATTTTCCCTTTCACTACTCCCCAAGGCGTGGAATATTTTTTCGAAGAAATTTATCCATTGCTTAGCTAGTAGTGGATTTTTACCCATATTTAATTTTGGTGGTTTTTGTCTCATGAAGTGATATAACATTGATCCTCCACAATATAGATCACGATGCTCCATATGGGTAAGGTTATTATTCATAACCTAAGTGAGTTGTACCAATATTGTGATAAGATAATCAGTAACAGTTGTTTCACCAGTTCCACTATAATTATCTCGAGAAGTAGGGAAATCCCTACATGGAGTGTGTTCATTAATACAGTTTACATTCCTTCCACTAGGTGTTGTTTCTACATAATGTCATAATGTAGATTAGTTTATGAATTGAAATACATAATTCCAAACTTATTTAGCAAATAACATAAATGGAACAGTTTATGGATATAATTAATAATAATAAAAATAATTTCCTTGAGAAATTATATTCTAATAATCCATTCATAATTGTTTGTAATAGAAATGAGAATTACCCTAAGAATATCCCTCGGTTGTTTCATAACCAAGAGTGCAGAAAGGCTCGTTGTCGTGCACTGGTTCCCGTTCGAGTCTAGCTCAAAGTGGTGTTTTTGGGTTTTACCCCTAGGTACATATGTGCCAGATCCACCTATAAATTCCCATATCTAGATAGAGATTTATTTTTTGAAAAACTCACAAAATCTCTACAATACCAAAATTCTAGGAACTTCATCTATACTAATCCTTGTAGTCACTTTTCGGGCGGTATGCACTAAGCACAGTTTATCTAAATCTTGTTTCCAAGGTTTGTAATAAACTTCCTCTAATACCAACTGTAACGCCCCGACCCCAGAAGCCCAGAGTCAGGTCATTATTACATATCATTGGCATGATCACAAAAGATCTAGTCTTGAAAACCCAATTAGTTTAGTAGCCTTGGATGTTCTAGAAACATTCATAAGGTTTACATTACATCATAAAATTGAAAACTAAAATAACATTGTTTCCATGGACCACACTCATATCCCCTCAAAATATCCCTACAGGTCAATTATAAAATACTTCTTCACATCTCAGAAAAAAGAAAACATTGAAAGGGGTGAGCTCAGATGATCATTAAGGATAACAATATAGAAGAAACTTTCTTAAAGAATCATAAATACTTAAGGAAATGTATAATACTAAAACAATATCCTTTTAAACTTGAACATCAAAAAAATATGGAAATGATAAAATAAAATAATGGCATTTTTTATTCACATGGATATTCCACTAGTCGAATAATCACATGCAATATCAATAGCCACTTTTATAATGAATGAATGCATAATTCCATACTTTAATAACCACATATTCAAGGCATTGTGCCAATACTACAAATATGATTTTTTCAAGGCCTTGTAACAAGTCACAAGTTTTTCTCATCATACCTACCGATGCCTTGAGATCTATAGTAGGATCCACCCATAATTTACTAAGTCCAATTCATTCATCATACGAAAAGGATTAAGCATAACACAATCATTCTTATTAAAACTATAATACGAAATGTAAATACTTTATCCACAAACCATGAATGGTGTAAAAATAACACATCCACAGTTAAACATATCATAAATCATTCAATAAAATATGGAAGTTTTTTATCCTAATAAATCAACTTCACATAATCTTAAAATCCATCAAAGGATGTTGACAAAGTTGAAATCAAAACCTTTTTTAGAGAAACGACTCTATCTATTTCGAAATAATTTAAGAAAAAATTTATTTTGAAAATATTATTATAAGCTTGTATGGGAAGATTTTATGAATTAATAATGGTGGTAAATAGTCGCACCCACCATATAATTTAAAAAACATTGTTACTTTAAATTTTTCGAAAAGGTCAAAAAGTATCTTGTTTGGAAAATGACGGAAAGATTCCTTTCAAAAAAAATATGAGGTCAAACAATGGTATAAATGAAGTTAAACCATTGTCTAGTAAATAGTAAAAATATTTTGAAATACATTATTAAGAAGCCTGGATGTGGAAGATAATGAGGTCCAGATGATAATTACTTATATACAACCTCAGATAATGAAGAGATTGTGAAATTAACAATTACCTGGTGCATTTCCTTGGTCGAGGGTACATTAAACTCCTGTATAATGGTGATATAATTTTTATTAAACTATACAAAAATCATATACTTTAATATGATATCATATATGATATTTTAAGATTTCTTTGTAAATAATATTTTAGTATTATCGTCGTTTCGTGTGTTAACTGATTTGTTTTCCATTATATTGTTTGTTTCATTAGTAATGTTTTTTATGGATATGATGTATCTTATTCATATTCATAATGATATTATATCATTAAACATCATTTTTAATCATCAAATAAAAATTAGTCTTGAATGGATATGATGGGGAATGAATCTCATCACATTCGTGGAGATGATAATCCGTACGTACGTACGAGCGATTATATTATTTTTTTGAAATTAAAATAATAGATAATTGGATGGAATATCATAAATACAGATTAATTGACATGTTATATTTATTATTTAAATCAATTATAAATCATTTTTATACCCATCCAAATAATAATGTATTAAATGACCACTACACCACGACGTGGAGACGGTTAGTTGTACATATGCACATATGGTTACATGTCTTTCAAAATATGGATAGAATAATGAATATGGTTGTACCATATTTATAATAACACCACAGTATATATAATATATTAGAGTTTTTATTTTTGAATGGAAACAACAAAGAAAGTGGAAGTGGAAGAAGAAACAAACTAGAATGAGATGATGAAATATTTACCTCTTTTTCGGGTTCATCCTTTCGATTTGATCAAAAGGGATCCTTAGATTGGATTTCAGACTAAAGTAAGACCTCTAGGAAAAATGGAGGATAGTTGAGAGGGTATTTGGTAGGGGGATGGTCGAGACATATCTCATTGATGGTGTGAATTAGAGAAAAGGGGGAGTTCTCTTTTATAATGGGGTGAGGGGTACCTTAGGAAAAGCTAGAAATATTATTTTATAATAAAATAATTTTCGGTTTATAATGGCTCTGAAATGAATTTTTTAAAGTATAAGGTGGGTAAGGGTCTAAAACCACTAAAAAATAGGTTTTAGAAAGGTTTCGGTCAATATGATAAATTATCTTTTAGATTTAACTCTTAGATAAATAGTTTGACATTTACCATGTCTCTTTGTATTTTTATATTATATGGTTATTAAAAATAATATAAACCCTCAAGAGAACCACAAGTGGTTCATTAAGGACATATATAGTATTATTGATGACCTTTGTCCGATCCATAGATTTATAGGACTAGAATATCAATTAATAATATAATAATATTTTTAAAAAACTCTTGTATGTCAATATTGATACTATTTTGTATTTTATTTTTTCTAAATTAGTAAGAGAATTATTACTTTGAAATTAATTCATCTAACCAACTTTAACATGTCATATTAACCTATAAAATTAGTGGAAATCATAAAAAGTCTAAAATTACATTTATTTGGATATTTATAATATTAATTATTTTAATATTTCATTAATTAGGTAATTACTGCATCATCATTGTGTCATAAATAAATTAATTATTTAATGTCTAAAAAATATTAATAAAATACCATTATTTTAGATTTTTTTATCTTTCTCATAAATATTTATAGTCTAATATATCTTATATGTAACCCTATATTAAAAATATGTTGGTTATTAAACATTAAATTTAACACTTTTAACTCTCTTTGAATTAAATAATAATAAATTCCCAAATCTAATCCAAGTGGACCTAAAAGATCCAATTTTATTCCTAAGGATTCCTTGGGTCTCATTACACATATCCAATAGAGTTAGGACAAGTTTTAGGGTAATAATAATATGATTTTTACCCATAATTACCTTATTTACTTTTAGACGTTATAAATAAAAGTAAAATGTTACTATTCATCAAAAAGTATTTTCATCTTATTAAAGCCAATTTTACTTAATGATATCAACCTTTTCAGTCATATTTTTTAAATTCAACTCACAGAGGCGGTAAAATTTTGTTTTATGTTAATTTGAAAATGCTTCTAGGAGGTGGGTAAAAGACAATAAAAAGTTTAATAAAATTTTTATCTATCTAAAATTATTATAAAATGAATCCAATGAATTAAATTGAATGTATATAGTTATTATGTGATTATTTTAACCTAAAATAAATTTAAATAAAATAAATAATTCTGTAAATAAAAATTCTGTTTTAAACTATAACTTAGTGTATTTCACTGTTCATCCAAAATTGACATTTTTCAAAAAAATAACAAAACTTCACCCTAATCTAATATCGATATTACGAATCCAAAAAGGAAGTCCATTTTGAAAGATAAATTTTTAAAAATTTATAAAAGTGGGTATTAGTGTTCATAATGGCTAGTTTGATTGGTTGCAGTGTATTAGAATCTCGAAGTTGCGTACAATGCAACTATTGCATTATTTAAAGGGAAGCATATCATAGAAACTTGGGGTGTTACACTGCTTTTATTACACACATAAACAATATTTAATACATAAAAAATAACTTATTAAAACCTCAATTATTAGGTGGTCTAGTGTATTTGGGGCATATGAACAATACATGACATCTTAAGACATAAAAATAAAACATATTTATTGAAAATTTATTTTACATGACCATAACATTCCACCATAATTACTGTTTCATGGGTTAACCTGAGAACATACATAAGAAAGGGTGATCTATAAATCCCAGTAAGTGAGTAAACAAGGAATAACATGAATAATTAAATATATGTTAGGAAATAAATATATAAATGGAGCATAAGAGAAACATTGACATAAAGGCGTAGTATAACATGATTATTTTAACATAGAGAAGTGGAAATAACATTTAATAAGATATTACCATGACAAAAGTCTCATTATATATGGAAGATGATTAAACCCTAATTGAACATGAATTAGCATGTGTAAACCCTAATTCATCATGAATTAACATGGCTAAGACCTCATTTCACATGGCATATCAGGATACTATTATTTACCCAATGCATTAGAGCACTATCATGGAACATCCTTTCAAAACATTTCATTTTATGCATAAGTGTTCCACATGGATCATACAACATGTAATCATTCAACATCATAAAATTTTCAATAATAATTTTATATTGAATATATAATAGAAAAACTATAACCAATATGTGCATGTGGATAAAGGAAAATATGCATGATAGGGAAATGGGCATGGCATCCACCACAAATAACTCTGTATTAGAAAATGACAGTCATATTTTGGAAGCATAATTGCGTGACATAAGAATTAATAAAAATGGTTGATAATATATTAAGAGGTATCTCATCACATGTACCTGTAATTGAATTTATGGTGGTCATATATATACATTTCCCTACATATGTAATGGAATTATTATACATAATATAAAATAATTTCAAAAATATAAATGATGAGAGGGAAATCACTTATAGAATTTTGGCATGGTAACGAGTGTACATGAGAGGTATTAATTATAGAGACAGGGGTATATTATATTTAAAAAATAAAGAGGGGAGTATAGTGGAGCTTTCAAATCATACCCCAACATTCTTAATATAAAATAAATGGTGTATAACAATATAACGAAACATGGACATAAATACGAAAATATGAAAAATGAGGATCCATTACATGAAAGTGAGATTCCAAAGGCTTTGGAGAGGATTGAGAGAGGCTTCTTGGGAGCTGGTGTAACATCCCAAGTAAGTAATGAATAATAGATATTTTTATCTATGTATATTAATTAATTAGATAGTGTTTTAGAGGCTTAAAATGAAAATAAATCCAATCTTAAGCATGGAATACACTAATATTTTTAAAAGATTGTTTTACTGCCTTTTTATGGAAAACCATTTTTAAATATATATTTTGACAATTTTATAAGCTATGTTTGTCAAAATAAACTTATTCTTTATTATTGGGACATCAAATTTAATTTGTGTGAATTTTTGGTATTTTTCTGACAATGTTTATTTTTTATGAATAGTGAAAAATACTGCATTTTACATCAAAACTGCTTTTTAATATAATTTATTTATATGATTAGATTATCTTTTGAATTGGTTTTAAAGTGAAATTATAATATATTTTTACCATTTAATCCAATAGTGGTCATTGTAATTAATTTCACATTGAAATCGGACGTAGACTAGTGTCAATCTTTTGATACTTATTGTTTCATAAAAACACGCTATTTGTCATGACAGCAGGAATTAATTATTAAATTAATTAATGTGACTTATATGTTTTGAATTTTGTAAAATAGTCTTCATTTTTGAATTCATAATATCAAATATAGCTTAGGGTGAATTTTTGGTATTTTTCTGAAAAACTTCAATTTTTGATGAATAGTGAAACCACTAAGTGATACTTATAAAAACTGATTTTCCATTTAAATGAAATTTTTCCACCTTTGTGTTTTGAATTTTAAAAATCTGACATACATGGTTGTCATTAAGAAGTAAAATGTTGTCCAATGGGATTAAAATAAATTTTTGGTGAATAGTAACTTATTAAGTTTTTAATCGCGACTAGTGGTAATTAGTGTAGTTTAAGGTAAAAATAATTGTTTAATAGTATGAGATGAGCTTGAAACTTGTCCTACCCTCATTGGATTTGTCATGGCCGACCATGAAAATCCATGGATCAACTTGGGGACCCCATGGAGCCACTTTGGTTGGGAAATGACATAAATAACTTTTTATTAAATGTTAAAGTAAAAATGACACAAACATGAAATGTTTTACTAAAACAATTTTTACATTGGGTTATACAAGTCATAATTTTTATTATAAATAGTCATTGGAAAGCTAAAAATATTTCCTAAATCACAGTAGTTTTTTATATAATTTTTTGAAATTAAATAAATAAATGTATTTATGACATCATAATGATGTAGTGATTACCTCATTAATAAAGGATTTAAATAAAATGAAAAGATAATGTAAAATCTATGACCTACACATGTCCAAAACCTATTGGATGGGTGGATTTAGAACCCTTATCACCTTATCATCGAATTATATCAATGTGGGACCTTTTGAATCCGAAACTCTTTTTAAAATAAAGTAACTTATCTTTACTTTCCAAGAGTGCCCCTCCTCTCCTCTTATAAAAGGCCCCCACCTCTACCTCCTTACCCACACTCCCAAAGCCTTTTCCACGGCCAACTTCTGCCCATTTGGTCTCTAAAATTCCCTCTCTTACTCTTTGAAGCCTCTCTTTTGGCAGAAGTCTTCCCAAGGAATCCTTTGAGCTCAAACCAAAGGGAGTTACCCGATTTTAAGGTAATGTATTCACTTGAGTCCTTTTGTTTTATTTTTCTTCTCCAACCTTCTAAACTCTTTTTATTCATTTATTTTGTAACAAATCCAGTATATTAAATATACTAGGATGTTGTTATAATAAGGATTCGAGCTACACTTACACACACCTACATCTAATGGTTAAAGAACATACTTTTTCTGTGGATGGTGAATTTATGCCTCCCGAAACGATGATTGTTCAACATTACTTTAACACCATGAAAGGTGGACATTAAGATGACACTATATTTATATATGATATATAATATGTTTATGTTTTCCTTAATATTCTGTATTTTTCATTTTGGTCATACCTTTATGGTTTCCATTATGGGTAAACGCGATATCTTCATTTAAGGAAGTGCGGACTACCGCCCCCTCAAAGTGATTTGATTCGTTAAGTACCATATGTGGGACGTATAAAAGATTTAATTCATGGTACTATATATGATATTATACTGTAATTATAATATATCTTTATATAATTATGATTCCATTCCATAAAAAAATACGAAATAGAAATGAAAGTAGCGTTCATGCGTACGTACGGCTTACTGTCTCCATGAACGGTGCATTTCATTTATTACCTCTAAATGATTATGTAATATTATAAATGCATGCATGTACTAGATATATATGACATATATGATATCTACATCATGAATACCATTTTGGGTATAATGGATACATGAACAACTTGTAATTATAAAGGGCTTATTTTTTACTCAAGTACCAATGATCGTTAAAACGACCGTTATTAACATAAATAATTACACAGTGTTCATGACATGGAAATAAGTGATATAAAAAGAATAATGAACTTGAAAAAGGTTATTAAGGAATTATAAATTAACTCAAGTTTATTATTCAGGACATTAAAGAACGATCGAGTCAAGTTGGACCTGAGGTATGGGACTTCGTCTCAATCTCCTTTCGTTGAGGCATATTTTATTTTATACACAAATTTCTTTTATACGGTGTTTAAACCCCTTTTAATTTTACGTTTATCCAAAAAGAATCTTATTTATACGAAGCATTTTACAAAATGACAAAAGGGAATGTTTTTGTCGTATGTATGTGGCGACAACGACTTCTCCGCCGCCGTGACCATTATTTGAGTTTCGGCTTCCTCTACAAGCCATACCTTCTATTTAAAAGAAAAATAAATACCATCTTTTAATTTTCTTTTATTTTGGTATTTAAAATGGTTTTCATAATGTTTTTATATCAATGTGTTTTATTGATATCTTGTGATTGAAAGGTGGAAATGTTATGTCTCCTTTATGCATGTTTTATGTGATACGATTATGTTGAGGTTCTTGGGCATTATTATGAAGACGGGAGGTTCCGTGATAAACTAAGGGCGGGTGAGCCCAATATAGCTCTCCAATGCATTGGGTAATGCAAAGGAGTGAAACGTTAAGGTTTCTTCGAAGAGATTTAGGAAATATACTGTGATGGGTATTCCAAACGTAACTAAGAGGGTTACTCCCTACGTAAGAATCTTATGAATGCCTCAAGTTACCTTTATGTCTTATGATTTCTATGATTTATTTATGATTTGATGATGTATGTTAAAGTGATTATTCTTTATGGGTAAAGTATGATCTCATTCTTATGTATATATGTACCCATGTTTCCTTTCCATATTTTTATATCCCTTACTGAGCTTTTTATGCTCATCCCAAGTTTTTTTGAAATGTTTTTCAAAAGTCAAGGGAAAGGTACATGATATGATGATAGTGTCAAGGAAGTTTCAAGATAGAATCCAGTTTTATTTTAAATATGTTTCCATTGAGGGAAATGAAGAATACTATCTTTATGTAACCACTTTGTTTATATGTGGAATGTAATGCAGGTTTCATGATCTAATTCTCTAAAACACTAAACCCGAAAAGATCCTCAATGTGTAATCTTGTAATAACTCAAGATTAAGTAAGGTTTAAGGCTCGGGCCTTATAGTTTGTATCAGAGGTCGGTTTAGATAACATTAGGAGTTAGAATTCTATTGAATGATTATCAAAAAATATTTTTTTGAAATGATATAGCATTTGAAGATTACCATGTTGCTTCATCTAAGAAATGTTTGTTAAGAATGGTTTTTCATAGAGGAAACAGAATAGCTTTTCTGGGAAGGCATACAGAGGGAAATGACCTTTCAAATCAGTATCCTAAGATGGTCAGAATCAGAACTAAACAGTTGCTGTAGTGATGGCTCGGTTGAATCAGGTGAAAAATGTTGGTTTTTTTTATTGATGATATTGTGGTGTTTTCTAAAAGTAAAGAGGAGCATGAAAGACATTTAAGAGATTATTTTTCAAAACATAAAAGAAAATAAATTGTATGGGAAATTCAGCAAGTGTGAGTTTTGGTTGCAACAAATTTCTTTCCTTGGTCATATTGTTTCTAAAGATGGAATAACTATTGATCCTGCAAAAACAAAAGTTGTGGATGAATGGCCAAGACGCACAAATGTAACTGAGATTCGTTGCTTCCTTGGTTTGGCAGGCTATTACCAAAGGTTTGTTAGAAATTTTTCACGATTATCTATTCCAATGACTAAGCTAACTCGGAAGGGTGTTAAGATTATCTGGACAAAAGAATGTGATGATTGTTTTCAGGAATTGAAAAGAAGATTTGTGAATTCTTCAGTTTTGGAACTTCCTTCCAGGAATGGTGAGTTTGTTATATACAGTAATGCTTCATTGAAAGGACTTGGTTGTGTCCTAATATAGAATGATTAGGTAATTTCTTATGATTCAAGACATTTGAAAACTCATGTGGTAAATTACCCTACACATGATTTGGAATTAGCTGCTGTTGTTTTCGCTTTAAAAATTTGGAGGCATCATTTGTATGGAGTAAAGTGTGAAATATATACCGATCACAAAAGTTTAAAGTATATATTCACTCATAAATAATTGAACATGAGACAGAGGAGATGGCTAGAATTAATCAAGTATTATGATTGTACAATTCATTACCATCTAGGAAAAACAAATAAAGTGGCTGATGCTTTGAGTCAAAAAAGTAATGCTTCATTGGAAATGTTGTGTTTGGAACGTGATCCTTTGGTTAAGGATTGGATGAACTTTGGCATAGAAGTTGTTGGTACAGGAATTTATTTTGTTTTGTTTCAGGTATCAGTGAAATCATCTCTATCAGACAGAATCAAGCAAGCACAGAATCAAGACAATGAGTTGCAGAAAAAGGTAGAGCTGATTCAGAAAGGTAAGTTTCCTAAATTCAAAATTGATAATGATTGCGTTTTGAGATTTGGGAAGAGATTATGTGTGCCTTGTGATTCACAGTTGAAAAGAGAGTTGTTATGTGAAGCTCATAGTTCTCCGTTTTTAGTTCATCCTGGCAGTACTAAGATGTACAGAAATCTGAGGGAGTATTACTGGTGGGATGGAATGAAAAGAGATATTCCTGATTTTACTATGAAGTGTTTGACATGTCAACAGGTTAAAGCAGAGCGGCAGTTACCAAAAGGGATGTTTCAGCCTTTACCAGTGCCAGAGTGGAAATGGGAGAATATATCCATGGACTTTATTGTGGGATTACCAAAGACATCTCGAGGTAATAATGCAATCTGGGTTATTGTTGATCGCTTGACTAAATCAGCTCATTTCCTTCCTATTCGTGATACTTTCTCTCTAGATAAACTTTCCCGTTTGTATCATAAAGATATTCTCAGGTTACATGGAGTTCCCCTCTCCATTGTATCTGATCGTGATCCCAGGTTCACTTCTAACTTTTGGAAAGGCCTTCAGAATTCGTTGGGTACTGAATTAAATTTTAGTATAGCTTTTCATCCTCAATCAGATGGGCAGTCGGAACGAACAATTCAGACCTTGGAGGATATTCTACGAGCTTGTTCGATGGATTTTCAGGGAAGTTGGGACCAACATCTTTCTTTGGTTGAATTTTCATATAATAACAGTTTTCATTCCAGTATACAGATGGCACCATTTGAGGCATTATATGGGAATCAGTGTCGAACTCCAGCTTTCTGGGATGAAGTGGGTGAAAGGAAGTTGATGGGACCAGAATTGGTAGAAGATATGGCAGAAAAAGTTCAGCTGATTCAGAAACACATGATAACAGCTCAGAGTAGGCAGAAGAGTTAGGCGGACAACAGGAGGAAGGATCTCTCTTTTGAGGTAGGTGATTATGTTTTTCTCAAAGTATCACCATGGAAAAGTGTGATGCGGTTTAGTAAGAAAGGAAAGCTGATTCCATGGTTCATTGGACCATATGAAATTTTGGAGAGAGTTGGATCAGTTGCTTACCGAGTGGCTTTACCTCAGAGTTTATCTCAGGAACACAATGTTTTTCATGTTTCGATGTTGAGAAATTATATTCCAGATCCATATCGTGTTTTGAGTCCAGAGGTAGTTCAGCTGGAAGAGAACCCATCTTATGAGGAACAACTGGTCCAGATTCTTGACCACATGGAGCAAGTGTTACAGAATAAGGTGATTAATCAGGTAAAGGTTTTGTGGAAAAACCACATGATTGAAGAGGCAACATGGGAATCTGAAAATACAATGAGGGATAAGTACCCCAATTTATTTGATATGTAAATAAATTACGGGGACACAATTTTCTAAAGGGGGAAGGATGTAACATCCCAAGTAAGTAATTAATAATAGATATTTTTATCTATGTATATTAATGAATTAGATTGTGTTTTAGAGTCTTAAAATGAAAATAAATCCAATCTTAATCATGGAATACACTAATATTTTTAAAAGATTGTTTTACTGCCTTTCTATGGAAAAATATTTTTAAATATATCTTTTGACAATTTTATAAGCTATGTTTGTCAAAATAAACTTATTCTTTATGATTGGGACATCAAAATTTACTTTTTGTTAATTTTTGGTATTTTTCTGACAATGTTCATTTTTTTATGAATAGTGAAAAATACTGCATTTTACATCAAAACTGCTTTTTAATCTAATTTATTTATATGATTAGATTATCTCTTGAATTGGTTTCAAAGTTAAATTATAATATATTTTTACCATTTAATCCAATAGTGGTCATTGGAATTAATTTTACTTTTAAATCGGACTTAAACTAGTCTCAATCTTTTGATACTTATTGTTACATAAAAACACGCTATTTGTCATGACAGCGGGAAATAATTATTAAATTAATTAATGTGACTTATATGTTTTTAATTTTTTAAAATAGTCTTAATTTTTGAATTCATAATATCAAATATAGCTTAGGGTGAATTTTTGGTATTTTTCTGAAAAACTTCAATTTTTGATGAATAGTGAAACCACTAAGTGATACTTATAAAAACTGATTTTCCATTTAAATGAAAATTTTCCACCTTTGTGTTTTGAATTTAAAAAATCCCACATACATGGTTTTCATTAAGAAGTAAAATGTGGTCCAATGGGATTAAAATAAGTTTTTTGTGAATAGTAACTTATTAAGTTTTTAATCGTGATTAGTGGTAATTAGTGTAGTTTAAGGTAAAAATAATGTTTTAATAGTATGAGATGAGCTTGACACATGTCCTAACCTCATTGGATGTGTCATGGACGACCATGAAAATCCATGGGTCAACTTGGGGACCACATGGAGCCACTTTGGTTGGGAAATGACATAAATAACTTTTTATTATATGTTAAAGTAAAAATGACACAAACATGAGATGTTTTACTAAAACAATTTTTACATGGGGTTATACAAGTCAGAATTTTTATTATAAATAGTCATTGGAAAGATAAAACGATTTCCTACATCATAGTATTTTTTTTATAATATTTTTTGACATTAAATAAATAAATATATTTATGACATCATAATGATGTAGCGATTACCTCATTAATAAAGGATTTAAATAAAATGAAAAGATAATGTAAAATATATGACCTACACATGTCCAAAACCTATTGGATGGGTGGATTTCAAACCCTTATCACCTTATCCTCTAATTATATCAATGTGGGACCTTTTGAATTCGAAACTCTTTTTAAAATAAAGTAACTTATCTTTACTTTCCAAGAGTGCCCCTCTTCCCCTCTTATAAAAGGCCCCCACCTCTACCTCCTTACCCACACTCCCAAAGCCTTTGGCTCGGCCAACCTCTGCCCATTTTGTCTCTCCACTTCCCTCTATTACTCTTTGAACCTTCAATTTGGGTAGAAGTCTTCCCTTGGAAGCCGTTGAGCTCAAACCAAAGAGAGTTACCCGATTTTAAGGTAATGTATTCACTTGAGTCCTTTTGTTTTATTTTGCATCTCCAACCCCCTAAACTCTTTTTATTCATTTCTTTTGTAACAAATCCAGTATATCCAATATACTAGGATGTTGTTATAATAAGGATTCGAGCTACACTTACACACAGCTACATCTAATGGTTAAAGAACATACTGTTTACGTGGATAGTGAATTTATGCCTCCCGAAACGATGATTGTTCAAAATTCCTTTAACACCTTCAAAGGTGGCCATTAAGATGACACTATATTTTTATATGATATATAATATGTTTATGTTTTCCTTAAGCTTCTGTATTTTTCATTTAGGGAATACCTTTATGGTTTCCATTATGGGTAAACGCGATATCTTCATTTAAGGAAGTGCGGACTACCGCCCCCTCAAAGTGATTTGATTCGTTAAATACCATATATGAGACGTATAAAGGATTTAATTAATGGTATTATATATGATATTGTACTGTAATTATAATATATATTTATATAATTATGATTCCATTCCATAAAAAAAATACGAAATAGAAATGAAAGTAGCGTGCATGCGTAGGTACGGCTTACTGTCTCCATGAACGGTGCATTTCATTTCATACCTCTAAATGATTATGTAATATTATAAATGAATGAATGTACTAGATATATATGACATATATGATATCTACATCATGAATACCATTCTGGATATAATGGATACATGAACAACTTGTAATTATAAAGGGATTATTTTTGACTCAAGTACCAATGATTGTAAAAACGACCGTTATTAACTTAAATAATTACATAGTGTTCATGACATGGAAATAAGTGATATAAAATGAATAATGAAATTTAAAAAGGTTCTTAAGGAAGTATAAATTAACTCAAGTTTATTATTCAGGACATTAAATAATGATCGATTCAAGTCGGACCCGAGGTATGGGACTTCGTCTCAATCTCCTTTCATTGAGGCATATTTTATTTTATACACAACTTTCTTTTATACAGTGTATAAACCCCTTTTACTTTTACATTTATCCAAAATGAATCTTTTTTATACGAAGCATTTTACAAAACGACAAAAGGGAATGTTTTTTTCGTACGTATGCGGCGACAACGACTTCTCCGCCGCCGTGACCATTATTTGATTTTCAGCTTCCTCTACAAGCCATACCTTCTATTTAAATGAAAAATAAATACCATGTTTTACTTTTCTTTTATTTTGGTATTTAAAATGGTTTTCATAATGTTTTTATATCAATGTGTTTTATTGATATCTTGTGATTGAAAGGTAGAAATGTTATGTTTCCTTTATGCATGTTTCATGTGATACGATTATGTTGAGGTTCTTGGGCATTATTATGAAGACGGGTGGTTCCGTGATAAACTATGGGTGGGTGAGCCCGATATAGCTCTCCAATGCATTGGGTAACGCGAAGGAGTGAAAAGTTAAGGTTTCTCCGAAGAGATTTAGGGAATATACTGTGATGGGTATTCCAAACATAACCAAGAGGGTTACTCCCTACGTAAGAATGTTATGAATGCCTCAGGTTACCTTTATGTCTTATGATTTCTATGATTTATTCATGATTTGATGAGGTATGTTAAAGTTCTTGTGTTTTATGGGTAAATTATGATCTCATTACTATGTATATATGTACCCATGTTTCCTTTCCATATTTTTATATCCCTTACTGAGCTTTTTATGCTCATCCCATGTTTTTTTGAAATGTTTTTCACAGGTCAAGGGAAAGGTACATGATATGATGATAGTGTCAAGGAAGTGTCAAGAAAGAATCCATGTTTTATTTTAAATATGTTTCCATTGATGGAAATGAAGAATACTATCTTTATGTAACCACTTTGTTTATATGTGGAATTTAATGCAAGTTTTATGATCTAATTCTCTAAAACTCTAAACCCGAAAAGATCCTCAATGTGTAATCTTGTAATAACTCAAGATTAAGTATGGTTTAAGTATGGGGCCTTATAGTTGGAGGATCCTTGGGAGGATTATAGATACAGTAGGGCTGTTTTTGGTCAATCCCTAAATGGTTTGACTAAATAGTAATGGGAGATTTATTGGGTTTATATACCCATGGAGAGGTAATTCATTATTATTTGGGTATTGGAAACTACCCACTAATATAATCAAAAACACAACAACACCATGGTTTTTTCCCATGGTTTTTTCTAATGGGGAGTATAAAAAATTATTTTATAAGGAAAATGGCCCAAATTATTTAAATACGAGTCTTTTTTATGTGTAGGTGAGTCTCACCCTAAAGGTAATCATTTAAAAATGTTAAAATATTTCTTATGTCATGGATGGTCCACTAAGGCAATATATAATAAATCAAAAATTTCTACAATGAAATTATTTTAATGGAAGAAAATATATTGGCTGAATATAACATTTATAATATTTTATTACAACATTATTGGGTCATTATGATTTCATAAAACACATTATATATTTAACAAGTATACAATTTTTAGCCAAAAATTGGACTCTTCAAAAATTATAAAAAATTAACTATTTGATAATTTAATCATCAAAAATCCAAAAAAATATTAATTTTTACGAAATAATTTTTTAAATATGTTAATTATCACTTTCAAAAATAAAAACCGATATTTATCGAAAAATCATTGTTTTTGACAGAAACAACATTCAAAACATAATAAAAATTACAATAGTATTCATAAAAATTATATGATAATTTATATTTAATAAAAATTAATTTAGTAAATATATTTTATTAAGATATTAGTTAATTAAAAAATACATTAATTAATCACAATAGATTTCTTATTTGAATAATACCAAAAAATACTATTTGTTCATTAAACCCCATTTATAATGTAAGAATAATAAAATGAATGTATATTCTAAATAATAAAAATGCACATAATCATAATGCTAGGTCCTTGTTACATTACACAGTATAACTGGAACATTAGACCTAATGATGTGGTGTGTGATTGTGAAAGTCTCTTGGGGTGACTCGACTAACATCGTGCAGGGTTGTAATCTCTATTAACATCCACATATTTTATACGTGATCTCGTTCATGTTTATCATGTTGAATCTTTTCTTGGTCTTTGTCCAAAGTGAAGCCCAATGATGCAACCTCTTTTCCAATCTCCAAAAAAGGTCTTTGTAATGAGAAATTCTACTAGATTAGGCCATCACATCTTTTATCAATTTAAATTTGATTTGATATAGCCTTATATTTAATCAAATCATTTGATCACTGTTAAACTACAATATTTTCAATGGAAAAAATTATTAATGGTATATTAAAATATAAAATTAAAACCAAGGTAGTGCATATATTTTATATAACCATTTTACATAATAATACTTTTAATTAAATCAAGAAAAAAATTATTAATAAATTTTTATGTAGTTACACATAAAGTACATTAATAGACCATAAAATATATTCTAACATCATTATAATTAAAAAAATAATTCATATATATGATGTTAGTAATATATTCAATTAATGAACTATAGTTAGATAATTACATTTCAATTGGACAAAATATTATATTCCTTTACATCTATATAAAGTAAAATAACCAAATCATACAAAAAATACACTTTCGGGGAAATGAATTGTCAAAATTATGTCATTAAATTAAATAATATACATTGAAGTGAAGTCATTCTTGATTTGAAATCACATTTCCTCTTCATAGAATATGTCATAGAATCCCTATTTCGTTCTGAGAGCATTTTTATCCTACAAATTCAAAAATATTTTCAAATATTGAGTTTCATTAAATTTTCCGCATAATAATTACACGAAACCTTAACCAAACATTCATAAATCACATGTAAATAATAAAATTCCTCTGTAATTATGATATTAGTGGAGTTTATTTTCATGATTGTGTCCATAATGTTTTATGTAATGTTTTCTGTTCATAAAATATTTTATTCTAGTCATCATTATCCCAGTAACATAAAATCCATTCACATGGAGAACATATCTCATTATCATCATTGTATATATCTTCCTAAAAATTAAAACAAGAATGTTGTTCAACATTTGATATTCTCAAATAATAAAATCATTCCACTATAATGACATCACAATTATTTTGATAGTTTTCCACATTTTAAACAAAAGTTTCATCATTTATTTTGATAAAATTAATTACTATTTTTTATTTCAATTAATACCATAATTTTTAGTGAGTGAAATAGAAATATTCCTTAATCCTTAAGATATTAACGTTTCTAGTGGTTTTAATCAGGTTGAGAATAAAACATTAACATTCACTAATTTTAACGTGAATCACTTTCAGATCATTCCTATAACAAATCTGATATGGTGTATTTTATTCACTTAAATGCAACAATTAATTAATTTAAATATATATTTATTTCAATAGAACATCTATCGAAAACGTTCTATTATATAATTTTCAAAAATCATTATCAGTGTTGTTTTTCAGATGATCCAGTATCTATTCTCAACTAAACGCTATTATTATGGATTCTTCTATAGTAATACATGATTTACTAGTTGAGAGCATTACCACCCTGCCTTAACATGGTTGTCGGGTCCTTTCCCGCCAGGTACCACTAGTTGCCCCACAAACATGTGGTCCCCACCCTGGGGTCCACCCACATTCCTGAACGGGTATTCTCAAAAATTATAGTCCCCACATGCCAACACTTGTCTTTTCCTGAGTGCTTTGTCCTCACTTACACACAACTTCAGAAACATCCCAGAAGGTCACACATCCTGATCACTACTCCTGGGAAAGAACGCTTAACTATGGAGTTCTAATCATGTAGGCTTATGAAAAATAAGATTCTTCATGTTGACATGAGTCATATCATTTTTTCATTTAACACTTTATCATCATGGGGTTTTACAATCTTCCACCAGAGCACAACATCCTCGTTGTGGGCCCTAAATCTCTACCCAGGTAGTGCACTGCACTTATGACTGGGTACCACCTCTAATATAAAATGTGACAACTAGGTCTTAATGATAGCACTACCACCCCATGTTAAGAAGTTCGTCATGTCCTGGCCCACCAGGTACCACTAGTTGCCTCACAAACACGTGGTCACCACCCTGGGGTCAACCAACATTCTTGAACTAGTCTTCTGACTAATGATAGTCCCTACATGGAAACATTTTTCCTTTCTAGTGTGCCTTTTCTTAACTCACACACACCCTGGAAATCGTGGCAGAAGGTCACCCATCCAGATCACTACTTCAGGCAAAGAATTCTTAACTATGGAGTTATAATCATGTATCCTCTTAAAAAATAAGTCTCACCATTTTGACATTAGTAATATCATTTAGGCATTTAACCCTTTATAATTGTGGGGTGTTATATTCTCTCCCACAAATTTCAAGTTCTTCCATCACTTATAGTTTTGAAAACTATATATCATATTTCATCCCAAATTTACACTATAAAAATATTCCATATATCCATTTTATGTGTCATTAATATCATGTTTTTTATTTAAACACATTTGGATTGGGATTATTCACATTCAAAAATCCATCCTAATATAATAATCAAAGAAAAAAATTTAATACATCATTACAAAAATAGATCATGTTGATATAGGACCAAAAAAATCCAAAAATTCTAATTATAGTAATCATGTAAAATTATAAACAATTTTATTGTAACTATATTCTTTGATATTCCCATTGAAAATTAACCACAACTACAAGTTTTTTCACTGGTAACTATTTATTTATCATGAATTCCCCCATATTCCCCTAATTTATCCATGGATTTTTATTAAGTTTCAAGTAAATTTTTATGAAAAACAATATTCATCATCCATAGATAGAGAGAATAGATAATATATTCCATCATTAATGTAAAAATTACTACATTTTAAATTTTCCCTCTACACTATTTTAGATATCTTCCCAAAGACAATTCAAATTTTCCTTCTTAGTTTTATAACATTCCCCAATCCAATTAATTTTATAGGATTGGGAATTTTGTAAGAATTCCCTTCAACAAAAAATACAGCCTTCTTCGTTATGTTCTTCAAATAATGTTTTAAATCCCTATAGCCAATTATACATATTAATACCTCATTTATAAATCTAGAAGACATTAATTATCATATATAATACTTCTAATAAGATATTGAATCTGGTAATATCGAAATTGTACCCTTATTCAACAATCCACACAAAATATATAATTATATTTAATTTAATAAATTCCTAACTAAAACGCATTCTAACAAAATTTCATCTAAAAGAGTTCATTTTTCATCACATAATTTGGGGACTTGTAATAATTATTGTCCATAAAATCTGGTGTATTACCAACATTTTTCGAAGATTTGAATTGATTTTTTTATCTATCCTGATAACATGTAAGGAATATTTCCTTAAAAAAAACTAATATTTGATTATCAAATAAATTATAATATATTATTAAAAATTTATGTAATAGAGTTTATTACCTTCACACCAAATGTGGTAACCATAACATACATTCCAATAATATTCAATTCTTATAATCTGTCATTATATACCATGTCAATTTAAGTAATTTTTTTCAATCCAACTAATATTTTTTGAATTAGATATATATAAATATAAATATCCTCAATTTTCGGAACATAAATGTATATACATATTACAACATATGTTGGATTTAGATATGATATAATTAAAACATCCTTGTAGGTATGGGTAATTGTGGCTTAACATTAAGTAGAATTGACATTTGTTTATGATCAAAAATCCAATTATATATTTTATTCATATTATACCAAATTATTTTTTAATCCTATTATTTAAATTTCTTATTTACCTACATGAGTTTCTTTCACCAAATATATTTCCTTAAATTACATATACTCTATGTCTCTAATGGGGTTATAGATTTGTGATCATCATTAAGAATGAACCTCATCTCGATGAATTATCCTATATGATCAAAATCATTTACACCCTATCATCTAATTTATTAGTTAATAAATAATTGATTCATGAATGCACTTACACATGGATCTTGATATCTATGAATTTCTTCAAATATTCCAGTTTTTAGATTTTACATTTTGAATCTCATCCATCATTTAATAATTTATATCTTCTTCTTGTGTCATATAGAGTCTTGAATCACTCTAAACTATGTTGGATTTAATTTTTATACCTATATAAGAATATATCACATAGATCATATCCACTAACTATATATTGAGTTTTAATTCCCATATTACCATCATAAACATAACCATTTCATTTTTCCTCAGTCTATGGTTAGCCTCTAAATGACATAGAACCTTTTTCATTTCGTTATAATAAAAAATAAATATCATCTATATTATTTTATTCAAGGATACATATATAACATACCCCAATTAGATACCACTAATTGGTGTCTCTTTTGATGTGTCTACATGACCTCAGGTGTGCTTCCCTCTATTATAGAGGATTCTGACTAGTACTAATACAATAAGGTTTTACCATATGGATTCTATACCTTCATATCATAGTGAATTAATTATAAAACTAACCTAGAAACAACCATCAAAATAATCATTGTAAGTAATATAAATAAATATATCCATTAATTATAAATTATTTTTAAATAGTATCGTCACAAATACTAATGATCGTACATGTATCTAAAAATAGGTGATCTCCCTCTTGGTACATAACATATAAAAAATAATCCAAATATTTTCAAAACATCAAGGCTATTGGACTATCCTTGATCCAAGTAAAATTACATTCACCAATCCAATATATGTCATTCTCCCCAAACATGACACCCTTTGACTCTTTCTAATATGAGCCTTTTATCAGGTAAGTCCTCTGATGTATGAAAGTAGCATGGTCACCCAGGGAAGGAGTATTTATATCTCATTCGGAAACCACCTATGATATCCCAAACATTAACATTAATAATAATGTATTAACTAGTTATAATAATAGTTTAGCAACAAATTATAACACTGTAGTGTAAATAAATAACCACTACCAATAGTTGGGATCATATATGACATTTGTGTTTATCTGTACCTGCCCTACCAAATTTCTGTGTCTCAATCCATTTCATCCACTCCACATAAATCTTATCTTTCATTTTCAACATTACGGACTAGATTATATGATTTTTATTAATCCTAAATGTTTGTAAACATATCAACCAGATAGGGGTCAAATTCATCAAGCCCCAAACTCATATAAAAAACTATTGGGATAACTATAATCACATACAATTAATTAACAACACTCAGGGAAAACCCATTATACCTGGAATCATGACATAAAAATGGAAAAAATGTAACCACCACTAAACTATATTTTACAATTAGGTAAATATCAGTTTATCCAAAAATTAATTACTCTAGGGTATAACTCAATTTAAAAAGCTATCATTTACCACGACAAAAATACCTATGGAATACTATCTCACCTTGTGTACTTCTCCAAGACTCATGCTCTTGGATCTATTTCCAAAAACACATAACTTACTACGTATGTTTTTATACATGTATATTATTATAATATCTTTATCACTTTTATAATCTCGTGATATTTTTATATTAATGATTTACTAAATCATAAAAAATTTCTATCTAATAGAAACCATATGTTTATCATCCACTAGTAACTATTTTTCAACTATATAAGAATATTATAACTCCATATTGATTCTTTAATGTCACCCATAAATACCCGACACATGATACTCTTATTGTAATATTATGCATTAGATTTCATTCATATGTTTGTCAATTGAAAAAAAATTAGGTGTGACCTCAAATTATTAGTAATGGTGAAGATATTTATAAAGAATAATATGAGAGACTTGAGGCATTACGTGATATAATAACGAGGGTGGTGGTAATATTGGATGATTGGAATTAATATGTGACCTGATTGGAGCATGTATTAAACAATGATCATGACATAGTATCATGAAATCATAGGAAATGTGGAATCATCATGAACATGACATCATAAGTCAAGGATCCATGCATTTTTGACATAACATTCTTGTTGGACAAACTAACTTCCCATTCGTCATGATTTCATAGATCACTATAAACACACAATTAAATCTCTTGAGTAGAATACATTTATAATTTCAATGGGGAATATATAATTACAAGATCACCCATCACAAAAATAAAATCATACATTTGTTTTCCACATGGTTTCAATCAACATGTCAGAAAACCCAATTATATAAATTGTGTTTTATATCATCTTCAAATAGTTTCTCAATGGTGCTTTTATAATTCAATCATAAAAAATATCATGACAATCCCATGGATAATAAATTGGCATCTATTGTTTTTAAACATACTTATTAGAAAATATTAATGATTAATGATTATTAAAAATATGGCACATGCATCATATATGAAATGATATACTGTCTTAAATCAAATATCAACAATAAATCAATGAATTGGTAATATAGGTGAACTCCCATCAATCATGTAATATACATTGATAGAACATTGATAAAATTAATTTTAACAATATCATGACAATAAAATTGGATGATTATATAAGAATAAAAATGTGATGGTTCATCCTATATAGGTAAAATAAAATTTCAATATCATTCCATATAATGATAGTGAATATTGTTAACTAATGAAAAATCATGATCACGAATATGACATAGATGAATAAAAATCATACAAGGAAAATGTATTTCAAAAATAGAAAATCTATTTACTGTTGAACAAATAAAAACATAATATTTTATTAATCCATGATAATTGTAATATCATTTTTTGAATTAATGAAATCACGAAGAGGAATTAGAAAATAAAAAAAGAATGTTTCAGAATGATATGTATACATTGATACATGTACAAGAGATTGTTTTTGGTTGAAAATTACCCATACAATAATATTTTGAAGTATTCCCTTTAAAAACAGTTTTATGATATTCAACGTAATTGAAAAATATCATTTTGAAACTATTTTTAAGGAATAAATTTTAGATCATCAGATAATATTTCACATAAGGAGGCATATAAAAAATAATGTGTAAAAAATTAAATTTCCATTAAATATATATGGTGAAATCCATATAAAAAATATGTTAAAACCATTCGTTGATATTAGGTGAAGAGGAATATCTTGTTAACATGTAATGTTATAGAATAAAATTTGAATTTGTAAAATATGAAAATTAATGAAAAATATTCAATATCTTATGTTAATAATAATTCTATTAAATTAATCAGTTTTAATATATAATATAATACCCTAACTAGAATTATTTTAATTAATGGGAATATTTTCCTAATATATAAATAAAATCAATCATATTTATATGTAAATGATTAGATAATGGAGACCTCTATAATTAATGACATGAAGGAAATTCATAACTAATATTAAAAAAGAACATGATTCATGTCACGAGTAACATTTAAAAAAAATATTTGATGGTTAAAAAGAATAATATTTAACCTGAAATACCATGAATAAAATATATTTAATGGAAATATAACAACAAAATTCCATATACCCCATATAAATTTAAATTTATTTTTAATGTAAAATGTTTCCCAAAAAGGGTGTTTCAGACAATTATCCCCTACCATATTACCCCACATAGTTGATCACACTATAAAATATTATATAATAACAATAATTATCTAAATAACCACTTTATCAATTGTATTAATCATTATAACCTTTTCAAATTAATTATTTATAATTATTTACATGGAATATTGTGGTGCATTATAACTTATAATTAACATATGGTGTTAACAATTATAATTATCATTTAAATTATTTGTAATGATAATTTTTATCCATAATCATTAAAACCATGTTCATAATTCCATGTTTATCTATGTTTTCTTAATATATATCTGTTTTTTATTCTTAATGTTCTTCTTTCATCTGATGAGACTTCTAATTATGACTCTTGATTATGAATCCAAATAAGAACTTGTTGAAGTAGTATTTAATGAACAACAATGATAAACTATTATAATGTTTAGATGTTAATATTATATCCCTATTATAATTTAGAGAAATTAAATAAACTATTATTAAATTTCATAAATATTCTATTACATTCTTAATTCAATCACAATATAAACCTTACATCATCACTCATGTAGGTCATTGGCTGACCCAAACAAAAGTGTAACGTAATATTCAAATAGGAATGTGAAATTAAATAATGTCAATGTTAAATTTATAGAATGATATACTAAAAATATACATAATATATCACCATAAAATACATTTTTTTTACCATTTATGATTCTTTTAATGAAATATGAAATTCATTGTTCAGAGAAGCTGTAGTTTGTAACTACGAATGACAAAGAAACACATTTCACAATGAATCAGATGAGTGAATTTGTTTGAATATTTATTATTTTCAGTATTTTAATAATTTTATTAAAATCATTTATTTTATAAATTATTCTTTTAGGTCCATCCATGTATGTTTTTTAGAATATAAAAGATGTTTCATTCATTGAGGTGGTAGTCCGCATATATGCATGGTTAACAATATTAGTACATTACGGATGATTAAAAATATGGTAAATGTAAAAGGTGATCAATTTATAGTATTATAAATTAAATAAAAATAATAATTATTTATCAAAATCATACATTATAAATTTAGTAATATTAAGTGATGAATAATAAACAACATTACATCTTGGTATTTGTTGTATACACAACACTTGGCTGTTTCCTATTAATTTTCATTATGGATGAATGGGGTTGTATAATTATCATCAAATAAATAAAATGAAACATATGTATATAAATTATTCTTAATATAATATATTAATTTATTTAGGGAAGATAAGGATATGAAATAATTTATAGATATTGAATAAGGTGAAGAAACACTCATGTTGAAGATGAAAAGTGTCCTTGGAACTCTCAATTGAATTGAAAGAATTATTCTTATTAATTATTTCCAACACCTATGGATTATTGGATACTGATCATGGGTGAAATAGTTGTAATTTTTAACAAGATATTCTAATTTCTTGTAATCCATGGATGTAGTGTCAGGGGTCTCCTTTTTAGTTGAATTAAAGGGGATTATCCTTTGAATGGATTGGAATGTTGGAGTTAAGAATGGAAATGCATGAATTTTAGGTGATTTAGGATTGTTAATGTTGGTAATATATTTATTAAAACTATCCATCCAAAAAGGTTTGTATATGGGTTATAATGTTCTTGTAAAATTAGGTAACTATTTTCCAAATTTAATTATTCTTTTAAACTCTAATTAGTTATAATAAAATATTTTTCATGATTGTTATTTTTTTACTAAAAAAATTGGATGACCCTTACCATAAAAATTTGATATTTTGACATCCAAATTCTCTTAAAATTAATCAAATCTAATTTCGAAATAAGATAAAAATAACCATTAAAAATATATATATATTGAAAAAAATAATAATTAAATAAATTTTATGTTAAAAATGATAATAATGTATTTATAAAAATTATATATTAAATTTTTGAAATAATTATATATAAATTTAGAGCAAATGGATTTATTAAAAATCAATTACTTTTTTTCATTATAATAACATAATTGTAGATAACATTATTCAAGACCTATATTATTAACTATTCAATTAGAAATTACAAATTATAACAAAATCCAAAAAAATCATACAAAGTTAAAAATGATTTACTAAATTAAAAAATAAATTTAATTTTAGGTAATTTTAATATATATATATTGATCTTCTAATTGAAAAAACACAATATACATATAAAACACATTTACATAGTGTTTCAAATTCTATTTCATATGAAAATTCATGTTGATATAATTTCAATATATTTAATAATTTATAAATAAAAAATTATATTTTACTAGTGACTATAGAACCATAATTTTTTATGGAAATTATTCTTAATAAAATTAATTTTTTCAATATCTAGTCCCATATGAAACATTAACAATAATGAACTGTAAAATATTATTAATAATGTTATTTAAAGATTACCATTATAACATAGATATTAAATGTGTTAGAATAAATAGTAATAAACACAATTTTATATTTTAGTTGAATGTTTTTATATAAATAAATATTTTTGGTAAAAAAGTACTTTATATTTTGTAACAGATTTATATGTTTGAAAAATATTATTTAATCAAAAAATGTTTTTATTGGTTCTTGTGAGAACCTAATAATTGAAATTTTACATCATTATTAATTTTTTTAATAAATTAATTTTTTTTCATAAATCCCGATATCAATATTATATCCGAGCTAATTTTTGAGAATCATATGAAAATGTTAATTTTTTTGTGAATAGTGAAAAATAATAAAATTAATAAAAAAAACTTTTTAGAGCATTTAAATAAATCCATCATTATAAAAATATCTTAACATTAACGATAGTTTTATTATCTATTTACTAAACTGATTTTAATCATTGAAATAAAATTCCTATTGACTTTTGACATCAAACCTTTCCATACTTAAGACGATTTTATCTTTGGAAAAAAAAATTCATCACGTATACCGGTTAAATTTTAAATTAAAATATTTCCATTATTTTCATTTAATTTGAATAAATGGAATACATATTTTTAATAAAAATAATTAATAATATATAAAAATTTAAAATTTATTATTTGGTAAAAATGAATTGTAGAACCAGAAAACGTTAATTACTGCAATTCTGGTAAAACGAGTATTACATAGGGATAATAAAACACAAGTTTTCAAATGGATAAAAAATTAAAAATTCCATTATATGGATTTATTTATACCATATATTGAATATTATTTAATAATTATCCATTTTGGATCCTCGTGGAATGTTTTTAGTATAGGTACACCATTTTCTTTTCAAAACATCGATGTGCATCCCCCTCCACCACTTATTAATGGGATCCCCATCTCCTCTCCATTAATATTTATAATTTTAAATCCACTTGATTAGGATAATAACTAATTAAATCGTATAATAACTTTTATACACCCATATTGGAGTCCTTGGTTTGATATGGAATCCAAACATTGATGGATTTTGGCAAAAACCAAATAATGTTATCTAAAGAAGAGGTATCATTCTCAACCAATAATTACGGTTATATTTCATCAACAAAATCCATAAAATTTTATTCAATTATTATTATATAAAAGTATAATTATATAACTTATACTTATATTTTACTAATTTAATTTATTAGCCTATATTCACCTCATATTCTATTAATTTGGAAACAAAACTGTCAATTCTGACTACGATTAACAACTACCTCCAGAACATATGTAACTGATTTTCCATCACCACATATCATGGATAGATATAAATATAGATTTACATTTTATTTATTATTATTGTGACATTATTATAATTATATAATTTTAATATCTCATATGCCATAATACCTCTCATTCTCTGGGAATATGATAAATTCTCATGCATGTATGGCGATCAACAACCTCAAGAAGTGATGTTATTCATTTTTCACATAGAACTGGCGTGTAAGGTATGAATGTCAAATGTAATGAAAATATATGATTTATATAAAACAATAATTTATTTCCACATTGAAATATTATTTAGTATTCATTCGTTCTTTCTTTTTATAAAATGTGGATATCATTAATGCATATCAAAGGTTAGTGTCACTATGAACCTTGTAATTCATTTTATATATTTAAAAGTTATGGATTAATCTATATAAATATATAATTAATATATATTATATTTATATCATGGTTTAAATTTTTTTTATTACATCACCATGATCAAATTGAAATGAATAAAAATATAAAATGATCATATACTATAATAATGAAGCATTTATTACTGAAAACTAGATTCAAACAAGGAATTGGTAATAAACAAGTGATAAATGGACATAGGTAAATAATAGTTGGTATTTTATTTTATAATAATTATGTAATATATTTCTAATGAACATATATTTATTTTATATAAGTTTTTAATGAGTATGTGGTATGTCATGGATTAAGTTAATAGATTTTTGTCTCAATTGTATTTTTTGGGGCACATGCATTATAAAGCACATTGTTTACTTATTTGGTGTGTTTATATCCCATTGATGTATTTTATAAATATTATTAGGTAAATTACTGGACATAAATATACCTATTATTTATTTACTTGGGATTACAATACAAAAGATAACAAAGTGGTAAATAATATATGTTACAATCTCAATGTTTATCGGGATAATTTATGATTATGTTTATGACTGAGAAATATTATGGTAAAAAACAAATGAAATGAAAAAAAGTTATTCTCCAATATATCATTCATGAAAATAAATGTTTCAATTTAGTTTTCCTCTATCTTGGTACTCAATATTCAAAATTAATGTTTTTTAGGCATGTCACATTTTTCTCTTCAATGGATATGTCATTTTTTCTTCCTTATCCATGTTTTATGAAATTTTTATTAAATTAATGTAATTAATAATTATCCAATGATTTTAAATTTATTTTTATAATTTTTATACTTTTTTTATTTTATTCAATGGAAGCATCATTTCTTTTTCAAAAATGGGTTATGTTGACTTTTTATCAAAAATGTAAAAGGTATATTTGTTTGAATAAGTTAAACATGAATGATATTTCACACCATCATGAAAAATAATTAATTTAAAGAATAACAATTAAATTTTTCATTGACAATATATTGATTAATATTTTAATAATTTTTAGATTAAATAAAAATCATTTCAAAATGGATAAGATATTTTTCTAATGGAAATTTCATGTGATAATTCAATATCATTGTCCATCTATGATGAAATTCTATGATGTTATTTAAGATTTGTTTGGGATATGATACAAACATACAATGTATGTTATTTCCCTAGATAGTAAATATTTATGATAGAAATATACATGTGGGTCTCAATCCTATTCCTTGAATTATTCTATGATAAAATTATGAAATACTTATAAATCATAATTATTTTCCATTTTTTATGATTTAATTAAATTCTTTTCAAACCCATTACTTTTCATGGGTTTTGATATGATTAATTATTAATTATTGTATTAAAAGATTAATTTATTTTTTTAATTTTTGTGACCTATATCTACACCCAATTCATTGGTTAATGTCTTATAACTCTTATGATAGTGATAGGAATCGGCTTGATTTTCTTGATCAACTATGGGAAACATGATAATGTTCTTGATCCACTATATGAAATATGTAATGATTCTAGATCCATTATGAAATTTTATGCATGGGTTTTGGCTTAATCTATAATTATTTGGTGGCATTGGATGTAAACCTAGATATAAGAAACTCTTCTATACTTATTATAGTGCCATACTTATATTACCGGAACTCCTGGATCGTGATTGATTAATGACGATTTCACACTATTATTGAAATAGTAAATTAAAAGGATATTGTTTTATGAAATGGACAGTTTTAATATATATGGTAGATTGGGTATGACCCTTTTATTTTATGTTCATAATCTCATTCCATTATGTTTCAATTTCCCTTTCATGTGATCATCAATTCATTGCTTCCATGTTTACCCTTACAGGGTATCTGAGTTCACTCTTTCTAATGTATCATTTCATTAGGTTTTAAGGAATTTTTTAACTATTTAATGTATATAATGTGTAAAAAATATTAATATATTTTTGGGATATGTTGAATATTATTCATGATATAATAATATGGTGTATCTAGTTTCCAGAGGAATTACACATTTACTCTCATCAGGAATTTAATTTTGAAATTTATTAAATATTCATCTACTAAGATGAAATACATATATTTTTTAAGATTGGTTCATTACAGCTGGTATCATATTGGTATTTAGTTTATCTTTAGAAACATGTATGTGAAAAATCCTAGAACATACATAATTATATTTCTTCGTATGTGTCTAAGGATAAGTCTAAAGATAAAACCATGTATAGGAAAATTTCTCATAAATTTTTTGATGGATATAGTAAGTTGTTTACATATAATTACATATCTATCATTATAAATGAAGGGTAAATGGACCAAGAATATTTTTACTTTGTTGTAATAACTAACAAAAGGATGCATTGTAATGGACTTCGTCCAGACCATGTGGACGATTATGGGCATTTCTACCAACCTAGTTTCACAAAACTGGGGGATATGATTTGGATGTTCACAATATATTTACAAAGTGTCATTAGGTATTTGAATTGATGGATATAAATGATCAAGGCCAGCCCTAAGAGGTTATGTATTTAAAAATTGGTCATGGTTTTCAAAATCATATAAATAACATTAATTTTTTGATTTTGTATATTCAAACATTGATTATTATTTCTCATGCAATAAATTTTTGTTTTGTTAAATGGATGTAACCCAAAGAACTATATTAATGATTAATGTGATGGAAAATGTATTTGTTTTCAACCTAATCAATTAAATGTTAATTATGGGAATAGGAATGAAAAATCTCATTGTTTTTTCTCAAAAAACATTACGAATATGTAAATCATGATGATCTACGATACTATAAAATGACGGGAAAATATTCTTTTGATTCCATCATGATGAAAAACTGACCTTGTTTTAGGGGTTACACTAATATAATTATTTCTATGTAATCGTTCATTACAAATGAATAAATATTTTTTATTCATCAGAGTCTATAGAATGAAAAGAACATTTGGATAGTTTATCATTTATCAGGTGAGGTGAAGCAGTGGGGAATTGTTAGAAGGATGATTAATCAGTTTGTACCTAGGAGGTAAATTTTACATGAATTTTTAGGTTTGATTTTAGTATCACCATCCATTATAAATGTAATATTTTTTAATTATTTTGTGGCCAAAAATTAAATCTATGAAAGGATTATAATTTATGATTCACTATAATCTATAAATAAATAATTTGATGTTCCCTCAAGGTGATATGGAAATTTTATTTTTACAGTATTCCAATTAAATTTAATTTTAATGTAAGGTCGAATCTCATGAAATATCTAGTAAAACACATTAGTAAAAGGAATTATAGAAATATACATAATATAAATATGATAAGAAAAATAAAAGGAATAAAATTAATAGTAGTTGGTGGTGATTTGAATGTGGAAGGGCAAGTCGTGAATATGACAAAAATTAAAAGGAACTGAATGGGAAAGTTAACACAATGAAAGTGATGAATACAACCACTAAAAGACCACCATTGCACTAATTTGTTAAATTTAAGTAGTAATTCAATTATTCATACCATTTCTCAAATACTATTGTTGATGATAATGATCGACATCAACAACATCCAAATATAAGTGACAATGGAAAATATCATATGATTAGTATTTATGATGTTGTATATAATAATGATGTGGTGAAAGGGGAACTTACTATCCAATATATAACTATTAATGACATACTTTATTCAATTTCGAATGGGAATAAAAATTACACCACAACCTTTCATGATAAAATTAATTATTAAAACTGGTAGTTGAATGATGATTATATCTCAAGAATATGATTCCATCCCAATTGAACTTTTGGATTATGTGTAACTTGAAAATATTATTATTTTTCCCATATCTTAATTTGATGTTATCTTTGGGAATGGATATATTTATCTACATAAATTCAATAAAAAATACTAAGGATGGGTACTCACGTTTGATATTTCAAACTAACCAATAATAGTATATCAGTATTATGATAAACAATGACTTCAGATAGAAATCACATCCATTTTGTTTGTTTTTATTCCAATTAGAAATGTTATTTTATCTCATATGGCTAGGTAAATAATAAAAATCAATGTTCAACATATTGAGAATGAATTTATTTATGAGTTTCTAGAAGAATTTCCTAGTATTCCACTGCATAGTGATTTTGATTTCTCAATAGAACTTGTTCATGGAGACTCTCCTATTACAAATAATCACTATAGAATATACCGAATCTTCTTGTAAGAATTGAAGAATAAACTCCCGAATAACCATTATATGTGAGTGAATTTAACAATTGTGTTACCATGGGGTGCATCTGTTTTTATAATAATGATTGATTAATTTGACTCTAAAATAATTATTGGGATGGAACAAGATCAAAATCAAGGACATGTATCCTATACCCATTATTTATGACTTGTTTTATCAAATCTATGGATCCAAATAGTTTTTCCATGATTTTCCTTAATTCTAGTTATCATCAATATATGGTCTTAATGGGGAATATACCCAAGATATTATTCTGTAAATGGTATATACACAAATGATATAGAGTTAGTCTACTTGGTCTTAAAAACTCCTTTGTTATATTCATTATTTTAATGAATAAGAACTTTATATATTTCCATGATCTGTTTTTTGTAGCCGTTTTAGAATATATTATTATATATTTAATGAGAATGGATAATGATTAAGACCACATGATAACATTTGATGACCCTAGGAAAAGAGAATCATTATGAAACATTTACATTGTCTGAATTTTTGCTATAATATGTTTCGATTCTCTAGAATATAATAATAAGATTTGGTATATTAGTGGATCAATTGAAGACGGTGGATTTATGACATTTTCCTAATCTAACCATATTAACTAATATTCAAGGTTTTATTTGTTTGGATTGGTAATACTGATGGTTTGGTAATTATTTATCATGTATATCTATCATAATCCCCATGTTTATAAACATAATACATATGTTTATCTTGATTGATTAATGTGAAGAAATGATCATGGAAGTAAATAGATATTCAGTCAGTTCACCTGGGATTACATCAACATCCAATGGAGAAGTGTATGTAATATACAGTGATTTTTCAAATTATAGGTTGCAATTTTTTCTCATATAGAAAAACATGGTTATATTTTAGGCCTTACAATAATAGAAATTTCATGAGAAAAATTACCCAAATCAAGATTTGGAGTTATATGTAATATGTTTTCTATAAAATATTTTTATGTGTTAACGTTAAGGTGAAAAAGATGATGTATATACTGATCACAATAGTTTTAATTATATATTCAAATATATGGATTTGAACATGTATCATAGAATATGGGTAAAGATAATTAATTATTATGTTTTCTCCACATATTACCCCAATACGAAAGTGAACAAGGTGGATGCAGTTTTCATTTGAAAGGTACCTGACAGCTTATCAATGAAGAGGATTACAAAAGATCCAGTATTTATATATTATAAAATGAGGTGTTTGTTAATCCAAATGAAAGGGGAGAAATATTATATTTCTCAAATGAATTTTCAAGTATCTATACATGTGAGAATTAAATAGGTACTAACGGATGGTGTTGAGCATCCATAGAAGGTGATAAATGCTCCTGAGTTTAACCATGGTTGTCATGGAATGACATCTATATGGAATTATGCATTTTCTCTAACCATAATAGAATTTATTAGGGATCTTACTGAGGATTCTCATTATTCATCCTTATCTATTCATCCTGGAAGTAAAACAAATTTTTTATAATTGATAGAATATATATGGTGCGATGTAACAAAGAGTGTTATCATAAATTTCAAATCATATTTCTCTGAATGTCAATAATTTATTGCTAATATACAAAATATTCAATGGAATGATACAAAAATAACACATACCATAATGGTAATGGAAAAATATTACCCTAAATTTTATTACTGGAGTCCCCAAAAAAACTAATGTTCATAATGTTGTATGTTTTATTTTTGAATTCATTTCAATGTTAGAAAAATTCATCTCTATTAGCGAGGATTTCACCATAGACCATCATTCCAAAATATAATTATATAAATTTTAAGATTATATATAGTATTACATTATATTGTATTTGATTGGGATATGAGGTTTACCTTGATGTTTTCGAGAGGACATCAACATGAAATGGATATTGACGTATGTTTCAGTAGAGATATTCGTATATAGATAGATGATAAGTATGATTGAAAAATTCAAAACCATATAGGGCATGATGATATTTTGTTTTATGGATCTTAATGTTCGTGTTGATCAAAACCTTAATATTTTCATGGCTTTTATTGAAAAAATATCATTCACTTTAGTATTTAGAAGGATATGTATAAATCCGTATATGGGAATAATATTAAAACTCCTATATACAATATGAATTATAGAGCAATATATTTACTGAGACTAAGAAGGATAAATAAACTGTAGTGAAGTTTAGATCCATTCAGTAAAATATACATGCATCATATAGATAGTAAAAAAAGTTTGGTTTACAATTTCCACAATGATATAGAAATTGACGTTGTTGAAATTATTTTTCTAAGAATATCCAAATGGAATATGGAAATGGGATTCAAAACTAATATTAAATTAATCCCCTGGTATATTGGTCACTTTGAAATTATTGATCAAAGCGGTATGGTAGTTTATTTGTTACTTCTTCCACCAAACCTATCTCATGTCCTTGATGTGTTCTATGTATGTCTAATAAATAAGTAAATATATAACCCTTAAAATATATTGTACTAGGATTAAATGGAACTATATAATTATTATTCTTATGTGTTGGAACAATCATAGTGATTTTTGGTTCACAAAGTGAAATTTCTACAAAAAAACACCTACATTAAAAATGTTTTGTGGTGAAACAACCAATTTAAAAAAATGATGTGGGATCCTCAGGATATGATAAGGTGTAAATATATTAATTCGTTTTCATTATTGTGATGGAATTATAGTTTCAAATTCATTTAATGGGGTGTAAAATTTAACACAATTTTTTTTGTCAATTGTTTTGAATAAATCTACGGTCATTAATTTCTGGCATTAAAAGTGACACCTAGTATTAAAGAATCATAAGATAATATTAATATTAATATTTAAAAAATATGATTATATCATGATCATTAATAATAGTGGGATGCATACGTATAACAAAATTTTAAAAATAATGTATCACATTTATATATAAATAAATCATATTTAAAAAAAATAATTTCATTTAAGTACCCTTTATATGTTTCGATGATACTATATTAAAAAATATATCATTAATTCTTTTTTTAACAAATAATAAGAGTAATATTTTCTAATTTAAGAAAATATATATCATTATTTTATTTATTAAAATTCACATCTTATAATTATATTGTTCATAATTTCTGGGAATTTTTAATGAAATATTATTTATTTTGGTGAATTGTGAAAAATAATTATCTATATTAAAAAATTATTATTTTAAATAATTTAATTAAAAAATGATAAAAATGTTTTTAAATTATGATAACATAATTTATGTCATTATTAAGCATATTTAAGTCATTTGAAAAAATGATTTATTTTAAATTTTAATAATATAGTCATAATATATTTCTATGTGAATAGTAAAGATAGTAAAATTTAATTACCACTGTTAAGGATAAATGAGATTTTCATAGGGTTGAACTAAAATGATATGGGAAAAAAGTACATAAAACCAAATGCAATTACAAATTTTTGGGATTATTTATACAATATTTCATAAAAGGATAAAAAATGATCAATTTTGCTATCTTTTTTAATGTTTGATACATTGGTACACCATTTTCTATTTAAAACATCGAAGTCTGTCATCTCCTCCACTAATAAAAGGAATCCCCCTATCCTCTACTTTTCTAAACCTTAAAATGTATTTTTTTAGAAAATAACATACCAAATATATTTCATAATTACATAATAAAATCATTGATGAATTATTTTAATTTGAAATCCATCTTAAGAAATATTTTCGTCCAACCCTGACGAGGTTATCTCAAGAAGAGGTATCATTCTCAACAAAGAATTTTAAAATTATTTATTCTCCCCCAAATATATATTATTATTAATTTTTATCAATATAATAAAATAATTATCACCAATATATAGATTGTTTTTATGTTAAATACATTTAATATATTCACCACTTCTTCTATCAAGTGGGAAGAAATCCCATCGATTATGTATACGGCATACTACCCAATAGAAAACTAATGTAATTCATTTTCAATCACCACCTTTCGTGACTGGATATAATATTGAAATTAAATTATATTATATTTTTGAAATTATTATTCACTTGAATTATAATATTACCTTTAGAATAAAACATTCCATTTAATGGGAATATTATATCATCACCCGTGTGTTCATCAAACTATCTCCAAGGGGTAGAGTTATGATTTGTTTTTCACTTACGAATTACATGGAATTTAATATAGACAAAATTAATGAATATATGATATATATATATATATGAAACAGCAATTATTTTGGAATAGTTCTATATTACCAACATTTTATTTGTTTTTTCATTGAGAAAATGTAATCAATGTTCATCTGTACGTACAGCGTAACAACTTCTTCCACTGTATTATTTATTTCATATATTTAACATATATGGATTACAATATCTTCATTTACAGTAAAAGTAAATTATTATTATATAATTAATATTATTATATAAATAATGTAATCATGAAAAAATATAATTATTCAAAATACTAAACCAACACATACACAAAATATGAAGCAGTTATGACATAAAATGTGATATTATCAAGGAATTTTTATTTTATGGGTAATTAAAGGTCATATATAAATAATATATTTTATTATATATATGTATGGATCTATAATAGATTAATAATAAAACTATATTTATTATATAATAGTTTCAACTTTGTATAATGAAATTCATGACTTATGGTGAGCAATTATTGTCTCACATTTATTTGTATGGGACATATTCCATATATAACACTTTTTCCTTTTTCTTTGTTTATCTATAAATATTTAATTGATTTTATAATTTTTAATATGATAATAATTATATAAAAATATCCATATAATTTTAATTTTTCATATGTCTTATAATTCAAAATATAACAAAGTGGTAACAATTTTATTTTTTAATATCACTGTTTATCATGAATAATTAATATTAAGTTTCTGATGAAGAAATATTATAATCTATCTGTATAATATTCATTAATTTTATTATCATATATTAATTTCCGTGACATGCTTATTTTTTTCATTTTCCACTATTAATGTAATAAATAACAAAAAATAAATATTTTAAGGAAATATGACTCTATTTATTCCTTCTATAAGAAACCATTTTTTCCATCATTATAGATGTTTTACAAAAAAACTAATTGAATGTTTTATTATTTCAGAAATTATTTTTAAAATAAATTATTTTCCTTGATTTAATTTTTCAGTAAAAATATTAAAGGAATATTCTTCATTTTATTGGATGATGTTTTTTCGAACTTTTACAAAAAAAATGTTAAAGTAAATGTTTTTTATTGAGTATGACATGAATGGTATTTTAAACTGTCATGAGAACACAATATTTTAAATATCCGATCAAAATTTACCAATAATATTTTAAGGTAAATAACATTCCTCAATATTTTTGGAAATTTTACACAATAATGATGTAATTTCAAAGTAGAAGCGGTATTTTCCTAAAAATAGATTTCAACTAATCATTTAAAATCACTAGGCATATATGTCAAATAACTTTTTCAGGGATATAATCAAATTATTCAACCATTATGTATTATAAATATTTTTTATGTTTATGATGTTAATATTTTTATGAAACAGATTCCATATCAATGGGTTATGTTGTGATGAAATATTTAAGAAATGTGTTCCTTTCCCTAGGGAATGGTGTAAAAAATGTTTATGAAACCCTTTTGTTTTAAAATTTTATGAAATGATTTAAGTTTTATTTTATTTTGAAACACAAATATATGGATTACCTACGGTTTGGGACCTATATCTCCTTCCAATTCATAGAATATATTTTTATATCTCATGATATAATGATGGGAAAACGTTGATTATCTTGATCCATTATGGGAAATAGGTCAATAAGATTAATCCATAATGGGACACATTGGATGAAGTCAAATACATTATGAAATTAGAAATATGTTTTTATTCTTAATAGATTATGATTTGATGGTATAAAATGGTAAACATGACATATGAAATGTTTTTAATAATTTTAATGGTACCACAATTATCTGATATGATCTTATATTTCATGATATATTTATGATGATTTCTCACTCATACTCTTCATTTATTTGGAAATGATTATTGTTTATTCCATGGATCATGTTTATAATCCATGATATAGTTGGTGGGAACATTTTGTGTTATATTCCGAATATCATACCATTATGATTATATTTTTATATCATATGATTATTTATTGATATCCTCTCAGATTACTCATACTATGCAATGAGATTACCACTTAAAATTTATCCTCTTTATATGTTATGAAGATGGAATTAGGTAGATAATATCTATAAAATTTACTAAATAGGAATATATTTTTGGGATTTGACAAATAATTTTTTTGATGTTGGAAGATGATTAATGTAGTCTCTAATGAGATTGAAATTTTACACTACTAAGACATATTTTTGTGAAATGTGTTGAATATTAAACCATTGAGATTAAATATCTATGTCAAAAAATATTGTTCTGTTTCAATGACCAATATTAATATTTTAATTTATCATAATATTCATTTAAATATATGTGATGAATGATATCAATATTATTATTACTTTAAATAAAACATATTTACTAAATCATTGGATTTTACATTATCCCCTTTAAATAAAATTCCCACATAATGTTTCATTCCATGCCTTATATTGATCCCCACCATAGGATTTGGATCATACGGGATGATTCCAAGATATGGGGCTCCCATAAGTGGAATATCCAAATGATACAAATAAAAAATGGTACAATAATCCTCATATTGTGGTATAAAACTCATGGAATATATTATTAATTTAAAACAATATATTCTGACCACCATAATTTTTCCTTCTAGAAAATACAGTGTCAAAGTAGCTGAAATGATATCGTATTATATCATCTTGATGCCGAAACTAGCCATACAATCACCTAATTATCCTAAAGTCAGCACTCATGTATAATCCTGAAACATTGTGTGACTGAATGGATAATAATTCAATAAAAAAGTTTTCAGATTTCTCCATAAATGATAACACACATACCATTGATACATGACACCATCAAATAATATCAATAGCTATCCCAATCACAATTACAATAGTGAAACTCAGACTACTAATGTAACTTATCCACAAACCAAATTTTTGTATAAAAATATGATAAATGTATATATACCTACTTATTGGCATGAAATAGAAACATATATCATCTAATAAACATTATCATCATACCCACATCCCTATCAATTTGGTGTCATTCCATCACCGACTACACTCCACCCACTACTACATTTAAGGGATGGATAGAGGAATCTTTCTCATAACTAGGAAGTAACACATGTCATGGAAATGTTCAAATTTTTTTGTATCCCCATGGGAATTAACCTTAAAATACACCAAAATTTACCAATAACCAGAACCACACTATAAAAAATTATGGTTCAATCACCACTATATAGAATTATTTAAACCACATCTAGAGAACAACCTCAATATATTTATTTCTATTCCTTCTAGAATTTTTTTTGAGAAATATAACTGATTCATCAAAACAATAATACCATGGTCAATATCATATGTATAATCATTCCATAGCTGGATTCCATCTATTTAAAAAAACATCTCATAAATCCATTCAAAAAATCCTTTATAAAACAATTATTCAACATACCAAAATTTAGATACTCTCTTATACATAACTAAACATTACTTTTGGTGACTACCAAATACTACACTAATATATCAATAACCAAAAATCATGTTCCCTCAAAAAAACTGATCCAAATATGTCCCACAGTTGTATTACTCATACACTATCACTCCAAGGATTATCCACTTAAAAAACTAATCATCCCACACAATAGGTTAAATCCATCTAATTTGAATTATCCTTGTTCTTATCTTTAAATGAATCCGACATCTCTCCCACCATCTTGGGAATCCCCAAAAACTCATGATATTCTACATGTTCTATATCCATCCACTTTTTAGAAATCAAGGATCCTAATCCATTTCCTCATTGGGAAATGCTCCCCAAATCAACAATGTAATGTTTTTAATTTTTCTTACCCTCTAAATCCAAACATTGTAAAAATAATATATCTATATTCTCTAAATCAGCTGTATAGATATTAAGTCCTTTCATATATAATAAATAAAATATTAAATCTAGTTAAATGATCTCAAAATACTATGATTCTACCCATGATTCATCACAATAAGTGAAACACATGCTTTGAATAAACTACTCCATCTTGTTATCCTCACATGCATCACTCTGATATGAAATACTAGGAAGAACATCCCAAAGGATATTTATGTTCTCATTTTTCTTATATTCCAGGTCAGTTTTAAGCCACATCACAAGTTGAAATTCATTCACACCCAGTTCAAATATCACATGACAATATTATTTCACTAATTTCAAGAACACTAATTCTTATGTCTTACAAATACACAATTGTTATCACAATCCATATCAGTACACAATAATGGAATTGGTCCACATCTAGAATATTTATATGAGACTACCTACTCATGTAATATGATCTCATCAATACATATAAGGTCATCAACCAATGAAGACCTATATCATTTATAATATAACAATATGCATTCAGTAATTACTATTTTTAAGATAATCTATAGAGGAAATTATTTTATATAGTTTTTTATATTTTGAAGAACGAAACTCTTCATAATCATGGACATGTATCATAAGTAGAAATAAAGGTTTAATAATAAGGAATAAAATCACTTCAAAATCTTGCTAAGGGTTACTATACATACCATAAATTGAGGGAAAATATTGTCTTCATCAAGGAATATCTCACCATTATACCCATAAAGAAATTTCATAAGGGAAAAATATATTTTGGGCAAGAGAAGTATAATTTCTCTAATATTTTATATAGAAACGAACCCATATATGATCTTATTAATATTTTTAATAGATGAACCATTTAATAAGTGATATCAATCACACACAACTGTATAAATGGAAATTAAATCCTCTGTGTGAAATTTAATGAATGTAAAAAGGACTCATTCCACACAGAACAATCTAAAAACCCATAAATCATAAATAAAAAAACACATGTTTATCACAATATATGATATCAGAAAGAAATAAATGGAAAAAAACTTATCATAATCACATATCCCGTTTGATTTGGATATCACAATAGAAGTAATTTTACTAATTCACTACTCTATGATCCATCACATTATCAGAAACATTATTATTTGAAATATATAGAGTTTCCCAATTTAATAAGATCAAAAATATTTATTCCACCTTGTTACATCTCCTGTTTTGATACCATTTGAACGATATCCTAACAAACATCAATATGAGAACAAAAGTATGCATACATGTATAACAGATGTTTTTTACAAGTAGTGACGGTATAATGCATCCCCATTGACATTATATATACTCATATAATAGGGTAATAATAAAATTTATAACAATGAATTACAAATTAACATTATAAATATATGTAGAATAAAAAAACACATTATTAATAAATGAAAAAGAAAGAATACTATAACACTGTCTCGTATTCAAAATGGCATATGAATAAAATTTATATCTCGCTGGGATCCCCAAATCAATAAATTAAAATATTTTTATGAAATACATGGATTCTACACTACGAAATATTAGTCTCCAAACAAGATTATTACCTACATTTTTTCACATATTTCACTCGATTATGGTATTATAGTCTTTCTCTATACTAGATCCTATTATTAGTGATGTATGCTTGTGAAAAAATGTGTCATGGATGCCTTAGTAATGTGTGGATATAAATAATAGGCATCCAATAACTATATCACACAAAGAAAATGTATTTCATTTTATACATGTGTGATATTACATTCAGAAAAAGAATTTAAATTTCAAAGGAACAAATCTAAATAACCACCATCGATCCTCAGGTTCTAACATTTTTTTCACGATCAACTATTCCAATTTTATATTGTACCATCATGTATCTATGTATATAAACCACCTATGGGGGACTCATTTAGCCTCAGAACCATACCCATTCATAATACCAAAATCCTCTAGTTTTGGAGTGTCTCTAAGAATATAAACGGCCTTTGTTGAAACTCATCCAACCTCAAATCAATGTAGAAACACCTTAGAGAAATATCATTCAAATAAGAAATATTTATGAAAACCAAAATAATTAAATAAACATGAATGTATCATGTTCAAAGAGGGATATCTCAATATAGAATTAATGCTCATATACACCACATGAAATATTCTGTCAGGAAATAAATCATGTATATACAACAACAACTTAGTCTACCATGAAATTAAGTATCAGGCCTCCACGAAACATGAGTAACTCATCCTATAATTTTTCTATACAAAATTACACATATATCAATGAATATACACATACTCATAGAGGAACTATAAAGTCACATCTGACATAGAACCAAATGTCATACAATATAGCTTGGACCCCAACACAATCCCATCACACTACACCAGGTAGACCAATCAAGTGTCTGACCAATGCTCATCACCATGCCCTGCGAGGCTCTAATCATTGAATCATGTTCTATTGGGACACTATAAATCATCACCACTCATTACCTCACTGACCCAAAGAATGGATTACATAATTGATGTATAACCAATCATGGTCTTTTATATATCATCATGACATGAACACCCAATATAGGTTCCCATTCCAAATATTTCACCAATAATTCTATTTCTATCACTAAAATGGTATAATTCTATAATGAGTCATCATTAATATATCTCAACCACATTTTCATCATTTGAAATTTCATAATACTATTACTCTATAGTGAAGGCATAATGTGTATCACATATCCCAGGGTCATCTAAGGACAGTTCACCAACCCAACCAATCTGAATATACCCATGCTGTTACCATTCATTATCTAATATAAAAGTGGGGGAACACATTCCCACACTATAAATTAATATTTATGAAATTTAAATTTATTAATTTTTGTTTTATATAATCTTATTAATAATTATTGAATTTTGGATTTCTAGAAATTTATTATTTGAGATTTGATTTCATAATTTTTATTTTTTAAGGAAACTATTATGTGATGTTTTTTTATTTAATTAATATATTTTTATGGATACTATTTAACCTATTTAATAATTATTTCTAATAAAATTGAATTATTATTTACTATAGTAATATTGAGAGATATTCATGTAACAATATTCTGCAACTCTTAGATAGTTTAGTAACTAGAATTTGGAATTAGAATTATCTGACCAATGGCTTAGTAAGGTTGATTTTTTATATTATTTTTAGTATTTGGATCAATTTTTTTCTTTCTAAATATAAAAATGATTCAATACTCACTCATAAAGAACAACCACATTATCATGTAATAATTTAAAAACGTTTTTGTAGCTTGATAGATTGGGATGATGTGAAAATAATCTTGTATAAAGAATATTCATTAGGATAGTGATCTCACATGTGTTGATCTATATATTCTTTTAATACTAATAAATTTTCACAATGAACTAATCCATTACTCATGATAAAATACATGTGTTTCACTTTTTCATCTACTATCTATTTTGTTATAATTTTTGGAATCTATAATAATACTTTCTATCTCTCATTGTTTTTCCTGAACCTTCTCATTATGATTTTACAATCAAATAAATTTCTAAATTCAATACCATGTAGGATTTTACTCCCACATTTTAATGTAATTGTAGTAATTGGATTGTGACTCCCCATACGAAAGTATAGTATCTTGGTTAAAAATCCTCTATAAAAATTAGTTTTTAATTGGGTAATCGTTCTCACACATTAATAAAAATACTTAATAATATAACTCTCATAGGGTAGGGATGTGTAATATTATAGTATTTCCTTTTGGATGAAACAACTATAAAAATTAAATGTGTTAATTATTTTTTTTCACCATAACTTCTATGTGTTAATTATATTGATAACACTTCTATATCATTAAAATTATAATATATTATATTCAAATCCCACTTGAAAATATCCAATCATCATTTTTAGTGTAATAATTAATATTATAGGATTAAAGTATAAGGATAGATTAGTGGGATTCTCGGACTAATATTATCACACAAGGTATCGTATGTCAGACCTTTCTAAAGATAGTTTTTTTATATTTATTTTAAAAAACAAATCACTTAGTAACAAATATCATTTTTTATATTTTTTCATTATGGTAAATTATTTTGCAGGACCTCAAAATCTATGGACAAAATCATGGAATGGTGGATGAAATAAATAATAACAATTCATGGATTCCAAATAATCTACCTCACTTTATTGATAATAATTGTGGTTACTAAAAATACATAATGATGTTATACCTCATGATGCAAATCATTGAAATTTGGTTGATCTTATAAAATCTGAAAAATGTACCAATTTCTGCCCCAGACACCCTTATATTAAAAATATCTACAAGATATTATTTTATTTATAATGTAATAAATATGTTTTACTTTTTATATTAACAGATATTTCATTATTCTTCAGTCTACATTTTGAGATATCTAATGAGATTTGGATGATTCTATTATTTACTAACCCAAGCATATAATAGATTATTAGAACCAATCATGGAGTGCTCTGTGCGAGGTAATACTATTTTGATATGATTAAAGATAAAATAATTAACAAAATAATCCATTGATTCACAATAATATATTATAGAATCAAAAACCATGGAGAATCTATATTGAACCCAAATATTGTTTAATTGGTACTAAAATAACTAACCAATTAGGGGAATGAAATAAAATTTGGAATCTATTAAGATAAAAAAAATTCTCAATATAGATTTTATCAACTCCTTATGTCACTACTGAATTTTTATTTAGAGTTGAGGAAAATAAATGTATAAGAGATCTCCATGATAAAAGGTGTTCCATTTTAACCTAGTATTTCAATTTCAAATGGCTGTTCTAATTCCAAATCAAATAATTGTGATAAGGAGACAAAAAATTTAAAGACTGGTGATTATTAAATTATTTAATAATCCATAGGATTCGAGAAAAATTAAAGACGGTTAATAATGATTGTGGTATAAACAAGATAACTAAAAATAATTAAAATGATGTTTCCAATATCACATGTTCTGTATTCAGAAATAAGGTATATATAAAATGAAATTTTATGATATTATACTAATTTTTGAAAGTTAATAAGTATAATGAAAATATAAAATTGCAACACCCCGACCCATGTTACCCAGAGTCGGTGCATTATAAAATAACATTGGCATGATCACAAAAGATCGCGTCTCAAAAGACCGATTTGTTTTGTAGCCTTAGAATCACTAGATATATTCATAAAGTTTACATTACATCATAAAGTCAAAATACTATAACAACATATTGTCTTGATTGAACATACTCATATGCCCTCATACTATCCCTATAGGTCATTCATTAAATACTTCTTCACATCTGGGAAAATATAAAAAATAGAAAGAGGTGAGCACAAATTCCCAGTAAGGATAACAATATATTGGAATCGTTCATAAATAAGCATAAACATTTAAGTCAATGTATAACTAAAAATAAACCTTTTAAACATGAACTTCAGCATAATATAGAAGAAATAGAATGAAATAATGGCATTTACTTATTCACATGGATATTCTACTAATCGAATAATCACATGCAATATCAATAACCACATTCATAATGATGTAATTCATAATGCAAGAATATCATAACCACATTGTCAAGGCGTTGTTCTAATACAAGAAATAATATTTTTTCAAGGCCTTCTACCAAGACACTAGTTTGTCTTAGGAGACCTTATGATGCCTCGAGGAGCTACAGCAGGCTCCACCGATCACTTATTAATTCCAATGCATTCCTCATATGGAGAGGTTTAAACATAACGTAAAAATATGTATTAAACTAGAATAAGAAATGTCAATACAATATCCATAAACCATGAATGGTATATAAATAATACATCCACATTCAAACATATCACAAAACCTTGAATACTATATGGAAGTTTTGTATCATAATAAATCAAAATCAAATAAGCTTAAAATCCATCAAAGGATGTTGACATTGATGAAATCACAACTGTTTGAGTGAAATATCTATTTTTTTGAAATACATTAAACTCCACATAATTAAAATATTTACTTTGAAAAAATTCTTATAATCTTTTAATGTAAGATTCTATGATTTTATAATGGCGTAAAATATATGTACCCGACATATAAGTTAAAAAATACATTCTTACAATAATTCAATTAAAAAGGTCAAAAGGACCTTATTTGGAAAACGACTGAAAGATTCATTTATAAACATCTTATAAATGTAAAACAATGGTATAAATGACTTTAAAACATAGTCTATAAAATAGTAATAATGTGTTTAAAAACATTTTTAAGAAACATGGATGTGGATGATAAAGATTTCCCAATAGATACTTACGTAAAAACAACCTCAGAATATAAAGAGATTGTGAAATTAACCCTTACCTTATAATTTTCCTTGGTCAAGGGTGGGTTAAAATCCTGTATAATGGTGGAATAATTATTATTAAATTATAAAATAATCATATACATTAATAAGTTATCTTATATGACATTTAAACATTGCTTTGATAATAGTATCGTAGTATTATCGTTGTTTTGGGTTTTAAATGATTCGTTTTACATTATATGATTTGTTACATTGGTCGTGTTTTTTATGGATAAGTTGTATCGTATTCATATCCATAATGATATCACGTACTAAAACATTAATTTTAATCATAAAATGAAAATTATTCTTGAATGGATATGGTGGGGAATGAATCTCATCGCATTCGTGGAGATGGTAGTCTATGCATACACACAGATGGTGAAATGTCATTAAAAGGATGGATAGAATAATAAATATGGTTGAACCATATTTATAATAACATCACAGTAAATAGAAGATACTGTAGTAAGTATTTTATAATGGAAATAACAATGAAAGATGAAGTGGAAGAATAATGGAACTTGAAATAGGGTGGTGAAAACATTACCTATTCTTTGGGTTCTTCCTTTTGATTTGATCAAAAGGGATCCATAGGATGGATTTATGATCAAACTAAGTCCTCTAGGTTGAAGTGAGGGAAGTTGAGAGATTATTTGGGCAGTGTTTGGCCTTGCCAAAAGGCCATGAAGTTGTGAATTTGAGAGAATGGTGAGTTCCCTTTTATAAGAGGGGTGAGGGGATCCTCAGAAAAAACATAAAATATTATTTTATAATAAATTCTTATTCGGTTTATAATGTCTCAAAAGTGACTTATTTAGAAGATAAGGTGGGTATGGGTATAAATCCTTTCATCAAATATATTTCAGTAAGTTTTGGGTCACTATATTAACCTTATCATTTATATTTAACTCTTAGTTAAATAGTTTAACATTTACCATGTCTCTTTGTATTTTTATATTATATGGTTAATAAACATACTATAACAAGCCAAGAGAACCCCAAGTGGTTCATTATTTATATATATAACCTATTATATGTAATTTTTCAGAACCTTAGATTTTTATGAAGAGAATATCAATTAATAATATAATATTTTTTTAAAATACACCTTTAGGTCAATTTTGACACTATTTAAGAATTGATTTTTTTTAAGTTATAAAAACTTTATTAATTATAAATAAATTAACTTAATCAATCCTAACCTGTCATATTATCCTTAAAAATTAGTGTAATCTATAAAAAGTCTCAAATTACATCTATTTGGATATTTATAATATTAGTTTTTATACATTTTGTTAATTAAGTAATTACTGCATCACCATTGTGTCAGAAATAAATTATATTATTTTCTATCTAAAAATTATAAATAAAATAACATTATGTATTAAGTCATTTGGGATTTCTAATGAATATTTTTAATCAAATTTATCTTCTGTATAACCTTATATTCAAAATGTTTTAGTTATTGAACTTTGATTTTAACTCTTTAACTATTCTTTGAATTAAATAATTATAAATGTCCTAATATAATCCACGATGACCAAAGAGGTTAATTTAATATTCCAAAGGTTTTTGGATCAAATTATACCTATCCAATAGAATTATGAAATTTTTTTGGGTAATAATAATATATGTTTTAACCTTAATTACCCTTTTACTTTTAACCGTGGTAAATAAAAGTAAAAGTTACTATTCACCAAAAATTATTTTTATCTTATTTAACCACATTTTACTCCTTGATATTAATTGTGTCTCTTTTGTTTTCTAAATTATATTCAAAAAAGTGGTAAAATTATGTTTCATGTGAATTTGAAAATTCTTCTAGGAGGTGGGTAAAAGACGGTGAAAAGATCAATAATATTTTTTTTATATCTGAAATTATTCTAAACTAACTCCAATGAATTAAATTGAACATATATAGGTTTTATGTATATAATTTTACATTAATTAATTTTAAATTAAATAAATTAATATTTAAAAAATCAGTTTTAAACTATAACTCATTGTTTTTTACAATTCATTAGAAATTTAATGTATTCAGAAGAAAAAATTCACTCTAAGCTAATTTCGATATTTTTAATCCAAAAATGAAGTCCATTTTGAATGATAAAATTTATTAAATTTCATAAAGTTGGTATTACTATTAATAAGGCTTGTTTGATTGGTCGTGGTGTGTGTTAGAACTCGATGTTTCATATAACACACACTACTATATTATTCAAAGTGAAGTGTACCATGGAATCATGGGGTGTTATATTCTCCCCTCCATCAAATAATTTCATCCTCAAAATTTCTATAATATTATTGCATAAAAAGACTCGGGTGGTTCTCCATCATATGTTCCTTTGGTTCCCATGTTTCCTCTTCCATCTTATGGTTTCTCCATAGAACTTTTACTGGATGAGTCATCCGGTTTCTCAACACATGTTCTCTTGTATCGAGAATCATGACAGGCTCTTTGCAAAAAGAAATATTGGGTTCCAGTTCTAATTCCTCTTAGGTGAGTACATGCGTTGGGTCAGGCATGTATTTTTTCAATAGTGATTCGTGGAACACATCGTGAGCTTTAGAGAGATTTGGCGGCATTTCCAAAAGATAAGCTACTGCCCCAAGTCATTCTAGAATTTTGAAATGTCCGATATAAATGGGACTCAATATTCCTTTCATAATGAAATATATAACATACTTCTATGGAAATACCTTCAAGAAAACATGATCTCCAAACTAAAATTATAAATCCTTCCTTCGGTGATCGGCATATCTCTTCTACGTATTTTGAGAAGCTTTGATGTTTTTTTGGATTACCATCACCTTTTCCATTGTTTCCTCCACATGTTCTGGGCCTACGAGTTTTCTTTCACCAAAATCATCCCAACCAGATGGTGTGCGACATCTCTTTCGATATAATGCTTCATATGATTCCATCTAAATACATGAATTGAAGCTATTGTTATAAGAAAAATTCTACCAAATGTAAATATTGATCCCACATACCATGAAAATCAATTGATTAGGATCTCAACATGTCTTATAAGGTTTGATTAGTTCGTTATGATGTTCTATCTATTTTCGGGTGGTAGGCAGTTCTTAAACGAAGTTTAGTATCCAGAGATTTTTGAAAACTTTTCACGAATCTTGAAGTAAAACATGGATCATGATCAGAAACAATCGAGAGGGGTACTCTATGAAGTCTCATAAATTCATTAAAATATTGTATTGTTATACGTTCATGTGGTAGATCTTCTCTTATAGCATGAAAGTGTGATGACTTGGTAAGATGATCAAAAATGACCCATATTGCATCTTTTCTTCTAGGAGTCTTTGGTAGTCCCATGAAAAAGTCCATTTTAATATTATCCCATTTACATTTAGGTATCGGAAGAGGTTTCATGACTCCTCTAGGATATTTCCTTCCAGACTTCACTTGTTGACAAACCATACATCATGACACAAAATCAGAAATCTCTCTCTTAATTTTATCCCACCAAAAATGTTCATTCCAATCTCTATACATCTTAGTGATACCAGGGTGTATTGAGAAATTGGAACTTTTAGTAGCATCCAACAATTCCCTATTTAGATCAGGTATATTAGGAATAGAAAGTATCTTCCCAAATTTCAATTTTCCATCTTCATACACAAATTCACTCAACCTCTCATCACTCACAGCATTAATCTTCTTTTGAAATTCACCATCATCGGCCTGAGAACTCTTAATCGTTTCTAGTAATGATGCTTTTTCATCCATTTAAAAAAGTATCAATGTTTCACCTTCAAATTTTATTCCCATATCCAACTTTACAAGATCCCTGAAAATTGGATCCCTTTAAACTCTCATTATGATCAAAACTCCATGATCATTTCTGCTCAAAGTATCTGCAACCTTATTTTCCTTCCCGGGGTGGTAGTGTATCATGCAATCATAATCTTTGAGTAGTTCAATCCATCACCTTTGTCTCATGTTGAGTTATTTCGGTGAATATATATACTTAAAACTCTTTTGATGGGTATATATCTCACATTTATCACCTTTGAGATAATGTCTCCATATCATCAAAGAAAATATTATAGTAGCTAACTCAAGATCATGAGTAGGATTGTATTGCTCATGAATTTTCAGCTGTCGTGATGCATAAAAAACCCCTATCATTCTGCATTATGACACAACCAAGTCCTTTCATTGATTCATCACTATAAATAACAAACTCATAATTCCCTAATGGTAGAGTCAATATAGGAGAATTGAATAATATTATCTTTAGTTATTCAAAACATTCGTCACACTCTTTTGTCCAAATAAATTTAACCCCTTTACATGTGAGATTCATTAATGGATTAGCCAATCGGGAAAAATTCTGGATGAAACGCTGATAATAACCTGCTAAACCAATAAAACATCATACCTTAGTTATACTCATCGGTGATGGCCATTCTTAGATTTCCTTGGTCTTAGAAGGATCAATGAAAATTTCATCCATAGAGACAATATGGCCAAAAAAATATCTAGAAGCACGAATTCACAATTTCTAAACTGCCCTTATAATTCATGTCTTCTAAGAGTCTTCAGGATATTTCACAAGTTATTTCATAATCTTCGTAGATTTTTGAGTAACCATGTTATGATCAATAAATACCACTACGAAATCATCGATATATTCCTTGAAAACTATCTTCATTAGATCCATTAATACGATGGGTGCATTAGTCAATCCAAAAGGAATTACTGTAAACTCGTAATGCACGTACCTGGTTCAAAATTTTGTCTTCTGAATTCCTTCCTTCTTCATAAAAAACTTATGGTGTCCAGATCAAAGGTAAATCTTGGAAAAGTATTGAGCTCCATGCAGTTGGTCAAATAAATAATCAATGTGAGGTAGGGGATAATTGTTCATTATTTTTATATCATTGATTTCCCTGTAGTCAATAAATAACATCATAGATCCATCTTTTATCTTAACAAAAAGAAAAGGGGCTCCACATGGAGAAACACTAGGGTGAATAAATACCTTATTACTCAATTCCTTTCATTTTTTATTTAGTTCAACTAATTCTACAGTGGCCATTCTATAAGGGGTCTTCGATATAGGCCTTCAACCAAGAATTAAATCAATGGAAAACTAAAATTCTCATTATAGAGGATTTCCAGGTAAATCCTCTTGAAAAACATCAACATATTCCTTCACAAAAGGCACATCCTCTATTTCAACATTCCTTTCCTCACCCACAATTTTTTCATTCTCTTATTCCCCAATAATTGAATTTAGTTGAGCTACTGGGGGGTATCTAGATAAGAATTAGGGGGTGACGATTCTGCTCTAAAGATAAGGTGTTCCTTATTATCATCATCAAAAATTGTAACCTCATTCTTCTTACAATAAATTTTCGCATAATAGTATAAAATAAAATCTATACCAATGATTATATCAAACTCAATCATATGTATGATGATGATATCAGCAGATAAAGAACATTTATAGGCTCTAATTGGAACTAATTCATAGAACATTGTAGCAATGACACTTCCCTTATAAGTTTTAACAGAAAACTCCACTTCTAAATCGAATTGGAAATTGCTAATTTTCATAGAAAACTGAAAAGATATGAAACAATGCAATGATCCAAATGAAATAGATCATTTGATAAACTTGAGGAAACCACTAAATTACCTGGCACCACATCTTTCGGAGCTTCTACCACAATAGTACTGATAACATAATCCTGGCCTTGATCCCTTGGCCTTTTCTAAGATAAGTTCCCTGACGCTTAGGACATTTATTTGAATAATGTACCATCTCCCTACAATTGAGGAATTGAACATCAGTAGATTCTTTATTCCCCCTTCAGTCACGAGCTTGGTGGCCTTTTCACCACTCTATAACAGACTCCCATTCTCTTCAGGAAAGTATCGGGGTGTTTCCTCCCACATTTACTGTAGGATAGATATTTGACTTTTCCCGTCTTCCCCTTATTTCCATTTCAAGAGTGATCCACAGATCATTTATTCTCTTGATTTTCTTTAAAGTCGTAAGACTTATATAATTACTTTTCTGTCTCGATAGCACATGAGACAATATCTTCGTACGATGAGAAGGATGGTGAGACTACCTCTCGACAGAGAAATTGTTTTAACCGATCAAATAAACGATAAATATTACTTCTAGGATTATGTATATAATCTACTACTTACTTCGCTAACCATGTAAAGTTAGACTCATAGTTTGTAAAATTATCTTCCTTTTTTTCCATAGACTCAGAAATTGTATTTCCATATCCGCTTGATGGTCATGAGGAATGTATTTTTCCAAGAAAATATCTTTAAACTCCCTCCATTCCATATTTCAAATTCATCATCTTCCTTCGTGTTTTGAATCAATTACCCCCATTGATCAGCATCTCCAGTGGTGTAGTAAACTTCCATGATAAAATTTTCCCTTTTTCTACTCCCCAAGGTGTGAAATATTTTTTCTATGGAATTTATACATTACTCAGCTACTAGTGGATTTGTACCCCCATTGAATGATGGTGGTTTTTTTCTCATGAAGCGATCTAGAATTGATCCTCCACATTATGGATTAGGGTGATCCATACGGGTAAGGTTATTATTCATAACCTGAGTGAGTTGTCCCAGTATGGTGACTATCTGATCCATTCTAGTTGCATCACCAGCTCCATTATAATTATCTTGAGAAGAAAGGCAATTCCTACATGGAGTGCATGTATTGATACGGTTTCCATTTCTTCCACTAGGCGCCATTTATAAACAATTTCATACACTAAATTAGTTTATGAATCACAATACATAAATCCAAATATGTAAAACACCAAAAATAAATTGAATAGTTTATGGATATAATCCATAATCATACAGAAAATACCGCTCAAACTAGATCTCATATTTTGGATACCTTTCCCATCTTCGCAACATTACTTTTCCTAAAGCTTCACATGGCACCGAAGGAGGAGAAGAAGCCTGCAGAGAAGAAGCCGGTGGAAGAGAAGAAGTTCAAGGAGAAGAAGACTGCTTCTGAGAAGTAGCCGGCTAAGGATGGAATGAAGCTTCCCAAGACTGCCGCGTCGGCTGACAAGAAGAAGAAACGTATTAAGAAGTGCATTGAGACTTAGAATATCTACATCGTCAAGGATCTTAAGCAGGTTCACCCCGACATCAGGATCTCTGGAAAGGTGATGGGGATTATGAATATCTTTATAAATGAAATCTTCAAGAAGCTTTCTCAGGATTCCTCCTGTCTTTCCCATTACAACAAGAAGCCGACCATCAGGTCTCAGGAGATGCAAACGGCAGTTCGGCTCATTCTCCCCGGTGAATTGGAGAACCATGACATATCTGAGGGCACAAAGGCTGCCATGAAGTTCACATGTTCTTAAGATATGGATCTTTAATTTGACATCGTTTAGGTCATGTTTTTTGTGTTTTCAGAAATTTGTTTCCAGGGCTGTTTCTATGGTGTTTTGTGGTGAAATAGTGTTTTAAGCTGTTTCATTGGGTTTCTTGTGAAATTGATTATGTTATGTTATAAATAAAATGTTTTCTTTGAGGAAGTATATACTCATAAACCCTTCATAAATGTTTGTAATGAAAATGTGAATTAGCATAAGCATATCCCCCGGGAGTGTCGTAACCAAGAGTGTAGCAAGGCCCGTTGTCATGCACCAGTTCCCGTTTGAGTCTAGATCAAATCTGTGTTTTGGGGTTTTACCCCTAAGTACATCTGTTCTAGAGCCGCCCCTACCTGCTCGTATCTAGACAGTGATTTATTGCTCCAAAAACTCAAAAAAATATCTACAATAACACAATTCTAGGAAGTTCATCTATATTAATCCTCAATGTCTATCTTAGGGCTATGTGCTATAATCAGAGTTTAAATATAGCTTCTGGGGATTGTACTAAACATCCTCTAATACCAACTATAACACTCCGACCATAGTTACAAAGAGTCAGTGCATTATTACATAACATTGGTATGACCACAAAATATCATTTCTCTAAATACCGATTAGTTCAGTAGCCTTAGAATCACTATATACATTTATAAGGTTTACATTACATCATAAAGTGAAAAAATACAACAACATCTTATATCCATAGAGCACACTCATATACCATCATACTATCCCGGTAGGTCATTAATAAAATACTTCTTCACATTCTGGGAAAAATAAAACATAGAAATGGGTGAGCTCAGATGCCCAGTAAGGATAAAAATATAGAGGAAACTTTCATAAATAAGAATAAACATTTAATTCAATGTATAACTAAAAAAAGCCTTTTAAACTTTAATTACATCATAATATGGTAGAAATAAAATCATATAATGCAATTTATTTATTATCATGGATATTCTACTAATCGAATAATCACATGAAATTTCAATATCCACCATCATAATGATGAAATGCATAATGCCAGAATATCATAACCACATAGTCAAGGCCTTTTGCCAAGACTAAAAATAAGATTTTGTCAAGGTCATTTTCCAAGACACTAGTTTGTCTCATGAGACCTATTGATGCATCGGGGAGCTATAGCGGGCTCCAACCGTCACTTATTAAGTCCAATGCATTCCTCATATGAACAGGTTTAAACATAACATAAACATTCATATTAAAACTATCATACAAAATTTCAATACATTCTCCATAAACCATGAATGGTATAAAAATAACACATCCACAGTCAAACATATCATGATGCCTTCAATACTATATGGAATTTTTGTATCATAATAAATCAACTTCAAATAATCTTAAAATCCATCAAAGGATGTTTACATAGATGAAATCAAAACTATTTGAGATAAATATCTATTTTTTTGAAATCATTTAAAAGGCACATAATTAAACTATTTACATTGTAAATATTCTTATAATATTGTAAGGGAATCTTCGACAATTTTATAATGGCGTTAAATAGCCGCACTCTCCGTATAAGTTAAAAAAGTCATTCTTACAATAATTCTATCGAAAAGGTCAAAATGATCTTATTTGGAAAATGATGGAAATATTCCTTTATAAACATCTTATAAAATTCAAAAAAGGGTATAAATGACTTTAACCAATAGTCTATAAAATAGGAAGAATGTTTTTAAATTCATTTTAAATAACATGGATGTGGATGATAAAGATGTCCCCTTCAATAATTACATAAAAACAACCTTGGATAATAAAAACATTGTGAAATTAACCCTTACCTTGTAATTTTCCTTGGTCAAGTGTTGGTTAAGCTAGTGTATAATGGTTAAATAATTGTTGTTAAATTATACAAGAATCATATACATTAATATGATATCTTATATGATATGTTAACATTTCATTCTTAATAATATCTTAGTATTATCGTTGTTTCGGGTGTTAACTGATTCGTTTTCCTTTATATAATTTTTTACATAAGACATGTTTGTTATGGATAGGTTTTATCTTATTCATATACAGAATGATATCATGTCCATAAACATTAATTTCAATTATAAAATGTGAAATATACTTTAATTGATATGATGGGGAATGAATCTCATCACATTCGTGGAGACGGTAGTCCGTACGTACGCACGTATGGTGACTAATCAATTAAGAAATGGATAGAATACTATATATGGTTGTACCATATTTATAATAACATTTTTTTATATAGAATGTACTAGAGTTATATTTTATAATGGAAATAACAATGTATGAAGATGTGGAATAAGAAAAGAACTTGAAAGAGGGTGTTGAAAACATTACATTGTTTTCGGGATCTTCCTTTTGATTTGATCAAAATGGATCCTTTGGATGGCTTTCTGATCAAACCAAGGCATCTAGGGTGATGTTAGGGAAGTTGAAAGAATAATTGGGCAGGGGTTGGCGGATCCCAAAAGCTATGATTGTCTGAATTTGAGATAAGGGGGAGTTCCCTTTTATAAGAGGGATGAGGGACACCTTAGAAAAAACATAAAATATTATTTTATTATAAATTCATATTCGGTTTTTAATGGATCAAAAGTGACTTATTTCTAGGATAACGTGGGGATGGGTCTAAATAATTTCAACCAATATATTTTAGATAGGTTTGGGTCACTATATTAACATTATCATTTATATTTAACTCTTAGATAAATAATTTACCATTTACCATGTCTCTTTGTATTTTTATATTATAGGGTTAATAAACATAACATAACAAGACAAGATAACCCAAAGTAGTTAATTATTAATATATATAACCTTATATATGTAATTTTGGCTGATCCTCATAATTTTAAGAATATAATATCAATTAATAATATAATATTTGTTTTAGATACACCTATATGTCAATTTTGACACTATATAATAATTGATTTTTGTTAAAGTTATAACAACTTTATTATTTCTAACTAAATTCATTTAATCAATACTTATATGTAAGAGTAACCTAGAAAATTAGTGGAATTCATAAAAAGTCTCAAATTACAATTAATTGGAAATTTATAATATCAACTATTTTAATATTTCATTAATTTGATAATTAATGCATCACCATTATGTCATAAATAAATTAAATTATTTAATGTCTAAAAATTAAAAATAAAATACCATTATGTAGGAAATCTTTTTATCCTTATAATTAATATTTATAATCGAATATAAATTATGAATAACCCTATATTAAATATTTTGTAATTATTAAACTTTGATTTTAACTCTTTAAAATATTCTTTGAATTAAATAATAATAAAAGCCCTAGTCTAATCCATGTGGACCAAAGAGGTTCATATTTTATTCATGTGTTTGTTTTTGGTCTAATTATACTTATCCAATAGAATTATGACATGTGTTAGGGTAATAAAAATATAATTTTTACCCTTAATTACCCTATTTACATTTAACCATGTTAAATAAAAGTAAAAAGTTACTATTCCAAAAAAAATTATTTTTATCTTATTAAACTACATTTTACTCCTTCATATTAACCATGGCTATCGGATTTTAGAAATTTCACTCAGAGAAGTGGTAAAATTTAGTTTTATGTGAATTTTCACATTCCCTTAGGAGGTGGGTAATAGGCGGTGAACAGTTCAATAAAATTTTAATATATCTTAAATTATTCTAAACTAACTCCAAAGAATTACAATGAAAATATATAGGCATTATGTATCTATTTTGACATTAATTGAATTTAGAAAAATGATTACTTAAATAAAAATTTGGTTTTAAACTATAACTCGTTGTTTTTTCACAATTCATAAAAAATTGAATGTTTTCAAAAAAAATTCAAAACATTCACCCTAAGCTATTTTCGATATTTCGAATCCAAAAATGAAGTCCATTTTGAAAGATAAAATTTATAAAATTTATAAAATTTCAAAAAGTTAGTATTATTAATCATAATGGCTAGTTTGATTGGTTGTGGTGTGGGTTATAACTCGAAGTTGCGTACAATACATGGTACTATATTATTCAAAGAGAAGTGTATCGTGGAATCCTGGGTTGTTAAAAAAATTGCATTGACTACTATTTGTAATTGTATGTAATAATACAATATTTTTGATAAATATGGAAGGTAAAATGAAACTTCATTACTTTTCTTTATGTCCTAAGGTACATATTATAGTAGTAATACTTATATTTGTAATTATAATTGTTATGAATATTAACAACCTAATATGTAAGTATAAATTGTGAAAATGAAAAATGAAAACATATGTTATGGGAATTTCAATTTTGTATAAAAAAACTAAATGAAGAAAATAATGAGATTACTAAATAAAATAATTTATTTACTCAAGATAATAATGTGTTAAAAATATAGATTCTTCTCCAAATGAAAATTTTAAAGTGATTAATATTTTCACAATCTGATAATGAAAAAAATGGAAAACGAAATCGGAAGTTTAAATGAAAACTTAAAACCATTTATTCATTAAAAAAGGTGTATGGTAAAATAATTACATTTATGAAACCAAATATATATAAAAATTAATTGGGATATAGTAAAAGTACATAATATAATTAAAAATTCAATTTTTAAAAGATATAAAGAAAGTATTCCAAATATTACATGTTTTAAATGTTCTATGAAAATAAATTATTTTAATAGGTGTTAATTAAGGTTTCCTCAATACCATGGTTATAAAAATTCCTTTATTTTCATGAATTTATCTTCTAGAGTACCCATGAATACTTCTATTAAATATATCTGGTTATCAAATAGTTCTTATCCTCACCAAATGGGACCCAGTAATGATAGGTTTGAGAAGAATTTTTTGAATAAGTATTATTACATTGAATAAATCATTTAGAGTATGAAATATACAGTGTAAATGGATTGTGGTCACTTCATAAATATGAATTCATATCCATAAAAATATTTATCTTATAATAAATGTGATGCTGGCTCTATGAAAATAAATGATAACTAAATTGGTAATGATACGTGATTTAGAGAAGTAGGTATCTCTAATTTTTTTTTAATTTATAAATAATAATTTATTGGGGTTTAAAAATTATCATCAATAGTATTTATAAATTTTGAGATGATGGAATGAGTGTTAAATTAAAATATATTTTATTCACAGTTTGTATAAATGGAATTGTAATATTTTATTCAAATAAGTAATAGAATTTTTATTTTTTTTAATTAAGTATGAAACATGTATATTATCTAATTTCTGTAAAAATGGTTGATATATTATTGAATCAGTGGCCTGGACTTGTTATATTTTGGGTTCAACATAAAATATCTAAGAAATTCATTGTACATCAACTTCCAAGTTTGAAATTATGTATGAATTTTAATAATTATATATATTTAAAAATAAATCATCATAAGATTATATTTAGATTACATTATAAAGTTATAGGTTATTGACCATTAGAATTATTTCATGTTGAATTAATTTTTCAAATGTATTTTAATAGTTTTTGAAGTAAGTAAAATTTTAGAATAATTTTTTTTTAGTTGATTCACGTAGATTAAAATTACGTCTCTTAAAGGTGAAACATAGACTATATATATTGTTTGTTTGATATGGGAAAAAAGAGGTTATTTAATTAATTGTAATAGATTTATAAGGGTGGAGAATTTTAAAATTCTAATTTTGAATTTTTTATTAAAAAATTGTTAGTATAATAAAATTAACTCGTATCATTTTTACAGTAAATGAAAAAAATTTAGATGAATCCTTTTTTGTTAAATTGGATGATGATAATTTGAAATAGAATTATATTTCTGAAAATTTTAAAGATTATTTAAATTATTGTGATGAAAATATTCTATATGATTATATTATTTTGGGGATGGTATCACTCCTTGTCATTATATTATCATGTCTTGGGAGTTTCATAAATACCCCATTGTTTGTAATTTTTTTGCTAATGTTTATTTTTGAAAAAAAAATAATAACTTTTGGTTGGATTTTTTATATAAAAAAATTCCTCTAATTGGATTCCTAATGATACATTTGATGCTATGAATTGTGATAATTGGATTAATCATATTGTAATATAAACATAATAAAATTTATAGAAATCATTATGGGATATTTGTTGAACCCCCTATAGATATTCATGATATTATAACTAAAAGAGGTTTTTAATGAAAAAAAACATATTATTATGTTAAAATTATTAAGCATAAAAAATACTTATATATTGTAACTTCCCAACCCATGTTCTATATATCAGATCCATGAGCTAGTTTTTCACATGAACTCAAGCTTGCCTCTATATATTCCAAAGGATTCGGACATATAGTAATGGTCAAATATCTATAACATGGGGAGAGTATAACCAGTTTATAAAAGAATCGAAAAAGTGGAAATAATTAATTATTACCAAATGATATAAATACTAACTGAACAAAACTAGTTTAACATGATGAACAAGATTATAATCTAGTATCCAAAAAAATATTAGGTATTCCATAAAAAATTGATTCAATTTCAAATAAAAACCCAAAAGATTGAAACACTGACAATCCCAACCAGATCATGTTAACTTGTCTAGTTCTATCGTCCCTACATCACCCTAACACATCCTTCTAACATAGTTCCCTTGATGTTTTTGTTTCCAACAAACATTATGCCTATTCGGGTACCGGTTTGGAAGCTTAAGAAGGGTGTGAGTACAACTCAGTAGGACACCATCATCAGAGACTAAAACAATATCTAGTTAATAATAGTGTATTCATTTGTATTTAGAGTAAATTAAAATGCATAAATTAAACACTCTTCACATTTATATATTCTGTAATTAACCACATAATATCATGGGTTCACAAAGACACTAAATACATAAATATCTAGTTTGGACCATGCTAGAGTCTAAACAATCCCCATGGTTTATCACATATTAGATACAGAATCAGAATTCATTATCTCATGGCCTTTAATTGCAATTTTTATTTCAATTAAAATCATTATCAATTTTAGCGATAGTTCAATCCCATTCTCATGGTAATAAAAAGGTTCATCTATCACCCCATGGGTATTCGGAGAATCATTCCTTATCTCACAGACCATGGGTATTTGGAGCATCATCCCATCTCCCATATAATTAAATTCTCATGCATGAATATGGGTCCAAAATATCATGGCTATTTCAATTTGTGAATTTTCGGTGTTAGGACTTATTCGACACCATATTTCTCAATGAATCACATATATCACATTTAAAATGGTTAATCATCATTATCCCCATTATCAATATTTTCCATCATGTAAGACCATTTAAATTAATAATCCAAAAAGAATAATTACATAAATCACATAGAATAATATGATCAATTCACCATTAAAACAATTAATCAATACCCACTAACAACTCATGGTTAAGGAGTACCGACCTTAATTACCATTAATAAATCAACTCAACATTATATTAATCAATCAATTATAAATTCACATCAATTTATAAATTTCAAAACCCCGTTATCCTATAAATTTCATAATCAAAAAATTATCCATTTGAAATTACCCCAAATTCGACCCAATCCATTCACAGGTAGAAATTTAATTTAATAAATATATTATTAAATGAAGAATCCCAATAAAGGAAATTTAAATTTCAAAATTACATAGATATAATTTAATTAATAGTGTTGGAATTAAAATTTCTACAACCTACCCTATGACCATTGATGGAAAATATCCTATGGAAATCCCCAAATTGAAGATAAATTTTTAATTTAACATGTAACCCCCCAAGATTTCATAATATGGTATCTCTTTAAATTAATTCAATAGCTTGCGCCACACACAACACCGAGTTTGAGTGCACCACGGCTTTCAAAACTAGACGTTCAAAAAGAAATTTTGAATATTATTAACCAAATAATGAATTTTATATACACCATATAATTTTAACATCCATAATATGTGTTTTTAGAAATTATATAAGAACAAATTCAATTTTTCAGATAAAAGAAATGATATTCAGAATAATGTAATTTTACTACCTTTTAATGGAGAACCCTATATAAATCTAGTTTGTGTCCCGTTAATGTGATCTATTTGACCAAATAATATTCTTTTTTAGAATTGGGACTTCTAAATTTATTTTAGGTAAATTCTTTAGTCTTTTTCAGATACAGATCATTTTTAATGAAGAGTTAAAAATACTGCATTTTAATTCAAATCAGCCTTTTCATATATTTTAACTATATAGTTATATTGTTATTCTATTTGGTTATAAAAATTAATTATATTATATTTTTATCCATTAATACAATGTCGGTCATTATAATTAGTCTCTCATTTAAATTGGAAATCAACAAATTTCAATATTTTGATAGTTTTTACTTTATAAAAAACCTGATTTTTGGTTTCTACAACAAAATTTAATTTTAAATTAATAGATGAAAAATCTATATTTTTTATTTTTTAAAATAGAATTCATTTTTAATTCAAAATATCATAATTTTCATAGGGTGAAGTTTTTGTATTTTTCGAAAAACATTCAATTTTTGAAATATAGTAAAAAACACTTCATTATTCTTTAAAAACAACTATTTATTTAAATAATTAATTAATTTATTGAAAATTATTTTAAATAAAAAAATGAATATAATACCTATATATGTTATTTATAATTCTTTGATTTCATTTTATAATAAAATTAGATGTATAAATTTTCATTGAACATTTTAACGTCTTTTACCCGCCTTCTAGGAATGTAAGAAAATTTTCATAAAACATAATTTTACCTCTTCAATGAATTGAATTTCAAAATTTTGAGAGACATGGTTGACATCAATAAGTAAAATTTTGTTCAATAGGATATTTTTTTGTGAATAGTAACTTATAAATTTTATTTAACACGATTTAAATTAAATAGGACAATTAAATGTAAAAATGATATTATAATTTCCCTAAAACATTTCCTAATTATATTGGAAAATTATTTTCGACCAAAATAAACTGTAGGAATAAAATATGAACCTCCTTTATCCACTCGGAATAGATTTGACCATTTATTATTATTTTATTTAAAGAACGGTTAAAAGTGTATAATTCAATGTTTAATAACTTAACCATTTTTAATATAGGGATAAAAATAAGATAAATTAGACAATAAAAATTAATTAGAAAGATAAATAGATTCCTGACATAATATTATTTTATTTATAATTTTTAGACACCAAAGAATAAAATTTATTTATGACACAATAATGATGCAGTAATTTCATTATTAATGAAAGATTTAAATAAATTAAATTATAAATATTAAAATAAATATAATTTGTAGGTTTGGATTCCATCCATGAATTTTATTGATTAATATGACATGTTAGGGTATATTCAATTAATTTTTCTCTAAGAAATACTGTTGGTATATCTTTCACAAAAACCAAATAATAAATAGTGTCAAAATTGATATAAATGAGTTTTTAAAAAAAATATTAGACTCTTAAAAGAATTAATATTCCTAAAAATTTATGGTTCTGCAAAAGGACATATTTAATGATACATATTTCATTAATTAACCACTTGTGGTTCTCTTGTCATTAATGTTATGTTTATAAACGGTTTATTATAATAATACAAGTGGACATGGTAAAAGTTAATTTATTTAACTATGAGTTAAATCTAAAATATAGTATTAATACGGTGACATAATCTTTTTTAAATCCTCTTAGATGAAAGGATTTAGACACATACTCACCTTATAATCTAAATAAATCAATTTGGTGTCATTAATATCCGAAATTTATTTTATTATAAAAAATTATTTCAAACGGTTCCTAAAGATGCCCTCACCTCTCTTATAAAAATGTACTTCCCTTTCTCTCAAAATCATACCACCAAATAAATTTGGTATGGAAAAACCCTACCCAAATATACTCCCAACATCAATCACTTCATCATAGAGAAATTTACTTGAGAAAAAAGGCAACATATGGAGCCATTTTTTCAAATCAAAAGGAAACACCTAAAGAAGTGGTAATTATTTTGTCACCTCTTTCAATGTTCTTTTCTTTTTCCACTTTCTCTTTCATTATTATTTACATACCTAAATAATACCTAAAATACCTTCTACAAACTATGATTTTATTGTAAATATGGTAAATCTATATTCATTATTCTATCATTCATATGATTGATAATGTCACAATGTGTGTGTACGTAAGACTTACCGTATCCATGTCGTGGTGTAATTTTTTTTAACACTATGAAATTTGGATGCATATAATGATGAGTAATATTTATATAAATAATAAAAATAACATACTAATTTGTATTGAAAATTAATAAAATATCCACTTCAATACCTTTAAATCATTATGGAAATGATATCATTTCTCGTTTGTACGTACGGATTAGCCTCTCCATGATGCGATGAAATTGGTTTTCACGTTCACAATTCAATGATATTTATAAAAATATATATTATTATTATGTAATATATGACATTATAATTCTACTTGAGAGATATATTTATATATATGTGTGTATGTACTTACATATATCATATTAACTTACTTTTGTTCAATACGATATGAAAACGGAAATATCATTTATGTGTACATGCGGCCTACCGTCTCCATAAACGGTGTTCTCCATTTCAAATATATTTGATATGTAAATAATATTTAATATTCTGGAAGTATTTAAATCATTATATAAATGATACTATCCTGAATAACAATTTAAAACACGTACTATAAATAAAGCGATTGTTAGGTGAAATGTTAATTATACCTGAATATCATTATTAAATGGGTTTTATAATGTCATAAATAAATCATGTCTGAAAAAATCAATATTAATATGGTACTAGAAGAATTTAATGACATTCTATGGTAATTGTACATGTGGATAAGCATACCCTCCACCAAAGTAAAGTGCAAGTTAAGGGTAAATTCCTCAATATCACTATTATTCGAGATAGTTTATGTGTAAGTATTTTCTAAGAAATAATTATTATCCATGTCAATGTTTCATAAATGACTTTTAAAAATGATTCTTTTATGGTACTCTATAACTAAAAAATTATTTTAAATGTTTTAAAATTTTATTCTTCTAAATCTATCTCATTAATGTGCAATTTTTCAAAATGGTTTTAAGGATTTATTTATATGGAATTAATTATTTTAATTTGTTAATTCCATTGAAAAATTTCAAAGTGGTATGGGAAAATTTGATTAAAAAATAACTTTTAAATGACTTCAATTAGAAAAGTGGGACTTTTAATTTATTTCAAAAAAGGGATATTTATCTCAAAACATTTTACTGATCATCTATAACTATGTCCACATCCTTTTCTGGATATTATTCTTCATTATGGTTGATTTATTATAATTCAATATTCCATATTTTATTTAATGGGTCATGATTTGTCTGACTATGTTTGTGGTATTTTTATACCAAAAATGGTTTATTGTTTATTTATTGACATTTCATATACCAGTTTTAATACGAATATTTATGTTATGTTTCAATATTTTCATATGTGGAATAATGTGGAATTACTAAGTGACGAGTGGGGCCTCATATATCCCATCGACGCATCATTAGGTCTCTTGAGACAAATTAGTTTATGGGAATAATCCCTTGAAAAAAAAAATTATTTGTAGTCTTGGATGAGGCCTAGACTATTTTGTAATGATGTCAGGCGTTAGGCATTCCCTCATTAAGAAATTAATTTTTAAAACTGATTATTTGGCTAATCGAATATACATAGGAATTTTTATATGTTAATGTTTGATTTATTTTCTTCATATTATTTTCATGTTTATATTTAAAAAGGTTTTTGTTTTTATTTCACCTCCTTCCTTAAAAATTTATATCTTTTCCTAAATTATTTATCCATTCTGATCATCTGATCTCTCCCCATTATTATGTTTTATTATCTCAGGATTCCAAGAAGTTTGTTGTGATTATTATGTAATGTTAAGATAAAAGTTATAATGGATCTCTCAAAGGATTATTTATGTTGTGTTTTAGGTTTGAATGTGTAATGTAACATTCTTGTAAGTAATCTATTTTTCAAGACTGCTAAACTGATCGGTCTTTCGAGAATTGATTCCTTATAATCATGACAATGTATTAAAATAATGCACCAGATCCAAGATTCTAGGGTCGTGGATTTATTATTTGTATCATATGAAGTTTATATATAACCTTGGAATCTAGATTTAGATAAACTCTGAATAGAGAAAATTACCCTATGATAATGACTGATGATTGGTGTAGAAGAACATCCAATAATGTTGGTAATGTAGTGATTTTGTCAGTTTTCTGAGCGATACATCTGTGTCTGGATACGAGAAGGATGAGGCGGCTCTGGCATAAATGTAAATAAGAGTGGAAACTCCGAAAAGGAGTTTCGGGCTTGACCCATGGTATCCAGGTATACGACAACAAACCTTGTTGCACTCTTGGTTACGACACTCCTAAGGTTTATTCTAAGGATAATTCACATTTTATTTAAAAAACATTATGATGGATTTATGAGTAAATACATTCTCAAAGAAAATATTTTTTTAATAGGGATTATATGCATATATTGTTAAATTTATTTTATTTATTTTACAAGTTTGGAATTATGCATTTTGATTCATAAACTAACCTAGTGTATTCCATTGTTTAGAAATGTTTCCCAGTAGAATGAATGGGAACTCCAGTAATACACATGATCCAAAGAGTAAGAAGGATCACATCATTCATTGTTTAAAGACAACAATTAGAGAGGAAATTGTCTCCCACATATTCTCATCGTATAAGGAAATAGTATCATGTGTTAATAAGATATGTAATTAATTTTATGAGTCCTACTCCATTGAAGGGTTTCCAGATAAGAAATGGATTGTATAGAGAAAGATGGATAAATGGAAGAAGGGATAGAAGGTTTTTCCCATATCTGATATCTTTGGAAAGAATCGCCTTGGTAAATTGATGAAGGGAATTGGAGTTTTTTATAAATGTGGAGAAAAAGAACACCATGTACGTTATTTAAAGGGTATGAAATATGTTTAAAATGTACAATGCCTCATCAGCAATGAGTTGTGGCACTACTCGAATCAATGTACTAATTATCAGAGTATCCCCAAATGATTCTATTAGATAATAATTATGTTATGAGACTACCATAGATTAAGAGGAATTACAACTATTATTATGTTGTTTTTAAATAATTTTTTCATTTCTGTGTTGTATCGATGATATACTGGTTATAAGAATTATGTAAATAAATAAGGATTTTACTCCATTGCTATTTTATTGAGGATTTGTGATTATATGTTACTATTAAAAGTGACTCAACAATTGGATAAATGTTTTGGAAAATACATGGTTGATGTAAAGATAAACCTTAATATGGTTCGGATACTGAGGTAGTGATTTTGTAATAAGATATGGTTTATTTGGATAAATTATATTGGATATTCCTTACTACCTTGCAACTGAAAAATGGTGTGTGTTTTTGAATATATTTGGAGTATTAAAAAAAAATTATATAAGAAATATATATAGTATTATATTAGTAATAAGAGAGAAAAAATGTAACCAATAAGGTTTTATGGTAATTCATGTTGTTACCACATTATAAGAGAATACATGATGAATGTACTCACAGGTTATTATGTGGAAAAAAGTGATCTTCATTATGTTATGTTGACCATCATTTAGAAATTTTGGATTATTACATTGGAAACAAATATTTTGGAAAAGTATATTGGATATAATGGATTAGGATGGACATCAGATACAATGGTTTAAGGTTAATGCATTTCATTAGATTATTTTTAGATTTTTTTATAAAATGGACAACCTGATGGTCGGGAGACAAACTGTCGGATCATGCAAGATCATGAGGCTTGAACCCGCAACCGAAGGGTGACAAGGGTGCATCGCCTACCACTGGCCTATGTGATGTCATGGTTTTTATAACGTAGTTATTTTAAATATTGTAACATATCGATTATATATTCTAATTTTGGAACTTCATACGATTAGGATAAATAGAAAATTTATGAGTTCTATTATCTTTTGAAGTGAATGATTAGTTTGTGGTATAAGTTAGTTAAAGGATGAAACTATACAGGTCATGTATTCTATTTTTGATATTCGATGATGAAAATTAATTCATAAACATTAGAGAAATGATCTTAAAAAAATGTGTCTTCTTAATACCTTATATTTTGTTGAACAAATGATTTTTTAAGTCATCATAGATTTATGGCTTTCAGGCCCTCAATAATCCATTTATTGTTCACTTGTTTTTGATTTATGACCTCAATCACTCTATATAAATTATTACATTTTTCCTCTAATTAGGTATCTCTAATTGCCACCAATGTTCTCTTATTTGAGATCATAATTTGGTGGTGACTGTAACAACCTGAGATTTTATGAGAAGTATTATTTTTAGTGTATTTGATGTCTTGTGTTATATTCTACACCATGATTTTAGTGCTCTATATGGAACATCGTATTAGCTTGCATTATACGCAACACTATTCTTGGAATGTGTTAGACACAATTTCAAGTTCGTTTGATTTAATTTATTCTAAGAAACATTGACTGTATTTATATATATATTCAAAATATAAATGAAATATGGATGGATTATATTATACATAACAAAAAAAGAATCATGCACTACATGCAAGCCTGACATGGCTTTCATTACACCCAATCATGACCTTCCTCGATAGCGTGTGTTGTACGCAATACTGAGTTTCACTAAATAACGATAGGTTATTAAAATATTATTTAAACTAGCCATTATGAACAGTAATACACACTTTTCGAAATTTTATAAATTTTATCATTCAAATTTGAATTTATTTTTGGATTTGGAATATCGAAATTAGCCTAGGGTGAATTTTTGGTATTTTTCTGAAAACATTAATTTTTTGATGAATAGTGAAATCACTGAGTTATTGGTTAAAACAGACTTTTTTTAAAATAATCATTTATTATTATTTAATTTTTTTTAGTTCAAAATAGATACATAATACCTATATAAGTTCAACTTAATTCAATGGATTCATTTTATTATAATTTTAGATATATAAAATTTATATTGAACTTTTTACCGTCTTTTAACCACCTCTTATGAGAATCTGCAAATTTACATTAAACGTAATTTTACAACTTTTGTGAGTTGAATTTTAAAAATACGAGAGACATGGTTATTATTAAGGAGTAAAATGTGGTTCAGTAAGATAAAAATAATTTTTGGTGAATAGTAACTTTTGTACTTTTATTTACCACAGTTAAAATTAAATAGGTTAATTAATGGTAAAAATGGTATTATTATTACCCTAACACATGTCCTAATTCTATTGGATAAGTATAATTAGACCAAAAAAACTATGGAATAATATATGAACCTCTTTGGTCCACTTGGATTAGATTAGGAAACTTATTAATATTTTATTTAAAGAATAGTTAAAAGAGTAAAAATCAAGGTTTAATAATAAAAACATTTCTAATATAGGGTTATACATTAGATAAATTTGACTATAAATATTAATAACAATGGTAAAAAGATTTCATACATAATGGTATTTTATTTATATTTTTTAGAAATTAAATAATGTAATTTATTTAATATGCAATGATGATGCAGTAATTACCTTATTAATGAAATATTATCATAATTGATATTATAAATACACAAATAAATGTAATTTGAGACTTTTTATTAATAAAACTAATTTTATAGGTTAATATAACATATTATACTTGGTTAGATGAATTTTTTTCGAAGTAATAATGTTGTAATGAATTTAGAAAAAACAAAAAACCAAATAGTGTCAAAATTGACATAAAAGTGTTTTTTAAACAAAACATTATATTATTAATTGATATAATGGTCCTAAAAATATTAGGTTCAGAAAAAAGACTTATATAATATTATTTATGACATTAATTAACCCAATTAGAGTTGTATTGTTATTTTATTGTAAGTTTATTTATCATATAGTGTAAGAATTTAAGAAGACACGGTAAAAGTTAAATTATTTAACTTAGAGTTAAATCTAAATGATAATGTTAAACTGGTAACATAAACTTGTATAAAACCTACTGGTTGAGAGGATTTAAACCCATCCCCAGTCTAGACTCGAAATAAGTCACTTTGGATCCATTATAAACCGAATATTAATTTATTATAAAATAATATTTTAAGTTTTTCCTAAGGTTCCCCTCAACCCTCTTATAAAAGGGCAATCCACCTTCTCTCTAATTCTCACTTCCAGAGAAATTTGTCTTGGCCAAACCCTACCCAAATACCCTCTCAACTGTCCTCCATTCATCCAAGAGGCCTTCCTTTAGTCAAAATTCCAACCTAGGGAGACCTTTTTATCAAATAAAATCAAACAACCTGAAAACGAGGTTAATATCTCACCACCTATTTCATGTTCATTTTATCTTCCACTTCCTCCTTCTTTGTTGTTTCCATTATAAAATAATAAATCCATTATATTCTATATACTATTATGTCATTATAAAAATTTTACAACCGTATTAGTTATTTTATCCATTCTATGAATGAAAATGTCATCACATGTGCGTACGTATGGCTTACCGTTTCCACGTTGTGGTGTAGTTTGTTATTCAATCATTTCATCATTTGGATGGGTATAATAATGAGTATAAATGATATAAATAATAAATATAAAAATATAATTAATTTTTATATATTATATACCATCCAATTATATACAATTTTAAAATCAAAATAATGATATCATCGCTCGTGCGTACGTACGGACTAACGTCTCCACGAACACGATGAGATTAATTTTCCATGATTAACCATTCTTGTTTGATTAGAAAGTATATATAATAAATAATCATGAAATATATTACATAATAATTATACTGGATTTAGGTACATATATGTGTCATGTAATTAATTCAATTTAATTCAATAAGGAAGCAAAAACAGCATTCATGCGTACATACGACCGACTGTCTCCATGAACGGTGTATTTCATTCCATTTATTGATCTATCATATATTTTTATATGCTGAATATATATTATATATAAATCATGATTTAAATTCTGGAATAAAAGAAATCAGTATATATGTAATAATATCCAGAACAACATGTCAAAACACGTATGATAAATGAAACGATTTTACCCAAAACGTTGCTTTAACATGGAATTTATATAAGAACGGGTAATATAAACTCATACGTGAATCATATATGATGTCATAAATATTATTATGGTTATGTTACAAGTTAATAATATGTTTAATCCAATTATACAAGTGTCTCAGACACATATGGATGAAATTGAAACTAAGGTAAGGGATACTTTTTTCAATCTAATTTTTATCCGAGATTGCTTATACGTAAGTATTTACTTGGTTTAAATTTTTCATCCATGTCTGTAAAAATGTTTTTCATAAATTTTTTAATATTATTAAATGATTGTTTAAATTCATGTTTACCCATATTTGACTTTTAATTTTTTTATGTAAGGAATCTTTACTTTGTTTACCATATATGGTACTTTTTGAATTTTCTATTAAAATTACGAGAAGAATGTTATTTTAACCTATACATCATGAACAGAATTTTACAGTTTCGTAACGCCTTATTTTCATGAAGCATCCTATAAAATATTTCATGATTATTTTCATCAAAATTATTTTCTTTTAAAATTTCATGGAATTTTGTTAAAATAAAATGATTTTGAAGAAAAAAGGATATTTTCTTCAATAATTCATTTCATGTGTTCTATCAAAAACTATTTTCCATCTATGATGACATTATTTAGCTTGTTTATGTTTCAAGTATAATGTCTCTATTATTTATATGGTTTTATTTTTATTATGATGAAATTCAATCCATTTTTTATATGGATTATGTCACGATGAGATGATTTTTATGAAACCCATTTTATTCATTGGGTTATGATGAATGATTTATTTTTATTTTGTGGAACATGACAGAATGATTTCATTATGAGATTGGTGGGCCCACTATCTCCCTCAAATACAATGGGTAAAGATTTATATGTCATTAGATAGACAAGGATAGAATTGAATGTGAATCTGGTTCAGTAATACAGGGATAGAACATCAAGTAAACCCAGTTCAATTATGGACTTTGTCCACTATGATGGTCTTGGCAGCAATGCCTTGGCTACTATGGAAATCATAACATGTGATTAATGGTTTCCATAATTACATGTTTTATCCCCATTCTAATTTATCATGATTAATTTTCCTTTATGATCTATGCCTTACGTACTTCCAAGGTTTATTTCACAACTCAAGATCATGATTTTTAAACATTATGATCATGTTTTTAGGTTCAAATGTATATGTTTTGTTTTATTTTCTCCATGCTTACCCTTACTGAACATTTGAGCTCAGCCTTTTTTATGTTTTTCCCCAGGATATAAAGAATGGTTTTAGGTAAAAAAGGGGAAGATCTTTATGGGAGATGTTGAAGATCATTCACCATGATTAGAAGATTATGTTCCGAGTTTCCAATGACACTAAACTATTACGGTTCGTAGATGTTAGTTTTTATTATGTATTAAGTATTCTGAAAATGTAATGTAATTTCCATGTAGGTCATGTTCGGGTCTCTATAATTAGTATCAAAGGAAAGGTTTAGTAAACCTTTGGAAACCAGGATGTGAAAACTTTAGAGAAATCCCTAGAGATATTTCTATGGTATGTCTAAAGATATATCTAAGGTTAAGTGTAAGTATAGGTTATAGTCCAAGAATTATGGCAACAATCTTAGAATTAAACCTAAGATGTTATGTATTGACGAAACTTCTTCATTATTATGTAGTTTCCCTAGCATGATTTTTTCCTCTCACACTATTCATTTAAGGTTTTAGACGATGGATGGAACCCAAAGGAACCGTATTGATCAATGTAATGGACAATGAAATTATTGTCCTCATAAACAACCCAATGTTGTGGGAGATGGAATGGAAATTCTTATTGCTATACTTATAGAAGATATGTATCATTCGGGACATCCAAATGAGCAAGGAAGGGAACAATATTCTATTGAGTCCTTCATGAGGCAACGTCCACCATCTTTCAGTGGGTCTTCTGATCCACTTGTTGCTGAACAAAGGATCAGTACCATTGAAAAGATATTTTCCATACATCACATTTTGGAACATGAAAAAGTCATTCTGGATATTTACCATTTTGAAGGTGAAAAAGACCAGTGGTAGACTCTAATTAGGAACAAAAGTCCCCATGATGAAATTGAATCCATGGAATGGGATGAGTTCAAGAACTTATTTTTCAACAAGTACTTCCTTGTATTCTTCAAAAAAATATGGAAAAGGAGTTCCTTGAGATTATGCGAAAGGATGATGATTATGTTGGTATATACGAGGAAAATTTTAAAAGGATTTCAAGGTATGCATCAGGCTTTATCATACAACCTGAATGTCAAATTGATCAATTTTTCATTGGCTTAAAATCATGTCTTCGATGGGCATTAGCTATAAGAGACTTCAACAGCTACGAAGAAATTGTGTGGTGTGATATCATGGTAGAACTGTAAGTTGGTGTTACATATCCATCCCATGGTTTTGACAAAAAATGAAAGATGGAGTTCAAGGAAAAATCTCAGAACAATGGTGAAAAGAAGGTGGATGTATATTTATGCTCAATGTGTGGAAAAATGCATGGTGTAGATTGTCTAAAAGGTACTATAAAATGTTTCATGTGTGGAAAATAAGGTCATCGAGCAGCTGAGTTCCGTAGTAATGGGTAAAATGTTTATAATGATGTGAATAGAGAAAAGACTATATAGAACACCCCACCAACACATCAATGATTCTTGTGAAAGGAAATGTGGAATTATGCTAACCAATTCCCTAATACAAAGGTTGATGATGATCGATGTGAGAAAACACTTAAGGAAATGGACAACAGGATGTCACATGAGATCACTATTTGTGATGTTGAGTATGACAATGATTTTTTGGAATAATTAAGTGATTATGTAATGGGATTCCAAAATAGTGACGTGTAATCTCATTTTTAGTATCGTGGAATATTGGAATATCTATGTATTAGTTTTTTGTGGTTTTCAATAACTGTATGAAAATGTTTACCATGAAAAGGGATTGAAATATTTTTGGAATTCAAATGATATGCACATAATGAAGCGATAAAGATATAGTGAAATGTTTGATAGTATCAAAGAGCTCGTGACTGATATAAGGACAAAGTGATATCATGGTTTGAGTATATATAATTTTTAGAATTTCTTGTATGTGGAAAGAGTTAATGATTGACTGCATTCATGTTTTCACTAATGTTCAATGGGTATTCATTTTTTATGAGAATACATGATTAAGGTATTCACATGTTTGGAATGTGACCAAAAACAAGATATATATTGTGAGATATGGGGGACAACTGAAGGAATTCACATGCTCGGTAGATGACATTTCTAGTAATCAGACATAAGTATTTTCGATAAGCCTAAATGATGGAATGGATTAATTTAGAAATCATATAATATTTCTTAAGGCTATAACTTTTCTATTTTATTTCTGAAATTTTATAATAGTATAGTTTTAAAAAAAGGACAACCCGTAGGACGAGCGACAACCCGTCACGTCAGAAAAAGATGTGGGAATCGAACCCACAACTGAAGTGTGACTGGCCTTTATGGACTACCACTGGCCTACAGGAAGTCACTGGTTAGTAGAAAATAGTTTTACTTTATTAATAGGTATAATAGATGAAGTATAAGTCCATATACGATTAATCTCACCATAGATGGACTTAGGTATATTTAATTACTTTTTATAACCTTATGTTTGAGACAGATGGAATGACCTACATTTTATCACATGATCTTCTCGCACTTCACGAATGACAAATTCAACTTTATTTCATTAAGAGATGAAGTGGACATTGTTCAAGGCACGAACAACAGTGAGCTTGTACCAAAATCAAGTAAGTATTTCATTTAATTCAAAAAGTCTACAACATTAGGAAAATGATATTGAAAACCAAATATGTTTTCCTAGTTGCCTCACATCTGATGAATCATATGGTATCTTAGATCATCACAAATTTATGGCATTGTGACTGTTGGATTTTTCATAGTCATGTTCTCTACCACTCTCCATCCGAACATGATGGTAATATTTCTCTTCTATATCCATGATTCACCTATGTTCTCCTTTGTGGAAACCCATGAATGAGTTACTTTGGGTATCCATTATGTTTATAATGTTTCTTTTTAAAATTATATTTTAGTATTACTTTTTATGATGTGGGTTTCTATAAATGTAACTTTCACGTAGTAAACTATTTATAACCCCGATGAATATTGAGGGAGAAATTCATTTTAATGGGGGTATAATGTAAAACCCCGAGAATTTATGAGAAGTATTCTTTTTAATTTATTTGATCTCTTGTGTTTTATGCTACACCATCATTATCTGGCGCTATACGCAACACCGTATTAGCTTGCAGTATGCACCACACTATTCTTGGATCGTGTCACACACAATTTCATGTTCGTTTGATAGAAGTTATTCTATGCAATATTGAGTGTATATATATATAATCTATCTATAAATGAAATATGGTTAGATTCTATTATAATCAATAATAAAGGAACCTTTAACTACACGCAACCCTAACTTGGCTATCATTACACGCAATCACGACCTTCCTCGATAGTGTGTATTGTACGCAATATTGAGTTTCACTAAACAACAATATGTTATTAAAATATTATATAAACTAGCCGTTATTAATAATAATACACACTTTTTTAAATTTTATAAATTTTATCATTCAAAATGGAAGTATTTTTTGGATTTTGAATATCAAAATTATCCTAGGGTGAATTTTTTGTATTTTTCAGAAAACATACAATTTTTATGAATAGTGAAAACACTGAGTTATTGGTTAAAAGAAATATTTTATTTAAATAATCATTTAATTTTATTTAAATTTATTTTAGGTCAAAATAGATACATAATACCTATATAAGATTAATATAATAAATTTAATTCACTTAAAAATAATTTTAGATATATAAAATTTTTATTGAACTATTTATTATCTTTTACCCACCTCCTAGGAGAATCTGCAAATTTACATAAAACATAATTTTACTAATTCTATGAGTTGAATTTCAAAAATCTAAGAGACACAGTTAATATCAATGAGTAAAATGTGGTTCAATAAATTAAAAATACTTTTCGGTGAATAGTCTATTTTTTACTTTTATTTACCAAGGTCAAAGATAAATAGGGTAATTAAGGGTAAAAATGATATTATTTGTATGATAACACATGTAATAATTCAAATGGATAAGTATAATTAGACCAATAACAACCATAGGAATAAAATATGAACCACATTTGTCCACATGGATTAGATTAGGACACTTATTATTATTTTATTTAAATAAGAGTTAAAAGAGATAAAATCAACATTTAATAACTAAATCATTTTTAATATTGGTTTATAGATAAGATAGATTCGACTATAAATATTAATAAGAAAGATAAAAATATTTCCTACATAATTTTATTTTATTTATATTTTTTAGACATTAAATATTTTAATTTATTTATGACACAATGATGATGTCGTAATTACCTTATTAATGAAATATTTACATAATTGATATTATAAATACCAAAATAAATGTAATTTGTGAATTTATATGACTTAAACTAATTTTATAGGTTAATATATAATATTAGGGTTGGTTAGAAAAATATTTTCATTATAATAATTCTGTTATGAATTTAGAAAAAACAAAATACCAAATAGTGTCAAAATTGACATAAAAGTGTTTTTAAAAACAAATATTATATTATTAATTGATATAATGGTTCTAAAAATATAAGGATCAGAAAAAAGACTTATATAATAATATTTATGACATTAATGAACCAATTGTGGTTAGATTGGTAGTTTATAGTATGCTTATTTACCATATAGTGTAAGAATACAAGAAGACACAGTAAAAGTTCAATAAATTAACTTAGAGTTAAATCTAAATGATAAGGTTAAAATGGCAACCTAAACATGTCTAAAACCTATTGTTTGAGATTATTTAGACCCATCCACACCTTATCCTCGAATTAAGTCACTTTGGATCCATTATTAACCGAATATTAATTTATTATAAAATAATATTTTATGATTTTTCTTGAGGTTCCCCTTAGCCCTCTTATAAAAGGGCACTCCACTTCTCTCTAATTCACACTTCCAAACACATTTTTATAGAAACAAACCCACTAATATACCCTCAAATCATTCCTATATTAATCATAGAGTCATTCATTTAGTTATAAATCCAACCTACGGAGCCCTTTTGATCAAATCAAAAGGAAGAACTCGAAGAAGAGGTAAATATCTCACCACCTATTTCATGTTCTTTTCTTCTTCCACATCCTCATTCGTTTTGTTTCCATTATAAAATAATTAATCCATAATATTATATATAATTTGATGTTATTATTAAAATTTTACAACCATTATAGTTATTTTATCCATCCTATTAAAGAAAAAGTCACCAAACGTCCGTACGTACGGCTTACCGTCTCCACAACGTGGTATAGTTTGTTATTAAAACATTTCATCATTTGGATGGGTATAATAATGAGTCTAAATGATATAAATAAAAAGTATAACATTATAAATATTCTTTATATATGATATACCATCCAATTATAAACAATTTTAATTAAAAAATAATGATATCATCGCTTGTGCGTACGTATGGACTACTGTCTCCACGAACACACTGGGATTCATTTTCCATAATTAACCATTAAAGTATGATTATAAAGTATATATAATAAACAATAATTAATGATATTATATAATAATGATATTGGATTTATTTACATATTTGTTTCATGTATTTAATTCCATTCAATTCAACAACGAAACGAAAACAACGTTCATGCGTACATACGTTCTACCGTCTCCATGAACGGTGTATTTCATTCTATTTATCGATTTATCATATATATTTATATGATTAATATATATTATATAAAAATATTTTGTTACATTATAAAATTAAGTCAATAAGGATATAAGTAATAATATCAAGAACAACAAGTCGAAACACGTACAATAAATGAATCAATTTTACCCAAAACGATGCTTTAACATGGAATTTACAAAAGAACGGGTAATATAATGTCAAAAGTGAATCATATATGATATCATAAATATTATTATGGTTGCTTTAAAAGTTATTAATATTTTTAGACCAAATATAAATTAGTCTCTGAGACATATGGAAGAAATTGGACATAAGGTACGGGATAATTTTGCAATCTCATTTTTATCTGAGAATTCTTATATGTAAGTATTTACTGGGGTTAAATTTTTCATCCATGTCTATAAATTTTTTTCATAAAGTGTTTAATATTATTCCATGAATTATTAAAGTCATCTTTACCCCTCTTTGACTTTTACTTTGTGTTATGGAACGAATATTTTGTTTGTTTACCCTATGTGGTACTTTCTGACTTTTCCGTTAAAAGTACGAGGATAATGTTTTTTTAACATATACAGCATGGACATATTTTTATGGTTTCATAAAGCCTTATTTTCATGAATCATCCAATACAATATTTCATGATTATTTTGAACATAATTCTTGTTTTTTAAAATTGCATGGCATTTTGTGAAAAGAAAATGATATTGAAGATGAAAGGATATTTTCCTCCAGAAATCATTTCAAGTGTTTTGTCAAAACTGTTTTCTATATAGGATGAAATTATTTAGAATTTTTATGTATCAAGTATAATTACTGTATTAAATACATGTTTGTATTTTTATTATGATGAAATGATATCCATTGGTTTTATATTGATTATGTCACGATGAGATGATGTTTATGAAACCCATTTTATTTGTTGGGTTATGATGAATGATTTATTTTTATTTTGTGGCACAAAAAAGAATGATTTCATTATGATATGGGTGGGAAATATATCTCCCTCAAATGAATTGGGTAAATATTTATATCTCATGAGATAGACATGGCTAGAATGGCATGTGAATCTGGTTCAGTAATACAGGGATGGAACGACAAGTAAACTCATTTCAGTTATGGAATTTTTCCACTATGATGGTCTTCGCAGCAATGCCTTGGCTACTATGGAAATAATAACATGTGACTAATGGTTTCCATAATTACATATTTTATCCCCATGATATTTTATCATGATAAATTTTCCTTTATGATCTATGTATTACCTACTACCAAAGTTTATTTCATAACTCATGATCTTGATGTTTAAGCATTATATTCATGTTTTTATATTCAAATGTATTTGGTTTGTTTTATTATCTCCATGCTTACCATTACTGATAATTTGAGCTCACCCTTTTTTATGTTTTCCCCAGGATATAAAGAAACGTTTTAGTTAAAAAAATGAAAGATCTATATGGGAGATGATGAAGATCATTCACCATGATTATAAGATTATGTTATGAGTTTCCAAAGACACTAAAATATTACAGTCCTTAGATGTTACTTTTTGTTATGTAATAAGTATTATACAAAAATAATGTAATGTCCATGTACATTAAGTTTGGGTCTCTACAACTGGTATCAGAAGAAATATTTAGTTAACCTATGGAAACTAGGATGTAAAAAATTTACAGAGATCCCTAGAGATATTTCTAAGGTATGTCTTGGGATGTATCTAAGATTAAGTATATGTATAGGTTATAGTCCTAGAATTACGGTAATGCTCATAGAATTAAACCTAATATGTTATGTATTGGAGGCACTCCACCTTTATTATGTTGTTTTCCTAAAATTATTTTTTCCACTCACACTTTTCTTTTTGGGTTTTAGACGATTGATGGAACCCGAAGGAACCGTGTTGATCAATTTAATGGACAATGTAATGATTTTCCTCCTGAATAAACCATTTTTATAGGAGATGGTGTGAAAAATATTATTGCTAAAAATTCAAAATATATGAATCATTATGTACTTCCCTTGTATTCTTCAAAAAAAGGTTGAAATGGAGTTCCTTAAGCTTATGCAAAAGGATGATGAATCTATTGGTATATACGTGGTGAATTTTAAAAGGATTTCAAGGTATGAATCTGGCTTTATAATCCAACCTGAAAGTAAAATAGATAAATTTTTCAATGGATTAAAACCAATTCATCGATGGTCATTAGCTATAATAGACTTCAACAGCTATGAAGAAATTGTGCGGTGTGCTATCATGGTATAACTGGAAGTTGGTTTCACATATCTATCTCATGGAATTGACGAAAAATGAAATATGGAGTTCAAGGAAACATTTTAGAACAATGTTGAAAAGAAGGTAAATGTATATTTATGCTCAAAGTGTGGAAAGAAGCATGGTAGTGATTGTCTATAAGGTACTAGAAAATGTTTCAATTGTGGAAAAGAAGGTCATCGAGTAGCTGAGTGCCATAGTAATGTGAAAAATGTTTCTAATGAAGTGAATAGAGAAAAGACTACAGAGAATGCTCCACCAACACATAAATGCTTTAAGTGCAAGGAAATGGGGCATTATGCTAATCAATTCCCAAATTCATGGTTTGATGTTGATCAATGTGAACAACCTCTTAAGTAAAAGGATAAAGGGAAGTCATATACGATCACTATTTGTGGTGTTGAGTAAGAAAATTATGTTGTGGATTAATTAGGTGATTATGTAATGGGATTCCAAAATAGTGTGGCAGAATCTCATTTTTAGTATCATGGAATATTGGAATATCTATGTATTGGTATATTGTGGTTTTCAATAATTGTATAGTACCTGTAACCATGAAAAGTGATTTAAATATTTTTGGAAATCAGATGATATGCGCATAATGAAGGGATAAAGGGATAATGAAAGGTTTTATGGTATTAATGAGATCATGACTGATATAAGGAAAATGTGATATCATGGATTGAGTATATAGAATTTTTGGAATATCTAGTATGTCAAAATATTTAACTTTTGACAGCATTCATGTTTTCACATAAGTTAAATGGGTATTAATTTTTCAAGAGAATACATGATTAAGGTATTCACATGTTTGGAATTTGACCAACAACAAGATATATCTTATGATATATGGGGGACAAATTATGAAATTCACATGCTCTGTAGATGACATTTCTAGTAATCAAACAAAAGTATTTTCGATAAGCCTAATGGGTTGAATGGATTAATTTAGACATCATATAATATTTCATAATGCTATAACTTTTTGATTTAATTTCTGAAATGTTATAATAGTATTGTTTTAGAAAAAGGACAACTTGTAGGATGTGCGACAACCCGTCGTGTCAAACAAAGATGTGGGAATCAAACCCACAACCGAAGTGCGACAGGCCTTTATCACCTACCACTGGCCTACAAATATTCCATGGTTAGTAGAAACTAGTTTTAATTTATTAAGAGGTATGATAGATGAAGTATAAGTCCACATACAATTAATCTCACCATAGATGGACTTATGAATATTTAATATATTTTTCTAACCTTAAGTTTGAGACTGATGGAACGAACTATAATTCTATCGCATGATCTTCTCACACTTCACGAATGACAAATTCAACTTCATTTAATTAAGAGATAAAGTTTAAATTGTTCAAGGCACGAACAATAGTTAAAGTGTACCAAAATCATGTAAATATTTATTTTAATTCAAAAATTATTCAACATTAGGGAAGTGATCTTGAAAACCAAAAATGATTTCTTAGTGCCCTTATATATGATTAATTAGATGGTACCTTAGATCATAACAAATTTATGGCTTTGTGATTGTTGGATTTTTCATAGCCATGTTCTCTACCACTCTCCATCAGAACTTGATGGAAATATTTATCTTCCATATCCATGTTTTCACTTATGTTCTCCTATGTGGAAACCCAGTGATGAGTTACTTTGGGTATCTGTTATGTTTATAACGTTCCTTTTTAAAATGATATTTTAGAATTCCTTTTTACGATGTGGGTTTCTATAAAAGAAACATTCAATTATTAAACGATTTATAATCCTGAAGAATTTTGAGGGTGAAATTCATTTTAAGGGGGGTAGAATGTAACACCCTAGGATTTTATGAGAATTATTCTTTTTAATTTATTTGATGTCTTGTGTTTTATTCTATACCAATATTATTTTGCGCTATTCACAATATTGTATTAGCTTGAAGTATATGAAACACTATTCTTGGATCGTATTACACACAATTTTAAGTTCGTTTGATAGAATTTATTCTACGCAACATTGAGTGTGTATATATATATATATTCAATGTATAAATGAAATATGGTTGGATTCTATTATACAAAACAACAAAGGAATATTTCACTACACTCAACCCTTACTTGTCATGCATTACATGCAATCATGACCTTCTTCAATAGCATGTGTTGTATGCAATACTGGGTTTTACTAAACAACGATATTTTATTAAAATATTATATAAACTAGAAGTTATGAATATTAATACCCACTTTTTGAAATTTTTTAAATTTTATCTTTCAAAATGGACTTCATTTTAGTATTCTAAATATCAAATTTATCCTAGGGTCAATTTTGGGTATTCTTCTGAAAACATTCCATTTTTGATGAATAGTGAAAACCCTGAGTTATTGGTTAAAACAGAATTTTTATTCAAATAATCATTTTTTTAATTTAAATTTATTTTATGTCAAAATAAATATATAATACCTATATAAGTTCAATGTATTGCATTGGAGTCATTGTTTCCGACGCTTTCGCCGGGGCACACACATCCGTATGTGGAGGAGGATGCGCTGCTTGTTGCCCCGCATTCCCGTATTCCAAAGGCAGGCGGCATTCGTTCCTTGTTTAGGTACGTCTGCACCTTGATCGAAACGGGATGATGGGATGTCAGTTCTTCCTTCCGTGGATTCCTCCTCGGAGCTCATCAACTAGTCCAAGTCTCCCTCATATATTTAATATGGGTTTGTGAAGCTCATTCCCGGTGCCATATCTACATGGATGCCAGTTAATTACATTGCTTCCGTCAAGATGCTCCAAGGGGTCTTGTCGGGGCAGCAATCTTCGGTAAGGAGAATGGTCACGTTGGGGCATCGTCGGCATGTCTGTCTTTGGTCCCTCATCACAGGGCTTCTTGAGGGCGTAGAAGCCCGAGGCATCCCACATCGAACGCGTGGAATGTGTACCATCTGAGGATTTCCTCAGCTTCCCATGTTTATCATGGGGTATGTTGCGAGTTTAACGTCTTGCGGAGACGGATCAGGTTGAAGGATCCCTAGGGGGAACACCGATGTAGGGGACAGCACGTGGGCGGCTTCCCATATATCATGGAGTGGGATAGGGTGGCATGATCTCACCGGGATGTGGCGGCCCTGGTAAGGATCAGGATGGATGGTGGTGTGAGACATGGGGCTTACGTTCTGAGACGACCCAAGAGGGGGGATACAGTTTAACGTCATGCGGGATGTGATACAGTTTAACGTCATGTGGGATGGAATACAGTTTAACGTCATGCGGGATGAGGGGTTTGGGGCTTACGCTCAGAGGCGGCCCAAGGTGGTCAGGGAACCGACATGGAGAGGTCGGGATGACCGGGTGGTGGGCATGAACCTCGTGGAGGCTTCCTACGTACCGTGCGTTAGCACGGATCAAAGTCCACGTAGTTCGCTGGGATGGGGCTTACACTCTGGGGCGGCCCATAAGAGGATGCCATGGTCGATGTGCACTCTAAGACCACGTGAGTCATGCTCGGTGTGAGAAACAAGAGGCAGCAGGGACCAGACGATCACGTCGTGAAGGGTGCGTCCGTGAGAAGCTAAATGGGGCTTACGCATTGAGCGGCCCAAAGAGGAAATAGGGGCTTACGCATGGTTAGCGGCCCTTGGTTCCGGGGCATACTCCAGGGTGGAGGCCCGTGGTGAGACAAAGCACAGTGGGAAAAGGACTCCACTGGCCTTGGTAGGGGGAAGTACGGAGATGCATGGGTGCAATCATCCGCAAGAAAGGCTAGGGGCTTACGCTCTGAGGTATCCCTTCCCCCACGTACTAACTCCACTGCGAAAAGGAGGATCTCATTCCATGTGAGTAAGAGTCCATTACCATGGAGACGAGTCGTGTAAAAAATGTCTGAGCTGGGGGGAACCTGTGTGCGAAGCACGGGGTCGGACCACAGTTTAACGTCTTGTTTTAAGGACGAGGTGATTAGCAGTTTAACGTCCTGCAGCTTGGACGAGGTAGGTTTGGTCCACACCCCTAGGGTTTACATTCCCAATACCCTCTACCCCTTGTGGAAGGGAAGGCATCAGCAAAGCCATTGTGAAGGGGGGCCGCAGGGAAAACCACTGAGGAGTCCACTTTAGCGTGGCTATACGAAGAAGCAATAGCTGTTAGCGTGTCTATTCATAGAAGTATAAGGCAAAGAATCACAACGGGAAACACGGCCCAAGGGACCATGAGGTTACTTCGCACGAGCCTGGAAGGCCGTACGAGAAAACAACGCATAGTGCGCATTCCCGGTAGGGGAGACATCAGGTGCCGGTGCAGGGGGCAGCCAAGGGGCGTCAAGGTGAGGAGTCCTTGGCTTTCCGCGCAAAAGGGAAGTTTTGCGCGGAAAACTCCAGGGCGGCGCATAATTGGAGCAAGGGAATTACGAGCAGAGAGGGAACTACGCGCAGGGTTTTGCGTGCACGGCAGGCTATTGCGCGCACGAGACACGAATTGCACGCAAGTCTAGATCCCTGGGGAGGGGTCAAATTCACTGAATCCGGTGGAGTTACACACAAAGGAGAACTTCGGGGCAAGGTTGCACGAAATGAGGGTTTTACCTGGAAGTCATCTTACGCGCGGTGGGAGCCGAATTACGCGCACGGGAGTCACTTCGGATTCCTCAACCCCCAAACCGTTCGGGGTCACCTTCTATTTATAGGCAACCTCCGGCGTGGAATCCAGGCGGCGTGCAAAATTCTTCGCACCGAGCATTTCCGGTGCGCAAACATTCGCCGCACAGAACCGGGGTGCGCAAAGATTGCGCGCCCCATCGGCTCAATTTCGTGAAATCTGGGGATTTTATGCGCGCAGAATGATTTTTCGCGTGGATCCCCCTTTATTTCGCGCACCACATCCCGGGCCTCCGGATCGGGCCTCTGATTCCGAATATGACTTCGCTTCGTCATTTCAAAACTTCCTCCGTGAGTTGCGGTCTTTTTTCATCGTCAACAAATTCCCCCCTTGGAATTGGATCGGTGAGAGGTCGCAACGATCAGATTCCAAGGTAAATGCCGAAACACTGAAATGCTAAGTCCCATGATCAAGTTGCATGAAAAATTCCGATGGGCGCACAAAACTACGGACGCGCCCGGAATCCTCTTTCCGCGCGGCGCAGAACCCTGACCTCGCCTATAAAAAGGGGCGTTGGTTCCCAAATCTGTATGTCCGCTTTTTCCGCGCGATAAGATTATCGCTCTCGTGCGCAAAATCGCCTCTGCAGTTGCGCGTAATAACACACTGGCAGTTCGTAATTCCATCCGAAATTCAGCCGTGATCTCGTGCCTCTTCGGGCGTTTTCGCACTCTGCGTGCCGATTGAGCGCTCATCTCCAAGATTCCACGCAACTCATCCAGATTTTGCATTGATCTCTACGATTCTGCGCACTGCATCCTGATTTCGCCCAACTCCCAAAAGATTTGAGATGGCTCCAAACCGAGTTGATGAGGGGGAAGCCGCTGCTCGTAGGACAGAAATGGCGGCAAACGAGGAGGTCTATGACACTAAGGTGATTGTCTCAAACAATCTGACCTTGTTCAATCTGCTGACTCCGGCCCAGAAGACATATCCTTTGTAAGGCAACCTCCCACTATGGAATTTTGGCATCCTGGAGGAGGTTCCCCTACCGGGATTCGAAGTGGACACACCGCGGTCTTGGGTGACTCGGGAGGATGAACTTCCTCGCTACAACATCACCAACAATAGCCATCCTGCTAGGGAAACTAGACATATGGACGTATATGTCCTGAACCCGAGGACAAGGACCATTACCGGGGACGAGCTTGTAGTAGAGGATTCTCCGGCCCTCTAAGCGAGCACGTTCCGTCAAAGCATCACGGATGACATGAAGGGCTGGATAAAGGATTGGGACCTGCGGTCCGGGGGTAACTTCACCAGCGAATGGGCCTAGGTGTTCTGGGTTCTCCATACATGTGACCAGTTCGGGGACGAACTGTGGTATATCTGCCTGTTCGAGGCGGTGTGGACATCGCAATTCCATTTCCACCGCCAGCCTGAACACTGACTGGAGCTATTCACTCGGTGGTCTCCTGACACCAACACGTTCCACCTTCATCATGGGGAAGTCGACATCAGTCTCTGGGATGTTCACTGCATTGGAGGTATCCCACTAGAGGGTTACCAATATGACGAGTTCGTTCCTCCAAATACCACATGGGGAGACAGGTCGCGGACGGCTATGCTGACGTGGAACCTACTGGAGCTGGCCGAAGAGAGGCTGGGGGTCAAGGACTTCCTGAAGGGAATCGCCTATAAGGGCTGGTTCCGCCTATTCCTTAAGAAGGATCCTGCCTTCAAGATGTCGGGTCGGGGAAAACGGTGCCCAACCGCGACTCAGAAGAGCAAGGACGGGTCATACTGGAAGACCCTAGAGGCGGGGAAATACCAATCATGGGGCTACCGCGTCATTGAGGCCCGAGACCCGAATGTCCGGTATGTCAGGTTCCTTGCCTCCTTCCTGAGCGGGTGGATCGTGCCGGTGCGGGACACGAGGATGGGCGTCCGTCCAGCGACATTGGTGATGGCAGGCTCTATGGCTGCCAATAAACAGTTCAACTTGGGCGTCCACGTGTTGGCCAAGTTGTATACCATCCTGGGGCGCATCTCACGAGGGGGGTCGCCTCGGAGAGTATGTGGTCCCTTCCAGATCTTCCATGGCTGGGTGGTGGCTCATCTCGGTGGATATACTTTCCCAAATGTCGTCCGTCCTCCAGGAAATGGCCTGAGACCGTCCTTGCTAAACATCGTAGGGGTGGAGCCATTGACGCTCAATGAGGACGGTGTGAGGATCCGCATTGGAAACCATGCCAACTTCAACTCCATCCCATTCCCCACCCCATTTGGCCAGCTGGTGGACAATGGGCGAGGCTCTCTGGAACAGTAGGAATACTTCCAGAGCATTCAGGGTGGGGTGCTCGTGGCTCGGATCGACGGGAAGGTGATCTGCGAGCCTTACGTGCCATCCCGATTCACAAGGCAGTTCAGGTGCCTCCAATGAATGTTGAAGAAAGTATTCATGGCTATCTGGCAGGAGAAGAATCCATGCATCATGTGGCAGATGTGGTTAATGTTTACCACTTTCGGCTCTGGCGATGTCGTTACCCTTCCCCCCACCGGGGTGGATGTCGGCCTAGCAACCGAATACGCCGAACACTGGACCATTGCATACCCTAAGGGGCTATTACGCAAGTGCGTCCAGCAGCTCGAGGTTACTCGCGTGGAAACCGGGCGACGGGAAAGAAGGCACGATGTCATCGGAAGGGGAGGACCAAGGGTGCGTTAGGCAGCGAGGCATGCGCAGTCCGGGACATCAGCAATGGGAACATCACATGGTGTTGCCATTTCCTCATTACCTGCAGGGGGGTCACATTAGGCGGCCAGGGAACTGCCCGAGAAGAAGATAAGATATCTACTCAACCCTTCCCAAGACGCAATTCTCCCGGCACAGTGGTTGGCCTGGATGACCCTATGGCAATCGCTGAGCGTCGAGGCCATCTGGCAGAAGATAATGCAAAACGGGATCCAAATTCCAGAGGTCGGGCTCGTTCGAATTACCGACCGAGTAAACATCCATCGGCGTCATGCTTATCTGGCAGCCATGGATGCATACTCATTCCAATAGGGGCGGCGTGCGGAGCCAACTTTTCTAGTGAAAGTGATGCTCGGTCAGGAGCATCATCCGGAATCGATGCCGCTGGGATAAGGCGACAGTGACGAGGAGCCGGAGGGGGAGGAGGAAATCGGAGAGGACGAAGGTGAGGGAGATGACGAAGAAGGGGATCCCGAAGGTGAGGGGTCTCAAGGGGTGACCTACCAACGGAGTCTCCGAGATAGCGGCGAGATTGCTGAATCTAATCTCAACATAACCGAGATTCTCGAGGTTTGTCTCTGTCTTCATTCATTTCCCTCATTCATCTATTCTCCATTCCAACTTCTAACTCACTTCACCATCCTACTCAGGAGTAGTGGAGCGTTGGACGGGCATCCCCACCAGAGGAGGGAGGAGAGGAACCAGTGGGACATGAGGGGGATCCGACACCCATCATTGAATTAACAAGCGCAGAGGGGTCTCCCCTTACGGCGGCTCCTGCAGAGGCCGAAACACTGGGGACCGATGCTCTGAATTCCTGTAAGTCTCACGCTTCGCTACTGGTGCTTGGTGTCAAAAGATCCCATCTGACCAGCGTATGCCCTGCGCAGTGATCTCAACACTGGAGGCATGTCAGGCTCCGGAGCCCAGGCCATCCGTGTGTGGACTAGCGGTGGACATACCACCTCACACGGAACATGCTTTCTGCACTAAGTCGGCCCCGACAATTGATGAACAGGGGTCGGTGGACATCAGCGGCGCTGTTCCTGAAACGAGGTCGGAAGCTGGTGGAGGCATCATTGCTGTTGGGGTGAGAGAAGGTCTTCCGAACGTCGAGGATTCTATTCCTCATGAAGAAACCACTGGGGCGGATCCTGCTGCCGATTTGCAAGAGGCCTTCCCCATATATCAACCCGCTGACCCTAAGGAGATTGATGACTCAGACTCAGAGGCAGTCGAGGAGAGCCGGATGACACGGCGCAAAGGGTGGAAATGTATCCAGTGCTTCCTCAGGCAGCCCCAGTCAGATTGGCTGAGGTGGATGGGATCACTTCAGACCTGGCTGCGCTTCCTGTGCATCGGAGGGGCTGAAGCTCAGTGCCTTCATCTGAAGGTCCATGATTACATGGCTGAGAAGATACGCGAGAGCAGCCGGTGCATCGATATTTCCTAGTGTCGGGATGAAACGGCGAGCGCTCAAGCGTTGCTGAGGGCGGAGTAGGAATTCCGGAACCTCGAAGGGTAGGCGGCAGATAAGGAGGCCTTCATCGCAACATGCTCTGAGCTTGTGGAACAACTGATGGCCCAGCTGGCTGATGCGCAGGAACAACTGGTGGAGGCGAGTCACCAGATGACCGTACTTCAATCCGAGTAGGTGCAGGCACAAGCTAGGGCTGGTGAGCTGCGCTCTATGGTGGCCGACGAGGAGAGAGTCTTCAAAGAGTGAGAAGTGGTCCTGGAGGCTACCAGCCAAAGGGTAGCAGCGCTTGAAAGAACGCTTCAGCATGCTGACCCCTAAGGGATTTGTTTTTTCCGTCTCATGAACTTTCTTCTTGTACTGCTCCTCGTCTCAATCCAATATATGGCCAAATTCACTCATTTGTACCCTTGGTTTAATTCGCTCATCCATAGTTTCGAAACGAATAACAACTTGTCCCTAGGCTCATGTGGGTCGTGCCCAACGAAAGAAGCAGAAGACACTCATACCATCATTTCGTTCAACTGTGGGGCATTGAACAATATTCAGGTGTCCAAAATTGGGCCTGCATTAACACACAAGAGGGGAAATGCCTGGGGCCTATAAATTCATCCGAACATAGGGGGATGGAGAGGAAGGGTGAATCACGATGCCCAAATTCGGAACCCAATGGGGCGCAACCATGGAGGATAACTGTCAACCGTGGTGGAAACAAAGCATCCATATCAGGTTGGCCTAGAATGGGGGGCAATAAATGAGGGCTAACCGCTGACCATGTGTGCAACACGGGGCCTAACTCAAATATTGTTGGTCAGTTTTCTGGAATGTTGGCCCAGGACAATAGGCGGACCATAGGTCTGTCATCCATACTGTTAGGGGGTCCCGTCAAACATGACCAGTCCACCGAAACGTTGGCCCAGGACAGTAGGTGGACCATAGGTCGAGCATCCATACTATTAGGGGGTCCCATCAAACATGACCAGTCCTCCGGAACGTTGGCCCAAGATAGTAGGCGGACCATAGGTCGAGCATCCATACTATTAGGGGGTCCCGTCAAACATGAAAGGAAATGAGGATCCGAATAAGGGGGGATGAAAAGCGTGGAAGGTGGAGTGGTGGTTTTTTCGAGCAGAGTCCAACACTCCCGAAATTGTGCCACCATGGCAAAGCCGCATTAGGCCGACATATTGACCTGATCACGGGTCGTCCCAATTTCCAGGCAGGACTTCTTTGGCGAGAGAACTGCCGCTTCCCATTATTACCATGGGGCATCCCGAACCTTCTCAGGGTAGATATCCTGATTACACCACTCCCCATGAAGTCGGGCCGAGGGTCCGACAATAAGGAAGGACGGGGTTCCGTAATATATGGGGTTGGACCCAAGACGAAATGTCTGGGTGGTCCTACGTATCTCATTAGGATGAGAATCAAGCCACATGTAGTTCTTGAAACACAGTTTAATGTCATGTTGGACGGAATACTGTTTAACGTCATGTGGGACGAAATACAGTTTAACGTCATGCGGGACGGAATACAGTTTCACGTCATGTTGGACGAAATCTGGATCTTTGTTTTAGGTCATAGAGCTCAGACCATGAGGATCATAGTTTTAGGTCTTAGAACTCATACCATGAGGATCTTAGTTTTAGGTCATAGAGCTCGGAACATGAGGATCTTAGTTTTAGGTCTTAGAACTCGGACCATGAGGATCTTAGTTTTAGGTCTTAGAGCTCGTACCATGAGGATCTTAGTTTTAGGTCTTAGAGCTCGGACCATGAGGATCTTAGTTTTAGGTCTTAGATCTCGGACCATGAGGATATTAGTTTTAGGTCTTAGAGCTCGGACCATGAGGATATTTGTTTTAGTTATTAGTGCTCGGACCATGAGGGTCTTAGTTTTAGGTCTTAGAGCTCAGACCAAAGGGAAAGGGGAGAAATTGACACATGGAAAGGCGGTTACAAAACTCGACGTGAATGAGGACCTAATCCCTACTTACAATGTTCTCTCCGAGGAAATGCTCGAGTCGGGGGACGGACCATGAAGGTAGGATGGCTGGGCCCGCGGGGAAGTGCCGCAGGCACTCCTACATATCTCATAAAGATGAGAATCAAGCCATACATAGTTCTGAAAGGTGACATGGTAAGATACCAGTGCCAAGGGAAAAGGGGAGTGCGAGCATGGCCCTTTCACTAAAAGAAGCGTAATTTGATAAATCTTGTTTGTCCTTTAAGGTGAGTGGGTTTTTTTTTGTGAAGCGACAGGCTTACAGTAGTAGGCCATGGTGTCTCCACAAGAATAAAGTCGTGATAGGCGTTGACAAATGGCATGGCACAAGACCAATACCCAGCGTGATGTCCTATAAAACGAGGTCATCACAATGCAGTGCCGTTTTTCATCGTGCGGTCAGGACGATAATGTCACAGTTTAGGGTCGTGTGATAGGACCAGCAACAGAGTTTAAGGTCATATGGTTTGGACCAACAACATAGTTTAAGGTCATATGGTTTGGACCAACAACAGAGTTTAAGGTCGTATGGTTTGGACCAACAACAGAGTTTAAGGTCGTATGGTTTGGACAAATAACACAGTTTAAGGTCGTATGGTTTGGACCAACAACACAGTTTAAGGTCGTATGGTTTGGACCATCCAAGAGAGGAGCCTTGGGACCAAGGGGCCTACGAGGGTTCAACAATCAGGGAGGGGCAGGAGATGCTAGCTCCCAGCTATGCTGGGCCTGAAACGCAATGTCTGGGCGACTCATCACTTCTCAAGGGGATGAGGGTCATGCCGCACGCAACCTGTAAAGAAGAGACCCAAGCACATACTATAGTTCTCAGATCGCGAGAGGCCCAAGAGACACCGTTACGCAGCTCGGTCTATATGATTTGTGGGGGTGTACTGAGGGTTAGTAAAAGGAGTCTCGAGATTCCACCTTGACTCAGTGGGGTGGAACATGACATGAACCATTCCATCAACATTCAGGGCCTGTGGAAGCCGGAGTGAAGACTGAGGATTACTGCCGACCATGTTCGCAACGCAGCATCCTGTCGTGTTAGACACGGGGACAAACAAAAGAGCATCAACCGCTGACCATGTTCGCAATGCGGGATTTGTATCAATTTTTTTCCTGAAACCCTCGGGGGCGTTGGCCCATGACGGTAGGATATCCCTTGGGAGTTGTATCTAGGCCGTTCTTATGGGTCCCTCTGGGTGTGATGGATGACGGGGGCCCGAATGAAGGGGAACATGAAGCTTGTCAAGTGGATGGAACTTGCCTAAGTTGAATCTGGCACTCCAAGTTCTAGACCAGAGTGCCTTGAGCACATCATCAGACCACTGGAAAGGGTCAGAGGGCTCAGTCCGAGAGCGGCTAAAAGATAGAGGATCCCCAGGAAAAAGAGGGGGTGTAATGCCAAACACCCTAGGAACTGGGAGATTGTGGGATCTCCTAAGAGATGGGGCTAGACCTGACATCTAAGTGTTCAGGAGGTCCTACGTATCCCATAAGAATGGGAATCATGCCACACGTAGTTCTTGAAACACAGTTTAACGTCATGTTGGATGAAATATGGATCTTAGTTTTAGGTCTTAGAGCTCAGACCGTGAAAAGGGCATAACCAAAAGAGGATCTTAGTTTTAGGTCTTAGAGGTCGGACCATGGAGCCCAGATGTAGGGAAGAGTGTAGTTTAAGGTCATGAAGGACCATACAGTTTAAGGGCATGCAGGACCATACAGTTTAAGGTCATGCAGGACCATACAGTTTAAGGTCATGCCGGACCATATTGGCTAGGCAAAGTACTTCTTGAGGAACCTAGCATTGGTGGGAGGAGTGATACGCTCACCATCCATAGTCACCAGGGAATACGCGCCATTGGGATAGACCTTGTGGACAATAAAAGGTCCCTCCCACTTGGGCTCTAACTTCGGTGGTTTCCTGCCGGGAATCATTTGTGCTCTGAGAGCCAACACCAAGTCACCTTGCAGGAAGGAGTGGAGGCGAACCTTCTTATCGAAAGCTCGAGCCATCCTACTCTGATGCCTTTCCAAGTTCACGAAGCCTACTTTCATCCAGTGCTACCAATTCGGCTAGACGGATCTCAGCAACTCTATCCGGTGCTTGCTGGTCGTAGACCACCGTGCGCAATAAGGGAAGATGGAACTCAATGGGAAGGACGGCCTCAGCTCCGTATACCAGCGAATATAGAGTCACCTTGGTGGAATTGCGAGTCGTCGTCCTATAAGCCCAGAGGGAATTGGGGAGCTTGTCCGGCCATCTTTTCTTGTTCTAACCTACCATTTTTTGCAGAATGTTAGAGAGGGTTTTGTTAAACGCCTCAATCTGTCTATTCTCCTGCGCATGACAGTGGGAGGTGTGGTTAGAGAGAATGTTGTACTTGGAGTACAATCTCTTCAGCTCGGCCGCTCGGAAGTTGGTTCCGTTATCCGTGAGGATAGCGTGAGGTATTACAAATCGGTGAACGATAATGGAGCTCACGAAGTTGGTGATAGAACTAGCCTTGACTTCCCTAAGCGGGGCTGCCTTTGCCCACTTTGTGAAGAAATCCGTGGAGGTTAAGATGAACCAGCACTGGCGGGCCGTCACCGGCAGGTAAGGCCCTACGACATCCAACCCCCAGACTGTAAAGGGCCAAGAATACTTAGTAGTATGGAGAGGATCTGGTGGCCGATGCACAGAGTTTACATGAACTTGTAATGCGTGACACCTCTTGGCGTACTTGATGCAGTCGTGGATCATGGAGGGCCAGAAGTATCCCAGTCTCCGAATCTGGTGGGACAACTTCGACCCGGCTTGGTGGGTGCCACATGAACTAGCGTGCACTTCCTGCATGACCTGTGGGATCTCAACTCCTTGAAGACAACGGAGGAGAACACCGTCAAACCCGTGCCTATAAAGAAGCTTCTCACGGTTGGGACCGCTTTGAAGGGTGAACTACGGTGTGTGGCGCCGGATTCGTTCCCGCTCTGCTCGGTCCATCGGAAGATTGTCGGGCTGGAGATATTCAACCAAGGGTGTCCTCCAGTCAGGAACTGTCTTGATCACTACACCCGAACCCCCGGGGGGTCTTGACGCGGGGGCACCAGTGATGAGATGGTTCACTCACAGGCCACGATCGCCCTCCGGGATAACAGGAGCAATGACTCTTCGATGTGCCATGTGGATGATTAGGTCATCCTTTTCAGGCTCTGCGAGTGATGCAGCCAGGCTGGCCAAAGCATCTGCTCGACTGTTCTGCGACCAGGGAACGTGAACGACATTTGGTCGGGATGGGAACTTAGCAATTAGATGGAGGGTGCACTCCAGCAATGGCATGAGTTCCGGCTTCCTGGCAGCGTAGTCACCGTTAACCTTCTTGATGACTAGCTCAGAGTCCCCTTTTACATACAGGTGGGGTATGTTAACCTCCATATCCAACTCAAGGCCAGTGATGAGGGCATGATATTCTGCCTAATTGTTGGTGCATCTTTCAGACAACAAGAAAGAATATGGCAGAACGGCTTGCTCTGGGGTGATGAAGACGATACCCAGTCCCACTCTGTTAATCCTAGGATCGTTGAGCCTTCTACCGATAGGGCTTCGGGAGGCGCCATCAAAGTGCATCTTCCAGCATGGGATGACGTGATCGACTGAGAGGATTGCCTCATCAGGAAAGCCCAAATCCAGTGGCTGGTCCGCAGAGGGTGGGTGGGTAGCTAAGAAGTCTTCCAACGCCTGTCCTTTGATGGCCTTCTAAGGTACGAACCTAATGTCGAATTTCTGGAGGATCACCGCCCAGAGTGCCAATCGGCCGGTCAACATAGGCCGGCTCAGGATGTATTTCAACGGGTCTACCTGAGAGACCAGCTGTACCTCATGGTGCTGCAAGTAGTTCCGTAATTTCTATATGGCGAATACGAGCGCCAGGCATCTCTTCTTTATGGGAGAGTATCTAACTTCCGCATCGAGGAGCATGCGGCTGAGGTAGTAGAGGCTATTCTTTGTTCCCTCGTTGTTATTCTGGGCGAGAAGGGCGCTGAGGGATCTCTCCAGGGCGGTCACGTAAAGGACCAGCGGCTTTCCCAGAACTGGTGGAATTTGGACCGGAGGTTAAAGTAGATACTGCTTGATTTCTTCAAAAGTGGTCTGACACTCTTCATCCCACCCATAGGCGGCGCCTTTCTTCATGATTCGAGAAAATGGCTTACACTTGTCGGCCAGATTCACAATGAATCGGCGTATATAGGCTAAGTGGCCTTGGAGGCCTCGAAGCTCCCGAATATTACTCGGGGGAGGCATCTGACTGATGGCCTTGATCTTCTCAGGGTTGATCTTGATACCTCGATACCTAACAATGAATCCAAGAAACATTCCGGAGGTGACCCCGAAGGCACACTTCAACGGGTTCATCTTCAAGTGGCGAGAACAGAGAAAACCGAACACTTTCTCAAGGTCTTTGAGATGGTCCGGGCGCTGATGAGATTTAACCACCAGGTCATCTACGTAGCACTCCACTAGCATCCCAAGGATTGGCTTGAATATGTGGTGCATAGACCGTTGATAGGTTGCACCCATGTTCTTCAGGCCGAAGGGCATAACCCGATAGCAGAAACTGCCCTGGAGGGCCCTGAAGGCTGTGAAATCTTCATCCTTAGGGGCCATCCGGATCTGGTTGTACCCAGAGTACCCATCCATGAAGGAGAGGGCTTGGAACCTGGCCGTTGCGTCGATCAACAGCTCTGTCACGGGAATGGTAAAGTCATCCTTCGGACAGTGGCGATTAAGATCGCGGAAGTCGATGCAGACCATGATCTACCTGTTCTTCTTCCTAACAGGTACAATGATGGCTAGCCATCTGGGGTACTGGACATCCTTGATGAAGTTGGCCTTAATGATCTTATCAACATCGGCCTCAACCATGGCACCATGAAAGGGGTGCATTTTCATGGGAGGCTACATGAACCCGCGATGGTTTGCTGGGAGGCCAAGGCGGTGGACGGCTACCTGGGGATGTAGTCCCGGCATCTCTTCATAACTCCAGGAAAACACATCACGGTGATGTCTGAGGAAGTCTATGTACTGTTTCCATTCCACGGGAGGCATAGCGGTGCTGACCAATGTGGGTCTCAGGTCCGCCTCACTACCGAGGTTCACCAATACTAGCTCGTCGACCATGGCGGAGACGCCCTCCTCAAAGGTGGGAGGAGCATCTTCCATGTCTTCTTCTCCGCTTGTGGAAGGATCATCCATGGGGGGAGCCCTTTTGGGGTTGCTCAACCCTGATGGGGAGCTTGCACCGGCTTGGGTGGCAGAGGTCGTCACGACGGGAGACTCATGCACCGCGGAGACCATAGCGACGAAGGCGGTTGATCCAATCCCATCCGGCCTATGGCCCAAGGGGCCACGCTTTACGACATCAAAGCAGTGGTGACGCGTTGGATTGATCCGGTCGATCCCAGCTTGGCGAAACAGACACGTATGACGTACTGTCGTTGCCATGAGCCCAACGTCCCGATATCGTACGGGGGTAGGAGGCTCGGGGATCACCTGAACCTGGTTGGTGTAAGAGTATGAGGTGATTTCCCGTCGTCGCTTAGACCTAGAAATATGGATTCCTCTAGTACCCAAGACAACAAATCACTTTCCCATATCGGGAGTCGTGGCCTCCAACCGATGGATTGGGAAGACATATGCATCATCCAAACCTGCCCAGGGATCACTCACGACAGCGGCATGCTCAACCACACCTGTCAGGATTTGCTTGTCCTTGCTCTTCTAATAGTCAGTGTCCAGGTAACGAGCTTCACAAGAGGCAAATAGAGATGCATCTCCTTGGAGCACACCCACTCGACCCTTAAGGGAGTATTTGAGGAAATGATGGTATGATGAGGGAACCACTACGTGAAGATGGAGCCACGTCCTGCCCATCAATGTGTTGTAGGAAGTGTCCTGAGAGACAACCATGAATTCAATATTGGCAATTAAGCTGGCGAACTGGGTCTTCAGACGAATCTTTCCAAGTGGAGTTTTCTCGGTCCTGTCATACCCCTAGATTCTGAGGTCAGAGGGAGTTAAATCATCCTCGGACAACCCCAGCTTTTGCAGTGTCCGAGTTGGGATCATGTTAATCCCAGAACCCGTGTCGACAAGATAGCGACAGACTTCCACGCCATTTAAATGGCGGGTGATGTACAGCTGGCGGATGTGCCCCTGTATGGGAGGGTCGTCATCTTCAACAGAGAATGAGATAACCGCCTGACATTGGGCACCCTCAATCACCTCATTGTGTAAGGCTTCTGCGGCCGCTACCTCCGTTTCAAACTGGAGGGGGCTCCTTAGAGCCTTGGCGAGTGACTCATGCATTTCGGAAGACAGGAAAAGGGCATCAAAGATAGAAAGCCCTGCCGGAATGCCGGCAAGATGCTTCAGGATATCATACTTTCGCGCCAAACGCGAGCTTCGGCTTACAGGAGGTCGCTCTACGATTGGGGGCATGACGGGCCCTGCTGGTGGGACCAGTGACTCACTGGTACTAGGCACGTCCCGCTGTTCACTAGCTGAAGCCTGGGAGGTGGCCTTCATGCTAGGACCGGAAGTCCATAGTCAGCCAGTGGCAGGGCAGGGCTGGTTGCGATTCGGGCAAGGTGGTTCCACCCGATCCAGCAACATAAATGGTGGTGGAAGCGAACCTGTTGTCACCGGGTGAGGGAGCCGCGAGTGCTGCTCTCTATACCAAGCCTACTGCCTGGTCTCGGTAGCGTGCACGACCTGACTGGAGGTGACGACTGTCGTGCCCCGGCATTTCACGTAGCCACAGCTCCGTCGACGTTGGCGACGGCTGGGGACATCGGGGAGGTCCACCCAGCGCTCCTCATCGTCGGGAGCCATAAAGGGATTTACCAACTCTACGGTGTTAACCGAAGCATACCCCGGGCTCTCGGAGAGGTCCACCTAGTGCTCCTCATCTTCAGGAGCCAAAAATGGATTTACCAACTCTACGGTGTTAACCGAAGCGTACCCCGGGCTCTCGGGGAGGTCCACCTGGCGCTCCTCACCGTCGGGAGCCAAAAAGGGATTTACCAACTCTACAGTGTTAACCGAAGCATACCCCGGGCTCTCGGGGAGGTCCACCTGGTGCTCCTCACCGTCGGGATCCAAAAAGGGATTTACCAACTCTACGGTGTTAACCGAAGCGTACCCTGGGCTCTCACTCGAGGAGTCATCCACTATCGGATGGGGTCTCAGAGGGATCCCCATTTCTGAGGGCATGAAATCGCCATGCGTGCGAGAAGAGGACGATAATGGCAGGGCGCGTTCTTTCTTATTGCGCCGCCGACTGATCTTCTGGGAAGAAGTAGGCTAGGACGACGATGCCAAAGCGGCGTTAGCAGACTCCAAGGGCTCTAGCTGATCCAGGCAGGCACAGATGATGCCATGGGCAAGGGTGACCATCCTGCGGGCCATCCAGACATTATACTTCCGGGACCCAAGGTCGGAAACCTGTTCCCACCCATCCTCGTTGTCACTACTGCCATCTGATCCCACGAAGACACCTGCCACCTATGCCGGGGCTAGGCCCAACCTGACTATGTTGTTTTCAATCTAGTCTTGGATCCAGTCCTTGAACACATAGCATTGATGTATGGTGTGACCCTGGATCCAGTGATAAGTGCAGTAGTTAGAGTGATCCGTGAGACACGCCTCTTCCAGCTTCCAGCACTCAGGCAGTCGCACGATCCTCTCCTCCAAGGTGCTGCGGAAATAACCAGGGACCTGAGCCTCGCCAAACGAGTAAGCCTGATTCCTCCTGTCTGGAAAGGGGACTCTTGGGGGCTGACCATGGCCAGGGGCTGGAGGAGAAGGCTGAGGAGGCGGATCCAGATTACCTCTCCTAGGTGGTGTTAGTGCGTTACGTGGAGGCGCCGACCAATTCTGAGGCGGTCGTTGCTGGGCCAGAGGTTGTGCCCGTGGGGGTGGACCCCTATGAGCTTGCTGAGCTGGCCTCACTAGCAGCAACTCTAGCTATTCGGGGGCCTCTATCTGGGCCAAAGCAGCGGGCTCGACTCTGGCGTCTTTCCTTGCAGTGATTACAGGTGGCAGCAGGCGTGCCTGACCGGCCTGTTGCAGGGCTTCTTTGAGGCGTTGAGCCTTATCCGAGAAGTCCCGGAACCCTCCAGGGTAATTCGGCATGATCAGGGAAAGGAACCAAATATGCCTTGACGTTCCCTACACACATTTTCAGTAATTTCTCCTGAGTCAGTGGCATGTCAAGGGAGTACGTGAGCCCCTTTTACTGGGAGACGAAGTCCGCGACTCGCTCGTCGGGCCTTTGCTTGCACCTGAAGAGGTCTGAAATGTTCATCTTCCGGGTTGTGGAACTGAACTAGTAGAGTAATTGCCGGCGAAGGTCCTCCCAGCTAGTCGTAGATCCAATAGGGAGTTGGCTGTACCAGACGAATGCTGGTCCTTCTAGTGTCTGAACGAAGCACCGGAGCTTGGCAGCCTCCTGCTGCGCCGGAGTCCCTAACATAGGCCCGTACCTCGAGTTGAAGTGGGCCATGTGTTGTGGCGGGTCTCCAGTCCCATTAAAGGGGGAAAAAGTGGGGTTCCCAAATCCCGGCGGGGCCGGCATGTCATCCACCCATGCGTGGTACGGCTTTCCATCCATTAGGATCGCCACCTGCCGAGTTTCCAGGGCCTCCAAGCGAGCGATGAGTACTTCCATCAGATCATCCGGATGCAGATTCCTGTCCTGACGGGGATCTCTAACCACAAGCACATTTCCAGACTCTTCGATACAATAGTCGCGCTCAGCGGCTCGCGAGGTAGCTGGCGGAGCGACTCTTGGAGCGGTGGGAGGAAACCAAGCAGGGTCCCCTAGGTTGTCTCGCCGCTCGGGAGGGTTTGGAGAAACATATCGCGCCCTCTTTCCATGGGTTCTGGTGTCTCCCCTGTCGGTGAACATGACATGGTCACGGTTGGCCGGGGGGATCTCAGCAAGGGGTAGATGCTCCTACCCCTACTGTCCTGGTCTAGGGTTGCCGTAGTCAGGTCGCTGCTCTGCAATACGTTCTACCAGGAGCTCATCAACCAGCCTCTTTTGCTCGGCTAGCTTTTGGCGCAGTGTGGCCTTCTCAGGATCTTCCTCTACCTTCTGCACTGAGGCAGATGGGTCGGCGAGTTTGACAAACCCGAAGGGCTCTTTACCCCTTCCGATGTTTTGGCCCAGCGCCAGTGCCTCCGTGGGTACAGGAAGACCTAGGAGGATCCTCTGTTGGTGAGTAATCCTCCCAGATGGGTCCAGTAGTGGCCTTTCCTCGGGGGGTGAGTCCCCGCCGAGGGGCTCCACAATGTTTCCCGCATCTGAAAGATCAGCCATGTTGACTGCTACTGCCCTTGGCGATGTTCCCTCAGGGCCGCCCAGTGGATCGGGCTGCCGGCGGATCGCACAGAAGAGGAGAGCAACGTACTGCCCCCACCCGTGGACATGCGCGTGGGGGGTGGCCTCCTCAATAACTCTGTAGAGTACTTGAAAACTCTTGATGCATTGTTGCTTAAGGGCCTCATGGTGGTCCAGCGACTCGGGGTGCCGGACCAAGGGGAGTGCTTATAGGTCGACCCGGCGGCACTGCTCACCAATCTCCTCGAGATGCGCTTGGCTCCCGGGATAAGGTGCTAGCTGATGGCGGAGGCAGGAGTGAGTCACCCAAAGAATCTAGCGGAAGCATTCAAAATCTCCCGGGGTGAGTGACTCTGGCACATTAAAATCCGATTCTGTGACCGGCCAAGACTTCTCAGGGAAGTGGCCTGCTACAAGAACGGTCCCGAAGATCCACGGCTCCGGTTCGGGGTCCGGAACATGCCACCCCTGCTCTTCCATCGAGGAAAGTCAGGGAATTTTCAATGTCACTGAGGTAGGCTATCGGGGCGGTGGGCTGGCCGGCGGGGAATATAACGAACATTCCGATTGGCTGCCGATCCCTGGGTCATCCTCCAGGGGTTTCAGTGCCCTGGCTACCATGTCGCGATAGGATGGGCCAGAGAATGGGCCTCCTGTCACAGCGTTGGTGCTCGCCGAGGGTGTATCTCCTCGCGATTCTTCCGTCAGTCCCCAGAAAAGTTCCTCACCCTCCCTAACAGGGACGGGAGGTGCTTCTGAGGAGGCCAGTGGCAACTGCGGGCTTGATCCCCGATGGTACGCCAAGTCCTCGTCCTCCTGGATATACCTTAAAAGGAAGGAGGGAATCATACAGATCTCACATTTGGGGAGTACGATACTGACGTGCCACGTCTCCATCCCTTCCCTCAACTCGAAGGGTTGGGGGGAGGTTCCGTCGTCGAGTCGTACTCTGCCTCAGAATCCGAGAAACAGACTGGTCTGATTTCGGTCCAGACTCCCCTGACATTCCTCCTACGGTGATGACGGTCGGCCTTCCTGCCCCTGCGTATCTCCTCATGGTAAGGAAGATTTCCGTCATGGGGTCCCCCGACCACAATAGAGCTGGGCCAGAGGGGACCGAAGGCCGGGGTGCGAGAAGCACTGGGACAGATGTCGAAGGGACATGGGGAGGACCTCCATTTGAGTGAGATACTGGATACACAACGGCTCCATGCTCGCGACTGGCAGTAGGGGGAGTGACCTCATACCCCATGCAGTGGGCACTGGAAGGAGTCATACCTGGAGCACAACTATTGCGAAGAAGCTTCTGGCTTCCCAGATCGGTGGCACGGAATGAGCCCTCATGGTAAGCAGCACTACCGCGGATTGATCCACAGTGTCCATTGCTAGTGTCCGCGACCGGGAGATTCGACCAAACTTTCCTGCAGGGCGGTCGGGGTTTTGATCCAAGTCGGGCACGCGACTTCCCCTGCTCAACATGCTCGGGGATCTGGTAACAGGAGTCAGCAGTGGCTCGGGCCACAGTGGTTGCTGATGCTGGTGCCCTAGGACGGGCATTCTCTCCCGCTCGCGCCCGATGCTGGCGTCGAGTCAAATGGGCTGGAACCGGCGGTGCGGGCGTGAAGATTGCCTTCTCCTTGGCTCGGGGAGTCAGTCGGCGGTGTGGATGCGGCCTGGCGGCAGTTGTTTCCGTTAACCCCTGGGATGGATCACCGATCGGGTGGACCCGAACATCCCCCACCTCATTGGTGTAGGGGAGGGATGTGTCAAAGCGCTCCGGTGATAGGCTTCCGAAGCGGTTGAACGTCGGCGTGGGGAGCGGCGGCTCCCTGCCCGGCCCTCGAGGGCGGCGATGGTGGTGAGGCGCAGCCGCCTCTAGATCCAAGTGGGCCATGCCCCTGGTGGGGATGACCCCTTCCTCGTCATACCTACGAACCAGGTCATTGATCACCCTCCGCTGGATGATTTCTGATGGGATGAGGTGGTGCAAGTGTCCGGCTGCTACGGCGGTCGAAGTTGGAGCGACCTTGGGATAGGTGGGACCTTGCGGGGTAGCCGCGTCAGTAATGTCCCTGCCCCTGCGCCGGTGGGCAGGTGGAGATCAAGCTCCGAATGCGGTGAACTGATTCCTGGAAATAGGAAGATGAACCCATTAGTATCAACAGGAAAGGAGATAAACAACAAAGGCCCAGCGCCATTCTGTCTTCCATGGTCGGCGAGGGGGATCCATACTGATGACGTCGCAGAACGGATTAGTCAACATCCTGAAGGCCTCGACCAATGGTGGGTTCACGTCCTGGTGAGGGTTACCCGGACCTGGTGACATGCTATTCTTCTGATGCCCCAATGGCTACCATTCCCCGTGTTGAGGAGAAGATCTTCACGTTGGGTTCACCATTTTTTGTTTCCGACGCTTTCGTCGGGGAGTGCACATCCGTATGTGGAGGAGGACGCGCTGCTTGTTGCCCCGCAATCCCGCTTTCAAAAGGCGGGCGGCATTCGTTCCTTGTTCTGGTACGTCTGCTGCTTGATCGAAATGGGATGATGGGATGGCGGTTCTTCCTTCCATGGATTCCTCCTCGGAGCTCATCACCTTGCCCGGGTCTCCCTCATAGATTTAAGACGGGTTTGTGAAGCTCATTCCCGGTGCCATATCTACATGGACGCCAGTTAATTACGCTACTTCCCTCAAGATGCTCCAAGGGCTCTTGTCGGGGCAGCAACCTTCAGTGAGGAGAATGGTCACGTTGGGGCGTCATCAGCATGTTTTTCTTTGGTCCCTCATCACAGGGCTTCTCGAGGGCGCGTAAGCCCGAGGCATCCCTGACCACAGGGCTTCTCGAGGGAGCGAAAGCCCAAGGCATCCCACATCGAACGTGGGAAATGTGTACCATCTGAACTTTTCTTTAGCTTCCCATGTTTAACAGGGGTATGTCGCGAGTTTAACGTCTTTCGGAGATGGCTCGGGTTGAAGGATCCCTAGGGGGAACACCAATGTTGGGGCCAACATGTGGGCGGCTTCTTATATATCAGGGAGTGGGATAGGGTGGCATGATCTCACCGAGATGTGGCGGACCGGGTAAGGATCAGGATGGATGGTGGAGTGAGACATGGGGCTTACATTCTGAGACGGCACAAGAGGGGGGGTACAGTTTAACGTCATGCGGGATGCGATACAGTTTAACGTCATGCGGGACGGAATACAGTTTAACGTCATGCGGGAAGAGGGGTTTGGGTCTTACGCTCTGAGGTGGCCCAAGGTGGTTAGGGAACCAACATGGAGAGGTTGGGACGACAGGGTGGTGGGCTTGAACCTCGTGGAGGCTTCCAACGTACCGTGTGTTAGCATGGATCAAAGTCCACTTAGTTCTCTGGGATGGGGCTTACACTCTGGGGCGGCCCATAAGAGGATGTCATGGTCGATGCACTCTCTAAGCCCACGTGAGTCATGCTCGGTGTGAGAAAAAAGAGGCAGCAGGTACCAGACGATCACGTCGTGAAGGGTGCGTCCGTGAGAAGCGGAATGGGGCTTACGCGTTGAGCAGGCCAAAGAGGAAACAGGGGCTTACGCGTGGTTAGCGGCCCTTGGTGCCGGGTCTTACTCCAGGGTGGAGGCCCATGGTGCGACAAAGCGCAGTGGGAAAAGGACTCCACTGGCCTTGGCAGGGGGGAAGTACGGAGATGCATGGGTGCAATCATCCGCAAGAAAGGCTAGGGGCTTACGCTCTAAGGCAGCCCTTCCCCCTCGGACAAACGCTGCTCCGACAAGGAGGATCTCATTCCATGTGAGGAAGAGTCCATTCCCGTGGAGACAAGTGGTGTAAAAAATTTCCGAGCTGGGGGGAACCTGCGTGCGAAGCACGGGGTCGGACCATAGTTTAACGTCTTGTGTTATGGACGAGGTGCTTAGCAGTTTAACGTCCTGATGCTTGGATGAGGTGGGTTTGCTCCACACCCCTAGGGCTTATATTCCCAATGCCCTCTACCCCTTGTGGAAGGGAAGGCATCAGCAAGGCCATTGTGAAGGGGGGCTGCAGGGCAAACCACCGGGGGGTCCACGTTAGCGTGGCTATGCGAAGAATCAATAGCCGTTAGCGTGCCTATGCGGAGAAGCATAAGGAAAAGCAACGCAACGGGAAACACGGCCCAAGGGACCTTGAAGTTACTTCGCACGAGACTAGAAGGCCGTACGGGAAAACAACACATGGCGCGCATTCCCAGCAGGGGAGACATTAGGTGCCGGTGCAGGGGGCGGCCAAGGGGCATCAAAGTGAGGTGTCCTGGGATTTGCGCGCAAAAGGGAAGGTTTGCGCGCAAAACTCCGGGGAGTCGCACAATTGGAGCAAGTAAATTACGCGTGGAGAGGGAACTACGTGCAGGGTTTTGCACGCATGGCAAGATATTGCGCGCACGAGACACGGATTGCGCGCAAGGCTGGATCCCTGGGGACGGGGCAAATTCACTGAAGCCGGTGGAGTTGCGCGCAAAGGCGAACTCCGGGGAAAGGTTTCCTGAAATGAGGGTTTTACCTGGAAGTCATCTTGCACGTGGGGGGAGCCGAATTGCGCTTACAGGAGTCGCTTCGGATTCCTCAGCCCCCTAACTGTTCGGCGTCACCTTCTATTTATAGGCGACCGCCGGCGCGGAATCCAGGCGGCGCGTGAAATTCTTCACGCCGAGCGTTGCTGGTGCGCAAACATTCACCGCGCAGAACCGGGGCGCACAAATATTGCGCACCTCATCGGCTCAATTTCGCGAAACCCTGGGATTCTACGCGCGCAGAATGATTTTTCACGCGGATCCTCCTTTATTTCGCACAACACATCCCGGGCCTCTGGATCAGGCCTATGATTCTGAATATGACTTCACATCGTCATTTAGAAACTTCCTCCGGGAGTTATAGTATTTTTTCGGCATCAACAGTTAATTTATAATAATTTTGGATATATAAAATTTTTATTGAACTTTTTATCATATTTTACCCACCTACAAGGAGAATCATAAAATTTACATAAAACATAATTTTACCGCATCAGCGAGTTGAATTTTGAAAATCCAAGAGACAGAATTACTATCAAGGAGTAAAATTTGGTTCATTAAGATAAAAATAATTTTTTTTTGAATCGTAACTTTTCAATTTTATTTACCACGGTTAAAAGTAAATAGGGTAATTATGGGTAAAAATGATATTATTATTACCCTAAAACATGTCCTCATTCTATTGGATAAGTATAATTAAATCCAAAAAAACCATAGGAATAAAATATGAACCTCTTCGGTCAACTTGGATTAAATTAGGAGACTTAATATTATATTATTTAAAGAAGAGTTGAAAGATTTAAAATCAACGTTTAACAAATAAACAATTTATAATATATAGTTATACATAAGATAAATTTGACTATAAATATTTATCAGAAATCTAAATAGATTTCATACATAAATGTATTTTATTTATATTTTTAATACATTAAATAATTTAATTTATATATGACACAATGATGATGAAGTAATTACCTTATTAATAAAATTTTAACATAATTGATATTATAAATACCAAAATAAATGTATTTTGGGACTTTTTATGAATTAAACTATTTTCATTGGTTAATATAACATATTAGGGTTTGTTAGATGAATTTTTTTCTCGATGTAATAATTATTTTATGAATTAAAAAAATAGAATACCAAATAGTGTCAAAATTGACATAAAAGTTTTTTTAAATCAAATATTATATTATTAATTGATATAATGGTCCTAAAAATATAAAGTTCGTCCAAAAGACTTATATAATAATAATTATGACATTAATGAACCAGTTTTGGTTTTATTAGAAGTTTATAGTATTCTTATTTACCATATAGTGTAAGAATACAATAAGACACAGAAAAAGTTAAATTATTTAACTGAGAGTTAAATATAAATGATATGGTTAAAATGGTTACATAAACATGTCTAAAACCTATAGGTTGAGAGGATTTCGACCCATCCCCACCCTATCCTCTAAATAAGTCACTTTGGATCTATTATAAATAGAATATCAATTTATTATGAAATAATATTTTATGTTTTTCCTAAGGTGCCCCTCACCCCTCTTATAAAAGGGTACTCCCCCTTCCCTCTAATTCACACTTCCAAAGAAATTTGGCTCGGCTAAAACAGACCCAAATACCCTCTAAACTTTCCTACCTTCATCTTAGAGGCCTTCTTTTAGTCATAAATCCTTCCTATGGTGCACTTTTTATCAAATCAAAAGAAAGAACCCGAAGAAGAGGTTAATATCTCACCACCTATTTCAAGATCCTTTTTATTCCTTTTCTTCCTTCTTTTTGTATCCATTATAAAATAATAACTCCAGTATCTTATATATACTTTGTTGTTATTATAAAAATTTTACAACCATATTATTTATTTTATCCATCCTATGAATGAAAAAGTCTCCACACGTGTGTACGTACGGCTTACCGTCTCCACGTCATGGTGTAGTTCGTTATTCAAACATTTAATCATTTGGATGGGTATAATAATAAGTATAAATAATATAAATATTAAATATAACATTATAATTATTCTTTATATATTATATACCATCCAATTATATAAAATTTTATCATTAGAAGAATGATATCATCGCTCGTGTGTACGCACGGACTACCGTCTCCACGAACGCGATGAGATTCATTTTCCATGATTAACCATTCAAGTATGATTATAAGTATATATAATAAATAATAATGAAAGATATTACATAATAATGATACTTGATTTATGTAAATATGTGTTTCATGTACTTAATTCCATTCAATTCAATAAGGAAATGAAAACACCGTTAATGCGTACGTATGACCTACAATCTCCAAGAATAGTGTATTTCATTCCGTTTATCGATCTATCATATATATTTATATGAATAATATATATTATATATAAATCATATTTTACATTCTAGAATTAATTAGATTAGGATATAATTAATAATATCAAGAACAACAAGTTGAAACACGTGCGATAAATGAAATGATTTTACCCAAAACGCTGCTATAACATGGGATTTACCAAAGAACGAGTAATATAAAGTAATAAGTGAATCATATATGATATCATAAATATTATTATGGTTATGTTACAAGTTAATAATATGTTTATACCAACTATACATGAGTCTCATACACATACAGAAGAAATTGGATATAAGGTAAGGGGTAATTTTGCAATATCATTTTTATCGGAGATTGCTTATACGTAATTATTTACTGGGGTTAAATTTTTCATCCATGTCCATAATTTGTTTTTCATAAAGTGTCTAATATTTATACATGTATGTTTAAATTCATTATTATCCCTACTTGCCTTTTAATTTTTGTTATGGAAGAAATCTTTCCTTTGTTTACCATATGAGGTAATTTTTGACTTTTCCGTTAAAAGTACGAGGAGAATGTTTTTTTAACTTATACGGAATGAAAGGATTTTAAAGGTTACATAATGACTTATTTTCAGGAAGCTTACAATAAAATATTTAATTATTATTTTCAAAAAATCCTTTTCTTTTAAAATTTCAGGGAATTTTTTGAAAAGAAAATTATTTTGAAGAAGAAAGTATATTTTCCTCAAGAATTCATTTCAAGTGTTTTGTCAAAACTATTTTCTATATAAGATGACATTATTTAGCTTTTTTATGTTTCAAGTATAATTTCACTATTATTTACATGTTTTGATTTTTATTATTATGAAATGAAATTCATTTGTTTTATATGGATTATTTCATGATGAGATGATGTTTATGAAACCCAGTTTTTTCATTGGGTTGTGATGAATGATTTACTTTTATATTGTGGAAAACAAAACTTTGATTTCATTATGAGATGGGTAGGGCCTATATCTCCCTCAAATGAAGTTCTTAAATATTTATATCTCATGATATAGACTTTTCTGGAATGGAAAGTGAATCTGATTCAGTAATACAGGGTCAGAACGACAAGTTAACCTCATTCAGTTGTGGAATTTGTCCACTATGATGGTCTTGGCAGCAATGCCATGGATACTATGGAAATAATAATATGTTCATAATGGTTAATAAAATTACATGTTTTATCCCCATGCTATTTTATCATGATTAATGTACCTTTAGGATCTATTCCTTACGTACTACCATGTTTTATTTCACAACTCAATATCTTGATGGTTAAACATTATGTTCATATTTTTATTTTCAAATGTATATGGTTTGTTTTATTTTCTCCATGCATTACCTTGATGAGAATTTGAGCTCACCCTTTTTTTGTTTTTCCCCCAGGATATAAAGAAAGGTTTTAGGTGAAAGAAGGAAATATATTTATGAGATATTTTAAAGATATGTCACCATGATTAGAAGATTATGTTCTTAGTTTCCAAAGACACTAAACTATTATGGTCCATGGATGTCAGTTTTTTTATGTATTAGGTATTCCAAAAAAGTTATGTAATATTAATGTAGGTCGTGTTTGGGTCTCTACAGTGAATTTTTCATTTCTCTTTCCATCTTAGTAAGTCTAAATTTTATAAACACTATTTTTAAGGAGGGTTTTCCTCAAAGGTATTTTCTATTTTTACCATTTTATTTTCGAAGTACAATTTAAAATTTAGATGATGTGATTTATAAATGGAGGGGAGACTGTAACACCCCGCGGTTTCATTATATATTATTTATTTAAAGTAATTCAATAGCTTTCACTACATGCATCACCGAATTCGAGTTCACTGTGACTAACCATACTAGTTTTTAAAAAAGAGATTATGAATTGTATTGAATATATCTTATGTTTTATATAAACCATATAATTGTAACATACATATTATGTGGTTTTAGTCATAATATAATATCAAATTCAATTTTTATATAGAATAAGTATTTTTCAAAAAAAATGTAATTTTATCACCTTTTAATGGAGAACCCTTTTTAAATAGAGCTTTTTATAAATTTTATATGTTCTATTTGACCAAATAAAATTTTTATTTAGAAATTGGAGATCAAAATTTTCATTGGGTAAATTTTTTTATTTTATGTCAATGTTCATTTTTTAATGAATAATGAAAAATACTACATTTTAATTCAATGATTCCTTTCATCTAATTTAATTATATTTATAGATTGTTCTTTTAATTAGTTTTAAAGATAAATAAGATTATATTCTTCTCATTTAATCCAATGTTGGTCATTAAAAGTAATTTCTCACTTAATTTTTACATAATCAAATATAAATATTTTGATAGTTTTTTCTTTTAAAAAACAAGATGTTTTGGTTTTGACAACATGAGTCAATTTTAAATTAATAATTGAATATTCTATTTTTTCAATCTGGTAAAATATAATTAATTTTTGAATTCATAATATCAAAATTATCTTAGGGACAATTTTTGGTATTTCTCTGAAAACATTGAATTTTTTATGATCAGTGAAAAGCATTGTGTTATTGTTTAAAACAGACTTTTTAATTAAATAATTAATTTTTTTTATTGAAATATATATTAATTCAAAATAGATTTATAATACCTATATAAGTTCAATATAATTCATTGGATTCAATATATAATAAAATTATATGTATAACATTTTATTTAAAATTTTAACATCTTTTATCCACCTTTTAGGAACGTTAGAAAATTTGAATAAAAAGTAATTTCAACACTTCTTGGAATTGTATTAAAAAAAACTGAGAGACATGGTTGACATGAGTAAGTATAATATGGTTAAATAAGATAAAAATAGTTTTTGGTGAATTGTAACTTTTGAAATTTATTTACCGCGGTTAAAATATAGGGTAATTAATGGTTAAAATGATATTATAATAACCATAACACATGTCTTAATTCTATTGGATAAGAGTTTATTCGACCAAAATACAACTTATGAATAATATACAAACCTCTTTGATCCTCCTTTAATAGATTAGGTTAGTTATTATTTTTTTATATAAAGAAGTCTCAAATGTGTAAAATTCAATGTTTAATATCCAAACCATTTTTAATTTAGGGTTATACATAAGATAAATTCGACTATAAATATAAAATAAAAAGTTAAAAAAATTTCCTACATAATAGTATATTATTTTTTTTAGACATCAAATAATTAAATTTATTTATTACACAATGAAGATTCATTAATTACCTTATTAATGAATGATTAAAATGAATGATATTATTAATATTTAGATAAATATAATTTGAATTTTTTGATTACATACATAAATTTTATAGATTAATATTACATTATAAGGTTTATTCATGGTATTTTGTTCTATGTAACAATTCTATTACGACTTTCACTAAAACCAAATACTAAATAGTGTCAAAATTGACAAAAATGAGTTTTTAAAAAAATATTATATAATAAAATGATATAATATTCCAAAAAATCTATGTATTGGAAAAAGGAAATATATAATGATAAATATGTAATTTAAGAACCACATGGGGTTCTATTTTTATTTTATTGAGTGTATATTAACCATTTATTATAATAATATGAGAGGAAATTGTAAAAATTAAACAATTTAACTAAGAGTTAAATCTTAATTATATGGTTAAAATGGTGACCTAAAATGGTCTAAACCCCATTGGATGAAAGGATTCATACCCATAATAACCTTATAATCTATATAAATCAATTTTCAGCCATTAGAAACAGAAAATGATTTTATAATAAAAAAATATTTCAAACCTTCCCTAAAATGACTCTCACCTCTCTCATAAAAGCGTACTTCCCCTTCACAAAAAATCAAACCTTCCAAAACATTTGGATCATCCAAACCATGAAAAAATTTCCACCAAAATTCCCTCAATTAAACATATAGGTCTTCCCTTGAACATAAAGGAAACATATGGTGTCGTTTTGTTCAAATCAAAAGGAAACACCCAAAGAAGAATTAATTATTTTATCACATCTTTCAATGTAATTTTGTTCTTCCACATTATAATTCATTGTTATTTTCATAATAAAATAATAACTACAGTACCTTCTACATACATTTATGTTATTATAAATATTGTACAAACACATTCATTATTAAATCGTTCCTATGAATGATATTGTTACCATGAATGCGTACATACAAATTATCGTCTCAACATTGTGGTGTAATTTGTTATTCAAAACTATGTTATTTGGATGGATACAGTGATGATTAATTTGTATATAAATAATTAAAATAAAATTATAATTTATCTTTTCAATTTATATACAATAATATTCCTCACCTTTTAATCACTAAGAAAATGACATCGTCACTCATGTGTACGTATGGCTTACCATCTCCACAACATGATAAAATTCATTTCCCCATTCATCATTCAACGATGATTATAAAAATATATATTAATAATTATGTAATATATGAAATAATAATTATACTGAATATATATATATGTGTGTGTGTGTGTTCTTCCATATAACATGATCACTTACTTCTGTTCAATATGATATGAAAACCTAAACAATGTTTATGCGTACGTACGACCTACCATCTCCATAAACTGTGTTTTACTTTTCATATATCTATCTATTATACATATTTATATTATTAATATATATGATATATAAATCATATTTTATATTCTGGATGTATTTAAATCATGATCTAAATGATACAATTAAGAATAACAAGTAAATAAACATATAATAATGAAACCGATTATTACAGAAAATGTTAATTTAACATGGAAATCATTATTAAATGGGTAGTATAAAGTCATAAAAATCATGTATTATATAATAAATATTAATTTGGCTCTGGTATAATTTAATGACATACTATGGTTATTATACAAGAGGATAAACATACTTTGAACCAACGGAAAGTGAAAGGTAAGGGTTTATTCCTAAATCCCACTATTTTTCTAGATTGTTTATGAGTAAGTATTTTATATGAAATATTGCATGTACTTGTCCAAGTTTCATAAATGAATTTTCAAAAATGATTCTTTTAAGTTAATGTTTATCAAAAACAGTATTTTAAATGTTTGAAAATTTTATTCTCTTAATTCTTTATCATTAATATCCATATTTTATAAAAGGTTTTATGGATCTATTTATATGGACAATATTAATTTAAAATTTTAATTCCATTAAAAAATTTCAAAGGTTTGTGTGAATAATTGATTCAAAAATTACTTTTAAATAAATTCCTTTATAAATGTGTTACATTTAAAATATTTCACAAAAATGGATATTTCTATCAAAAAGATATACTGATCATCTTCAACTATGTAAACATAGATTACTTGATATTTTTCTTGATTATGGATGATAGAATATAATACAATATTCCACATTTTATTGAATGGGTTATGATATGTTTTAATGTGGATGTGTTATTTATATACCCTTCATTTTTTATTGTTGAATTATTGACATTTGGCTTGCTAGTTTAAATACGAATGTTTATGTTATGTGTCAACATTTTCGTATGACGAATGTAGTGGACTTAGTATGTTACGGGTAGGGTCCACTATAGGCCCTCAATGAATCGGTAGGTCTCATGAGACAAATCAGTGTCTTAGGGAAAGGCCTTGACTAAATTTTTTAATTTTTAGTCTTTGAACGAGGCCTTGACTATGTGGTAATGATGTTCGGTGGTAGGCATTCCATCATTATTAAATTAATTATTACATGTGATTATTTAACAAGTAGAATATTAATGTGCATGTTTATATGGTAATGTTTGATTGATTTTATACATATTATGTTCATGTTTTTGTTTGAAAAGGCTTTATTTCTTTTACACATCTTACCTTAAATTTTTATAACATACTCTAAATTATATACCCTTACTGAGCATCTGAGATCACATCTTTCATAGGTTTTATTTTCCTAGTATTTCAAGAAGTTTATTATGATTGATATGTAGGGTCAAAAAAAGGTAATAATGGCCTTGTTAAAGGATTTTTTATGCTATGTTTTATGATTAAATGTGTAATGTAATGTTCATGTATGTAATCTATTTTCCAAGACTGCTAAACCAATCGGCCTATCAGGGCATGCTACCTTGTAATCATTCAAATGTATTAAAATAATTCACCGACTCTGGGCTTCTGGGGTTGGTGAATTACAACACAATAATGAATGAAATCAATATTAAAATACTAGTTCTAATTTCAAATGGATTATATCTTTCAATAAATTTATCATCATCCATTACCAGTGGAGGAAATAATACCTTCAAAACGTGAGAGAAACATAGGAGAGACAGAGAAGACTAATTATGATGAGAATCTCTTACATGGACATGTTCAGATTCTTTAATATAGTATTTTATTCATCAAGAATGGGTTTTAATTCCCTTTTAATATATTATAATTCCTCCCAAATTAGTAGGAATTAGTAATGGAAAATTGAGGTCTAATTTGGGTGATGATCAAGCGGTCCAGAATTTTAAAAATAATTTTTGTGGGAATTAATAATGCATTCATGGTTTCTTAAATAGGGGAACAAAATTTTAAAAATTTTGAATCACAATTTTGTTCCTATATATTGGGGTGAATGGTTATTTAGAAGAGGAATCAGGTTTGGAAAAAAATTTATCCATGTGTGAAATCAAACTCTATATGGAGTTTCAGGGTAAATTATGATAAGATGCAAAATTTTAGAAAATTTTGTGTCGAACGAGTACTTCCCAAAACCTCGAAAAATCATCTAAATTTTACCCAAAATCAAAAAATAAATTATTAAAAAAATATAACCAATAAAATGAATACTAATACCTATAAAATAGCTCGATACACCTCAAGAAAAATTTCAAGATCTTACAATATCCTCACCTTATAATATATCATTCCCAATTTACACTAACAATAATATCTATGATTCTAAAGAAACAAATTAATGAAACTATGCCTTCATATCCATATATCAATCTAATCTTTCCTCCCAAATATGATCATTTATCAAATATACATGAACTATCGGCATGGTGTTTCCCCACACCAATTTCACACTATGAACTACATCATGTTTCAGATACTCCTCAATGGATGCATCAGCCTCAAGCTCAATATCATCGACATCAATAACATGAAAAGGATTGGGTGATATCACAGAAAATATTACATAGGAAATACCTTGTGAAAATAACTATACCTCTCTTAATGATATAATTAAAACACCACCGACCATATTCTATCCCCAACCTCAAACATTCCAACAAACCTTGGCATCAAATTGATCATCCATTAAATCCTATAGTGACCGAATATAGAGAATAGTTTATGAAAAACACAATCACTCTAAATATACTATATGGGTATTAAAATTATATAAGAATATGACTTCTTTCTATTCTAATCCATATCCATAGACTTATGAGTCAAGTGAATCTACATTGACATTCCCTACATGATACTACGTCCCAACTCTTCTAACTCACCTTCCTGTATCCAACATAAATGTGATCTTTATGGAATTTCTTCATTTCCCTCATTTGAATCCATATGAATCATTTTATAATAACTATTTTTATTGGAAAACTATTCATGTACACTGTTCTTCTCCAAATACCCAAAAATTTATAGAACACCTGCTCGTATGATATCTTTTTTTTACATGAATAGTTTTCTCTAATGAGATATCTATTTATGGGTGGAATTATATCATCATAAAACCCTATATATGATGAACCTTCTATAATATATTATATAAGTGAAAAGTCAAACATGAGTGATGATATGAAACTATACTTCTTATCACACCATAAATATGGACTCTCTACCAAATGTAAAAGTCTCCCAACTGGTCCACTAAGAATGTATCCCATATATTTCATAAATGTGCTTCATTCATATGGAGTCCCACAGCCACCCATATTGGGGAATTATTATTAGGAATCCTTGGGAGACCGACCATAATTTCTATATAATGGTTATCTCCCTTCCTTTCTATAATGGAAAACAACTTTTGTAAACCACATGTTCATTGATGATTGTACATTAACTATTTATTGGTGTAGAATCATGTAATGATACTTGTAATCTTATTTTTTCATACTCGACCAGTAATAATATCGACAGAGATCATGGAAAAAATTTCCCCCAACCAGATGCAATGACACTATTAAGCATTAAAATCATGAATATTCTCCTATTTTATATAATAATGCACAAAATAATGAAAAAAAATAAAAAATATTGTCATCCTCATCTATTGTTTAATTAGAAGGTGAAGCCCCACTGTCATGGAATTCGAAAAAGGAAAATCAATCTCTTTACGCATACTGCTTCACCTTGATCCGATGCAGAACTGTGTAATCCACTAAAACTGATATGAGGTACATATTATCTTGACCCTAATAAACCACAACATGAATCTTATCTATCATGATCATAATCATTAACTCATACTGGACTTCTTTACTACATGATTCATTGTTTTTATTCTCAATGCATCAGTAACACTATTTCCATTCCCTAACATATATTCATGCGCTAAATCAAATGACTACATATAATAAACCCATACCTACTAGATAATATTCAATTATCATTTGTAAAATATTTAAATTAAGAACTATTGATAATTTTTCCCTGTTAACATTTTTTCCAAAATATAATTCAACGAACATGTCAATTCATAACCCACTACAGCTATTCAAGGTTCAAGTTTTTCATAGATCTAGCCATATATCCTATTCTATAATGATCCAAGCACTAAAACTAAATGTTCCTTTGTCGAAACTTCTCCATGATTGATCCTAGAAGTTTCCAAAAACAATGTATAGTCATCAACTTAGCTTTGGTAGGATCATGATTGTTGTCTTGGCCTTGATATCCTCCAACTCTTGTAATGTATTACCAATTTATCCACAACATTAATGCATTATCTCCATCATGTTCATGCTAGAAAGAGGATATTCCATATGGGAAACATCATGGATGAACCAACAATAATAACACAACTTTTCCAATTAACTATAGATATCAATAACCATATTGGTAAGATCAAATGAAAAAACTACTGAAACCATCATGGGTTCCACTAAAATACCTTCCATCGAGATAATGTGTAGTAAGAAAAATGCCTAATCTACCAATAATTTTCACAATGATATAATGGAATATAAATGAATCTCTCTCAGTGTGCCTCAGATAAAATCATGTTTTTGGAAATGATACTCACGAGTCTTCGAGTACACCAAGATTTCAACCACAAATACTGCCAAAAAATAATCCAGACACATGTGCAAGATTCTATTCATTATTTTCATAAACATTGTTAGTAAATTCTCCCGCCCAAATGACATCACTAAAAACTCATATAGGTTATATCATTTTTTGAAATATGCCCTTGGTATATTATAAATTTGTATTCGTAATTGATGAAATAATTATATCAATACCATACTAGAGAATATTCAAGATACAATGAACTAATTATAAATTTTCATCAATATATTGAAGAAGATATTGGTTCTTTAGAATCATCTAGTTCAACTTCTGGTAATCAACAGAAAAGTCCAACATCCCATCCGGATTCTTTGTAAAAAAAATTGAAGAACCACAACATGATTCCCTTGGATGGATAAACTCATTATCCAAACACTTCAATTTGATTTTTATGCTCTTGGTTCTCTGTTCATCTAATTTTTCATGGTGGAATAGAAACTGGATGATCCCTGAGTATGAGCTCCATCATAAATTCCAAATCTCTATCATGTGGAATCCATATGATTTCATTAAGAAACATGCACCATAACATATACACTATAGATTCAAATATATAATTCCTTTTACCACCATTATCCAGTAAGATAATTGTTTCCTAAGTAGTGAGATCCCCCTATTGTTTAAATGGCCCTGAACAGCTTTCATAGATATCCCACACTACATAATAAGTGTAATTATCACTATTAGGAGAACCAAAATTAATTCTTTTGTGATAAAAATCTATATGTTCTTGGTATTCTACTAATAATTGTAACCCAAAAATTAGGTAAAATATTAACATGTCAAGGATGTAAAGATCCCATAGAAAATTATACTCCCCAACCTTGAGAGAACACCCCTTGTACAAATAAAGGTCTATTGATCATAATAAAAATGTTTCATAAATCATCACATCGCAAATAATAAACAGCACTATCTGACTCAACTCATTGGTATAATGTATATATTAAAATAATGAGAGGAACAAGTATAAAAAAAGTCACTAACTAGCAATGAAGCTACTCGAATAGTACCTTTATCCATTGATGGTCCAGCCTCTCTACCCACGATTGTATGCAATATAGTAAACATTTTTCCTTCCCCTATTCCATGTCTTAAATTTTGAGACCCCTAAGTATCAAAACATCAATGATATGGGTGATCCATCTCAGATGCACCATGTCAAGTTGCTCGATAGCCACAACCTTTAGAAATCTAACTGAAGTATTTATATAGTTAGAAGACCATTTCTAGAACTATTATTCTTCCTAGTTCAACAATCATTACCCATCCTTCATGGTTTCATGTATAAAATATTTATATGACTAATCCTTACATATGTTAATCACTTTACCTGTGGTCGTGGGAATGTTTTTATGAATGTAATATGACCAACCACACTATTGGGAGAACACTCAGGAAAGATCCTATTTTAATGACCTTTCCACCTTCCCATTCTAATTTTCACTACTCTTGTACATATTCACATAATAATGTTTCCTATAGTTGGATAATGTAAATCTGGATCAACCACCTGAGACCACTTGAACTCCTCTTAATGCCACATTCAGGTTCAGCTTATATATCAGTTCCTAGTCCACTACGTCAGCAAACATTATTTACTGTAATATGTTTACCTGACACATAATATCCTATTTTTCCAATCATAAAAATGTCTTTTAATAGTTTTATAATATTTTTCCAGTGCTGATCAATGTGATAAATTTTGTTCAAGGGACCTGTAAAGTCATTGACAGAAATACTACCCTTCATTAGCCTCATACACTCTATAGACCAGACTTATTTTGGATTGTCTTGATAAATGTGATCCATAAATTTCTCATGGATGACCTTCAATAATTTTCATTACATATTCTAAATATGAGTCTGAATATCACATCAGCTCTACATTTATCCTTGTAACATATAATCTTACATTTTGACCCTTTTCTATATAGGAGTCATTGTGTGTTCCAGAATAATATGGAAAAACTCAATCTAGAACTTAGATGCCTCAGGACCAAACACTCCATTGAATGTAAAAGGGTAATGCATCTATAACTCTCGTGTCATGTCGAACAAACCCTACATAAATTACTATGGGTATCAATCCATAAAATTAATAAAGAGAAAAAATTTATCATTGAAATACACACCAATATCCTCACCCAGAACTGTTGGAGCCTCAGGTTTCACTACTGAAGGCTCATTACTAGGCATGTCCTCCTATAATCCTCTCTACAAGCAGCATAATTGATTAATATATCTACATTAGAAAAAAAAATCATAGGACTGAATTCATAAATATTAAATAATTACGTGGATTTACATAAATTCCTAAAAGGCATCTTTCAAACCCAACTACACAGTAAAATCTATTGCACTATCTCTGTCATGAACCATCCTATATCTTGGTCATGGTTGAAAAAGGGCACACACAACCTCATTATTCTTTTTTAACATTAGAGAAATATTATCCACATATTTCATCATTTAAAACACTTAGATTCATATTCATCACCTTTCTTATTTAATTACACATGAAAGGAAAATAAATTAAAAATAACAAATTTTAAAAAACCATCTTTCCCCATGTGCGCTTATAAATGATGCATGTTTCAATAATTCATGAGTGCCTAAAACGTTTCTGGAATACTATATTCTCATGACATACCTATCCATGAGTCAAATCTCATAAAATATCTAAAAAATATTCACATCACACAGAAATTGAATCAATCATGGTGAAAAAACATCCCACTCTAACGACACTTATCAATAACAACAATACCACCATGGGGATATTGTTTCACCTGAATACATGGGTTAGCTACTCCAATGCATGAGATATTTTATAAGTCGTAACTTATCAAAGTCTCCTATATACTTTTCCCAAATGGTTAGACAAAATAAAAGAAAAGAAACCCCCTTTCATACCATATTGTTATATCCTGACATGGGTGCTACGTAGCGGTTCCCCGAGAGGGTCAGTTATGTAACCTCAAGCAAGCCTACCCATATGATAGAGGTTAATGACTAAAAATAAGGGACTAATATATATATATATATATATATATTATTGGGACATTATACTCTCTTCATTAATGGGTCACAACATTGAAATACTATATGAATTGCCAAATGATATAACCAATAGCCCTAAAAAAATATCACAAGTCGAATAAAACACCAATACAAAATCAAACCCACAACAGATGACATGTGTCATGAACCGACCCAAAATAAGGCTCATGCCACAACGTCCCGATCCTACACCCACAGTCTAGGTATTGGTGACTAGTGTTGATGGAACAAATAAAATGGGTAGGCCTTTGCCTAAGTACCTATATACACTCAAAGTTATCACATTACATAAGTGTAGGAGAAAAATAAGTAAAATATAAAAGATACTAATGGGACAACTTTGGATGTAACCCCTCTAGATGGTATACAATTATTGTTTTGTAAACTAAAAATTAAAGGGGGAATACATGAAAAACATGAAATGTGTCCCAACATGAAAAAACATTAATTTATAACACTATCATATCCTAGCACTGAATACCCAGGCTAAAACCACCACACATATTCCAATGTACCATGTATCCTGAAGAACATCTGGAGAAATAGATGACATGCTTTTCGTTTTCTTACGATACAATATGTGCGGGAAAATACTATTCATGGGTGAGTATATATAAACCCAGTTGGCACCCTAAAAGATGAAGGGGGGAGATGTTAGATATAAAATATGAATAGAAATATAGTATAATGTATATATGATGCATCTAATACCATGAAAGAGAAAGAGTAATTTTGACCAAAGATTGGGTGATCAACATTGTGAGTAGATAAACTACAAATCACCTCTTTACCACCCATTCAATGAGCGTAAACTCATCTAATCATGACAATATTAACATAGAAATCACGTGGCATTCCTCATGGAAAATTATATCTCATAGAAAGAGAGAAAGGCAATCCAATGATATGTATATAGATGAACATATATATGTGTGTGTGTGTGTGTTCATTCGAATGAATAACAATGAGAGGGAAAGGTGATATCCATCTCACCAATCATTGTATGATTATGATTCCCAGTATTTTTTAATGTCACACGATGAATCTCAGCATATTGAACATCTTCTCAGAAGTAGCCATCTAGTTCATGAAACACTTCATAAATGTGTAACATAGTCAAGGTTGATGAAATCTGTAAGTAGAGGACCCATTCCATGGTACAATAGTAATGTTTCACTCATTTGTAGAGGACCCATACATAGCCCATTTTGGTGGTTCCACTCTACATGTTGGTAGAGGACGCATGCCCTTCCAAGTTGTGGGGTTCCACTATAGTAGTCCGTAGAGGACTCATGCTTATCCATGCTGAAGGGTTCCACTATAAAAACCAATAAGGACCAAATCCATGCCCATCTAGAGGTTTACAATCATGATTTCAATAGTAGAACCATTCCATGTTCCAATAATAGGAATATAAAATAGTGGTAGATGACCCATGCATTACCCAGTTGAAGGGTTCCACTATATAATTTGGTATAGGACCCATTCCTGGCCCAACAATAGTGTTCTACTCCATAAGTCATCAATGACCCATGCACGACCCATCTATATGGCTCTACAATGGAGGACTACATATGTCCCATGCCATTTGACAATAGGGGTTTCTACTATAACGGTAGATATCCCATGAATTTCCCATGTATATAACTAAATCAATAATTCGTTATAGGACCAATCCCCATCCCAACTATAGGGTTCCACTAAAAAAATTTAGTAGAGGACCCATTCCCATCTCATTGGGAGGGTTCCACTCTAGAATTCATCGATGACCCATGCCCTGCCTAGATGGAGGGTTCCACATGGTAGGTCATTAGAGGACCCATGCTCTATTCTATGATGAGGGTTCCTCTCTAATGGAAGTGGATCCCTTCCCATCTCAGTTAGATAGTTCCACATTAGGAGTCTATAAAGGACCTACACCAATTCAAATGAGAGAGATCTACTCTAAAAGTTCTAGATTGTAACCTATCCAATCGTCATGCCTAATCATTTCACATTGTATCCCAAAATTGACAATATATGGCATCATCATGTTCTATATAGAATAACAATCAGGATAAGACCCTCATAGACCAAAATTGAGATCAAATAAAAGAAATATGGTAGCCTAAAATTTAATATAAAGAAGGCAATGGGTACATAGTGTATCATGGATCCCACATGACATTAGTCATGATCTATAACCTAGATCTGCCCTTGTTTTTACACGACTCCACAAATAGGTAATAATACATGCAATGTTTGGTATATAATCAGTGTGTATATATCACACGGGGTCTTGCCCATGTGATGGGACATGTTTGTGTGTCAAATTCATGTTTTTGAACTTTTCCTTATGTCTGTGTAATATATTACTTGTTTTGACTCTTTGTATGGGGTGATTAATGTGTTCTTTGGTTGTTCCTATGTACTCAAAATCATGACATGTTCCATGGACAATGCTTCATAACATGGATTATCCACATGGGAAAGGAGTTACTATAGTTGTAGGGAGCCTACATTGGTTTCCCTCCATATGATTCCCAAAACCATAGTCACATTTCATAGGGGGATACATATCATGTGTTCATCACAGTGCATGGCATGTAATCATGTTTTTCCATGATTCCCAAGTATGCATACCATGTTTCAAATACATTCAATAAATTATATATAAAACACCCTTTTCTCTCAATATTAGTGGATTTAATCTTGATTCATCAATTCCAGCAATCCTGTAGCTGGAAAAAAATTCTGTTGACCCAAAGGGGTTCTGACATGCACAACGCATGGCCCGGTTTTCTCCAAAATTCACAATTTATTTCTCCATTGTTAAAACACCTCCCACAACCTGAATAATCCATGATCTATAAATCACTCATCAATCCCTCCCTCATTCATCATTTCATCATTATTTTGGGGGTTTTGTATGAATCAATACCACCCCACAATGTCAAACTGGCTAGCGAGGTCCTACCCATGATGAATGTGATGAAATTTTTTGAGAAATGCACAAGATTAGATGTTCAACACTAATTTTATAATAATTCATATCCAATTATTAGGAATGGGGATATTTGGATTTGAAGACATGAATGAACTATAAAATCCTTATAAAGGATCATAAAAGGGATCCAAAATCTGGGAAGAACAATATATGTGATTAATATGCTCCATCAATTTAATCAAAAAGGGAATAATCCACAATTTTACAAGTCTTATAGGAATATTGTACCACATGTCACTAAAGAATGTGATCTCTTTTTTTAAAGGATGTCATTGCATTTGTTGTGTCCAATTCTTCTCAGATCTAGTGATTTGTCATCTTCTGACACTATTATCTAAAATAATTAGATTAATATGCCCTAGAATCCTCCAAAAGATTATACAGCTAACCCCATATGACACTCCATGGAATTATTCTAATATTCAATTTATTTTTTTGAAATTATTTAATTTTTTCCTTTTCATACGAAATTTATCCACTGAACATATAACCATCATGCGAGATAGCTGAAATCCCCATGAAAAGTTATTTTAGATATATCCTAGGGTAAACATCATTTTCAAAACTCAATAATTATCTATAATTTTTTATCAAAGATTCTCTGAATTATTTATCAAATATTCTTTAATAATCTATTTTTGAGTAATAATAAATATAATAAATATTTTTATAATGTTAATAATGGGCACACAGAGCCTCATAACTACACATCATCTCAATTCCTACTTTTGAAAAAATATATGGAAATATTTATATGTACTACCAAGGAAATACTATGACTCTATTATATTTCATTCCAAATACATGTGAAGTGTCAAATTAAAAAATCCCAAAGAAATAAACACAGATACTCTCAAGAAGATCTCGATACTATATTTTGATCCCTCATCCATGTTCCTCCATAACACATCCATATTACATAGGTAAAGTTATATTATTATGACAAGAAAATATAATGTATATTTTGGCACTCATCAGGAAACCTGAGTAGGTTTTCATTACAACATATAAAACCACCAATAATGATGTCTAAAATAATATCCATTCCATAAAAGTATATTTCATAGTATAATTATTGGTGTTAATTTCATAATTTATATATTTATCTAATTATATTATTCTTTAATTGGAAATTGAATTTATGGGGTTCACGAGGACACCAAACCCATCAATACTATCTTCAGTCAATCCCTATGATTGAATGACGCAAAAGGATTATCACATATCACATAGAGAATCAAAATTCCTTATCACAAAGTCATTCATTAACAATATAATTTTAATTCTTATCAAGTCCATTTTTAACAATAGTATAATGCCAATACCATAGTAATAGACCATTATTTAAATCAGCATTTGGGTATTTGGAGCATCAGTCCATTCAATAAACACAATGGGTATTTTTTGTATCAATCTCTGTTCTATATAATAATATTTAAATACATGAATTGTTTTATAGAATAACATAGCTATATCTACATACAAATTTGGAGTTTTATTCTACATTACACACACCATTTCTCTATCAATCACATATATAACATATAACACATTTAACGGGGTTAATAAATATTAACACACTTGTTAACATTTTTCATCGTGTAATATATTTTCAACAATAAAATAAGACATAATTTATTAGATAAATATCATGGAATTTTATGAAAAATTAATTATTAAACCATTTAATCAACATTTAATCGAATTACACTAACTCTTCAAGGTTAAGGAAATCTTCCCTTAATTATAAATAACAAATCAATAAAATAATCAATCAATCAATTGATAAAAACATCCAATCTATTAACAAATTACATAACCTAATTATACCAACAATTTCATAATCAAAGATTAACGAATATCATCTTCTCCATATTCAACCAAATCTATTATCACATGGAAATTAATGTTAATGAATTTAATTTGTGATTATATTTCCTATCTATATAAATTTAAATTGAAAAATTACATACATGTAATTAAATCATGACTATGGGAATTAATGTTCATACCACCAACCATAATATCAATGATAGAGACTCACCAATAGAAATCACCAAATTGAAGTCGAATATTAAATTACACAATGAATAATGATATCTAGATATAACACATAAAAAAAGATACCACATATTAGATCTATAAAAACCTAGAGTAAGATCCATTTCCATTAAAGGAATATATCCCTTCAATTGACAAGAGAAATATAGGTGGAAAGGATAAAACTAATTAGGACGAGAATCTATTATTGGAATAGGTATATATTCTTAAATCTGGTCTTCAATTCATTATTAAAGGAGTTACAAAGTCCTTGTAATCTATATGGAATCCTCCCAAATTGAGTGTAATGAGGCTGGGTCAACTGTATTTGAATTTGGGTTAATGTAGGGGGTGTTTGGAATTTTAAATGTAATTTTCTATGGAACTAATTATCCACACATCATTTCCTAGATAACATCACACTAGTTCCCCCCATAGTGATATTATGACATACCTTTACAATTAGTTCTCTTAGGGGTTTATAATTCCATATATTTGGGGATTTTTCATATTTAAGGGGTTAGAGAGGATCATTCTTACTATGGTAGACATATTGATTTGATATTTTTTTATAATGAATCTTGAGGTATCGAGAGATATTGTATAGAAACAATTACGGATTAATACAATGTTGTGTTATGTACTTCCTCCAATGAATACAATATTCATTATCCAGATGACATCTTAAGTGAAGAACTAAATTTTCATCAACTTCTTGTTGGAACTGTGACCATTCAATTCAAGAAATGGAGTATGGTTTGGGTTTTTTTTTCAATTCTCATTATAAGATCATATTGTTTTCTAGGAAATGGACCATATAGTCTAAGTGGAAACCAATATTGATGGTGGCTTCGTTTCCTATTATTGGCCAAAATTATGGGCACAAAAATCAGAAAATGGAGAATTATCGGTTAGGAAATAGAATTTCCAAGCAATATTGATGGTGATTTGGAAACATGGGCACAAATAATGTGTTAGTATCCAAACATCGAAAATTGGACAAATCATTAAGTGAGTGAATGATGAGGTTACATGAATGAATCTTACATTCCACATAAGATTTCAAAACGGGGTTTTGCATGCTCCAAAAGAATCTTGTGTGAACTAACAAAGACACATCAGAAATATGTGTGCAGGGTCATAAAAGCCTATAAATATGTGGATACCCCATGGAAGACTTAATAATTTTCCATAAAAAATCTGGTTAGTCTATCACACGAATGATTTTCACATGAATTATTGTAAGAGATTAAATATTTCGTTCAAGGAGTTCCTTTAGTCTGAAATCATCAAATTAACCCTTTGGTGTACTTTCCCAAAAGACAAGGGCTTTGAAAAAGAAGGTGTTGGGAAAAAGTAATTTTGCGTGACAAATCCCAAATCTGGCGTGCATGATCTGGTTTTGCGTGCAAGTGAATTGTGGAACTTCTATCAGTCAGTGTATTTCTAGTTTTTGTGATCAGTTCATTCAAGTGCATCATTTTTGGACTTCAATGGATGCAGTATCTCTTCTGTGACAGAGAAAAAGACATCAAATCAAATCTATTGAAGGACCTTCATGTCGATAAAATGGGTGAGACTTCTTGGAAGGTAATGAGCTAGGGTGAGTGAATAAAAGTTATCCAAGTAATGCGTTGAGATATTCATATATCACTATAAAGGCATTATGCATGGAACATAGTGACTGTGACTGATCATTGTAATAAAAAAATTGTGATAAATAGTTGATTTAGGTACGACCAACACACATTCATCATATTATCCATGGGCAAATCCATTGGTGTTGAACCAATAATAACTTTTTTGTCATCTATTTTATTGTTATTATTTTTTTCCTTTAAAATACTAAATATTTGTTTAACAGGTTCATACCAATGAGGGAACAAGATTTTTCATGATAAATGACACATTTGATACCCTGATTTACACATCCCCTCTTAGGGTGTTCTGTGGTACTACAAGTGTTATTAGAGAAAGGTTTCCAAAAGATAAATTTGTTCTTTTGTCTTCCTATATAATTCAATGAATGTTAGGGGAGTACCCATATTTTATGGAAACAACATCCATATTTGGAATAACATGATGAGATCTCATTTAAGATCACTCATAATGTATGTTATGTTTTCCACTCTTCAATGGATTCTACTCACTGATACAATTGTACATTCTATGGATGATGCAGATAGGAAGTTGCTTAGTGATGATGTTAAAGGAAAAAATTCTACCACTACTGCACTATTTGATCATATCTATTTGAAGATGATGAGTTTCACCTCAGTAAATTCTATGTGTCAAAATATAGATAATATATATGAATAATATTGAAATGTAGAGGAAAAACTACATGTTCATCATAATTGGTTTGACGTTCTGAAGATGCATTTGAATGACAATGTATATTCCTTCATCAATCAAATTACTGATGTAGTGGGAGAAATTCAAGGTCATAGAGTGTAAATAAATGAAATTGATAAAATAATGAAAACTGTGAGAAGCTGTCTATCTATATACCATTCAATGGTGTTAGCCGTGAAGAATGAGATATATCCAAACTATCTATATATGATCTTATCTATTTCCTAGTGGCTTATGAGTTGAGAGTCAATCTAGATGATGTTTTGACCTATATTAGAAAGGAAATGGAATTCAAATACATGGATGAACATAAAATTTCAGGTGATAGTGGCGGTGATGATGATGAGTAAAAACAAATTATTTCTCTCATTTATAAGAAGATAAATTAGGGGAAATGTAAATTTAATATGATGATACCTCTGGTATTTATTCTTTTTGGATGATTTGGGACATTGCCTCTTAGTGCAAAAGAATGTTCGATGATGAAGATATAGAAGCAGAAGTCATTAAGATGCCCCCAAAAAGAATTGTAAAAAGGGATAATTCAAAACTAAAAACAATGTATAGAAAAAGTGTTGTGTATGTAAAGTTGAAGATGATGATAATGAATTCTATAGAGAATAATGTCCATAAGTTCTTACTAAAAACCATGCATCCATGATGTCAACCATTGAATTTTCAAATCCTTCGATCGATAAAGAAAGTGATAATCAAGTGGATCCTAATGTTGATCCCATGTCGAAACATAAATATGCATTTGGAAAGCATGGGATTAAATGTAAGAGACAAAATATGTGGAATGAAATGGTGGATTAATTAGTAGAATATGTTTATTTTTTGAAGTGTTAATTTAGTGACTAGAATAACTAGAGAGAGTTTAGTCTTCAATCCATGAAATCACAGATGATGTTTGGAAACTAAATCATTAAATTGAACAACATTAAATGGTCATCAATGACCTTACATCTGATCTGGAAGTGAATTCCAATACTTTTGAGGGTCATGAGGAATATGCTATTACTCATATGAATAAACATGAGAGTCAATCAACCAAAAAATAGCGAAAGAAGAAAATACAGTTTGGAATATTCCCAAATGTAGAATTACAGGTAAGAGATAAGCATGGTTCAGATGTTGTTGAATGTGTCTTGAATGATCCAATATTTTCACGCCTAAGAATTAGTGGAATTAGTTGTGATGTTGAAACATCAAATGATGAAAAAAGTGGACCAGAATAAAGGCAAGATAAAAGTTGATAATGATGAAAATTCACCGGATGTGCAGAAGAAGAGACCACTCAATCAACATGAATGGTGAACTGAAGGTTCTTCTTGATCTACTAAAAATTATGGGATGTCAATCTATTTTTCAAATAAAAGAGTCGTGAGGTGAAATAGAAATTTGAAGACATCTTCTCTCATAAAATTTCAACTATATGGATATCGTGGTCACACCATGTCATATTTTGAATAAGAGATGAGATATATGAATAGTGAAGTGCTAGGTGTTTGAAAAAGGAGAAAAAATTCATGTCATACATATTATAGAAGAATTAACTTATATGTATGTTTTTTTCATTTATCTAACATTATCCCTAAATCTATACATTTCTGGTAGAGGAATGACAAGAGATTTTAATGCAACATAAAGAGATAGGTGAATACTAATATACTAGATCATGTTACTTTCTAAAATATTTTATCTCCCATGGATGAAGAGTATTAACAAGAAGAACCCATGTACATGGATGATATATTTTAATGCCCATCAGTGTTCGACACTCAATCCAATATCTAATGAAATTAAAATAGAATAATTGATAAATCCAATCCTACAGAAGTTTCCCTCAAAGATAAAATAAACAGTAGTACCTAGATTCTTGATAGTGGATGTTCATCCCAAATGACGAGGAATTTTGTCCTTTAAATAAATATCAAGAAAAGATTCAATGGAATAGTATGGTTTAGAAAACATGGTTCTTTGAATATTAAATGCAGTGGAAGTACTGAGCTAGAAAATAGAGAGCTCCAGAAAACTAAATTAATTTATGTGGACAGTTAGCATCAAAATCTCCTCAGTGTGAGTAATATCTATGACTCAGAACATATATTTAAATTCAATCAATTGGGATGCACCATAAATGGAAAGTAATATAATTCTCTCATGAATGCTTATAAAATAGAAGAAAATTTATATCATATTGATAGTAAAGAGAACACATTCTATCAAATTGTTGAAGAAGAAAACAACCTATGGAATCATAGATTGTGGAACGTCAATCACCAAGACAAGGGAATGATATCTAAACCTAATATAGTCATGGATATCTCTAACATGAAGTGTGAATGATAACATTCATGTGATGCATGTATACGAGGGAAGCTGGTTTAAAATTTATATCATCCATCGAAGAAATGTGCATCAAATATTCATGACCTCACTCATATAGAAGTATCTGGCCCAATAAATGTTTCAAGAACACATGGATAAAGGTAATTTGTTCTTTTTCGTAGATTAATATAGTATAGTGGCATGTGTGATTGTCATACACATGAAGAGAAAAGTGCTTGATTTCATGAAAACTTATTATCAGATTGCTGAGAATGACACTGGGTGGACAATCAATGTTCTACGATCGAACAATGTTGTAGAATACGCATATATTAAGTTTGATAATTAACTAGAGAAACATGGAATATGACATGAAGTGGATATTTTTATAAGTGCTCAAAAAATGGGGTTGTTGAGCACCACAATTGATAGGTAAACAATATGGTCAATACTATGCTAATAGAGAGTCATACCTCTCTCCATTACTAGAAATAATCATCTGAATCTATAGTTCTAATTCAAAATCGAATTGGACTTTATATTGGTGTGTAAAAGATACCATATTAGTTGGGGCATGAAAGATAGACCTCATTGAAATATTTTTTGGATTTTGGATATATGCGTTTTATCCAAATCACAAAATGAAATATTGGGAAGTAAGGTGAAAATGAAGATGATCGAATATTACATGGATACCCAAATAATATAAAATCCTACTATAGTTTCAATAATATTTTGGGATGGATTCTGGAAATTAGTGATGTTATGATCATTGAATATAAAACCATAAATTCATCCTGGAATTCATGTGCAGATAACACTGAAGATGAGGTTGTATGTGAACCTAAAACAAATGGAAATACAGAAGTAGATGATGGTGTAAAAAACACTCTAGATTCATGTCATGATGTCAACTCGGAAGAGGAATATGAAGAGGAAATCATGGAGGAAGAGATTTCAACAAAACCTCATAAGAGAAATAGAAGAGCTGAGATTGATCCAACTAAACTAATTGGTGATAGGAGAGACACTCAAAATCATGGACAATGTGGAATAATGAACAATATGTATTATTAACTATGGTGGAGCCATCTTCAATTTAAGATCCTACAAAAGATGAATCATTGGTTAAAACCCTGAATGGAGAGTCCGATGAAATTGACAAGAATCAAATATGGGATCTAGTCAAGAGACCCGATGGTCAAAATGTGATTGGTACATGGTTGATTTTCAAGAACAAGTTTGATGAGCATGGATGTATTATCACAAACATGGAATGACTAATGTGTAAAGGATATTTATAGATTGAATGTGTTGATGTTGATGAAACATCTTCTATAGTGTCTAGATTGGAGTCAATCAGGATTTTTGAAGCCATGGAAATCCAAATAGGATACACAGTATATCAAATGGATGTTATGACACCTTTTTTGAATGGTGTTCTTGAAGAAGATGTATATATTGAACATAATGTGTGTTTTCATCTTGGTATAGATGAAACAATGGTTTTAAAACTAAATAATACACTATATGGATTGATGTAGGCACCAATAGAATGGTATTCTCGGCTGGATTCATATCTCAAGAAGCTGGAATTTGAAAGAAGAGTAGACACAATATATATGTTAATAATTGTACAGAATATCATTTCATGATTCTATTTTATGTTGACGACATTAAAATTGGTGGTAGAAATCATAGATCAGTGGATGAATTTTCCAATCAATATAATCATAATTTGAAGTGTCCATGATTTGTAAAATTGCATACATTTTAGAGATGTAGGTGAATCAAATGAATGATTAAACCTTCTTTTCTCAGGAAGTGAAATGCAAAAGAGATGATGAAGAAATTCAATATGAATGAATCCAAACAAATGGATTCTTCAATTATAATTGGTAAAAAACATGGAAAGCATGACTATAGGACATCTGTAGATCCCACAATGTTTAGGAGAATCATAAGAGGATTAATGTACCTAAAAGGGACATGGATATAAATTAACATTGCAACATGACTAGCTGCTCAGATTTAGTGTAATCTATAGGAATAACATATTGTATCCATGAAAAGAATCATGAGTTATATTAAAGGTACTCATAATTATATGTTATATGTTTCTTCAAGAGGAGACAAGTGAACTATTAACATTTTCTGATGTTGACTGGGCTCGTAATGTAATGGACATGATGTCCATGAGTTGTGGATTATTCTATATTGGGAGGAAATTTGTTGGTTGGTTGAGCACGAATCAGGAATGTAATTTTATTTAATACTTCTAATTCTAAGTGTATCTCCACTACGAAGGCATTGACTCAACTACTCTGGATAATGAAACAATCTACAAATATTGGTGATGAGATTAAATAACCAATGGTGATTTAGTATGATAATACGAGTGCAATTGATCTTACGAATAACTCTATTCAGTATTCTCGTACAAAAACTATTGAAATTATATATCACTTTATCTTGTAAAAAAGTTGACCAGTTGTGATTATTATGGATCTTGTCAGAACTGATTAGTAAGATGATAATATCCAAACCAAGCCACTATTAGTGGCTGTGTTTGAGAAACATCAGTTGAACCTCTATGTTCATCCCCACACCAATTCATAATGAGATTATGAAATTCCCCTCACACTAGTTATGTTAAAAATTTCAATTTTTTAGGGGTGTGATGTTTGTTTATGGGAGACATACTATCAAGGGTTTTATTGAGCATCATTATGAAAAAATAACGAATGTTGGGTTTATTTCATATTGGGGAGAAATAATAAATTTGAAATGACTAGATTCTATTACATTGTGAGATTTCGGTGTTAAGAGGATAAGGAATATATTGGACTAGTTATTCTTTGGAGACCTGATGACAATTCGGTGTAAGGAGAAGACAAAATACATTCAGGGCATGTAATTCATATGTGACATAGTAAGAGAATATCTTGGTCATCTTTAAGAATTCGAAAACATGTGAACCCAATTCATGCTTCCCCACTTTTTTTATACACCAAGCATTTATCGCCTTGACTTAGAGTGTTGGTTGATTAGATTCATGAGTTTCATGTTCTTCATGTGGTTGTTTCTCTATTGAATTTATCTCTTGATTGAAAACAAACCCAAAGGGGGATATTTTTGGAACCACGACCAATATATAAAGGAATATTTAGTATTGATTGTGTTTGTTCTCAATCCTCATTCTAAGTTCATAATTTTTTCCAGGAAAGGGATCATAAATTTAAATTTTACAACAATATTTAATGTGGTGAGGTTTTTCCATGTTTTCCAAAATTTTGGACCTAAAAATCAAGAAAATGGATAAATTCCTATTTGGAAATTGAAGCTGCACTGAAGATTGACTTGGGTTAGGAAACATTTTTACAATGCATGTTTTAGGATCATAACATCAAAAAATGGCTAAGGTATGGTGTGTGAAACAGATGATGTCTCATGAAATAATATTACATGCTCAATGTGATGTCAAAATGGGGTTTTCACACTCTAATATAATCTTTCTTTCACCAACAAAACACATAAGAAACATGCGCACAGGGTCATCGTAGCTAATAAATATGCGGCTACCCCTGTAAGATATAAAATCTTTCCAACGAACATCTAGTTGCTCTGTCTCGTGAAGGACTTGTGTGAAAAAGATTAGAAGAGATTTAATCTTGAGTTAAAGGAGATCATTTAGTCTAAGAAGATCAAGTGAACTATTTGGTGTAGTTGTGCCAAAGAAAAGGGTTGCAAAAAAATAATGTGTTTTGAAAATGTTATCTTGGGAAACAAATCCCAAATCTTTTTCCCATGATTAGGAGTAGAGTTCTTATGAATTGTAGAGCTTATAATAGTCTTTGGATTTCCAGTTTGTGTGGCCAATCCATTCATGTGAATCATTTTAATACTTCTATGCAAACATTTTATCTTGATGTAAAAACACATAGATATTAGTGAAAATATATTGAAGGATTTTCATGTAGATAACCTGAGTTATAAATCCCTCAAGGTAGTGATCAAGGCACAATTGATAGATGTAATATGAGGGACGTAGTGATCTATCTCAGATCCATTGAAATGATGGTGTCCCTATCATATTGTTACTGTGACTGAACCATGCAATCCACAATATTGTGAACTATAGTGGATTTATGTATGACTGACACAAATTCAGTGTATTCATTTGGAATGTAGCCCTTAGCGGTGAACCAAGTAAAATATTTGTATTATCTCCCTACATGTGTTTTTTTATTTGTGAAATTCTTCATATTGGTTTAACAGGTTCGTACTAATGTGGGAACACAATCGGTCTCTTTAATAGAATATTTTGACACCTTGATTCACCCCTCCCTTCTTAGTGTGTTCTAGGATCATACACTAATATGGCCACACTAAAAAAATTTGATCTATTTCTAAAAAATAAATATTTGTTCTTATATTGTTCATATTTTAAATAATTTTTCCTCAATTATTTTGTCTCCAACACCACTTCATATCTCTTACATCATTCAACTCACATTCTGATTATGTGTTTTTCATCAAAATAAATTTTTTCAATCTTTAACACTTGACAACCAAAATCTATAGTCTGGATTGTTTTGATTTTGAATACCGTAGCATAATGTTAGTTTTGTAACTTTTGTGTGGATCCATACAAAAAAATTATATATATAGAATAAATATCTACTAGAAAAAGAAATGTATAATTGTGTTATGATTCTTGTTAAAAATAGAATATAGTGCAATGTATCTCTCATAGAGTATATAGATTAAATAGTATAATAGGTCTACATTGGGCAGAAGTACTATAAAATTTATCTATGTTATTTGTTTAATTTCTTCCATGTTTAGTTAATATTATTAATTAACATTGAAAATTAATGAAACACCATATAAAAATTTAATATCCTCTTTTCACCCTGACATCTTGACTGCATGATATCACCATCTTAGACCTAAGAAAAGAAACTTTGAGAACCCATCACAGACCTCTATTATCACCGAACACATTATATTAAAATTCATTATGATTTTCATATCTTATAACACACATTTATAATTGATTCCATGACCATCAATGACTAAGGGACTAAGATTGAACTCAAGGGTTTATATTGGCTCTTGGAACTTACGTCCATCCATAATAATATAATGGTAATAAAAAATGTTATTTATTTTAAAATGAAAATCTCTCTTAGTGGGGATACCACATATCAAATGTTTATATATATAATGTTTATATTCTAAATGGATCTCTCTTAGGACCAAATAACCCATGAGTAGTCATCTCTTTGTTATCATTTCTTAGAGAGTATCCAAAGCTCATCAAAGTCTAATCATCCTAATTCCATCAATGAGAGGCCTCATATCAGTGATAAACACTGTGTTGAATTGATTATATCATATTATAATTAATTATTCAATTTAAAATGAATAAGTATAATAGAAAAAGTCAAAATGAGTTATATTATCTTTATAAAACCTTGAGCGATTCTTAGTAGTTTACTTAGTTAATGTGCTTGAACACAAGAATTGAAAAATCAAAATTACTACACCTAATTTAATTGATAATTTAATTTAATTTGGAAATAAATTATAGTAAATTTCATTGGGTGTTATCCATTCATCAAAATAGGGTACATTGATGTGATGAAATATCCATGGGATATCCTCTAGCTACACTGATAAAAATATCCATCATATCATGAAAATTACACAGTGATGTGGTGGAATTGTTAATTAAATACCAAGTTATGAAAAAAAATTAATGAATGAAATTTACATATACATAATTTGGACATCGCACCTTAAACCACTAAATAAATTTCATGAAATCTCCCCTTATTGATGTAGTATGAAATAAAATCAATGGGGGAGAAACCATGTCCATTATATTCAAGGGATAAGGAGTAGGGTTTTAGTAAAAATATAAGTTTTATTTTGGAAAAATAACCATTCTTAAATAAAATTAGAATGTTTCAGAGTCTGGTCACATAGTATTCTAACGGTGTTCTAAAGATGAGAATTGATACATAAACTGAATTTTTCATTCTAGGTGGGTTTTCTACTACTCGGAAAAATTTGTGCCAAACCATCTACAAAACCAAATAACATTTTTTTTCACTTCAACATCCCCAAATCCGCAGTGTCTATTCATAAAGGTAAAATTTTTTCAATATTAAAAACTATAATATAAATCTCCGAAGACTCTCACAATAAGTAGGGACACCTGTAAGGCCTTGATATATATCTAAAAAATCTACTTGGGAATTTCCAACTCTCAAAATTATAATATGAACTTCAATTCTAACAACAACTCGCACATTGAATGTAAAATATTCAAATATCTCTTGAAATCCAAACATTTAAATATCATTGGGTTCTATAATGGTCTTCTTTTTAAACAATGAATTTTGACAGAAATGATGTATTTATGGTAATTCTCTTAAATTTTACACAATTTGACAATTTTTCCTTTGTAAAATCATCCACTCCTACATATCCTTACTTATTTGGACAGTTCACAACCGTAATCCCAACATTTAAACTATAATTTCATGTGACTTTTAGATTCATTTTCAGCATACCATTTCGTTGTTTTAGATTTGTGGAAGGAACTTTGAAGAAATAATCAAACTATATTTATTGGGGATCATCTTCCACCTAAAAATTTTCAATTTCTTTAAATTATTCATTAATTGGTTTTTGGTTTTCTATTGGATGGTCATCATTTATAAACATCTCAAATGAAATAATTTTAATATGAAAATGATCATATGAAACAACCATTATATCAATATCCTAATGTCGTATAACTAATGAGTTGAATTGAGAACTAAAAATAAATAATACCCTCCCCAACCATGATATCATCATGTTATTAATCATGTAAGTGTATGACCTATATAATCACACCTCATCGAAGAATACATCAATGGATAAATTTTATTGAATACTCAACTATTTGACCTTATTCCATATAAACATCCATTTTTCTATATGATCTATAAATTCCACATTATATATTATTTGAATCCTTTAAAAATGGAATGTAATGATTTTTATGAAATAATATTTATATATATTATGTTAAAAAAACTTTTATCCTATTGTGACCATTCAGTGGACTTCAACATCCAAATCAATATGATCTTATTCAGATACTATACAACATTTAATGTTTTTTATAATTCTATGTATAAAATTCCCAAACAAATTCATTCATAAATATTAGATGTATTATTTTATTTCATTATTCTAAATTTTTTTATTTGTAATAATGAATATAACTGAATAATTATTTAAATCCATTGAAATTTGTTTTAAATAAGGGAAATGTTGTTAATTTAAATCTTCAACTATGATACCAGTTATTTTTCTCATATAAGAATGAAATACATAGATATGGTTTAAACTAGGGTATATTAAATTAAAATAAACTATCCAAATAATATTTCAACAAGTTAATGAAACTAATTTCCCTCAATCATAGAGATTATGGAAGTGATAAAGTGTAAGATAATGACACAATAGTGATTACTCAGTTCACTTGTATAAGGATATGTCCAAATATAAAATAATAAATAATTTATCAATGTACCTAATTCATTAAGTTCAATACTTGTCATAAAAATTTCCGATCAGTCTAATTATATATATAGGATTAAATATTTCATGATATATTGTGAACTCATATGTCTCCTCATTTGGAATGTACACAACACTTCAATAGGTTCCACATTTATCATCCACCGACTATGAAACATTATAACATAAATGTATGGATAACCTTATACCCCTCCCTTATCAAATTTAGGAATTTATATGAATTTAATGAATACATATACTCAGAAAATTTTTATACAATCAGTTTTTCTAGAAATATATAGTCTTAAATTCCACTCTCAATAATCATAATCAATCGATGATTTTATTTTCCCATTTTGTATGGGATATATCTTCCTTAATTTATTTCAGTAAACAAAAAAAACATCACACAATTAATACATTCAATTTTCGTAAAAGTTTTAGGGAAACCATGTACATTAATCATATTCAAAATAAATCCACATACTATCATATTGCATCATTAAGTATATCAATAATTGTTGGTATTTTTAATATACATTTTTTCAATTAAGTCCACTATGACAGAAGTGATTCCAGAAAGGCCTGATCACAAACTAGTGAAATTTTTAATATGTAATTTTTGGTCACTAAATATCATTCCATATAATAAATTTTGTTTTTTTAATTCAAACCATTCTTTTCAAAACATTAATATTGTGAAAAAACATACGGATAGAGCATAATATTTCCCAAAAGAAAAATTCACAACACTACAACATCCAAAAGTTGTTTTTAACATTTAATTATCCACACTAATAACCTAATAACATATAAATTATTCCATATATTGTTTCTTATTCACCTGTATTTTTTATTTTAATTATTTGAATACCACTATGGAATTATAAACACCAATTTTGTGCCTACAGATTTCAAATATGGATATAATCAACACACTATAGTTTCTAAAATTCCATACAGCTTGAAATATATTCTAATATTCAAAAAATTGTATGAACCAAACATATTTCAGAACAACACATCCTATTTTCAACATTTCCCCCTGATATTTAATATGGATATAGTATAATATATTTATTTTTTTACAAAAAGAATGTGTCCTTATCAATAAATATTTGGTAAAAATATTATCGCTAAATCTTAGTGAGATGGATAAAATATAAATTTTTAATTATAATAAAAACAAAAGAAAATAAATACTAGTTTTAAAAAATTTATCTATAAATTCAGAGGAAAAAATAACTATTGGTAAAATTCATAGATTTTAAAGGAAATACCAAAAAATAAAATTTGATTATAAATTTTATTTTAAATATAAAATTATTTAAAAATATAGTAATATTTATTTGCTAAAATTTTATAATATCTTTGTTAATATAAATATATATAATTTGATTATTTTATATATTAAATAATATTTATAGAACTAGGTTATATGATACTCTAAATAATTAAAAATTAATTTGAAAAAGTTATGTAGCATCATAAAACATGACAATGACATATTTAAAAAAATTCAAAATCTTAGAAAAATTACATGATACTCCATAAATACATTTTTCTTAAATATATATCTCACACATAAACTATCACAGTCATGGTTCAAAGTTCATGACTATAAATAATGTATCTCATCATTAAAAGTTAATCCTACTTGAAAATTCTGCACCCAGAAACACTACAAGCCTTATAAATGTTTCCCAATTAACCAAATTTGGCTACATGGATCTCGGAACATATCAACACAAATTTGTCATATCCTTGCTATTGATGTTTCATTATTATCCCAGTAAATGTTTTATTGAAAATTCATAACATTTTTTATTTTCTGATAACATTTTTTGGGAAATTCATATAAATCAATTTGATATTGATATCACATAATAATTTTTATTATAATTTCATGTAGATTTTTAAAAACAATAGAGGCAATAGGATATATCGAAATTCATAAGTGGAATCAACATGTATATATTATCATAACTATGTCATCCAATATTATTTACATTTTCTTTTTCTATCTTTAATGGGCATACATGTTTCCCAAGGTGTTTGGATGCAATGTTGTCTATGATTGGAATATCTATCTATCTTTCTATCTATGAAATAGGATGGATAAATAGGGATATGTGTTCAAATGGATCATTTATTATGTGTATTAAGATATTTAAAAAGGTGGTAATGCATTATTGGTCAATAATTATTGGTCAATTCATGGTCTAATATTCTCGTGTGTAATTATCAGGTTTCAAGTTCTTAATTTGAGGAAAAATGAGTCAATATAGATTTAATATCCCATTAATTGTATCTTACCTCATGATAGATCCATTAATTTGATCGATTCATCCATTATTTCCTTACAATATTAAAAGGTAAAGAAAGAGATAAAAGGGGGAATCCCAGAGGGAGGGGGAAAAATAAAGGATGATTCTGGTTCCTTAGTGAAAAAGTATCTCTCAAAAAATGCATGGATATGTTTGTGTTTATTCTAATGGTTTTTTCAATTATTATAATTTGTGACATTATATTGGTTTTACTGAATGATTTTTGAATCCAATTATGTTATATATATATATATACCTAGCCTGATGGTTAATCAGACACTCCCTCAAAAAAATTAATTATTCCCTATTTGTCTTCCAAGAAACCAAAAATTTGATTTTATGGAACTCACATTAAAAATTATTTTTTATCTATTTATCTATTGGTTCAATCATACCATGAATATTGGTCTTCAATTATAAACTGTGTAAAAATTATTTCAAAATTTTTTTACGTTTCATTTCCATAATTTATTTTAAATTTGTTCATACATCATGTTATGATTTTCTAGATTTTGATGATATATTTTGTGTTAAATCTTCTATAATTTTTTTTGAAAAATATATAAATTCTTGGTGGTTATTACAATATAAAAATCACTTTCAGTTTTGAATATGGTTATAAATATTTATTTTTTGGTAAATTCAATTGAATAAATTGAATGACATGTGAGAATTCATTAGTATTATATTGTGGTTTCATTTAAGTAAAACCCTATATCACATTAATATGCAATCAGTAATATAATATACTCTTTCAAGGGAAACAAATACATAACACTTTCCTAAGAGGGTACACTTGTTAACAAAATTATGAAAAAGATGCATCCAAAATATATCTTTTGACTATATAGAATCAGTTCTAAATCATTTTAGTGTTCAGAACCATGAATTACAATGTAATATAGTTAAAATATTATAAGGGGAAGAAAAAAATGTGAAGCATGGTTTGATAATAATTGTATCATGGTGCATGAAACATACACCAAAATAGATTTATTGGCCCTATACTTGCATTGATTGTGATGAATGACATAGAAAACCAATCCCATGATTTAAAACAATAAGATAAGATCCCTAATCCAATTTGAATGATTCCATTGAACCGTGTGAAAGAATTTAGTCACCTGACCACCCTCTTTCGTCAATGTTGATGCCCTCTACGTCCGACCTCCCACTCAATGATTGATAACCTATGTCCTAGTAAAAAAAATTTGAACCCCTAGGGTAACAAATTTATAGGATTTTTGACATCGAATATCTTTTATGAAACAACAAATCAGTATGTATCAGAATCATAAAAATGAAGGCAACAAAAAAAGATGATCCTTTGATGTTGGTAGAGATTGGAAGGCCTATAGTTAAGAGAGTACATAAATAGATGAATTATTAAGGCCAGTATTTATAATTTGAATTATGATTTTTTATTGATGTACTAATTTAGAAACTACAACATGATTTTCCAATTTGCATAAATTTTTTAAATATAGATATATTATTTAGGTAATTATCGAATAAATATATGTTGTGTATTGCATTAAAGATAATTTGAATTAGGGTTTTAAAATGAGGTATAAATTTGGATTCTTTAATGATAATTTATAATTATAAAAACATTATATTTTTATAAAATAGATATATTATTTATTTATTTATCTAAAAAAATATAGGTATTATTAATTTATCAAGGTTATATTTAAATATATAAATGTATTTTCAAAAAAAATAATGTTTTGATATAAAATTATTATTAAATATATAAAATTCTAGAAAATTATAATAATTATTCATTTATTTAATGTACCATGTTTTTCTAAAAGAAAAATATTTAATATTAATGGTAATTCATAATAATATATCCAATTATTGTTAAATATTTTTTTATTGTTATGATAATTAATTATATATTATTTTTATCCAAATATATATTTTTATAAATCAATTAATATCAAAGGATATTAATGTTGTTAAAATAAATTATTGATACATTAAATTATCAAAAAAACATAATATTTGATAAAATTACTAATTTATACTGATTAATATATTATTGATCACTATATTTATATTATTATAAGTAAATTTTGTGCAGTGATATTTGGACTTATCTAATATAATAGAATCATTTAATAAATATCAATTTTTATGAATCACATTATACCTATCTTATCTTCCTTGTTACCTAACCAAATGTATGATCCTAAAGGACATATATTGATTCCCTGGTTGTTTTCATAAAATGTATTTCACCCTATGTTAAAACAACTTCATCACTATTACATAAAGTAGATCACCATGAAAAACATCAAACATCGTCAATCAAAACATCCTCTAAAACATACAATTTGAGATGTGATGATACATCATTTATGTTTTGTTATTTTTTAGGGATAAACATCATTTTATTATAATATAATCAATACAAAAATCCATGATATTTTTTTCAGACATTAATTTTTACAAATACCCATAAAATGGGAGATGAGGTAATTTTAACAAGTTGAACAAAACCAATAAAATTCATGTCTTTTATGATCATAGAATATATTTTTTTATATTGGTTGCATGTATGACCTGAATTATATATTTTTATATTTTTCTATATTAATTAATTTACTATTTTTTTAGTTATTTCCATTGGAAATGTTTTTTAGTTACAATTAAAAACTATTATATTTTACCAAATAAACATTAAATTAATATTTTGGAAATGTTCTATTTATAAGGGTGTGATTTATAATATATAGTTGTTAAATAATATTGATTTCTATTAGCCTAAATCAAGAAATTTTTTGTATTCAATATAAATAAGTATTATATTTCCTCAAAACTGATTTTTGAATCCTTTTAATGTTGTTTAATCAGAGTATATATAGAAAATATATGGTATCCACTCTAATTATAAATATGGGAATATTATTAATTTTATTGTGTATTTTATTCATCAAAGATAAAATTTAATATATTTTTATTATGTTATATTAAATAATCAATAAATAATTTAGGAAAATTCTATAAGATACCCTTTTATCATCAATATTGATATCAAAATTTCATAATATAATTTGGTCATCCATCAATACCCACCATTTTCCATTTGTGAATAACACCCCATAATATTATGATCCACATCCATTTATAATGTCAATGAACATTTGTAGAATGAATGAAGTTTTTCTTTTGTTCCTGGTATATAACTGAGAGGTAGTGTGAATTGTAGTTCTATATTGACCGATGAAATGAATAAAATGATGTGGTTAAATAAAACCCATTATAGTGAGATTTATCTTAACAAATTAATTTATTCAACAAGGAAAACTATTCCAGTTTGGGGTTATATATAAATATAATTATCGTTTATGTAAAAGGTTAAAACATAAATTAATCAATTCATTAATACATAATTTATTAATTTTTTTTCATTTTATTTTAATTTTTGGATATATTTAATTTAGAGTTGAAGATATTTTTTTAAATTAATACAATACATTTTTACTACATAAGATGCTCAATATAAATATATTCTTATGTTATTCAGTGTATCTTCCATAATTATAACATTTAATTCATTAATATTTATAATCTTTCCTAATATTGTTAAAAAACATTTAAGAATATAAAATTAGAAAATTAAATCATTGTAAGGGATTCTAAAAAATAACCGATACATTTGCAATCCTAAAAATCCTTAATAATGATTCTATTTCAAATAATAATCATTAGATCATATATATCTATTAATGTTTCCAAAAAAAAACATAAATTTTTTATTGATTTCATAAATAATTTAATATAAAATTACAATGGTAAATATTCTAGTATAATGGTTTATGGGAAAAAATAAATACTCAATAATATATATGATTCCTTATAAATTCATTAGATTTCTTAAAAAATATGCTACATTCCTTCAATACAATATATCATTTTCATGCAATTTGAAATCAAAATATTTTAATTAAATACCATTTAAAACATATTCTGTTTATAACCTAGGAAATTATACTTAAGCTAGACCTTACATAATGCCTTATAATGGAATCACTTAACTAGATAAATTCCATATATCTTCAGTGCAATCTATCATTAATAAATTTTATCCCTTAACACAATATATTACTGCGATATATCAGTCAGACCAGTTATTTTAGAAATATCATTATCACCCATAATCCATAAAAAAATCCAATAACCATATCTTTAATATAAAAAATATATCATTATATTTAATAGTAACTATCTTTTCAATTTTAATTCAATACTATATGAAATAAAACAATCACTTATCTCAAAAATATAACAAAAATTTCTATTTCGGTAGAAATAATTTTTTCTACTAAACAATCCTATAATTTCTAAGGGAATATATTTTTTGAAAATCACCCTGAAATTTTCTAAAATATATTTGAAAAGAATAACATCAATGAAGATTGGAATTATTGTTCAATAAGTATGCATCAAATAATATTCTTTTTTTAAAAAAATCAAAAGGAAATAATAACCCACATATAAAATTTATAATAGATTTCAATTTAATACATTATAAATAATTTAAAAACAATTAAATTTACCGTTATAAAACATTAAATAATTTATAATAACATTATTGGAACAATTAATCGAATATAAACATTGATGAAAAAGAGTTAAATGGTGAAATTGTTACAGGTATTCTAAAATAAAATCCCCATTTTCAAGTCCCAACCCATATATTTTGTATGTAAACATTCCTTATAAATAAAATTATTCTAGTTATATACCTTCATAAGAACCTTGTTAATTTTCATTAAATTGTGAACAATCCATTTGTTACACTGGTTAATATATATTGTTTAGTTAGTAAATGGTTTTGTACACATTTGACATTTTGGGGACTTTCTATTGATATGTCAAAAATAACATCAGTAGGTTGACTAACGTCAATGGGTTTAAGGAAAATTCAATTAAATAATATATAAAATTGAAAAAAAAATATTTAACGAATAAATTAATTGAATCATCTTTTTAAGGATTTAATGAAAAAGAAATTTTTCGTTTCAAAGAAGAGGTATTATATTCAAACAATTGATGCACATTTCCATGCTGGTGTTAGAAGAATGTTAATTAATATTTATAATATTTTAATTTTACATAATAATAATTATGTTATAAATGTAAAATTTATTTATTATGTCAATCATTATGGCCAAACATGTGAGCTAGTAATGAATAATAAATCATAAATCTTCATGGGGTGGTATTGAATAAATAAATAAGAGATATTATCAATTACCCAAGAGAGAAAAATGTAAATATAATAAGTAATACTATAATTAATATATTAACAATAACATTATGAGAATAACATATATATATATATATATATTTTAATTTAGTCGTTATAAAAACTAATGTGAGGTGGTGATGGAAAAACAACATCGCTACATGGTAGTTGTAGTCCACACTTATACATGGGTGATGATTTTATTTCCAATAAGATATAAAATAGATTGAAAATATTTGCTACATAAATATAATATTATTTTAGTAAAAAAACAATAATATTATCATTATTATATAGTGATTAGAAAATATATGAATGAGGTAAAATAATAAATGATGTTAAAATATATATATTATGACTCTTCCTTCTCACTAAATAAATGGATTTAGCATACATAATAAGAATTTTCATATATATTTTTTGAGAATAAAATTACCTCTAGAATATTGGTACGTTTTTTGGGGTCATTTGGGTTGATATTGGTCAATATTAATGGATAAAATGTTGTGAAGAATAGTGGGGAGTGGGTTCCCTCTTAAATTTTCGGTGGGAGACACAGTTGTAAATAAACATGGTTTTAAGATAATAAATTATCATATTCATGGGAAAGTCAGACATAAATAAATAAATTTAGATGATAGAGAGATATGGGGAGAAATAATGTCATCCTATACGAATTAAGATAATAATTTTAATCTTTATTTATTATTCTTGACATTAATTAACACATTTATCTATTTACAGTGGCGATTACATTTTCACCAAGTATACAATCCATGAAACCAAAACTAAAAATGAAATTATATATAAATTTCAACATCAGGATTGAAAATATGGAAACCATTTGTCAAGATTCAATTTTAAAATTTATTGAAATTACATCTAAGATATGAATTCTAAATGTAATGAAAATTACTTCCTCTAAAAAACTATTTCTAAGAATTAAAATGTAGTTATACCAAAATAAAATGTATTAATGATTCTTATAGAAACATTTTTATTATTTTTAGTCAAAATATATTGATATCACTTTTGAACTAAACCAAATGGATATAGTATTTTCAAAAGAGTAAAATAAATGATAATTTAAATAAAAATCAATTTTTCACTATTCACCCAAAAATTTATCTTTTCAAAAAAAACCCCAAAATTTAACAAAAATTTATTTTAAATAAAAATTATGATTAAATTAAATTAATATTCTCAATTTAAAACAAATATATTTCAAAAAATAATTGTTACATAAAACCATGTATTTCATGGAAAATATTTCATTTCGAATAAATAAATTTCCTTTTCTATATAAAATGTAAATAAAATTATTTTTAAACAATATTAATACATGAAATTAAATCAAAATTTCAATTACATTGGTTATATTTTTATTCCCCATTTGAAAAATTATTTCCTCATAACTTTTTTCATTTAATAAATAATTGTGAGTATTTCTCCAACACAACTTTTTTTTATTCCATTATTAATTATTCTATAATATTATTTTCCTATAAAAACATGACCATATATATTTCCATATCTGATAAAAATTATTATCTATGTTATAAAATAATAATTAACCTCTAAAAATTACAATGATTCTCTCACTACTAAAAAACTACATGAATGAAAATATGAGATTCCTGAGCTATGTACATTTGTAATAAATAAACATGAACAACAATGTTTATTAGAGAAAATCCCATAGGTAATTCAACCAAATAATAAATTAATCCAACATTATCATGAATATCGTTTGGTCCGAATAATCATGGGCTCAACTTTTCTGTTTAGAAAAAATAATTACACCTTTTGGAAGTGATATTTTATGAAATAAATGTTCCCCAACATAAAATGATACACATTTTCATTATATATCTTTTAAAATATCTTTTTTTCTCTATACTAACTTCAAGCGGTATTTAGTCATATTCCATTATTGAAAATCTCATCTACCAATTATCATGAAAACGTTTCCTCTAACCAACATCATCCAACCAGGTGGGATTTTGATTCCATTTTATTTATAATTCCCCAAAGGGTGAGATATTTATACATCAACGAAAATAATAAATATAAAAAATTTCAACTATATATACATTATTATACCAATATAAACGATTATGTAATGGGAATTATAAAATAATTTCATCTAAAATAATAATAATACCCACTAATTTTCAATCATCTAGATGTTTATAAAATTTAGATAAATTTAATACAAAACCCATCAAATATAGTTTTCATTTCCTAAGATTTAATTAAAAATTTGAATCATTATTGAAATAATAGAGTATATAATTCCATGTAACATGACTATATCATTCTTATGTGATCTTAAAAGATGATCCAAAAACATAGTATCTTGAATAGGAAGAAAATACATGTATTTTATAAAAATATCAATAATGTCATTTAATCAACATTAAAATTTCTATTAAATGAAAAACCCCAAGGGAAACCAAAATGTATACAATGGAAGACCACAAGAAAAAACATAGACCTATGGAGGTCCAAAAAATTGAAGACCGAGGGAATCACCTATGATATAATTGACCCTCTCCGGATTTAAACTAAAAAGTTCATGAAAAACAAAAATATTAGCATAATGAGAACACACCTAAGCTATGTATTCCACCACATTATTTCCCTGCCTCCAAGTGTGGTAAAAATTGATTTTATCCACCAAGATAGTATGATATTTCTAATGGTTAAAATAACAGACCAAGGAATCATTCCACCATGTTGAATAACATTAAACAAAGGAATCAAATTTGTTTTAGCTTCTATAACATCCAAAAATTTTTCCTACAAATAATGAGACCCTCAGGCATAATTTTTTATTTATCTAGATGTGCAGTTCCCTTTCCATTATTGATGGTCAAAATCTAGAAAACCTGATCGATACATTTCTTGCTCCACCCCTCCTCCATGAAATGTTTCTTCCACATAGGTCCCATCCCAATTCATCTTTGGACCTTTGGTAGGTGAAAAAACATATACCAATTTTGTAGACTACAAACACATCACTGAGAATGAATATCCAATCCATGCACCTGTCACTATAGGGAAGGATATTCCCTCCATTTACACAACATTTTAACAAGATATAATATCATACATTTAACCTCAGAAATAATCGGGTATCCCTTCAAGGTCTCCCCTTCATAATGCTATTTGATTCTCGCTTTCCACAAACATCATCACCCAAATTGGAGTATTAAGGTCTGAGAAGATCATTCCAGGTTTCCTCTCCCCGAGCCAAGGTACCATTGGTCATGAAATGAAATTTCATCCTTGTTATAAATACACCAAGTATGAAACTCCCCAAAATAACCCCACACATCATGCTCCCATTCTCTTCTGAAGAAAATATGAACTGAACATTCTTATTTATAAACCCTGCAAAAAATAAATATAAATATAGTAAAAACACCAAAAACATTATATTTCCTTGAAAATGATCAATATTATGTCTAATCCTTCAGTAAATTAAATTAATAATTGTTTGTAAAATTATTGATATGAAGAGTTACATTCAAAACATCCCCTTGGTTATGCATGTACAGGGACAGACGATAGTCCCTCGTATTAAAAAAAGTTCAGATGGTGATGTTCTATAAGAAAACATGTCTCAGTCATTGTTTATATCATTATGGTTGTAGAGATCATTATGGTATTCATTTAGTAAAACGTTGATGAAAATTTTAGTAACTGGGGGAAAGGATAAGTATGAATCTCCCCACTATATGTATGGTGCCAGAATAACAAATCCCCTTTCTATATTATTCATCAAGCTTATTTCCCCATACTATTAACAATATGCCCAATATCAGACCCCAGAGAAAAATTTTTCTTGTCAATATTAAAATAATCACCCAAAAAGTTATCACGAATGGAACACCCACATAAATATCATGGTTCCAAAACATCCCAAGTCAACTTATCATGCATACAGTGAATAATGTTTTCAAGACTATGAACAGTAATTCCTCCCTCAATAAATAGTCGATCCATACTATTCCATGTAACCCAATATCATTTCCTTTTACCCATCTGATTTCATATAAAACTAATAATAAATTTTTCAATATTTTTTATAAAACCTTTAGGGACAATTTATGAAGAGAAGTAATGAATTTGAGTTAATAATAACACACTACTTAACAATTAAATTCTACCACCAAAGGATAAGAAAATATTTTTTTTAATAAGAACTCGATCCAAGATTTTTGTAACCAGAGTGTCACAATAAAAAATATGATGTCTTCTATGAGAATGGGGGCCCAAAATATTTAGTAGGGAAATCATCTCTTTTCAGGTCTAGAATGAGACTCGCCCTATCTATCATAGTAACCATACATGTGTGGGATATAAAAAACCAATCTTACTTTTTATCACTATCTTTCCGTAGTTATACTGTCGAATATTCGTTACTAATATGGAAAAGTAATGATACATCAAATTTTGTAGTTTTCATTCACCGTTAACCTATTGATAAATTAAATATTTCAAATTAAAATGATGTATATATTTCATCATACATTCCTCCATAAAATATTCCAGACGGTCTCTGTTCCATATAATACTAACATGATGAATAAATAATAAAAGATTAAGATTTTCACATAAAAGTTCTAATTCCAAATGAAATCACTCAGAACAAATGACCCCTTCCATTATAAATAAAACAATATTTCTCATCATTAATGTTATTAAATTTTCCCTACATAACAAATTCAACCATTTAATTTCAACCATGTACTTCCACATAATCCTTCATAATTAATTATACTATAGTTGACTATACGTTCACCTGAGTTAAATGATAATGAGTTGTTTATAACAAATATCATGCCAACCATTATGAAATAATTGTCTAAAAGATCATGATCAAGACATGACATAGTAAATGATGCATTATGTTTTATTCAAATTTAATTCACTAAAATATTATAATTTTATTGATGACATTCAATTACGGTATCTTAAAAAATACTAAGTTATATCCATATTATTTTTATCATTTTAAATTATTTTTGAGTGAATAAAAAATTAAAACTTGTATATTCTGACTATATTTTATTTTAATTTTTATTTTGATAAGGATTATTGATTTTTAAAATGGAATGTACTATATCTGACTCACATTCAATGGTTTTATAATTATTCACATTAATATTAAAATAAAAAATTACATACATGATTAAATTATCATTTTACATCGTCACACTACAAAGTACCTTTAATAAATCCTCACTACAAATAAAAAAAATCAAAAATTCCAGATGAAAAGTCTAAAACAATAAAATTAATCAATTGTTACGTAATTCATGGAAACAATAATTACAATACATTGTCTAGTCAAATTTTACATATTTTTTAGTTTACATAGTTTTGGGTCTAGATAAGCGAGTATTGTTTTTAATGTCCCATTTTGATTAATCCTATATCACATGAAATATCCAAATCACAGTGACAATTTTTTGGACATGTACACAATCCTACAATATTAGTTTAGAAGAATAAATACATATGGAGTATTTAAAAATAATTCCCAATATAAAATATCCACTATAACCTTAAATCATATTCACTAAATTTATCATAAAAATAAATTGTATTCATTTTATATAGAATAATAATTATCTATATTTATTGATTTTAAAAAAAAATATAGTATAAAATAGAATAATTGATAAAAAAATCCATATACTCTAAGAAAACTAGATTAATTAGATATATAAATATAGTATCCATGTTTTTTAAATATAATTTCATAACCACAAGCTCAAAATGGTCATACATATTAGTAAATTTATTATACATATTGTACTCTTCCTTCACATTAATATGATAATACGACGACTTGAGATCAAGAAATGAAAAATAATGTGTTCCCTAGAGCGGACCAATCATGTCATCATTATTATGGAAAATGATAGATGTTCATAATATTTATGTTGTTTATTACACTATAATTAATGAAAATTCAAATGGAACCATCGTTCTATTTCACCAAATGAAAACAAGCACCCTATGGTGACATTCTATTATAGATGAATCCCTTTTCAACTAATTCCAGTAATATCATTTCCATCATAAAAAATTAATTGATTCAATTTGATAAGAAGGTTTTGAATTTGTATTACCATCATAAAATATGTCAATAGTATTCAAAATAATTGTTCTAGTATTACATATAGAAAATAATAAATAAATGCATTTTTATATTTATTTACTTATTATACATCACTAATTTGAATTATTCCACTGTTATCAACAATATATGTTGGATAAAATTCACCACCATATTCTATTAGTTTCCCAGTTTTTTGAGATGTTATTAATTGTTTTAATTCATTATTATATACAAACTGATTCTCATTCTGGAATATAACTTCTCTAGATCTATAGTATATAATACCATGATATTCAAAAATCTAATCCATACCCATAAGAGAATTAGACTCTTTAATAATAAAAAATTATGTTCTGAAGAAAACTACATTCCAATGATTATGACATGAAGATTTTTATAAATTATTTTTATATTTATTATTCACCTAGATTGTTTTAAAAATAGTTATGAATTTATATCATTAACTTTTACTTCCATTTTTATTTTAAATTCTCCCAGATATAAAATACTGTGTGGACGCCCGATCATAAAATAATATATCAAAATCATAATAAACAATTGAAGTACTATGACCACACAAATGTCACTTCACACATATTTGGATTTAGGCGAAAAATTCTTTGATTCGCATTCATGTTTCCAATATTGATAATTCCATCCTTGAGTGAAAAAATATGGACATGCATTAGCATAATGAACCAAATCAATACAAATAAAACATTTCACATATTTATTTTCATTTTTTCATTTTAATTATTATTTCCATTTTCTTTATATTCATGATCCCTAATTCAAGGATTTCCTCAATTTTAACACATCCCAAATATTATAGGAAATAATCTAAAAAAATTACCTCCGCATTTTTCATAATAGGATTAATTATTTTCCTTACAATCATTTTTACATTCTGAATTCTTCCCCACTATCATCCATTTAAATCATTTATTATACTTACTAATTTAAAATCTCATAGAATATATCCCAATATTATCAAAACACCACATAAATTTCATATAACATCTTAATTCACAATAAATTAGATTTCTACATAAAAATTGAATAAATATAATATTTTTCCTTATAATGTTTATATATCCCAGAACATCAAAATTATTCTATAATGTATCAATCCAACATTCAACATTCACTGGTTCATATTTTCTAACCAAAGATAGTGGTTTCCATTTGATGAAACACTCTAAATATATTCTTTTATAGAGATTTAAAAGCTCCCATGCATTGGTTCCTAAATTTATATCAAAAGATAAAAAATTTAACAAAATAATGAACTAATCTATTCTAATTGGAACAATTAAAGTTTTCTAGAATATAATGATATTTTCCAATTGCAAACTTTCTACCTCAACATCACGGTTTTCGATACAATAAAACCATTCTAAACAGCCATCTATTATATATAGTGACATAGGAATCATAAAAATAAATATCATGATTAAAAATATATATATATTATAATCTATTTACAATTATTTCATATATCACTATACACTCTAATGTTTCCTAAACATTATATATGACAAAAATTATAACCACTTGAACCATGATCAACCAATTAATAAATTAATTATAATAATGGATTCATATTATTAAATCCACAATATAATTTTTAATTTGTGTTTTATAGAATTAGGTAATAGTTACATAATAATGTGGAAATTTCTCAGTGTTTCAGATACATTAATTAAATAAATTATTTATAAGGAAATACATCCTTCATTGCTGATAACCCACAAAACTGGAAATTAGACATTATAGAAATTTCTAACCATTCTTAATAATTGTGAAAATAATTTGACAATATGGGGTTAGAAAAAAAAATTATAGTCATAAAATAAATAAATCCTACTATTATTTTTGTAAACCTAAAAAATAAAGAAGAAGGTTTTATATTTCAATAATTGATATTAGATATCATATGTCAGTTAAAATTCCCATCAAAAAACATATTTGTCAATAACATTCAGAAATTTTTTTTATTATCATATCAAAAAGGAAATATAATAAACATAATGGATTCTTGCAATAAATAAATACACAATAATAATGTTCCCAGAAAAATATTCCATTAATATCTTAAAAAAATTATCTTAAACATTCCATAACAAAATAATGTAAATTTAATACAATTTAAATTAAAATGATTTCATTAATCATCCACATCTATATTATCAAGTATTCACCTAAAAACATTATCTATAAATTCTCCCCAATATAATCACTTATAATTGTATAACCAAAATGGATTATTCTTATATATATCCTTAGAGTAACACGTACCTAGAAAACTAATTCACATTAAACAATTCCTTAGAGTGATATATTATACTCATAATTCATTCATATAAGATTTATAAGAACAAAATTTATAATAAAGAATATAATAATTTAACAATAATTGAAAATAATAATTAAATATTACTTTAGTTCGAAAATAAATAATTTTATTAGTTAGCTCATAAAGATGAAAATTTATATCTATTTCCTTAGAAACAAATTCATAAAAAATCAATGAAAATGTAGAAGACATTTTCATTTAAAATTACAATGGAAATAAAAAATTATATCTTGAAAATGAATAATGATTTTTGCTATGTATAATATAAATAATACCATTTTCATTTAAAATATTCTTTTTGATCTTTTATAAAATTCAAAAACAATCCATTGGGATGATGTTGAAAAAATCACATATTAATAAATTTAAAAGAAAGAAAGACAAAATTGATAATTATAATTATCAAAAATTAATTTATAATTAATAACACTCATTTATCATTTAATATCACATTGAAATTGATGAAAAATGAGTTGGAATGAGGTATTTAAATAATTTATATTTAAAAGAATACCTCTAAACATGAGACTTGAATTGTATCTCTCATATGTATACTATATATTGTAATTTAATTATATTTATTTTCTACATGACTAATAAAATTATTCTTAGTTAATATATTTTAATTATTCCCATTATATGTTTTGAATTTATGTTTTATTTTAGTTAGTAAAATGTTTAATTTCATGTTTCTTTTTTTGAGTAAGTTCGGCTTAAAAGTACAAAATGATATCTTTTGGAAGAATAACATAAAAGGGATCGTTTTTTCATCATCTAAATAATATTAATCATTAACTATTTTTTATTTATATGAATCAAATAAAATTGAAAGTCGTCCATTTAAGGTGGGTGGGAAATGTGAAATGTGGCGTATCATAGATGTGGTGTTACACACATACAGAAAACTATTGTTTCCATTTTTATACGTACTAGAAAATAACTAATGCATATAATACATTAGTTTAAAAATATAATATTTACATGATTAAAAATTTTATACATTATTACCATAATTATTACTAGTAATGTGTTTTTCTAATAAAAAACAAATCAGATCACTTTGTAGAGGTGGTATTTAACACCTATCCTTGAACGACGTTATAAATTTCCATGAAAAAGTAATTATTAAAAGTTTAATAGGTTATTATATTTAATGAATAATAATAATTTTATCACAATATATTGTGTTAACTATTTCTTTATTTAAATCAATGTATGTGAGGTGTTGAGGGAAAATGAAACATTCACTACATGAAGGTGGTGATAAATGCAAAAATACATGTGATGTTTTCATTTCCAATTGGATGAAAAGATATATAAAATAGATGTAACATAGTATAATAGCATTATATTATAAATTGTTTATTTTTTTAATTATTATATGTTGATTAATGTGGTTTTATGGAGGAAAAATACGAAATATTCATGAAATAGGTCATGTGGGTCTTATATATTCTCCTCATATATCTCCATTTGGAATAAAAATTATTCATTTTAAAATTGTACTTTTGGGTGTACAAAGTCCCCTAAAAAGTATGTATGGATGTTGGAATACTATTTCTGAGGGTATATGTTGTGCTACAGGCCTCTTGTTGTGTGAATAAGAGAGGATATGGGTCTCTCTTTTATAATTGTCGGTAAGGGAACTCTGATAATTATTCAATGAATTAAAATAATATAAACCATTCTTAATAATATTTGGGAAATTAAATATCTAAAATATGATTATTAGGTGATAAGGGTATAAATACTATAATTTTAAAAACAATTGGGATCAGATCACTTGACCTTATCACTTTTTAGAACATTAAATAACTCGTTTTACTATTTTTAACTTGGTGATAACATTTTTACAAGTTTACTAATCATGAGGACCCAAAAACAATTGACCTAATTTATATAATTGAACCACATAATTTTAAATATTAAATAATTTTTTTCAATAAACAATTTGGTCTTGTGACAAAAATTAATTATACAATAAGAACCAAAATAACAATTAAAACCAATTCTTCTAGAAAATGAGTTTTTAATACTAAAAATAATGTTATACCAAAATAACAAATTATATTAGTTGTTAAGAAATATTGAGAATATTTTTTAACATAAGAGAAAATTTTGACTTTGAACTAAATAAAAAAACAATTGTAATATCTAAAATATATGAATGTAAATGATAGTTTTAACAAAAATCAGTATTTTCCTACCATTCACAAAAAATAAATATTTTCATAAAAATACAATAAAATAACCTATATTTAATTTAGATATTTTAAATAAAAAAATTATTTGAATTTTAATATTATAGAAAATGGAAATTTAGAATCATAATTTTTAAATAAAATGATTTATTTCATGGAAAACCTTTTTGAAAGAATAAATCAATGTTTTCTTCAGTAGAATATTATATTAAATTGTCGTAATTTATATGAATCCATAAAATATATTTATGAACATTAATAATATCTAAAATTAATTCATTATTAGCATTACATTGGATTTCAGAAAGGTGGTCTATCAAATTGGAGCATAATGAGATTCTACAGAGATTATTGGTGCTTTATAAAAATAAAATTTTGTAGTCAATATAAATAATCATCATTATTAGGATATTTGACTGTGTAGTGGATTAGGCTTGGTGGAACCCGGAATCAATTCACTTTAAATTAAATATATTAGTTAGTGACTCTATATGTGGAGGGTGATTAGTATATTTTGTGGTAAGTGATACCAATATAGCAGCCACTGATTGAGGTTTATGATGAAGGATAGTTGAAAAGTTAATTAAATTATACACATGTGAATGTTGAAGAATCAACATTTCCTCTATATTTGAGGGTTTATCAAGTGAAATACATGGAATCTTAACCAATGGGTTTCCCTCCTCCGAAGTTATCATAGATATTATTTGGAATTATAGTGACTAAGAGGGATATTTGGGAATATTTTTAATATATATCCTTACAATAATAAGATAATCCATTTCTAGGTAAAATACCAGAACTCTATACGTTTTATTTATTAGTGACGTATGATGGGGAGATTACCAATATTTATTGAGATAAGTAAGGTGTTGGGGGATAGTGCACTAAGAGTACCATAAAGTAAAGTGTTCAACATACAAATAAAATTAATCAATAGTAATAATAATTATTATTACTATTATTTCATTTATTAATATAGAAGATATAAATTTTTGTGTGTGTGTTTAAAATTTAGAAATTTCTATAATAATATGTTTATTCTATGGTTGGTATTATTAATAATAATAAATTTCTAATGATACTACTATTACCATGAGTATATATATTTATAGATTTAAATTCACATACATTCACACCCACGTGTATATTATTGGAGGAAAAAAATTTATCCAGGATTCAAATTCAACTTTAAAAAAGAAAATATCTCATGATTAATATGTAGATATTGTTGTTTTATTTTTATTACCAATGACTACTATTTAAATGGAATTTCAGATTTTTAAAATATTATACAACTAAACTGTTATAAGTGAAGCCTATAAAAATTTCAAAATTTCTAAAAAAATTATTTTCATGACTGGATAATACATTTTCTTTTTAAGGTGTGATTTAGATGTAGTATGATTTTGAATGTTTTGAATGTGTATAAAATGTCTATAATCATAGGTAGGATAATGAATTCTATGTCGATTCTGATATATAATGCAAAAACAAGTGGAAAATATTATTATATAAATAATTATTATGATTGATATAGAAAAAATATTTTTTATGATCAGGGATTTATAATTGATATTTTGATCATGATTTGTGAATAGTCACTATAAAATATGAAAATCTTAAGGATGATGATTAAAAAAATACTAAGGTTATTGATGCAATCAAATATAGAAGTTTGTGGTGCGATGATGATATTAGTATCTTAATTTTTAATTGAACTAACAACATATGATATATAAATTTGGTTTTTTTTTGAATTATACTTGATCATGATGATAAAGTCTGATTAATATATATTTTAGTTTTATACAGACACTAATATTTGTTTTTTTTTCATGTTCTATTAGACCTTATGATTATCACCATTGTTCTATAACATAGTAGGGTAGTATAAATTTAAAATAACTCATTTCTAAGTTGTAACATAATTTCTTGTATGTTAAGAAATGATTACATTATGACATGACAATAATATTCTCATGTGTTTGGTAAGGATTGACCATGAGAGTTTAATAGTAATTTCCATAGCTCAGAAGTCCCTAACAATCCATATTCTAGAGATCCATATATCCTCAGGATGCATAACTATATTCTAATCATTGAAAACATATTGATAGAGTATTTTGATAATGTGGGTAACTGTTCTCTAAATATAATTAGAAACATATATTAAAAATAAACACAGTAATATTCTAGAATAGAATTAATGAAACATAGAAAATACATCGATAACACCACTAAAATGAAACAAAAAATGGTATAAAAAAAATAAAAACAATATATATTTCATGTGGTCATATATCAAAATAATAGATGAAATTAATAACCAATCACATAAAAAAATAGTAAAAAATTTATAAAATAATAATTGAATCAATATGAAATTTCTATAAGGATCCATCTTAGAAAATATACCAATCCAAAAATCTATGAAAAAATTATTTTTTTTCAATAGGTTCATTGACAAACATTCATCACAAATAATTAATACCGCATTCCCACCATGACTCACATATAAGGCTGAGATAATATACATATTAGGCCACAATAAAAAGCATAAATTCAATATTTATGTTCAACTCCACTATGACTGATCTAGGTTATACAAAAGTCAATAGTTCACCTCCATATTCTAGGGGACTCTATCCAATAGTGAGGGTTTATAAATAATTCATGGTGACTATATCATCATTGGTGTATATAATCATTTATCATGATTTATGAAATATAATCACCATTGACAATAGGCCAAGATGAATAAAATTGTACATCGTAGATTTATAAAATTACAAAATAAAAAAACTATTCTGGTATTTAAAAAATTATTATAACAAATTCCATGCTATGATAAATTTAAATAAGGGTCTCCCTTGAATATATATTATAAGAAAGATCAAAATTGTATGAAAGATATAGGAGGTGATAAAAATTTATTCCATTTATATGATCAGTCCCATCTTCCATCCCTTTTTACACTCCATATCATATCCATCGACAACAATATCATATCCCCTATCTATTTCAAGAAAAATAATTTCTAATCATGTACCCAGAAACAAGATCATAGTTTTAGTATTCCTCATTAGTTAACAACAAATTTTATCCATAAATATTGATTATAATTAGGAATATATATGGTGTGATTTGTTTGATGATAATGGTAAAAAAGAAATGATAATAATAATAAAAAATATCACTGCATGGTTGATAAATAATTACCCCAATGTGAAAATAAATTATTCTACTATTTTCGGGTTTTCACTTAATATATCACATAAATATATAATACAAAAAACATCCCATGTTCGATTAGTTGGGAATATCATCTTGACAAAATATAATATCCAAAATTTTGGAAATGAGACATGATTTCACAATCATATCATTGAAAATAATAATTTCATTATAATATAATAAAAAATACATTGACAAAATATCTCAATAAAATAGTCTCAACTATTGTAATAAAATCCCCTAGTTGACATATAATTATGGGAATAATGTCATATGAATTTTAAAAATTGATTGAATTACATCTCTCGCATTGAGAACAATCTCATGTTTATAGATATTCCTTAGTCTTAAGGCACATTATATAAGTCCTGAGAATTATATACCATAATAAAAATTATCTTATCTTGATATCATTCCCATCTTTTATAAAATCTCAAAATAACTAGTACAACCCACATCTATAGGCAATAATGGATAACTGTGCATAATGTCTCATCCTATCATCATCAGTGTCACATCTGAATGTTGTTCCTATTCTATGGAAATAATTCCCTAGGTAAGATATTTTTGTAATGAGTATAATAACCCTTATCCTATTTTATAATATATAATTGGTTGTTACATCCTAAATTCTTTCACAGATATCCCAAGGATGTATTATCAAAGAAACAGACCATTATATAAAACAAACAATTAAAAAATATAAAATTTCCCCTTTAATGTTACCATTTCAAAAAACATGTGTAATATTATTGGAATTATGATCACTCTACCCACAACCTTATATCATAAATCAAATCTTGAAATACAACCTAATTACAATTAGTATTTAGTTACGACTTCTTACCCAATTTATCAATTTATGTTTCCATATTCTATAGGGAAACTCATCGGTTCCATATAGGTAAATCCAATGTTAGAGCATCCATAATCAAAATCATAATAATGATTTAAGGGGATAAAAGACACCAAAATAGGTTCTTTTTAATCATCTATCTAACTAAATGTAGTACCCAATGGTTATCAAGTGAAATTATGATATTCTTTAAGATAGGATAATGGTCATCAATGACCATGTCTCTATGGGGAGGTGCCTAGTGGGTCCAACATACCCTAATAATCCATACCATATTCAATATATAGAAAGGGGTGATTTTTATATTAACATCAATAAAATTTCAAATAATATAAGATACCATTTATCCATTTTCATGTTGAATGATTATAAACCATAGACGATTAGTTAGGTACCACCATTCATGATCCACATGAAGTCTTCTCATTTCATAGGACCTAGTTACTTAGTTCCAATTGGTAAGAAACATAAATCCTTAAAAACCATCTCTATAATATTTTGTGATACAATGTGTATCATTTATATAAATTTCAAAAAAATTAAAAAAAATATTTATTGACCTACATGAGAAATCATCTTGAAATATATTGAATGAAATTATAAAATTAGATAATGAAGATCCTAACTTAGAAGAGAAGAACCCATGATAAATATGTAAAAGAGAAAGCCTATCATGCCAATAAAAATGAATACAATTTGGGATGTTATTAATATTAAATCCACTTAATTCAATTAATTACTTAATAATATTTTAACTTGATTTAGGATGTGACCACAATGGTTGTGATACAATTCAAATACCATGGTCAACGATATATTTTGGATCCTCTACCACAAGGTAGAAATATACCAATAGAAAAAAAAACATGGGTATGATAAAATAATATATTTTTTCACATCACAGTGCAACACTACCACACTAGTCCATCATTATGGCATAAGACTTATGTAATAAAACATAACCAACCACATGTATATGATGTCAAAATATTATATAAAATTTACAACTATACATTACTCCTTCTATTAATTTTAGATATATCAAAAACAAAAATATTTATTTTGAGACAGGAAAAAATTATTTTTACACTATCAATAATATTACACATATATATACATCACCAATATAAAAATTATTATGCTTGGTCATCATATCAAAAAAATAATGGAAAAACTAATCTTAGACATGAATCAACATAGTGAAGAACCCTAAGATATCAAAATAACTGACCAAAATTGAAAGATATTAATATTATGTTGGTAACTAATCATGGCATTTCACCCTTGATTATAGTGTCATATTTTACCATCGTATGATTTTTACTCTAATTTCTAAGAAAACTCCCAAATCTAACCGTTGTGTCCCATTATAATTCCCCAAACACCTAAAATCACTAAAAATAATTTTTTATTTTCTACATATTTAAATTATGACCATTTATAGTGGTGAGGTGTTTGTAACTCATTATATTGTAAAATTAATCCTTTACATGAATCATAAAATGTCTTCAAACATATTTAGAAAACAAAACTATCCACCACACCCACATATCAAAATATCTCTCCCACATCTCCACCATGATTTTTCTATGCAACCAATACACATGTGAAAGGGGGACATTTTTCCAATGTTGAGTATTATATCTCTAATCCATACTATGAAATGATCATTTCATGAATGATGAATCTGTCTGAAACGTGAAATCATCTATACTAATAAAATGAGAATGATTGGGTTGGTATATTCTGAGATGAGTTACATTAAATTACTTATTATTTGTATGGAAACTATAAAAATATCTAATCATTATTATATTTTATAAATCCTTTAAAAAGATCAAAAGTGCCCAAAATATTTATTGGATTACAACCTTATACACCAAATATGACAGAGTCCCAAATTAGGTGGTAATCCTAAGAAACTAAAATCAATAGCCCCAAACACCTGAGGATGGAATCTATAAAATTCAAATGAACAAAACCTACTATTTATCGTAACAGGGAAATTATATATCAATATGATATTCCATTAGGTATCAAGACATGAATCAGTCCAAATATGGAAGAATACCAAAGCTTTAGTGAAGATATAAAATATCATAATAGTTTTCTATACAATGAATCAATGTGTTTATATAAATGTATTACTCTAGAAATTATTATTGGAGAACTCAAAATCAGAAGTTGTTCTCCAAAAAATGAATGAATTCAGACACATATTCTCTCTTCATACCCTCTAAATATTAAGATATTATTCTCATTATTACCATCCATCTAAGTATCATATGTTTTTTGACAAATATAATATTTTATTTAGTGATTTTTTCAATCGTTACTAGAATATTGATGTGAATCTTGAATCTTAATCTGAAATAATAATCATTGGAAGACTTTGAAGACAAGCTATATAATATATAAATAATAACCCCAACTCATTAAAAGAGGAGATCTTTAGGATCTATTTAATTTTTGTTAAAATTTTCAAAGTATTTATAATAACACATACATCATCGCTTAGTGGAGGTAACCACATCATCCATATGATGAAATCTATCATCATGTCATTTCAATTATAAATAATAATGTTAAGTGATTAATAAATTCATGTGAGTCTATTATTTTTGAACACTACCCATTGAGATGTGTAGAATCATGAAATATACCATGAAATGATTTTATTCATCATATTTAACCAATACATTTTACATATATCAGAGAAAATCTTTATAATCCCAATGAAAATATCGCATCTCGATGAATTTGTATCCATTATCATCTCATAAAAAATTCTCATAGGTACTGCCACATGAAACTAAATAGATAGGACATCATCAAAAATAATGGACTATATAGGTTGAGGCCCAACACCATATATATTAACCCTCGTCAACAGGAAATCCAAGATACATAAAGAACACTTATTCTATTTCTCTAGTAGTGATTATTTAATACATAGACTTGTTGATGTTTCTCAAAAACAATAATTCTAAACAAAATGTTTCACTATATAGAAGTGTCTTATTATCTCACACTCATTATTTACCAAATTAAAAATTACACATGATATTTCATACTCAACACATCTACAATGAAATACCCTCAGCAAGGGTAAATTCCATCTCAAAATGGAAACAATGATGATATGTAACCCACTTCCCCTAATGTCTTCTTAGGTCGCATTTGGAAATTACATTATGATGGATCTTATTTTACATACATAAAATAACACAATAACCCAAAATATTGGGATTATGTGATCCGAATGTTTACAATATCATCTCTATCTCCATATCATTATATATATAATTTAATCATTAATCCTCAATGTTCTCATTACATTGAAAAAAACAAGCCCACCTATATTAAAAGGGTTCCCAAATCAGTCCCATTAGTATCTCAATATAGGGTTCATTTTTTACTGAGATCACGTATGTTAAAAAAAATTACAACATACAACTCATCCATTATATCATTGAAGGATATACCATAAGTATATAACAACTCAATCAACATCACCTTCTTATCAACAATTAATTATGGTGTATAAATTTTGTAAATGTCCGTAATGAGTCATCTATAATAGGATACAAATCCTTGGAGTATTTGGATCAAAAAAATACTATAATGTTTCTCCCAAGAAAACTTATCCTCAAATATACAAGACTTAACTCATATAGTAATCTTAATAAACTCAAATATGTTATATATAGACACCCAAGTATAACAGAAATATATATAATATATTTTCAATGAATATTTGATATATCTTCAAAATAAAAACACATGAGAACTGTAAATATATTATTTAAAATGATTCAAGATGGATAAAAATATCAATAAAGTGAAAATATAATCATCCCAAACATAATTATTTTCAAAATCTAAACTTCTAATACAATAACATGTAGAATTTTCTCTCAAAACATGGGTAATAAAGAAAAAATGATGGGTGGTATAATAACATTAGTAAGATTAATCATATGATTTATAAATAATCAGATTTCATAATATGATCAAAAGGATGTTATAATATAGTCAATTCCATTTTACCAACATAAAAGATTCATGAAAATAGAATCATAGATAATAAAATCTAAAATGAATAAATATCCAAAGGCATGATTAATAAGGGTGTAAAACTAGTAATCATCATGAAATATTGAAGACATAAGGATATGAAATCATAAGTGTTGGAAATCCAAATATTTTAAAAAAATATTCATAATATTTTATTCTCATAATTGTATTATCATTTCTAAAATTTTTCATACTCATAAAAAAATGTGAACATAATAATTTGAAATCATTTTCATAGATAATCCGGTGTGAACAACTACAATAAACCATACCCATGAATAAAAATTTGAAAAAATATATTTCCAATAATTCACACAATTATCATCATCATACAATGAGATAAATATCTCCAAATCCAACTAATTTCATGTTAATAATGATACAAACCATTACATATTAAAAATTTATTTATATATTGTCTATAATGTCATGAAATCATTTATCATTTAGTCAGAACATAACCCATGAAAAGTAAAAAATGTTTCATCAAGATTTAATAATCATAGTGAATAACCAAATTGATGAATAATAACTATGGTATCACTATATAACATCCATGGGGAATCATAATTAACAAATATTATATTTTTATAAATGAACATACCATTATATGATCACTATAACATTTTTGATGTAATTAACATTCTAATATTGATATTAATTATTTAAAATCGAGTAATTTATATAAAACTTGAAAAATAATTTTCCTTGATGATAACCATGCAATAAGGTAAATTATTATTTTGGAAAAGATAAATTATGATGGTGGTTAAATTAATTTGTGTTAGTTATGTTAAAATACATATATCATTCACACAATTTATAATTACACCTCATTGGGAAGAATGTAAGAATTTTACTTTTGAACTATTACGTAGAAATTAAAAATTTGTTAAATGAAATTCAATATATCATTTTATAATTGAAAATCCTTTATTGATAAAATCTAAATAAAATATAAATATTGATGAATTTTTTGACTAATTTTATAATAAGATTACTGTTTATTTAAAGAATTATATCATTTATTTTTTGTATAATATCGATGAATATGATACTATTATATGATAATTATTATAATATATATATTATAAAATAATAAATGTGTTTCATAAGATAATAATCACAAAATTTTCATCAATGTTAATTTAGAATTGACAATCCCCAAAAAAAAAGACATTGTGACCAAAATACTTTACCTCAAGTATGGTATTAAATTATTCACATTAAAACCACATTTATATTTATTATAAATTTATATAAAATATATTCATAAATCATATTCAAGTATAAATTACTAATTTTCATTAATTAATATTCATTAATGATAATTTTACTAATAATGCAACAGAAAAAATGACTTTATGTTTAAAACTGGTCTGTTTCATTGTTTGTAGCAGTTCAATGGTAATTACTCCATCACAATGGTTATGGATTCATCATATAATGTATATTAATAATGAAATATTATATAAATATTATTTATTATATAATATTATATAATCACTCGTAAAAAATTTTGATGTGAATTTAATTGTATCACTTCACGGAGATGACAGTCTGCACATATACATAAGGGATATATTCACTTTTACAATGATATAATTTATGGAAGGTAAATTATTTTCAAATTTTATATAATAGTTATTCTATAATTTAAATCATATAAATAAATTAAAAATATATTTATTACCATCCATTTTAATAATAAAAATGGAAATGAATCAGATTGCTTTGCAGAGGTGGCAGTCTGCACGTACGCATGAGTGAGCATATTGTCTTCCAATGGATGCGAATGTAATAAGAAAGATATGATATTTCAGTTTAATAGAATTTTTTTTTCATTTATTAATATATATATAAATTATATTCATCTAAATAACTAACCATTGATATTCTTGATGGAAAATGAATCACACCTCAATGTGGAGGTTGTTGTCCACATGTACGCATGAGTGATACCTTAATTTCCCATTTCCTAGAAATATTGTGGAAAATTTTTATTACATCATGTTAATAAATTATTAAAATATTTATAATACTGTACTCATAATTTTAATATTGATAAAACATTTATAGATATGGTTCAAGAATAAATAAAATTGAATGAACTCTGTTACGATTTGTACCTCTTCATTGATAACACCCAATTGGTATGCACATTAAGCTGTAAAAAGAGTTTATTTTGATAAAAGAATACATCTAGGAAATGGATTGTGGTGTTAGGAAAGTATTTGGCTATGGTAAGAATATATAAGAGTTAGATAATTTATGGAGAAGATACAATATGGGGTGTCCTATTATCTGTGAGGGAGGGGAAACAATTAGAATTTCTCAAGTCATATAGATATATTAGTGACTTATTTAAGATGAAGGGAAAATTTGACTCATATTTTAATAGGAGATGATAAATGGTATATTTATGACCATATACGAGTATTTATAAAATTTTATGGTCATTTTAACCCTTATCATTTTTAACCATTTTGACCCATTTTAACTCTTATTACGATTACTAAAAATATACCTAAGTTTATATTCATAATAGACAAAAATTAACGTGTTATAATTACAAAATTTTAAAATTTTAATTTATATTATATTTTCTATATTATAAAATTAAATTTTTGTATGTTCCATAGATTATATAAAATGAAACCCTTTATAAGGTGATGAAAAATCGTTTTTCATAAAACATCATTTTTATGTTTGAACTTGTTTTATAAAAAAATTATATATAATGGTTATTAAAATGACATTGATTAGATAATTGTAATTTATCGGATGAATTTCAATATTAAAATAAATTTAAAAATTTTGGACTTTGTGAATATGTGGATGAAAATAACAGTTGTATACAATTTTGAAATTTCTTCACTAATCATTGAAAAATCAATCTTTTATAAAAAAAACAAACTATTTCATATTCACATAATATAGATAAGATTATAACAATAATTATATTATTTTTATAAGTATTAAATATATAATATTAGCAAAAATCAAATATAATTTTTGTGTAAAAAAATTTAAAAACATTTTTGAAGAAAGCATTTTTTAAATTTTTTAAACAAAGTTTTCTAAAAATGGAGTTTTAATTTATTATACATTAATTGATAGAGTTATGTTTTATAAAACTATTATAAATGTAACGTCCCCAATAGAATTCTATGAAAACCATTATTTAGATTGGTCTCCACATGGCATCATATCTACTTTGTCGTACACCAAAGGCATCCAAATTGAATCAAGGGTATAGTGATGGTATGGTAGGGAGACGAAACCCTCATGATTAGTTTATCAGAATGGTGTATATAAAAATAAATTACAAAAAATAGATGAAGTAGTAACAAATGGAGGATAGATTAGAAGAAAAATAATATCCAATCAATATAAATTTACACCACCAAATTTATAACTATGAATTCATTCCCATGTGGTGATACATAATAATGAAGGAAACATAAAACATATTACATGATACAATTCATGGAGAAAGAAAATGAAAAACTGGCCTTGAGGGTGGTCTCCTAGAACATCTTGATTATGATATCATTCCTTTTCTCATGAATCCAAGTTAAAATGATTAGTACATGCAATATATCAAGGACATATGAACATAAATATATGCTTATATACCCCAGTGAAATGGTTGTCTGAGGAGCTCATGGGATATACTTTGTAGTCTACCACCAATGGTTTCTAAATCATAATATAGTTCATGAATTTAAAATAATAATTATATATATATCAAAATAAAACCAGAATCCTGAGAAAAATAAATAACCCTATTATGCCCAGGTTCCTCAAGAACACCCAGGATGACCATACCTACTTTGGCCTAAGAAGAAAGTCTAAACCATAGGAGAACTGTATTAGGAGACAAGGGGAAGGTTATTAAAAAATATCAGAAAAATTTACAATGATACGGATGAATGTCATTCATATGATTTTTCATGGATGACATCTACATTGGATATTCAATTCTATATCATTCACCTTTTCAATAAAAGTCACTACTAAAATTTAATAATTAGAATCCTTTGACCATCTGAGGAGAACCTTATTAAGAAACCGATGTATCAAAACATGAGAGACATATTAATCACATCCATAATAGTATATATAATGTGATTCATTAATGTCCTCACTTTTATCATTATCTTCCTAAGGCGATTAAATAACCTCGGATCTCATACTTGGATTCTCTCACTAGTGAAAAAGTCTCAGTCAAGGAATTTTACAATAATCTCTCCAATGAGGCCATCCAATGTATCTCCCTGAGGGAACCAATATCGCTCAATATGAGGTAAGAAGAAAACATGGGGATCCGGTCATAAAATACTAGTATATCCTTTGATGTATATAGAATTTGTTAGAGATTCTGAATAGACGCACAATGAGCCCATCCTAATAATTTTGTTTAAGGAACATGAGTGTCACTCATAATGATCATAATTCATTTTATCATACATATTAAAAAATATATTGGACATGACAGTAAAAATGTCGTATCATGGTACAGGGAAACTTCATCAGGTCATAGCCCATATTCATGTTTATTTTTGAAAAATAAAGACTGTTTACTCGAACATTCCATACCACATATCAAGAAATTTAATTAATATGGTCATCACATTCAACCATAAATAAAAAGTTACTCCAAATTACTATAATTTAAGGCCATTCATTGAATATCATATATATATAGCCTTTTATATTATAAGACATTGAACCTAAATAGAGGGGATTAACTATAAAACATGAAATTATTTTCAAAAAAATCATTTAGCTCACTTACAGAAATCCAATGACATTGTATATGTAACCCACATTTAAGGCATTTATAAAATACATTATCATAATAATTTAACACGTAAATAATACATCCACACCAAAATAGGTGGATTTAACAAGGTAATAAAACATTTATATCGGGAAAAAAAACAAACCCACCCAATATTGTGGTTCGGGTTGGGTTCATAACCTGCAACCACACCAAGAAAGGTCTAAATGCATCAGATTGAAAGCAATGAAAAACAATTCAAGTAAAATAATGATTTAAAAAATAAACTGGGTGTGTCATGTGTGAAAAAAAATATTGAAATTATATAATATAGTGACAATTGGGGGAATAAATATAAAACACCTTCCATTTCCATAGATGATTCACATATTCAATATCAAGGATTAATTCATTCGGGTTCGAGGGAAATCAGAGAAGTTAATGAACAAACTAAGAATACGGTGAATTTTCTCACTCCATGAGATACCATTAAAAATTAAATGCAAGAGGGGTTATAGGTGAGGGGATTTTTATGGTTATTTAGATTCTTCCAATTACCCTGAAGACAATTGAATTATAGGACTTATGATGGATATCTCCTAATACATATATAAGGAGTTGAAAGACACATATAAGAGGCTAATTATGTTGAGGATGTAGAAGAAATTATAAAAAACTAAAATATGGTAAAAGGGTAATTAATATCACTCCTCATAGATGTACATGGTTTAGTTAAATTATTAACCAAATAGTGAACCAACCATTTGAGGGTTACTGCTTAAGGGTAGGGGTTTCACATTTCATGCAGCTAGTTTGGGAAACCATGTGAAAACAATGAATTTCCCCTCTATCCATGATCTATTTACGACTATATGACTTTTTCACTTGCATCCTATGGTTTTAAAAAACTGCAAGACACCCACTCACCTTCTAGACTATATGTATGTTTACTGATGGATGGCCAAACAGTTTCATAAAAATCATGCACCCCTATCAGATCTTCCCAGATTGATTTTTTAGATATCAATGCTTCAAAAACATGATGAAACAGCTGTGTTAACCCTTGGTCTATAAACTAATTCTAAATAATACTTTTTAGTGTTTCTTCTCCCATAATTCAACTTAATTGTTTTTTACAAAACAGACCATCCACCAAATGAAAAAACTCAAATTACCATGGAATTTCATTCCATACAATAACTTATGACCCTAAAATATCCCCACATTAGAACTTATTATTCATGATAATCTATGGAGAAAATAGATGAAGTAACACAAGAACTACTCAAGTCTTGAATTCATTACTACTAGTCCTATTACATTCAAAAATGCTCATCACACCACTATGAACAAAATTATGTATAAAACACAAAATCAATAAAAAGTTGTGTCAACATTCAAATTTCTTACTGAAGCATCGATAAGATTTTTTCCCAAACCTGTATAAACTGATAAATGATCTATATATCATCTCTCTAAACATTTCTGATTTAAGAAAAGGGGATCCAATTAAAAATAATTCTATAGGCCCTATTTCAATTTTCTAATTGATCTTGACCTTTTAATCCTACCAATTCACTTAGAAATATTCTTAACTTGAACAATTGGTAAACTCCAAACTGAACATGATGTCCTAGTTGAACTGTAGTTTCGATGACATCCTTAACCAACACTTACTAAATTTTACACAACCTGACAACTCCTTTAAGTGGTTCCACATCAAATGTATAATAAAATAGAAATATATATCATGTTGAAATATCTTCTGTAAACTAAATTCAATACCTTAATCTTCTATTTTCTGTTCATTTCGAATTATATCGCTGATTACATCAGATTATGTAAGCGCAATATTTTTTTAACCTGCTCCCTGATGACTGTAACCAGCCTCTAGTGGGGTTCTATCCCAACATACCATAAGCTATAATTTGTCTAAGGAACAAGGTAGGATGAATGATCCAACACACTCAGTTCATTACACTTTCTAACATAGCATCTGTGAGTGAATAGGGTTCAAGATAACCTTAGAATAGTTGACATGGGTTAAATTATCACATCAATGGAAAACCATAAATTACTGATACAATAGTGAAATTTCTATAAAGTTGTACGTCCACATTAAAATAACACTATATAAGTCAAATGATTTCTCATCCAAATGATCATTTCTAGGTAAAATGGATGGTGTCTTTGACTATGTCCATGGTGTTCTAACATTGTAACTCATACAGCATATAGGACTAATCGTGATTCTAGAGTGTACTCTAAAGGATTTCACTCACCAATCAAAGTGTAATTTATAATTTACATACTGTAAAACCAATTCTATCTCAATTTACACTAAAAATGTCAAGATAGGGGACATGATCATTATTAAAATTAGAATACACCAATAGATATGGTATATCTCCCAAAAATCCAGTGAAACTTATACTTCTTAGAAATGAACTACATAGTACATACCAAGCAAGTTGGATCACACTATGCAAAGTGAATGACAGTAAAACAACAATATGTTGACTTCCATAAAAGATCTCAGCTACATAACCTGATGAATTTCCATTTCAATACAATGATCATTTTAAAATTTGATGTATTTTGATAACACTCAATCCCATTAACCAAATTCATTCCACATCAAATGGTTTTTTTCTTCATCGGTTACGTACCCTCCCTTTAATCATCATGCTTCCTCACATGCACAGACACAATTATAAACTCACCAATCCCATGAGAGTTTAGAAACATAACTAAAAACATCTGAATTTTTGTCTAAGTTATGGTCCATATACGTAGATGTACACTATTAACCTGAATTGAAGTGATTCTCTACCGCAAAGGAGTTCACTTAATGTAAAATTTTTAAATAATGGAATATCATTCACTGTAACAAACACCATTGATAACTAAAAATGGTTCCTAGTGGTGGCCAACATACTTTTATAAATCATTTAACTAAGATAGAGAAATTAATTGTCCTCTTAAAATATTTCTATATTATATTTTATCCTGGAATACGAAGGAGACACCTTATGTGTGATGTCTACATGTGGTAAAGCATTTGGAATAAAACCAATAAAACTAAACATCATGTAAAAACATCTGACCCATTGTGGGACGTCATCTGAAACATTTGGATGATTCTGGATTTGGGTTATTTCCTATGGAACTCCACATCATATATGCACAATGTTCAGGTCATAATAGATCATATATCTAAGGATTCCCACTGAACAAAAAAAATTTCCTGCACAAATTAAAAAAAAAATTAGAGGGTACCACACATAACAACCCATATTGCCTCAAATGAAATGAGAGATCCATGATAGATCTCATATACTTATCATCCCTAGGAATTCATGTTTTTATAGACCATGTAGATAAATATCAATAATATTCACCATCCCATATATCTCTAATATTAGATCAGGGCCTCCAAAGTCATCCAAAAATAAAAAATAACATAAATATGATTTACACATCCTTGTTGGTGGATGACCATTCCCTAGGAATACATAAACAAGTATAACAAAGCATTACTAGTCATTCACCCATTAAATGATGCTCAAGACACGTCACGATCTGTTAAAAATAAAAAGGTGTTATCTAAGAACCTATTAATCATACATAAAAACATTCACATGAATGGTACCACATTTTTGAAATGATTCCCAGGTTAAATTCTAGGATTAACAGGTCAAGAGGTGCTTCATACAATTCTCATCTCTTTACCGAAGCATAAAGAGTTGACCTGGCAAGGAGGTTCATTCATAAAAAGTTCATAGACTTAATTGTATATAATTTTAGTCCGAGGTATAGTGGAAAGTCCAATGGTAATGCTCAATATCATATTCTACAATGAGATCAAAGAACACAAAACAACCCTTATACAAGGGTTAAAACATATAAAACCTCTTAATGTTCTATATTATGACATTAACCTAATTCATATTTAATAATTTATAATTTTAATGGAAAAAATTTAAGAAAAAAGTCCCTCTATGAAATTCATAATCATAGATCATATTTAAACAATGCCACATTGCACTCTTGTTAGTTATATTAACTTTCTATTTAAAATGTTATTTATTTCATTTTCATGTCATCATAATTTTTATATTGATACCATAAGACCTAATTTTACATCATTAATCCATTTAATATTCTTCACATTTGTCCTTGTCAAAGAAAATTTTATTTGAAATCAGTATACGGAATTACACATTATGTTGTAGTTGGTATTTTAATTAACCAAGGCCTAAAATAAAAAAATCTCAATGAAAAGTAAAATATATCGTGTTAACATAATATGTACTAGACATGTAACATTACACCAAATTTATATATGTAAAACAATATAAATAGTTTTAGGAATTTAAAAAGATCCCCAATACGTGGAATAAGGATTCGATTATGGGGTTTAGTATTAAGAACATCAAATGTTGGGATACATACAAGGGTCATATTCAATACTACTTATATTCATGATAATTAATCTACAAAATTTATATAAATCACTAAAAAATTTTATTCACCCTTTAGTATCTTATCTCACAATAGGCATGCCCCAACTAACTAACTCAGGTCCATTTGTGCATTTAGAAATTTCAATTAATTAAATGTTAAAAAACATTTATATTGAATAAAAATTTTGAAAATATATAAGGCTCCTTAGATTTGGCTATGTTATAGGGGTTTCCACCTTTCCGTTATATAAAGTTCCCATACACATTACAGGATGTTATTAGACTAGCATTCAACTAAAACCAATTTATTCAAGATTAGATGAAAACTTTAACTAATTTAAAATTTATAAAATAATATTAATGTATATAGAGAACATAAAAAATGGCTAGATTGTATGTTTAGTGACATTCCAATATATAAATCACCCACACACCTTAAAAATTGTAAATTTAAAACCATTTAACCCCAACAATCATGTTTCATCTATTGTTAAACATGAAATGAATCATATAAAATGGAATGAACTCATTAGTTAATCACCTGAACATGGTAAGAAATTTCTCATTCTAAATGAATCATTATACATTATAAATAACCACTATCATGTAAAATAATAAATGATATATAATATGTAATAAAATAATACAAAGTCATGGAATATAAAAAAAATACATTAAATTAAAAAAAATGTGATATAAAAATACCCATGATCGTGAAAACTATTTTTTTTGATATTTCTAAAATGGAATATGGATGGGATTATAATAAAACATGAAGGACCCATCAAAAAAATTTCAAACAATAATGAAATTTAATCTACATTGAATGACATATATTTGGCCTAAAAATCCATATGTTCTTATGATGATTCATGTATTGAATCATCCATTCCAACTAGGACAACGATAAATACTAAATTTCATAAATTTGTATATAGAAAAAATAAATCCATACTCAATATTTGACATTAGAATCAACTACAATGAAATCAACATGAACAATAGTCTGATCCCAAGACACTTGAAATTTTCCCCATATGTGGGCTGATTACTAATATTCATGACTATTTATGAATCATTGACACATTTCATGTCTCATGCTTACTATACCAAAACAGTAATATATCGGAAAAAGCCTTGCATACAAAATTGCAACAACCCATACCGACATCGAAAAAAACATAGTCCGATCAGTTTCCATATATCCACAAGAATGACTCCACATATACCTGAGGCTACCCACTAGTAGTGATGGTCTAATATTGGTATGGTGGGGAGATTATACCCTCATTATCTAAGTATCATAGAGGTACTTCAAGAAATAAATAACAGAGAACAACTAAAGTATAATTAAATTAATGATAGATTAGTATAAGAATAATATTAACTGAATGTAAATTGGAAACTCAAAATTTAAAACAATGATTACATGTATATATGGTGATACCTAATAAAGAAGGAATCATATAGCATAATAAATGACACTATTGGACAAAGTGAGTATCTCAACATGGTGGTGGTTTGAACTAAGTACCCAATAAAAATTTATATTTAAAACAATTAAAACAAATATTATTATAAATGTGGCCCGGTTAACGAAAATAGGATATTGATATAATACATGACTTTTAACATAATATTCAGTGATTTATTAGGCCATGGGTAAAACTATACAAAATATAAAATTATCCATTGAAATTTATTTAAAATATAAAAACCTTATATAAAAACTGTTTTTGTTTATCTATCAATTGAGTGATTTTTATTTTTAGGTTAAATCAATTTTATTTTTAATGATTGTAAATGAATAAATCAAAATACCTAGAGGAAATAAATTCAATTCGATCAGCCTCAATCATAGACATAATACTCTCTACATGGAAATCACTTGATTCATTGTAGTTTAGAAAAAATAAACCTTCATCTATAACTTTGACTAGTTACACAATAGTTTGAGAATTGTCTAGGCCGCAAAGGGACCTCTTTCAAAAAAATTGGGTTAGTACAAAAGATAAAAGGACACACCATGACCTCATCTATAATTATCATGGAAATCATGTGTAAAAATTTATTTGAGAAGATATCTAAGTATATTATATTTTAAATATTGATATATAGTATGTATTTTTATAAAAATGTATTATAAAGTAGCTACTTATAATGTAAAGATAAATAAACGAATTGTGAATGTTAATGTGTAATAAATAATAAATCCTACTTTATCTTAAAATAAATACATCTTGTGACACATTGAATGTAGTTTGCAATGATTCTCAATTTAACTATTTGAAATCTATAGTAGAATACAATTTCCAAAAATCCTAATCTTGAGTCTAATTATAGGATCTGAATATTCTTTAACATTAACTCTCATATTCATGTACAAGAATAGTGAATCATGTATACCCTCTTCAGGTTATTGAAATAATGTTTTTCTCACATAGTGGGTGCATGTATCATTCTTGTCATGCACATTGCATGTCTTCATGAGGTAGTCTACATCAAATTGTCATTAGTTTTTAAAAAATGAGAATCAATTAGATATTCTACTCCTCATACTTTTCATTCTAGGTAAAATTTTCATTTATATGATTCAATATATTATAAAATAGAATTAAAATAAAATCATGAATTAAATTCCATAAAATAGAATATATCAGTGAGTCTTTAATATGGTTACACTTTATGGGGGTGTTTGACTCTGATGGTGAGACACATGAGGTGTCTTGATTTAGTAGTGACTTGGTGTCTAGAGGTTACTCGGTTTTTTTAGTGTGTAAGGCTAGATATGTTCCAGGATGAATGAGAGACTTCCCAATGGTTGGTGATTCCAACATGTAGTGATATTTTTTTGTCTTTCAGTGGCTCCTCCAAGATCAAACATTACTATAAACCCATTCTGCTAGGGACAAAATGTAGTGATAGATCAATTTAGTAGTTCTCAAAAAATAATTTTAAGTGGTGACTTCACTCTGATGTTGATTCATCCTCTAGAGGTGAAACATTTCATACATTATCAAAATTAAATTTTTGGAGTTATTCTAGGAAGTGATGAGATATTTTTGGCGGTGAGACATTAATTGTGATGACTCATACTTCATCAAATTTCTATCCAGTTGGTGAGTCATCTATGGGGTGACTAATACATAATGATGAGACTTTTTTATAATTATTAAATATACTCAAATATTCCTTATAATGTAAATTTATATCATTTAACATAAATATCATTAATTATCATAATAAACATGAATTGTTTTATTATTAAAACAAGTGTGTCAATAACAACAATATAGTTTTAAACTGTCTCACCATTTGTTATTAGAGAAAAAAATTTCTTTAATGATATATGTTTAAAAAATGTAATGGTATATTTTATCAATGTTATAAACCACGAAAAATATTAACTTTTATCGAAACTATAAGTGAAGTAGTTCGTATCATAGATAATTATGAAATGAATTGAGATAATAAAACATTATGTTGTTAATGAAATTTAATCTTGTAATTTTTTTTAAATATAAATGATAGATATATTAAATTAATTGAAATAATTTCCTTATAATATATCTCCCATATTGGGATTTTCAAAAACATACACAAAAATATGAAATTATTAAGAAAAAATATTGTCAGTAAAAGAATTCTCAATTGAAACCTACTAATGTTTATCCCTGAAAAGGTATAAAAATTTTTATTACAAAAACAAAAACACATCCACATAAAAGAAAAAAAAATCTATTGATCAATGATTCTTTGGAATGTTAGAATTAAATAAAGTAACTTTTCTATTATCCTTTTCTGAGGAAAATCTCGTAGCAACTGATGATGTGATTTTTGTAGGAATATTTGTATAAAAACCTGTTACAGAATGATGATCTCTAATGATGATTGGAATAAGGTGTTTCACATATTCTCTTAGAGATAAGAAAAATATTCTATGTGATATGGAAGAGGGGCATGATTTTTTTTGGTAACTCATGGTTAGAAGAACATTGGATCCATTGTGATAGGAATCAAATGAGTTGTAGCAAGTATATATTCATGAGGCACTACAGTATTATAATGTTCATGTAGAAATGGTTTCCTATTATTTACGAAATCCATAATAATATTTCCACCTATATTTTATCCTTAATTACTTTTTTCATACTCTTAAACAAACATGATCACCTGATCACTATTAAATCTGATTTGGATTAACATATTTTTAGGTTGGTATAGTAAACTACCTGAAGTAGTAACATCATGAATTTCTTCTCTCACAATATATCTTATCAGTTCAACGTATAGAATAGGTTAATTTGATGTTGAATCCATTGAGGTGATATTCTATAAATTTTTTATGTAAGGAATCCATAGAAGAAGAAATGTGTTAATACATAACTTAATTCACAGACTTCACAGAATCCACCTCACTAAGAATCATTTTATTCTCAATCTCCATATCTGTAATTTTTTGCAGCATATGTGGTTTAATATGTTGTTTCACCATTTCAATTAAGTACCACGAATATTTTTCACATAACATAGGGACCTATGAACTTTGATTTATCAACCACATATTGAATAATGAAAGAATTATTTTTATAAATGATTCCAAATAACCTCTTGTGAAAAAATCTTTTAGAAACATTGGGACAAAAATAACAACCACTCTTATAGAAGAAAAATATTATAAATAAACCATTGAAATCAATCAGATTAAATAATGATCCCTTAAAATCCCCTGATTCCTGAAGATCATGTCAATGATTATTTATTTGACATTAGGGAAAATGATCCCACCCCAAAAAAATAGGGATCATCCATCCTTATAAACACTAAACATGAATCTAAAAAACTGTAGAATCAATAAATCCAGATAGCACCATATAAGCTACAACTATAGAGGGTTCAACAGAGCTCTGAGCATCTATACTTTTTATTTCAACTACCATCACAATACTTTCATGAACAACATCCACCATTTTAGTAATGGATTTTTCAATATCTATGACAACCATCATAATCACATCTACGTATTGTTAAATAACTAATGAATATGAAATTATATGATCATCATCAATAGGTACAATATCATATCCATCACTAGTATCAATCAATTGACGTTGTTCAAAATATAGAAATTTCACTATCTCAAATGATACTTCTTTCTCCCCTCTTATTGATTTTCCACGATACATGGAACTTCCTCAGAATTAAAACGATATTAGTGTTGATAAGCAACCAGATCTCATGGTTCCTATACATCCTCAAATCTAACTCGACCATCATGTTCATTTGAATCTCCATTATTATCACTTCTATTACCATTATCATTTCCACCATTTTCATCATATCATTTATCTATATCCTCTTTATCTTCATCATCAATATCATCATAATTTTCATCATCATATTTAGAACTGTTGTTGAAATATTCTTCTCCAAACTTATTTATTTTTTCTTCTTCACATCCTTCCATTAACGGGTTTTCTCTTTTAGGTAGTGAATTAGGTGTAATAAGTGATCTATAGGTAATATTATGGGATTATAATGACAAATCAGTGTCCCTTACATCATCCATAGAAAATTAATTCTCTTTATTTCTGCCAAATAAAACCTCTCCCTTATCATCAGAATACTCCACTACATATTCTAGTTTCAAACCAGTACAAACATTTAATTTCAATACTAAATGTTGGAAATCCAGAGATAAATAATCATAAAATCTTTCAAAATCAACCTACAATTTTTTCATGGATTCAAACTTATTTTCATCCTTCTTCATTTTTTCTTTGATAATTAAAAAACCACCAAAATAAACCAATGATCACTCATTATTAACAACTAAACCTTCAGCATCCATTATTTCTGAAATAATATTAGTTTATATCAATGCATTTGATCTAAATGTATGATTACTCAGAACTACATATGAATAATCAAATATCTTCAAAAATATATGTTCACCATTATTCTAATAAGACAAAATTGTTTATCATTTTTGTATCTAAATGTAAAAATGCTTCATTTTCTTCTAAAAAGCATTTGATGAATGAAAATAAAAAAGGATCATACATTCTCTATAAATATGTGATGAAACTGGTTGTTGAATAATTCCATATTAAATCATCTTATAAATGGATCTATTATAAAAAAAATCATACCTAACATCGGGAATGATTCTTTAGTAGTTATTTTCTAAAACATCATGTTGTATTCCAACACATGAATCCTATTTTCTTGATGAAACTACAAAATTTAGTCTATTTATTATAGTTATCACTCCATATTAATTATCCAATAATCTATCCTCTACATAGTAGTATAACTAGAATAAATAAATATAATAGAATGGTGACTATTTGGATGATAACCAATCCAAAAATTATCGAATCTTTATAACTTATAGAACTAAATAATTACTCAAAATAGGATAATATTATTGGAATTATTTATCAGGCACTAATATCATTTTTGGAAGCTCAATATTTTGAGGCTTTAATTAATTAACTAAACATTTAGACTCATCCTTCTATTTATTAGTAGACTGAATGTCATCAAGAAAATACATTGAATGTATATTTATTTTATCCATGGAGATCATATTTGTAGGATTGGTGGATAGGGAAGGATGGTTGACAGTCAGGAGGAAACTTTTCCAGATATTTTATGCATGAGATAAGTGAGTGTTGAATTTAGATAGTGTAGAATTTATATCATTTAAGGATTTTATGATTTGAAATTTTAAAATTGATATAAATTTTTTTTAAAAAGATTAAATTTTCAATGAGGTACAATTGTTAAAAAATAATAATGAAAATTAGTAAATATGACTGAAAAATATTATTGGGAAAAAATAATAAATGTATGAATTAAAATTGTGAGTTATATAATGGTGAGATGTGGGAAATGTTATAATTATCCATTGTGATAAGTATGTACAGTGATAATTATAAATGGAGATATGATCAAAATTATTAAATTCTCAACGGTGAGACTTTCAAACTGGAGAGACATTCACAATAGTGATAAGTATTAGTGGCGCGACGTTCACAACTGTGAGACATTCACAATGTTGAGATGTATCAATGTTGATTCCTAAAAATTTTATACTAATCAAAATTAATCATACCAAACTCATGATTGATGTTATTCATTATTTCCCTAATTCAAAGACTCATGGAAAATCTCTGCAAGATTATGTGATGTACCAATGTATTCAATATTTATATCACCCTATGAAATCGATAACTCAAAAATTAATGTCTTACATCAATATGTTTAGATCTATAATTAGATACAAAATTATTAGTAATATTTATATAATTTTTATTGTCTTAATTTATGGGTTCATTTAAAAATTGATATTCATATACTAGGAATGTGTGTTTCATCCACAAACTGTTTTCATAGCAGCTACTTGTAGCTTCGTACTCTGTATTAGAAATTGATAGTGAAAAATGATTTTTCTTCTTTCTATCCCATGAAACTACACAGATTCCTAAAATGTAAAATTTACCATAAGTTCATCTTTAATCTTACTTATATCCACAAAATGAATAATAAAAATAATTAAGTCAAATTTTTTTCCACTTCGCTAAAAAAATCTAAATTTTTATTATATTTTAGTTATTTGAATATTCATTTTATAGATAATATGTATGAAACTTTTGGATTTTTTTTAACTAGAATACTTACACACACTAAAAATAATATCATTTCCTAAAGAAATCATGCATAGAATATTTCAAATCATACAAGTGTAATTGGTTTGATACTATAGTTTCCCTGCCTCACCAATATCCAAATTATATGATGTATGTAGAGGAGTAAAACTACTTTCATTTCTATCAATGTCCAATAATTTTCAAATATCCTTAGTATATTATCTTTTTTAGAAAATATTATTTCATATTTTATGATATCTGAAAACAAAGAATGAATTTATTTTCCCCATGAAACTGATTTCAAATAAATTTTTCATCATTTTTGCAAAATCTGTACATAAATAATTTCATTAAGTTCCAAAAATAATATCATATAAATAAATTTTTAAAACTAAAACATAAATTAAAACATATTTTTAATAAATTGTATGATTATATATACAATTAGAAAATTATTTTGAACTAATAAAGTTGTTGAGCATGTCATACAAAGAAATAGGATCCAGTTTTCAACCATATAAGTATATTTTAAATTTGAAAACAACATTTTAAAATGGGATTTACTAAAACAATGTGGGTTTTCAAAAACAATAAAAAAATACATAAAAATTTAGGAATTAACTCTTGAAATTTATTTTATAATGTTTTAAATCTAGATGATCTACATTAGAATGATATGTTTTAAGTATTCATGTCTGGCTGCTGGTGTAGAGGTTGCATTATAGGGTCTTTCATCTTCTAGACTGTACCATTGGGCGTCTAGTCTATCCTTTTTCATTAAAATTGTTCCTTATTAACCTACTTTGTTTTAAAACACAAATTTATAGTCAAAGTGTCTTTATAATTTTCAAAATCTTCCCAAAATGTTTTTATTTAAATTTGATAATGTTCTTATATATCCATGACATAGAATTCACTAGATTTATTCATGATTGCTAGTTTATACTCTGAAATGATTACTTAATTTTCAACCTCATTTCATATAGATTTTCTAATATTTTCACCTCTATTTGGTATCAATATAAATATTATATAAGATAGTATGTAAGGGTCCTAATAGCTCTAGAAAAATATGGGATTGTCACCTCTATATTTTTTACAAGTTTAGGTTCAGGTTCTAGAATTTCATCAGAACTAGATGATTTTTATGATTTCATTCTATAAATGACTTTTGATTTGGAATGTATATTCATAAAAGATAAATGTTCCTGATATATTTTTAAAGGAGACATAGGATCATGTGAATTATCTCATGAAATTTGATATGAGCATAATCTTCCACAGTCATGGTCCTACATTAAAAACACAATAAGATTTGGTAGAGGATGAATAACCTTAGAAAATCCATTAATCACTTTGGGAGGAAAAATATTCAAGGTTATCATTTATGGAAACAATAATTAATCTGAAACCAAAAAATCTAAAATAATTAACCATAATTAATCAACAATTTCAAAGAACACAAGTGTTATTCGTTAATATATATCTAATTAAATCTCTATTGATTATATAAATTATTATGTTAATAGCCTCCTCTCAAAAGTAAACAAGAATTTCATGTTAATTTTTTATATTTTTGGATATCTCTTGATGTACTCTATTGCTTATTTCTATAACATCATTCTGATGAGAAGTATCAAGAGTAGATGAGTTTTGAGTTGAGGTATTTTGAGAGAAAACATATTCAAATTCATTATTTTCATACTCATGGCCATGGTTACATCTTAATTCCTTAATTATATTCCCACTTAATTTTTCTATATATCATGAATACATTGTCATGTAAGAACCATATTAGCTCTTGTGAGATAAAAATAAAACACAAGTATACCAAGAAGATGAATCATCATGTAAATAAACATATTTCCTCCCATTTATAAATGAAAATCTAAATGGTATATAGTAATTCATATGAACTAACTCAAGATTTTGGAAGTTGAAACATAATTTTTTACTTAAAATAAATCATGTGAGGTTTCCCTTTTTTATTGGGGTCACATACATTGTCATTTTGGAACACTGTTTTGGGTAAATCCCGTAATAAACCATTCATTATAATCTATCTATGTGAGGGAATATTATAGTGGACTAGTCTCTTATTCCAATAACAAGATAAATTATGGATGGAAGACAAGAAGGAAGCATTTTTAGAAATCAATGAATTAATATCAACAACATAAACAGTTTGATTCCATAAGGTGGTATACAAAAAATCAATTATTCAATAAAGAACATCAAATGGATTGTTATGAAAATAGAAATAGACAAAATCAATAACTAATTATGAGTATCTTGAAAATTATATTTCAAACCATCAACCCACGTAATGTTGTTAATTAAAAAATAATTGGTGTTACCAATTTGGATAAGGTTGATGTTTTCCCCTTTATAGTTTTCACACAAATTAGACATGACCACCATCAAAATATTCTATGACCTTGAAAATAGATTAGTCGCCTATAATATTCCTATTTAATATTCTATCCATGTACCATTGAATTTTATAAGAGGTCTTCAAGTAGATATACTACAAGAAAAATTTTATAAGGAATGATTTTTTCATCCCAAATTTTATTGGGTCTTGATATGTTATTATTCAATGATTTAAAAACCCATATTTTTAGTGGGTTTGTTTTTAATAGGCTGTAATCTATCTAAAAAACACATTTTTCCTCAAAATATTACCCAGTTATAGGAAATATAGATTTATATTTCGGTATAAATGTGCCTTTAACTATTATTCTCTATCTAGATCGATATTTTAGACTTGTAACTTACATTGGATAATCTATTTACCTAGAAATTTCTTAATTTTTTCGTCTATTGTTAAACATTTCTAAAAAATTCTCCATCTGTCTATTAGAAAATATATGGTAGTATTATCCCTTAAATGTTGATCATTTTTCCCTTTCTCTATTTTAATGTCAGACATAGTATTAATAGATAATGGATGATGTATTTTGAAAACAATACATTTATCTTTAAGATCATTTAATGAGTTCCCAATCATTGGTTAGTATTCAAATTTTTCTTCTTGAGACAAATCATCCTTGTTTGATTATTTTTAGTAAAATCATAAATAAGCATATATGATACAATTGGTACCTCAGAGACTTGTTTCATGTACCAAATGTTGTCTATGTTATATTAATTCCTTTAAGGTGGGGTATTAGTCACTAAAGTGATATTTAGATGAAATCCATGTTACATTAATGACATTTCGGAATTTTCTATCATTGTCCTCATATTTATTTTTATATTTTGATGATGGATATTCTCCATTAACATTTAATTAATTAATTCATTCGCAGTAGGTTATCTCATTTGTATTTTCACCCTTTTCCAATCTCTATAATAATTTCATTTATAATCATACATTTCATTATAATAATAATATATGTCAGTAGTCCTATTTCATCATCCCTGTCAGGTTGTGAATAATTATTACTATAAAACTCTACATTTATCATTTTTATTTATATAATTTTTTTCATTAATTAAGTATAGATTGAAGATAATGACTTTATTTTAATCTCATCATCCGATTCTCAATTCAAATTAAGTTCTTCTTCATAAATCATTAAATTACTAACTAATTCATTACATAGATGATTTATAATATCAAATGACTCTATGATTGACACTTTGGTCCCACACCATCATTCTGGTATTCAACCAACTTGTATCATAATTTTATCTTAGTCAGACACTGCATTTCCTAGGGAGATCATGGTGTTCACTATTTCATTGAACCTGAGATGCATATTAGAAGTTAATTCAAAAATATTCATCAATAATTTATCTTACATAATATTATATGTATTAAATCTCATATTTTTAACATTTTCCCTAATGAAAAACAACTAGTGTGTCCAAATTTTCGAGGGATGTTTTACCTAAATAAATTATTTTAGATGCCTAATATTATAAGTCATAGTAAAAAAGAAATAAATTTCATTTCCATTATTATTACTTTCTATTTTCGTATCATCATCCAAATAACTCCTACTTCACCTAGGTGACTCATTCGTATCCTCAATAGTAGACCAATTTTCAAAACCCATAAATTCAATATAAATTTTCATTTAAATCATTCGTAGAGCATTATTATTTAAACTAAGAAAATAATGTTTATTTGTAGTAGAACCTTCTTTGCTATTAACCAGTTGAAGAATATAATTTAGAACTAACATAAATTTATCATCTTTAAAAAACATTTAAAATCATAATTTACAATGATCTATGAACATTGATAAAAAAGTTTAATTATATATTTAAAAAATGATTATCAGAGTTAGTATCTCAATATGGGTTGGTTTAATTGCATAACAAAACATAATTAATGTCAAAAAACATAAAAAGTGTAATAATTAATTAAAATATATCACAATTAACCAAAATAGTTGATAAATACAAGGGTTGGAATTTTAAAATTATTCTCAATGATTTATAAGGTATCTATTAAAATAATATAGAATATTACCTTAACCATTGAAATATAATAACTAAATAAAAATGATACAGAAACACTAGTTAAAGATTAATTTCAAATAAGATGTTTTTTAGAAGAAAAAAAACATTTCAAATAATTAAAAATGAAACAAAAAAACACCATTGAAATGAATAAAAGATGTACATTCTCAAGATTAGACATAGTAATAATCTCTTAGAAGTCACCTTATGCCAAGAATTTTAAAGAAAATAATCTCTAATACACAACCATGATTGTGGGTAGAATTGAATGAAAACATTCTAGGCCACATAGGGACCTCTTCCACAGAATTCATGGGATTATAAAATATTATAGGCCACATACGGAACTCATGAACATTAATAACTGGAAAATATGATTAAAAATGAATCTGAGAAGATATATTGGTATTTTATAGTATAATTCCAAGGACGTTTTTAGTGTGTGTTTAGAAAAATATAATATAAACAAACTGCTCATAATGTAAGGATAAATAAACAAACAAATCATTTTCCGGTGTAAGAGATAATAATGTAACTATTTCTAATAAGAAATTCACCTCGTGACTCTAGAAATGTTGTTGGAAATGCATGTCTAGTTATCTTCCTAAAATATTCTATAGAACAATGTGTCATAAACACTTTCTTGTGGGTTTGAATATGGGATTTGAATTTTCATTAAGATTCACTATCATAGTCATGGTCTAACATGGTGACTCATCAATACACTCTTGATGATCATTAATTAAGGATCATCCCACTTAATATGTTTATATATATTTCTTTTTTAGTATTTCTTATGTCTCCATGAGGGATTATTCTTGGTGTTTTTTATCAGTGGATCTGCAAAGAAAATCCACATGATTTTTTTCTCCTCATAATACATGTACTAAAAAATAGTATATATTTATAAATTAAGGAATGTAAATTTAAATAGATTTTGGAATTTATTTAACTAAAATTTCCATTAGATATATTTAATAAAAAATATATATATACCGATGTTGGTGAGTTTTTATAATAGAGGGATAATCTAAAGGAGTCTATGTCTTTGGGTGAGACTCTGATTCCATAATTTTCTAGTAGTGACTTAGAATCTAGAGGTGATATAAATTCTAGCATTGTGTTAGGATGGCAGTGTGTCTGGATAGTTGTTACACATCACAGTGGTAAGACATTAGAACACATAACCATATTGATTTTTGGAGGTGACTCAACCTTAATGTCTAGTAATCACATACATTTCCAAAAAAACATTAATTTTGGTGACATAACTCAAAGGTATATCAATATAGTACTTTTAAAAAATTAATTATGGGTTATGACTCCACTATGATGGAGAGTAATAATTTGGAAGTGAATCATTCCATAATTCGTCAAAATTTTGGACAGGCAGTGACCCACCCATGTTAGTGACAAATCCACAATTATGAGCATTTTTTTAACTCAGAAAATATTATTTAATATTATTTATAATGTAAAATGCTCTCGTGATAAATTAATAACATTTATTATCATAAGAAACATGATTCATTTATCATTAAAAATAGTGTGTCAAAAACCACAATAGATGTACCAATAGATACAATACAAAATAAAATAAAATGAAAAAGTCCCCAAGGGTGGCCTCATAGAGAATTTGGAGTATGAGATCAGTACCATGATCTTAAATCCCATATACAATTCTCAATAAAATAAAAGGATTAAGAACCTCTGAACATGAGAATATACATGGATGGATCAGTGTAATGGTGGCCCAATGAAGGTGTGAGATATACCCAATAGGGAACCACCAACAATATCTATAGTATAATAATGTTCATTCATAAAAAATAAATTGTTTATAAGTATATCAAAATAAATTAAAAAATGGGAAATAATTTATTATCCAGTTCAGGACTAGGTTCCTCAAGGATTCCTGGGTCGATCATATCATCATTGGAAATAGAGGAAAAGTATAGACCATAAGAAATATTTACATGGAGATAAGTGGAATGTGATGAATAATACATCATAAACATGAATAATGAGATGGACTACCTAAAGAATGTTATTTGGATTGTAATATTAAAACCATATATATTCAATTAAAAATAATTATACTTCTCTGTAAAAGAACCTACTAAAATTAAATTTGTACCATCCGAGGACTTTTAAAGTGAAACCTTAATTAGTATCCCATGTATCTCACTTGGAGCATCATAACTCTACATATTTAATAGTCATTCTAATTTATTCCTATTATGGACTCATGAATATTACTCCCATAATAATGTTTGGAAATAACATCTAATCCAATACCTTGTATTTCATTTAGGGGTCTGAGTCTCAATTGTGTCTTGACACAACAATCTCTCCAATGATTCTATCCAAGGTGTCTCACCTCGTAAAATGATATAACTCATAATTAGATAATAATAACGCATTTTGATCCCCTCATGGAATACCCATATCACCCAAGAAATTTTCACAATTTGTTACCGATGTTGAACACATGCATGGTAGTCCTATCCATAGCATTACAAGGATGGAACCCCAAGTATCCCTAAAATCATTCACCATTCATTTAGTAATTAATATTAAAAAATAAATTTACCATTATAGTAAACATATAATATAATGGGATGTTTAATCTTCAATAGGGGCATACACATTTACTAAATCATTTTTGAAAAACAAATACCATGTACTAAAAAAATGCTCCCCACATATCAAGAAATGTATCTAATAATGCCATCACATTCAATCATAATAGAGAAGTCACAAAAAATTACTAAATAGTAGGGCCATATATTTCATAACTTATATATATATATATATATTCATTAATAATAGATTACAACACACTTCGATAGAGTGGTTTTATTAGGAAACCTGACATAGGGTATATCCAACATGCTACAAAATAGTGAAATTTTATAATGTGTTAAAACATGAGATAATAAATATAAACTACATAAATTAAATAATGGATGGCCCAAAAATACAATATCAAGGCTTAATTTTGACAGGTTTGAGAGAATTTGGAGAAACATACTAATACTCAGAAAATAGGGTGAATTGTCTCAATCCATGATAACAGTTTTGAAATTGAAATTTAACAATATTATAGTGATAAAGAGTAATAGAATTACTAAGATGATTCAACTTCACCTAACAATGCTCGAATCAGTGGTCTCATGAGTGTGATCTTATGAACCCTAGAATCAGAGAAGAAAAACACTAATGGAGGTTCTTATATCTGTTGGAGGAGGAAGAAAGAATAAGAATAAAATGAATAAGAATATAATGGAAATGGATAATTTCACACCCATTAATAAGTATCACAATTAGGTTGTATGATGGCCAAAAGGTGCACTTACCATTCAAGGGTTACTAGGGAAGGGGCCACATGGTTTATAACCATAGTTTTGGAAAACATACCCAAAATTTTCAATTCCACTTTATCCATGATATCAAGGATACATATCCATGAAAAATGTTGTAAATACTTTGAAAACCAATGATACATTTGTGGTCTAGCTAGAATAGATGTATGGTTACTATAAGAGGGATGTAGGATTCAAAAAAACGTTTCACCCCTATCAGATCCTCCCAGTATGAGGTTACTAAGCATGCATCTATTGAATCATTATAAAACACTCAAGAAACCCATCAGTCTATTACAATGTCTAAAAGGAAACTTTCAATTGTATCAAGTCTCATAATCACTTTTTAGAGCTTAATTAACGAAATTTATCATCCTCCAAATGAAAAAAATAAAATTCATATGCTATTTCATCCTCTCTAAAAACACGGGATTATATAATACATATTTTTCCATAAAATTGAAATTCCAATTATATCATTAATTTAATGGATATGTTATAACTTTATATTATCCCATTGTTTATTTAGAGTCATCATTTCACATAAAAAACTATATCAAAGAGACTAAATATATTTAAGATGAGGTATATAACAAATTTATGGGATGATCAATTTTATATCCAATATAATAATTTCCCATTCAATATTAAATCCTGTTAATTACATAATAGATTATATTTTTACCAAATCACTTCCATGGGATCCTTTATAATTTCTTCGATTTTATTTTTCCATTAAAAAATATATTCCATGTCAGATATTTTATTTCCAAACACCTTCATTCATTGATCAAGAATCTCAAGAAGTTGTTCCTAATTAGAGGGATAACTCTCTAGTTTTATTATCTATGAGTTTATAATAAGTGATAGATCAGGTATGTACTTTCTTGGGAGATATAAAAGGAACACATCATGAATATGAGAGAAATTCTATGGAATTTCCATGAAATTAGGTACTATAATGATATGTCCATGAATTTTATAGGGACCATCTTATATATAGATCAAATTTGTATTATTTACAAATATAATAACCATATTAAAATATATATATATATATATATATAAATTATTTTTCATTGACTATGGACTCTAAATATCACTAACGATTATCATTTAATATTTTATGTCAACTCTAAGCTATCCATATGTATTTTAGAATGGATCTGACCATCTCTAACATTTCATTAGCTATATTGGGTCCTAATAGATTTCATTCCACAACATTATCTTATAAGTTCTATTTCAAAAAAATCATACCATATATGGATTTATAGATATCAATCCAAATTCTTTATTGAAATAAATTATTGTAAGAAAATTACTTCCAAGGAAGGTGTTGATCCTAATAACCTATGGAATCATGAGAGAAAGCATTCAATATGTTTAATAGAGTATTAATGGATCTACTAGTCTAATAACATATATATGGATGATGTACCATAATGAAAATCAACGTTGCATCTGGAGAAAGATAAGTACCTCTCTAAAACATTTATATTAGCCTCAGACCTCAACCTGAAACATTTTAGAGTGAAATTTACACATCCTTAATTTATATGTGAATAATTTTATCAAAAGTGTATTTTTCTATAGTACAAATGAAATGTTCTTAATTTTTAAGGAGATCAATTAACATCCAAATAAAATTATTCCCTATTAATGTTTGGTGCGGATGAAGAGATCCATTTTTAGGTTTTCTAATTTCCAATCTTTTGTTGGTAATGGCTGTAACAACCCATTATAATTCTGTATCATAGAATAATCTTTTTTAATATCCAATTATACAGATTTATAATTTGAAATATGTGGTTTTATGTTATAACACTAGATACAATCATTCAAATATGTATACAACATCTAATATCTGAGTTGAATAGTGTGTTATGAACTATGACCTTCATCTCGTAGATCTAATATAAATTATGGTATTGATCGGACACATACATAGTTTATAAAAGTTATCATTCCAACACAATAATGATTGAAAATAAGAACATTCTTAACCCTATTACAAAATTCCACATCCAACAAATATACATCCTTAATCAAATAATGTTTGGTTGGTAGAATATTCTACCATGAAAGAAATTATTTTCCCCTCTCCCTGTGATTTATATATAATTTTTCTATAAATCCATAAATATTGTATCTCTCAAAATCCACATATTGTATAAAATATAAATTTCTTGTAAACAAAGAGCATCAGTCACCCCGTTCACATTCCAAGAATGGCAGTCTATTGGGAAGAGATAATCATTAACCAACTACTACCATCCCCATTGGATCATATTCAACATTTTCTGTCTAAAAATATATTTAAGGTTATTATTGTAAGAATATATATCACATATTTCAATATAAATATTATGGATTAATATTTTCGTTTAATAAATTTATTATACAAACTCTAAATCACGAGTTACATAATTTATCGCTAGATTTTTCAATTTGCACAAGGAATAAGTTATCATTATATAATTATACATAACCAATAATCATATTACTCTCATAGATGAATCACTCTATATCATATAACCATCTTTACTTAAGGTTAGTGTATAAATAGTAATATGATATAGAGTGATGAATCTAGGAATATTATTATGGTAGAATGGCATAACAATATTCCTAAATAACAGTTATATCATCACTAATTAGTTTCTCCTTGAGATTTTGAGTTAAATATCACTTATTAATATGTAATAAGACATATAATATTTATAATTACATTGAATTTTCATGTCCATCTGACCACGAATATATAATCATTTATTGATTTTGAATATCATACACAACTTCCCTTACACAAAAATTAGAATGGGATGTTTATAGATAAATACAATCCATGTATAAAATCAGGTGAAATTTAATTTGGGGGATAATAAAAATAATTTTAAGAGTGAAATTCCAATAAAAAACTATCAAGAAAGATTTATAGATATTATATGTGATCATTGTACCATTATACAGTTTTATATAAAAGTCAATATCTAATCATTGAGGTACTAATTTCATAATGTGTGGAAACTCCTTGTATATTAAATAGATAGTTAATATAGAATAGTATTACACATTTTGTGTTTTATACATGATTAAACATTTAACTATTACCATTTTATTCTTCCAAACAACATCTATAATAAAAAATTTCTTACCTATTGACTATATTTTTTGTTTGTCATTTTAGTCTATCATCCTCATTTTGTCTTTGAATAGGGAACTGATTCACATAATTCATAATCTCTCTATATCGGAAACATTTAACTTCATTTCATAAATCATTCATTTCAAATATTTTTTTAGATGAAATTTCATCCCCTATCAGAGAAATATTATTATGGCCAACCATTCTATAAATGATTCATTTTGATTTTCCTTTTTTAAAATTTCTTGAGTTATATAATCCATATTAATAATATTTAGGTGGTTGTAATTTCGTTATTCCATGAAATATATCATTCATTATTTATTTAAACATTAATTTAATCTACATAAAATTAAAAATATAATAATAATTTTGGATCCAATATACAATTTCTATATTTAGGGGACATTTAATGATTTATATATAGTTACATATTATGATATGTCTAATTCCATTCGATGTCTCTGTTTTGGGTCACAAAATAGATGACAAATTTTTTTTAATGGTGTTGATTATAAATCCAAAATTGTACTTTTAATGTCTTTTAATGTATTTTTTGTAGGTATTAATGGATTCTTCATGACTATATTTTATCTCAAAAATGATCCCTTACAAAATTGTATGAAATTATTAAAAAATAATTAATTTATAAATCCCCACTTAAACACCTCAAATTTTATGGAGTTTAGTTTTTCATATTCATGAGTTCTCTTTATTGGAGTCCACCATTGATTATCTTTCCTCTCAAAGAAATATAATTTTATGAAAAAAATTCTCATGGGCCTAGAACTGAAGAATAAAAAATATATTTTCCATCTTATTTATTCATTACACAACAACGGGTGAATAAAAAGATCCATAGAAGGAAGAATTGTATCATCACATAAAACAATCAATATATGGTTTCTTCATCATTTTTCAGTTTGAAAGATCAAAACTCTCCAATTAATTTCTACTATATTAAGATAGTTGAGTGAGCATAGTCATTAGATATTACATCCTATCTAGAGATCTATTTGTTTCCTTAGGATAGAAGTAATTTAATTTTTCAACAAATTATCTATTAATAGAATTGAGTTAGAATAATTATTGAGATTTTAAGGTTTTTTATTACATATATTTGGTAAAAATTATGATACACCTAAACATGTTTCAAAAATACAATGTGTGCCCTTTCCCTTCCCTAAAAAAGGACACCACCTCTACCTTTTCATCACACCTCTAAAAATACATAGAGTCGGATATTATCTAACCATTACAATTCCAAAAATATCTCCCTCACTCTTATTATTCTCCCATTGTGTAGAGATAAATACAAGGATACCTTTTGGGAAAAACCAAAAGGAGTTACGTGATTAAGAGGTATCATCTTCTCTCAACCTTTATTATTTTATTCTATTTATCCACTACACCAATAATTATTATTCAATGATTTAATAAATATAAACAACATTAAAAATTTCGGATGTGTATATGAAATGTTAATGACATTAAATTACACAACAATCCTTCTACTGGGTAATGAAAATACTGGTTCTGTGTATGGAGAACTACTGCAGCACTAAATGATGGTTCCTCATTTTTTCTGTACCACCTATCATGGATGAAATTATTATGGACAATATATTTGTATAATTAATTGAATATATTTATCATATAATTCTTTTTATTTATTACTTTAATAACACATATATTTTTTTACATCCCATTTTTTGTATATATGAAAAAAAAATTGAAGATGTGTGGACTAGAACCGCCTCAGAGTGATGTGATTCATTCCAAAATACGTGGAATGTATTAATAATTTATTTATTAAACTTCTTTGTAATATATTAAATATAAATTATACTAGAATAGTTATGTTTTATATATATATATATACATATATATCATGTACCTTCTATCTATCAATACGATAATAAAAGAGAAAATAGTGTTCATGTGTACATACAGATTATAGTCTTCCAGAACATTGTATTCCATTTCATACATATATATTCTATGGATTATTATAATATCATATATTGAAAATAATTGATATTTATATCATGTTTTACATTATAGATACCATGATATAAGTGGGATGACCAAATATATATCAAATTAAGAACATTTGGAAAAACAAAGCGAGTATTGCCCGAAGCCTAACCTTAACATAGAATTGTTAAAAATAGGGTAATATAAAGTCATAATAAACAAATATATGGTACTATATATAATAATTATGTATTTTAAATATTTATAATAAATTTATATTTACAATACTTTATTTTTGAATCCGTACAATTAGTGTCATGTTAGAAGGTAATGGGATTTCAACTCACCTTTTATATACATGAGATACATTTAATGTTCACTAACCATTTCACATCTGTGGTATATATATACTGAACAAGAATGTATTATATTATTCATATTCGAAAATTTATGGGTATTTAGATATCCTTTCAAGGATATTTCATTTTTCGGTTTTATGTTTCAAAATTCTCCAAATCAGTATAGTAATTTCATCCCAATTTTTCTTCTTTGTGATTCATTCCATATAATACCCCTATATTATTATATATGGTGAATATACTATTTTGAAAATTTTATATCATAAATATATTTCCAATAATGATATTTTAATATTCATTTAATTCCATTTTCTTACATTAGGAGTGTGTCTGAAATTTAAAAGTGATAAGATGTTTATAAAAATAATATCATCATTTATGTTGATTATATTTTATTATGATATGTAATTTTATAATAGTATTTAATTTTATACTTCTATTTTTATTCATAATATATTAATTTATTTGTATAATTTTTCAAACCTAGGTAAAATAATATAATTAAAAACGTTTCTCTATGAAAGTCATACATTACCCTCTCCTCAGACATAAATATGTTTTCTTTCAAAACCTTGTTTTCTAAAATTGGATTCCAAGAATATTACACTCTCACACTAGAATATTTAAAATAAATTATTTACCTTCCTAATTTACCATTTTTTTAAATGAAATAATATTTTCTCTTTTTGAAAAAATATGTTTTCTAACCATTCACCATATAAATGGAATGTTCAACATACCTCATGTGACATGTATGGATTTACCCGCAATCATTACTATGAAGATTCCTTTTCATGTATAAAATATTAATTGTTTAGAGTATTTAACTAAAGTCAATGAAATGGGTTTCAAAAATATCTCTAGATTCTTTTATATGTTTTCAAGGAAAAAGGATTTTAAATTGATTCCATGCCTCATTTACATGTTTTCAATGTATTTTAAATGAAATGGTTTGTAGACCGTTGTCACACACCACTTTTTTCTTGTAAAATATTTTTCAAAATGTTTTCAAGATAATTTTTATAAGTTTTAATGGAAATTATTTCCTAAAGGTTTTCAAGATTCATTTATAACGTTTCGAGGGAAATATTTTTCCACAAGTTTTTATGATCTATGTAAATGATTATGAAAAAAAATTCAGAAGGATTTAGAGGATATATTTTTAATATATCATTGTTAGTTTCGCAAAAATGATTTTGAAAAATAGTTTTTATGTTCTACATGGATTTTATCAAAGACGACTAGTTATTTTCCTCAATAAATATTTTGAAAATATTTCCCAATGTTATATTCCATCTAAGATGACATCTATTGTGGTTACTAATTCCATTCAACCATATGATCCAAATTTTCCATTCAAATTATTTATTGAATGGTTTATGTTTTTATAGAATATTTATAGTGACACGCATTTCTCTTCCATGAATTGTTTATTTTGAAATGTTCTAATTTTCATAGGTTATGCTATCAAAAAGTTATTATGAAACCTAACACTAATTATTGGTTGTGATGTGATGATATGTTAATGGTACACTTGTCATTTAATGGGTTATGATTTATTGTTTACAAAACTATAACTTTTTTATTGGACATTATATGATTAATGTTTAATTTTGTGGCACATGTATGATTGATGTTACTATGATATGGGTGGGACCAATATATCCCACAAATTATTTGGTTAATTATAGATCTTTTACGATATATCTGGGAATATAATAGGTTATCCCAAGCCTAAAACTAGAGGGTACATGGGAGGACATTCCATTCCTGAAACAAGATGGTATACATGAGGATATTTAAGTCTCAAAATAACAGGGTACACAAGTGAACATCACAATCCAAAAACAAGACAGTACATGGGATGGAATCCTAAATAAGAAATATGTAAATTTGTGATTATACCTTGTGTAACATGTTACAATTTAATTTTTTGGTATCCTAGATATAATATTTTCTATCCTTTTGTGTTTTACATAATCCATGTTCTATTCCTATAGCATGTTTTCCAGTATTCTGTTATTTTATTCATTATGATTCATGTCATATGAACATTAATGATTAATAAAATGTTTCAGGTTTATATTCATTGATTGGTACATTATTTTCTTATAATGTGATGATCATGTTCTCACAGACATATTATCATGTATATACCTACATGTCTCCCTTGTATACCCTTATTGAGAATCTGAGATTACACCTTTTTATATTTCCCTAAACATTATTTTGGAATATGTATTATGTGTGATAAATATAAGAAGGGTTATAGTTTTGATGAACTATGTGGGAGATATCATAGCCTTCTTATGTAGCCATGTTTAGGAATCCATGTTTTCAAAGGCATTAAACTAATACGATTATTTGGTGTTTTTTTGTATTATGTTTTTTTGCATTCTGAAAATGGCATATAATGTTTATATATATCAATGTAAGTGTTTCTATAGTAGGTATCATAGAAATGTGTTATTTAATCATTAAAATATAAGATGTTGAAATATTACTGAGATCTCTAGGTATATTTCTAAGGAAATATCTAGTTATGTCTCCAAAGATAAGTATAAGGACGATTTGACATTTAGGAAAATGTCTTAAAGTTTTTTTAGTGGATAGAAAATGTGGTTATATAGAAATACATTAGTATATGAATATTATTAGTGGATGTTTATCTAGAATAGATATACCTAGGGGTCATACCCTTGACATGTGTCCCTAGATTTTCTCAGGGTAATTTGGTACAAGAAAATGAGCCTTTCTACACACCTGGTTTGACACTCTCATGGGATATGCTTTGGGAATTCACAAAATCTTCATGAACCATCAGGGAGGATTTAAATTGTAGTTCACTGGGAATAATAAAGGATAAATGTAAGGTTTCATAATTTAATAAAGTTACCACAATTTATACATCATATAAGTGGTTTTCATGATTATGGTGTTTGTTACTACAATAATTTTTCCATACACTCTAATTTATGTTTTGTTAAATGGAAATAACAAAAAGGAACTATGATAATATTAATTTCAATAGAAAATTTTGTGGTTTTCATCCTTGGAAACCAAATGCTATTGAATAAGGAAAGAAAATTATCATTTCTATTTTAAGGACTCGGCCTAGTTACATCTTATATTCGTGAATTAATTCCACAAATCACTTCCTTTCTAGTTGAGGATATTTTCAAGATTATAGCATTAGAGAATTGGAACATAATACATTTATAACATTACACATTAATATAGTGTCGATACAATAAAAATAACATTCATTTCATCCAAAATATTAAACATTTAAAAACAATATTTTTTTTCACAATTCATCAAACATTACTTGGCTTCCATCCTTGAATAACACATCTATATACCCGGTGAAAATCATTTAAAAACATTGTATTAGTAATAAAAAATCTTGTTAGGGGTATAAATAAAAGGGAAGAACACAATAGTCCATGAAAACATGTAATATATGAAATGATATTCCAAAGACATACAAGCCACCAATATATAACTAATTTGTGAAACATGAGATTTAAACAAGGTCCACAAAAAAATAAGAACATAAATAGAACCATCAAGGTTCCATAGGTAAGTACTTACATTATCTTTCTACCCTCTCAGCTACATTATAATTTATAACCCTCGTGGCTACTTTACAATTTCTGTATCCCTCGCAGCTACACATGGTGTAACCATACAAACGACCTCTATAATAAACATACACAGTTAATTGGAAAGAAATAAATATTATACCATTCATCATAAAAAATTTATATGAACTAGAAAATAATTATAAAACATAATTAATTAAAAACATTTCTTTCAAATTTTGTAAGAGATAATTTTAGAGGAGGGTTTCTTAAATAAAAGTCACATACAAATATAAAATAATTTATTTTAGATTTAATATAGTTGGTGGAATATTTAGAAATTAAAAATACACATAATTAAACATAATATAAAAAAATTAGATCCCAAATTTTTTTAATAAAACATAAATAATGATGTAGAATGTTAAACCGAATAATGGAAATTTGGTTAAGAATTTCAATAACACATTTTTTTCTTACATAAAACTAGTTTAAAAACCATATATAATGGTTAAAATAGTGTTATTAATATCTTAAAAAACATATTCATAATTAAATTATCTTATATGATCATTTCATTAATTTATTTCACCCTACAGTTTTTAAAATGCATTCCTTCAATTGTATTCGGTGCATTATTTAGATGATTTCCATGGTCGGTTTATGATGGATATTTATATCGATTGGTATTGAAACTCAAAAATTGGAATGGAATGGTAATTAAATATTTCTAGAACTATAAATTTTTCTATTTATGATTTTTAATTCTAACAAGAAAATGATTCATATGTTAAAATGTTATTGGTATTTGTTTATGACATTTTTTTTATTCTTTAATCACAATGAAAACATTTTGTTTTATAAATTAATAACATGTGTACAAAATTATTCCAGAACCATATATAAGATCTAATTCATAAATTATATTTTAGTTAAACTATAAAAATTGGTTTCATTAAGAGTCATGAAGGATGTAACAGAAATTGAAATCACGTCGTCTACGATAATGGTAAATTTTCACATCATGGACGATGTTTTAATTTGTTGAATAAGTGGGAGTGGGAAAGAAGTATATTGGTGATTCTTCTATAAAAATGATGAAATATATAATATTTAATATATTGGGTCATTAACACCTCTTTGATAAGGGGAGGTGAATAAAGTGAATAATAGAAGTGAAAATTAAAATAAAAGAAATAAAACAACAAGTTGTTTTCCTTAGAATCTCTTCTCCTTGAGATTCCTCTTAAAGACATAGGATATGGACTTTTTGTGAGACCAGAAGCTCTAAGATATGGGAAGAGACTTTGGAGGAGTATTGTGTAGAACATAGTTATGGATCAAGGCTTGAGAGGTGTGGGATGATGAGGAATATGAGGGTGGTATTTATAGTGAGTAAGAGGAGATATTTTTACATCATTTTAATCATTATTATAATATTTTTGCTCGATACTATGAGTATTATTACATCATGTGACCAATAATATTAATAGTGGTATGTAAATTCTGACCATGAGGTCTTACATTACTTATTATGTCATAAATATTATATTTAGTTGATAATTGTAATATACATTGGTTTACTATATTTCACTATTCATAAAATATTCATGAATTTCAGAGAAAATATCAAGAATTAATCCTAATAATTTTTTTATGTCTATAATTCAATAAGGAACTCTATTTTTTGAAAATAATTTTCTATATATTATTCATTTAATTATAAAATAAAATCATAATTAATTCAGAAATTACCAATTTTAAATATATAACTGCTTTCATATCACATTCAGATAATAATAAAAAGATATCATTATCTTAAAGCCTTATGAAACTAAAATAATAATAAAATTTATTATAAATTTGGGTCATATTAATATTAATATTAATATTTATATGGGTATGTTACTATTCACCAAAAAATCATGTTAGTTCAATCAGACTCCTAATATCATACAAAATATAATTGTAGATGACCGTGTTTCGAAAATAAAAACTTGTATGTGGGAAAATTATGATTAAAGGCTATTTATAAATAACCACTTAAAACAAATATTCATACATTTAAATTTTTTATTAAAGCCTTAGGGTGTTAAATTATATCCAAATTATAGAAGTTTCATCCTCACAATTTTATATTCTTATTAAACAAGTAAGGGTATCTTTCCCATATTGATTTTTAAGATTCCATGTTGCTTCTTCAACCATGTGGTTTCCCCACAAATGATTTACATGGCGGATTAAATTATTCCGCAATACCGATTCCCATCGATGAAGAATCAGAACCAGTTTCTCTTCATAATAATGGTTCTCTTCTTGATAAATTTCTTCTTGGAAGAAGACATTATATGAATCTAGAACATACTTTTTCAACATAAAAACATGAAAAACATTTTGTTTCGAATATAAAATCGAAGGAAAATCTAGTCACTGGGTGATTGTTCCAACTATCTCTAGAATTTTGTAACGTTAAATGAATCATGGAATTATGTTCCCATTCTTACCAAAACAGATAACATGTTTCCATGGTGAGATTCTAATAAAATCATTATCACCCACCTCAAAAGAAAAGTCTTTCCTCATGTGGTCTACATAAATTTTCTTCCTTATAGATGTTTTCCCCATGTGTTCCTATATGATCATCACATTCTCAGCCACTTATTCCAGTAACTCCTTTTTTTCCAACTTCTTTTCTCCAACATCATCCAAAAAAACTAGAGTTCGACACCGCTACCCATATAATGCCACAAAAGGTTCCAACTCTATACAAGAATTAAAACTGTTATTATAAGATAACTCAAATAGAGAAAGATATTGATCCCATATTCCAGGGTAGTCCATTGAACAAGATCGAATAATATCCTCAAAAGTATAAATCATTCATTCAAACTGTCCATATAATTGACGATGAAATGATGTAATGAGATTTAATTCTATGCCCAACGACATCCAAAGCCCCTTAATAAAGTAATAAGTGAACCTGGTATCCCAATCAGATACAGTGGAAAGAGGAACACTATGTAACATGAAAATATATTTGAGGTACAGCCGAGAATGATGGTCCAATTACATGATATCTCAAATAGGATAAAAATATGTAGATTTTTTCAGCAGATCAATGAAAACACAAACCACAGTGTTGCCTTGAGAATTCATTAGTAGTCCTACAATGAAGTCCAAGGATAAATTCTCATATTTCCACACGAGAACTAGAAAAGGCTAAAGCAAATAATTTTTTAATTTTCTCACTACTTTAACCTATATAAATGTTAAAAATTTCATGGTTAAATCAGAAAAATCACTTTTCATTCCATCCCACCAATAATACACATGTAAGCCTCTATACAACTTACTACTACCTGGATGAAAATACAATGGAGAACTATGATCTTCACACAACAATTCATTATTCAATGGGGAATCACAAGACACACACAAACTATTCATAAATCATAAAACAAAATATTTATCAAGGTTAATTTATGAAATATTACACTTTTTACCAATTCTACATTTTTTTACATCATAGTATTACTTTTTTGCATTCTTAATTATTCTTCATAACTATGACTACACTGAAACATTAAGAAATGAAGATTTATTTCCTGCACAAACAACATCTAATCAAAAATTTATCAAATCAGTAATCAAGGGATGATGTTCCAAATGTAACATGGTTAATGGTGCATGATGTTTCTGACCCAAGGTATCTGCCACATTGTATTCTTTTCTCATATGGTTATTTATCATGTGAACATAATCCATTATTAGGTCAAGCTATCTTCACTACCTCATGTTGAATTCCTTTTATGTGAATATATACTTCAGACATTTATGGTCAGTATATATTATACATTTGGTTCTTAAAAAGGATTCATCCAAATATTAAAATAAAAAACCACTACTACAAATTACAAATCATGCGTGGTATAATTTAACTCAGTAGGTGGTTGTTGTCATGAAACATAAGCAATTACATGATCATTATGCATCAAAAAACAACCATTCACCTTAAATGAACCACCATTGTAGATGAAAATCTCACTATTTTAGGAAAGCAAAGCCAAAACTAGATAATTCACCAATATATTCTTTATTTCCTGAATAGAATCATAGAATTATTATTTAAAAATATATTTAACCCATTTTTTCATTAGCATAGTTAGTGGGCTTGATAAACATGCAATGTTTTTAACCAATCATCAATAATAACCTACTAATCCAATAAAACTATGAATCTATGTATCATTTATAGGTCGTATCCATTCATCAGCAACTTTTCATTTGTAAGGATCAATTATTATTCCATCCTTATTTACACTGTTCCCTAGAAAAGAAATCTCTTGCAACAAAAAATCATATTTTTTTGAAGATTCTATATAGTTTATTTTCCTTTAAGGTTTGAAAAACAACCCTTGGATGTTTTTCATTCACCTCATTACTCTTAAAAAATACCATAATTTCATGAATAAATACAACCAAATTTTTTTCCATGAACTCACAAAATATTATATTAATAAGATCCATGAATACATTTAGTGCATTATTTAACCCAAATAGAATAACAAAAAATTCATAATGCCCATATCTTGTATGAAAAAGAGTTTTCAGGCTTTCATCCTTCTTCACCTTCAGTTGATGGTATCTGAATCACATTTCATTCTTTGGAAAAATACTATACACCTGGTGATTATCAGACCAGTCATTAATATGAGTTAAAGGATACATGTTTTTAATAGTGACTTTATAAAAATCTCTATAATCAATGAAAAGTATCATGGAACCCTCTTGGGTTTTAATGAACAAAATATGAGAACCCCATAGTAATGTGCTAGGAAAAATGAATCTTTTATAAAGAAACTCATGCAACTGATTTTTCAATTCAAGAAGTTCCATTTGAGACATTTGATATGGGGGTTTTGAAATTAGCTTAGTGCTAACAACTAAGTCAATTGTGAATTCGACATCACGATCAGGTATGTAACCGGGAAACTCATCCGAAAAAACACCAAGGTACTCATTTACAATTGGTACATCACTATTATGAATTGTTCCCTTATTTTCAACAATATGAGAAAGGTATCTTTTATTTCCATATTAAAAAATTTCTCATCATCCTGCTATTTTACCAATTGTATGTGTTTTTTCTTGTATACAAACTAAAAATATTTCTCAAAAATGACATCTTAATCTCTACAATTAATCGTAGCATGATAAAATGAAATTTTATCCATTCCCAGAATGAAATCAATCACTAATAATGAAAAAATAAGGCTTTTGTGTAAAATCATTCTACATACCACTATAGACATATTCTGATAATTCCTCTTTGTTATAATCATTCCCCATGATGTTTTACCAATATGTTTCAGTCTCAATTTTTCGAGGTGACATTTCTATTTTACAAGAAAATTTCTCAGAAATAAAGAAATTTGTAGACTGTATATCAAAAAAAAATTTGTAATATCTCAGAAAACAAATAGAGAACCTGATACCACTTCATTGGATGGACCGACATCTGTTGACATAGTCACAAAGGACCTCACTGCATCTTTCTACTTATAATGTACCTTTTTCCATCATTAGGATATCACATTAGGTAGGAATTTTCATAATTACCCATCTCGCTAGATTAAAAACACTTTATAGGTTTCTTATCAGCATTAGTCTTAGGATAATTTTCATTACAATCTCTGGTCATACGTCCAAACTTACCACATTTGAAACACTTCCCGGTTTTGGTAAGGCATTCCCTAGGGTGTTTCAACCGAAAAATTTCACAACTTGAAATCTAGATTTTCTTATCATCATATTTCATTAGTTGATTCTTACCCATATATTTCAATATAGACACATTATTCTATTTTTTTAAAAAAAATAAATGTGATCAATATAAAATTCCATCTTTTCCCTATCAGCACATTAGAAAATTTTCTCATAACATCTGAAGTCATGGGAGTCCAACACCCTTCTATACCATGGATTAAATCTTCACTAAAAGCGGTTGATTTTTCTATTATGATCCTGAATAAGATTTGAAGATTACCTTTCCAGTTGGGTGAAGTTATCTTCATACATCTCCACTGAATGATCCCCATTTTTATTCAACTCAACTAATTACTTCTCCATCCAATGTCCCACCGCCTTAAAAAAATATTTTTCAAGGGAAAAACATTTAAATTCATCCACCTCTAATGCATCAATATCCTCTATATCCCATATATTATTTACCATTAACCACCACATATTAGCATCTACTTCAAAATGCTAAACAAAATTACGTACCTTTTGATTATCAAAACATCCCATAACATCATGTATCATATCATGGTCTTTAATCTATCCTTAAATTACTATAGGGATAGATGATCCATTAAATATAGGATATTGTTGTATCATAAAATGTTCCACTATTTTAATGTTTCATTGTGGTACCTCTAGTTTTTCAATTTCATATATTCTGCCATTATTTATTTCCTACATTAGATGATCCATTATTGTCACAAACTTCTCTGTTCAAATCCCTAGAATTTCAGGCTGCAAATTCAGAAGGATATCGTTCTAATAGTGCCCCTCCTCATCAACATCCTTGTTCAATTTATGAAAAAATGTTCTAAAAAACATATCCAAGTCTAAGAAACTATGTAATCATTAATTCAATATCATTTGAAATTAATAAAGTAGTAAAAATCTTTAATGGTATTCTATTACCATCATCAAAACCCAAAAATTTATCTAAACCATCCCCTGATAACAACTATAAGGACCCAACCTTATTTCATTATGTAATATAGAATTTATTCAAGACCTAACTTCCTTTCACATTGAGGATCATTCCACGATTACATCCTTATGTGATTTTTGACATAACACATTCAAAACATTTGTCATTAATACAAAGTGGATACCATAAAAATATTATTCATTTTATCCAAAATCTAATTCTTTTCAACTAAAACATGATTTCATAGACAACTCATAAAACATTACTTGGTTTCTTTCTTTTTCATACACATCCTTATAACCTATGAAAAACATTAAGAAACGTAAAAAGAGAAAAAAAAATATTAATAAGGGATATAAAATGAAGGACAAACCACAATAGTCCCTGAACACGTGTATCATATGAAATCATTTTCAAATGTTATACTTTTAACCCATATATACTGACTTTGTGAAACATGATATTTCCAAAAGTTCTACACAAAACATAATAACAATAATAGAACCATAATGGAATATTGGGTTCATTACTTACATACTTTTACAACCCTCTCATCTACCATATAATTTGTAATCCACACAAATACCTTAAAATTTGTGTAACCATACCAGTTACACATGGAGTAAGCATGCATATGACCTCCATCAGATACATATCCAATGAATTGGAGGAAAATATAAATCCTACTCCTCATCATTAAAAATTAAAAATAACTATAACATAATCATAAAACATTGGTAATTCCATAAAAATATTTCTTATGAATTTCGTAAAACAGAATTTAAAAAGTGGATTTTTAAAAGAAAGTTTCATTAATAATATCTTATATTTGATGTGAGATTAAATATAGTTAATGGAATATGTATGGAAATTATAAATACGTATAATTAAACTCAATATAAACAATATTAATCTAAAAAAATGTAAAACACATAAATAATAAAATAAAATGTTATAATAAAGAATGGAAATTGAGTTAAGAATTCTCTTACCTCAAGTTTGTTATACACAAAACATGTTTAAACACACAATATAATTATTAAAATAGTGTAATTAATATCATAAAGAAACGTATTCAACATTATGATATCTTATATGATCATTTTATTACATTATTTCACCCTTTAATATTTAGTATTTTGTGTCTTGCATTGTTTTGGGTGCATTCAATACATGATTTCCATGATCGGCTTAAGATGGTTGTTTTTTACGATTGGAATTGATGATCAATAATTGTAATGGAATAGTATTTATATATATCTAAAACCATAAATTATACCATTTATCAATTTGAGTTATGAAAGGATGATGAATCATAAATTAAAACCTTATTTGTATTTATTTAGGTCATTTTAGCGATTCTTTCATCGTAATGAATTCATTTTGATTGATTAATTAATATCATGTGTCAAAAATGATTCTAGATCCATATATTAGATATAATACATTAAATATTTTTTTTTAAACATAAAATTCTTTTCAGGACCATTCTTGATGGATGTAAAAGAACATAAAATCACATCATCCACGATGTTTGTAAATCAACAAATCACAGATGATGTTTTCATTTCTTGAATAAGATGGAAAAGAGAAGAATTATAATGGTGATTCTTCACTAAACATGATGAAATCAATAATTTGTAAGATACATGATCATTCAGGCATCATGGATAAAGGGAGGTGAAGAAGGAAGAATAATATAAGAGAAAATGAACTGAAATGAATGGAAACAATATGATGTTTACCTCCTGATCTATTTTCCTTGAGATTCATCATAATGACTTGTTTTTTGCCTTTTGGTGAGACTAGAAGCGATATAATGTGGGGAAGATACTTGGGAGGAGTATATAATAGAACATAGGTATGGTTTAAGGCTAGAGAGGTGTGGTAGGAAGAGGGAAATGAAAGAGTATTTTATAGTGGAGGAGACGAGGTATCTTACATTATTTTAAACATTATTATAATATTTTTGCTTAATAATAAGATTAGATTTAATTAATGTGACCTAAAATAGTAATAATGTAATTTTAGTTCGAACCATGTTGTCTTGCATCAATTGTGATGTCGTAAATAGTGTATTTAACTGATAATTTGAATTTACAGAATTTTACTATATTTCACTATTCATTAAAAATTCATGATTTTCTGTAAAATCACAAAAATCACCCTAAAAATTATTTGATGTGATGATTTCATAAATTAAATCCATTTTTTGAAAATAATTTTCTAAATGTTATTAATTTAATTTTTAAATTAAATCATACTTAATTTAGAAATTTCCACATTTTATTCTATAACTGCTTTTATATCACATTGAAAAATTTACCAAGTTTATATTATCTTAAATACATAAGAAAATAAAATACTAATTTAAATTACCATTCATTAGGGTCATGTTACTATTCATAATACTATTCATAAGGGTATGTTACTATTCACCCAAAATCATGTTGCTTCCAATAGACTCCAAATAACATACCTATCACAACTGTAGAAAACTGCTTTTCAAAATTCAAAACAAATAGTGGAAAATTATGTTTATATGATAGTTATATATATATATTCATAAAATAATGGTTCATTCATTTCAAATTTTTTTTAAAACCATTGGGTGTTACCCCTATAATCACTCTTATTTCTTATTCGATAAACCTTTCTGGACTCCCTAATGATTAAAGGAGTTACCAATATTATATTTACTCCTCCAAAAGTAAATTTCCATATTTTTCTGTTGGACATCAGGTCCATATTTTTCTGATCAATGGATTTGTTTGATGAAAAATATATTTTCCATTATCCAATTTTTTAATAATGAGAATGTTATATTTGATATTTATCTCTTAGAAATTGAATCTCATTAGGGGAGTATAATAATAAAAAATTTGAGGTATCTAGATGAAATTGAGTCAATTAATTGGGAGGAGATTAGGAAATTATTTATTATTAATTGCATCTCTTGATTATTTTATATGAATATTGAAATTTAATTCATTTATCTTATGAAGAAGGATGATGAATCTTTTCATGTTCATGAAGAAAAATTTACAAAGGTAGTGATATGATCTTTGTGTATTATCATCCGTCCAGAAAGAAAAATTGATCTATTTTTTTGTGGTCTAAAAACTAATTTTTGTTATGTGTTGGATATAATAGACATTAGGATCTATGAAAAAAAATTTAAATGTTCTATAAATGTGAATATAAAGGTGTTAGTTGTTTATGAATCTCATATTTTTTACATGAAAATTTAAATAATGTTTAAATAAAATTTTGACCACATGTAGAAATGAAAAGTATCCATCCTTTATGCACCAATCGTGGGAAGAGACATTGGATTAATTGTCTTAAGGGGACTACTAACAATTTTAATTGTGTAATGGTGTTAATAAATTAATTTAATGTTAATTTGATTGGAATAAATTATAAAATGGTAAAAATAATGATAAATCCCCATAGAATGCTCCTCCCAATCTTCAATGCTTGAACTGAATATAGTATTGTCATTATTCTAACAAGTTCTCTAGTATAAGGACTAATGTAAATGATAATTCACAAATACCTATGCAAGAAAATGAATAAGGGATATTTTTTTCTATCAAAATGGATTATTTCAACCAAGATAATTAAAAAATACTTTTCCTTCAATCATGGGAATATTAAATTTGATTATGTATCAACAATATATATGATTGATGTATTTTTCATCATTTGGTGATATTTAGTTTTATTATCTATCCCTATAGGGATTATGGAAAAATAAAGTCTCATTTTGTTTTCTATTAAAAGAAGGATTTACCTGTATTTCATATAAATATGTTTTTTGTTTATTATATGAGAATATTTATTTTTGAAAATATATTATTATGGATTCAGAAAACGATATCATGTGTATCAAGTAACAACCAGTCATGTATGACAAGATTATGGTCCTTTAACTTGTGACTGTTGGAAGTTAAGGGTTTTATACCTACCATTATCCTATTCAATGTTCAGGTCAATGAATAATTTTTTTGGACGACTAATTGTTAATGATTAACTAGTATAGTTACTTTTTTAAATATTAATGTATTATAAATATTTATTTTTATTAATAAGAATACAAAAATAATTTTCATTTATTTATTGTCCATAAGATCTTCCACATATCTAGGTTAGGAATTCAGGAACCAAAGTTAATTTATTGATACTCATTTCTTGATGTAATGGATGATTTAGAAAAAATTCAAATATAATGATTGAAATTTTTTTCATGGATAAAAATCAAGTACGATTATTAACTTATATTCTTAGTCAATAAACAAATGAATCAATGTTATCATAATGTTAATTTTTTCCCTAATACCATAATTTTGGTTGATCCAATGGCCGTTTAAATTGTCATATTTTTATGAATTTGAGGCCCTACAAATATCTTGTGAAAAAAATTATTTTTGATTGATGACATTAATCACTCCCCATAAATATTTATGTTTTCCTCCATGTATAGTATTTACTCACAAACTATGTTCCCCTATTTGGAAACCCAGTTATATTTTTCTTTGGTTAACTGTTATAGTTTCGAATTCCACTTTTTAAGGGATGTTTTAGTATAAATTTTTATAATATTTTTTTTCTATGATTGAAAAATTCAATTATCAACACTTCAATAACAGAAACTAATTTTGTTGGAAAAAATCATTTTAATGGGGGTAGAATGTAACACATTGGGATTTTTTGAATGATTTTTTCAAATTAATTTAATATTTCAATATTTTTCATTTTAAGAAACACTAAAAATAGATTATTTTAAGTTAATTAACTATGTCTGGGTTGCATTGTATGAAAAAAATAATTAATCACACACTACATGCAACAATAATTTTAGTTTTTTCAACAAAGAACATCGAGGTCAGCTTATATTACATGCAAGACATACATTCCTCAATTGCTTTTGTAACATCCAAGATCGAGTGTTATCGAAAATTAATTCATAATTAAATATTTTATTATTTAATAGGATATTACATGGGCATTAAATTTACAATTATAGGATTACAAATTAGGAATATATATAATTTAATTATTTGGTTTGTCATCAATTAGAAAATAATCAAAAAAACTACTGAATATAAAGTGACTTGTTTTTTAAGAGACTATTTTCTTGTGAAAAAAATATTAGTATTAATATTCTAAATTAATTTTGAGTAGTGAATGATATTAATTATATATATATCTAATTCAATGAAAAAAATATTTGTGACAATCATCCCATAGATTTTAAAGATATATGATTAGAGAATACCCAGTTTTATGCTTAAAACCCTAAATGTTTATAATGATATTGTTACATCATTTTAATGGGGAGCCTTTTTTAAATACTATTTTTATCTCATTTTTAGATTAAATATGTAAAATTGAGATTACAATTGGAGAGGTAACACATATATATTTTCTTAGAATATATATATATATATATATATTTTTTATGTAAGGTTTTATTTTTGAAATATTAGTTAACAAAACTGAATATTAAATCAAATGTAATTTTTCATCTAATATATTTATAGGGTTAAATTATATTTAAAATTGGTTTTAATGTATAATTAGATAATAATTTTATATTTTGTCACCATTTTAACTGTTTTAATCAATTTCACATTGATGTTTTTTTATAAAATCATATCAATCTTTTTAAAGTTTTTACATTTAAAACCATCAGTTTCATACGGTCAGTGGGATTATTTGTAATATAATTTTGGCCACTTATGTGACAAATTTTTTTAAAATATGGATTCCATATTTTTAATTTTCATAATTTGTTATTTCTAATTATTTAAAGAATATTATTAACTAAAATATTAATGAATGTGATTAAAATTAATTACAATAATTAAAAGAAATTTTTTGTCAAAATGTACTAAACCATAAATTTATGACCCAAAAAGTACGAGAATCTTTTAGAACAGACATTAAATAAAAATTAATAATCCATGAACTTAAAATTATTTCATTATTATTGTTTTTATGAATTTTTTTAATACATGTGGGTATAGATATCTTGTTTTCAAAAATTACTACTCTGTCATATCCCATCTCACTAAAAGGCCACCACCTCACCCCCTTTTTTCATACCACTAAAACCACTTATGATTAGAGAATTTCAAGACAATACACTTTGGAAAATCCCAAAGCATTTACTATTATCATTCCCTTGGAGAATATTAATCCATGGAAGCCTTTTTAAACAAACCAAAATGTGCGACCCAATTAGGAGGTAACATCTTTTCTCAATCTCATTTCTTTTATATTAATTATTTACATTCCCTACTCTTCCTATTCCATTATTTTGTAATTAAAATAGTATCATAAATAGAATAGGATTATTTATTCTAATTCACTTATGTAAACTTACACAAAGATGCATCTAATTGGTTTCGAACATACTGTTTATCTGTATGAAGAACTAACACCTCCATAAATGATGATTGTTTATTTTACCTTTATTGCATCTCATAGTGGATATTATAATAGAAGAAATGTTTATATGTGTTATATATTATATTTATTACTAATTTAATATTATTTATTATATTTTCATTACATATCTTTTTTAGTTTCCATTTTTTGTTAATAAGGTAATTTCATTTGTAGAAGTGTGGACTACCTCCCCCACAAAGCATTGTGATTCATTCACACACTATATGTAATTTATTAACATTGGGTATAGTAAATATATATGATATATATGATATAATAATGATAAAATAATTATGATATATATATATATATCATGTACATTATTTCTTTCAATATGATAATAAAAATTGAAAAAACATTAATGCATACGTAAAAATTATTGTTTCCACGACCACTGTATTTGAAATCATATTTATATATTATATTGATTATTAAAACTGACATATAATGAATATAAATGATATTTATAACATTTTGTAAATTTTTTAAATAATCATATATGTATAACAACCCAATATATAAGAAATTAACACTCATGTGAAAAATAGAGAGAATATTACACAAAGCATATCCTTAACATGGAATTGTTAACAAGAGGGTAATGAAAAGTCATAATTAACCAATATATGGTTTTATATAAAATAACATGGTTCTAAGATATATTTATAATCAATTTATATTTATTATATATGAGTATTGAATGACTCTGATGAGAGTCTTGATACCAGGTACGGGGATTTCATCACACTGTTGATATTCGTGACATACATTCCATGTTCCCCACTCTATTATCTTATATTGATTATAAAATACAAATTTATGTATTATATGATTATTATTCATAAATTTATTTTTATTTAGATATTAATTCTATTATTTTTCGTTAATGGGATTTATGTTTCAAAATTCATCAAATCAATAATTTAATTTCATATCAATTTGACTTATTTGAGACATAAGTCATGTTATACACATATATTTTTATATATGGTTTATATATTCTATTTGACAAGTGATAAAATTAATATCTGTCATTTAATTAAATTTTAATCTTATTTAATTTCACCTTATTATATGAGGAGTTTGATTCAATGTTTCCATGTGGAAATATGATTACTGTAACAATCCCATCATTTATTGAGGTTATTGAATTATATGCATCATTTGTTGAAATACTGTGTTCCATATTTCAAAAATAATAATTAATATTGTTATACTATTGTTATTCATGTTATATTAATTTTTTCATACTATTTATTATTCTTTGGTGAAAAATATAGTTATGAAATTATTTTATTTAATCTAGACAATATCCACTCTTTAGTCGTAAATCACTATTCATTCAAAACCATGACTTCTAAAAATAGTTTCCATGAAATTTATAATATTCTATTATAATAATTACATGAATTTTTCCCTTTTTTCTTTTAATAATGCATTAAATGTATTCTTCTAGTTTTTTTCCATGGAATACATTTTTTAACCTTTTACTGTGAAAATTTATTAGTCTTCTTACCTCGTACATTGTGTATAAATTTAACAATCAATATACTTATAGAGAATCTATTTAATGTTTTAAAGGATTATTTTTTAAGACAATATTATTTAAAATTATTTTTAATGAAATGGTTTTAAAAATAATTCAAGAATCATTTATATTTTTTCTGGAATGTTTTTTTCCAAAATGTTTTCAGGCTTCTTTTATTAGTTTTCATGTATAAAGTTTTTCTTGAATAATGGTTTTAAAAATTATTTCAAGACAAATTTATATGTTTCCAATTCATTTTCAAAAAAATGGTTTTTAAAATGGTTCCATCCTCCTTTTATAGTTTTTCAGTGAAAATTTGCTTCCATACCATTTTGAGCTACTATTATAAGTATTGAAGGAAAATTATTTTTGAATCAATTTTAAGCTTCTTTTATAAGTTTTCAAGGAAAATGGTTATATGGACATTTTAATGATCTACATATAATATATCAAAGAAATATTTTTCACGACGTTTAAAAAATTTAATTACTAATATTTGAAGATAAAATTTATGAAAATATTTTTCAAATGTGATTATTATGTTTTAATGATTTTTTTAAAATAATGAAAGAATATTTTCCTTAATATATGTTTTCAAAATATCATCTCGAGTTATATTCTATCTAAGATAACTTATTTTTTTGTTACTCATAACCATATAGGAAATTATACAGAGGATAATATCATATGCATTTTAGTATGGTTTATGTTTTGATAAAATGGTGACTATTACACATGGTTTCCTTCCATGTGTCTTGTGCTTTTCAAACAGTATTCTTTCCACATGATATGATTTAATGAAGTGATTATAAAACCTATATACTTTCATGGTTGTGATGTGATGAAATGTTAATGAAACCAATTTAATTTTATTAATTATGATTTGATTTTTATGAATCCAATCACTTTTTATGGGTGATAATATGATGAATAACTTATTTTGGTGGCACATGTATGAGTCATGTTATTATATGATTCCATAGACCAACATCTCCCTCCAATGCATAGGGTAGTGATAAGTGTTTCATGATATCAAATGGGACATTGGAAAAAATTTCATGATCTAAACTTGAGGCTATATGGGAGGTTATCCCAAGCTGCAAACATGAGGGTACACTGGAAGAAATCCCGAGGTCAAATTTAGAGGGTACACAGGAAGACGTCCCATGACCGAAACCAGAGGGTGTATGGGAGGGATTACCAAGCTCAAATATGGTACATAGGTGATAATCCTAATAATAATATTTTACTAAGGTCATGGTAGGTAGCCTAGATATAATACTTTCCATCCATATGTGTTTTCCACGACACTATGTTTTATTCATATGTAATGATTTCATGGATTATATTAATTATTTCATAATGATTGATGCATTATGAACTTAAAAGAATTATTACATGTTTCATTTTTATGATATTTTATATGAAGGGTATAATATTATAATGTTATGATTATGTTCTCAAACCCCAATTCTCATGTTTATTTTTACATGTATCCCTTTTTTACCATTATTGAGCATCTAATATCACCCCTTTTTATGTTTCCATCCATAGGTTATGAAAATATTTATTAAGTGTTATGAATTTATGAATAATTCTATTCATGATGAACCAAGTGGGAGATATTTTAGATTTCTTATGTTCTTGGTTTTATGTCCCCATATTTATAGAGGTACTAATCAAATATGGTCATTGTGTGTTTGTTGGTATTAAGTTTTAAGCCTTCTAATAAAGATAAGTAATGTATATGTATATAAAAGATAGAGTATTGGTGTCATTTGTCTTATCCATTTCAATATATATCTATATATAAATAAAAATACCCCTAGGGGATTCATTAATGTTTTATCATTCTATTTTCCAATGACTAACTAATCCTTCAATTGGATATTAGCTATAATGACCCATTAATTTTGTGTGTAAGTACCACATCTTCATAGATGCATATTCAATTTATTTCATTAATACATGAATAAGGAACATAATATTGTAGTTTCATTGATGACTAGCAACACAATATTCTCCTTTCGTGATGGATCTTGAACATATACCACATAGATCATTGGACATAGTACAACTATTAGGCACACCCTACATAAAACAATCTTCAATACATCGGGAATGAAACATCTGATAGGGTGATTTTAGATTATCAGTAAGGGTAAGCTTAGCAGATATGAATCTATGATCATATAATATAAAAATAAAATCATAATGGTATGTGATCAAGAATATAACTAAGGAAGTTCATACCCGACCCTTCATAAATCATAAACATGAGTCATGGCATAAAAAATTATCATTTTAGAAACAAATGGCCATTATAGTGAAAAATAATCATAAATCAAATTTTAACCATAAGATCATTTCATAAGCATGTGGCACCCTAACATCTATTGAAATCCATTTCGTTTGTCAAGGATACCTATCAAGAGAGTGAACATTATGGATGTAAACATATCACAAATTTCATATTTTTGATCTAGAAGAACCTATTTACAATAGTGAATATGGGACTATCTATGTCCCAAAGAGGATTAAGACTCCCATATTTCCTAACATTTATCAATCCCCTCGAAAAGTATTACATCATTATCTCATGAGATATAATGATTTTCCCAGGGCATTAGAGGTAGGTATAGGACCCAGGAAAAACATTATTAAAATTATAAATATGTGCTTCATAAAATCTTAAAATATTAATCATAAAATTACCCATAAAATGAAATGGGTTTCAAAAAGTTTTCATCATATCATAAAAAGTGGACAATAGACGTGTTTCAAAGTCATTTTATAATTTCATTATAGCATAACCCTTTTAAAGAAGTGGGTTTCATAATTTTTTACTTATGGTATAAATAATGAATCAAAAATGGGATTAATTGTAATCTTGTAGTCATAAAACTTTTTAAAAAGAGTAATAAAGTGTATCATTGGTTCATATATTAAGAAAAAGTTCATAATATAAAATGATATTATGTTATATGGAAATAGATTTTGAAAAATAAATCACATTGAATTTTTCATTGGAATGTTAAGTTTACATTGAAGGTCACGTTTTGAAAATAAAAATTCATAAAATATATTGTAAATAAGTTTATTTAAAAATAAAATATAATTTAACATTATAAAAATTTCTTAACTAAAATTTCCTTTCATCTTTATAAATCACATATTAAAATTTAAATCATTTTAAAATGAAATTTAATTTTCTAATAAATTATTTTTAATCAGAGTATTTCTCAATTTGAAACAGAAAATAAAATCGAAAACAATATAAAGAATATTTAATATAAGATAGAAATAGTCATGCATTAAGGATAGTGAGAAATTTTTTTCATATCATCCTCCTTAAATACATAGAATCCATTCATGATTATAGTCAAAGAAAAAATGTAATTATTTCGAAAGAGACATGAGGATTGTATTTAAAAAATAGTATAAAAAGGTAAACACTATTAAAAATATCATTTTAAAATCATTCTAGATAAGTAAAACATTTTTTAAACAATTTTTTAAATTATGGTTTTTGATGAAAAATAATTTCCAACCAAATAGTGAAATATAATCAGTTTTTATTAAATGTAATTTATGAATTAGATTACATTTTAAACAGTTTAAAATGATAAAATTATGTTAAATTTACTGAATATAAATTTTAAAATAAAATTTATGATGATTCATGATATTTATTTCATAATATTCCAATATTTGAGACTTAATCATAATCCATATTCATTAATGATAACATTGCAACATAAAACCATTAATGAATTGGTAACATTTGGAAAATAATACCCATGATATAGATATCATAACATATATGATTAATCCACAATATTTTCAATAAAATAATCCTAACATACATTCTTTTGTAGTATGTAAACTACATCATCAAAATATGTGGTGAATATTGCCTGTGTTTCGATGAAAATTAAAATGAGATTGAAATCCCTTACTACTATAGTAATATTTTTGGATAATAATCCACAATAAAGAATAACATAAAATGAGAAATTAAATATAATTAAAATGATTATGTTAATGATTTGACGCATCAAATTGGAAGTATATACACCACACAATGGAAATGATTAGTGAATTTTCCAACATATCTCAAAAATAAAAGAGAGGCAAAAAATCCCATACCTGTTTAGTAACATTTTTAATATTTGTAATTAATAAATAATAACATCAAATGAAATAGTAAATAACGTTAAAATAAATATATTCGTGATATAAAATTTCAATGTTGTAGTATATACACCCCATAAAAGAAACAAGCGGTGAATTTTCATATTTCACAATGAAATTAAAGAGAGACAATAATTCCCTTACCATAATCCTGGAATTTTATCATACATGATTGAAACTCATGTATAATAAATATTACTTTATTATAAACTAATTTTATAGTCATATATATCATACCATATATAACTTTATTATGACCTTTTATTCCCCATTTCAAAAAATCCATTTAATATTAAATTTCTTAAAATAAATGAAATTTTTCATGTATGTTTTGAATTTTTATTTTTCGTTCCTGTTTATTTGATACTGGTTCTATAATAATAAAAAAATTTATCATGATATATATATAATATATATTCAGTATGTATATTTATTTAGTAATAAATAAGTGTTAGATATTGTAAATGAAATACCATGTTCATATGGACAGTAGGTTGTTCAAAAGCATGAAGGTTGTTTCCATTTTCCCAACCGAAGTACAGAAATAAAATCAACTAATTTATCAACATTATAAAATAATTTTTATTTCATATATATCATATTTTTTCACTAAAATAATATTTATTTCCTTCCATTTATATCACGAAGGAATCACAATACGTCGGAAGGTAGCACTTTATCTTATGGACAAATGACCATATGATATTCTCCTAGAATAAAATGTATGAAGGAAGATGTAATATTATTATTATAGAATCAAAATAATATCAAAAATATCATATATAATAAATAAATACATCATTAAATTCATCCATTAGATTTTTTTTAAGGAGAATAAATAACATTGATTCACGAGATGACATTCCACCGAACACACAAATAATGATTTAATAACCCATTTTATTGATAGTGTGATGGTTTAATGTTATTAAATTTACATAAAAACATCTATTTATATAGTATATAATAGTTTTATTATATTGAAATTTTTATTTCAGAATTTAAGGTTTAAAAATAATAAATAAAAATAAGGACCAAAGTAAAGACAAATGCCTCCACTTAGAAGAACCTCTTTGGATATCTTATTAAGGGACTTAGTGTTGGTTTTTTGGGAGGAATAAAAGATATATTAAATGGATGAGGATTTTGGGATAGGTTTTTTAGGTGATGGATTATGTGTATTTTTTTAGTTGTGAGTAAGTGAAGGGTGGTGGTTTCTATTTATAAGAGGGGGAATGGAAGGCACATGGATACAACTAGGAAATTTCAAAAAATAATCCGAATTGATAAATGAATTGAAATTTAAAATAGGTGAAATGGCCATATATTCTAAAATGGGAAGTTTAATATGAAAATATAGAAATACAATATAGTATTTAAGTCTATTGGGTCATTTTTAGCCCTTACGTTCTCAGTTAAACGCGTGGTAAACTCATTTTTCCTTATTCATAATAAATAATTTTTAATATTTTAAATAATTATTATTTTAAAAATTTAATATAGAATTATTAAATAATTTAATTTATTATTATTAATACTATATAATTAATCATTCCAAATTCCATTATAATAAGTGGTAAATTTAATTTAAAATTAATCTCAACCCAAAATGATAATGCCGGTTTTTTATGAGAAAAATATTTTACAAAATTCAATATTTTTTGTAAAAAAGATAAAGATGAAAATGATTCAAATTACCTATATTTTATAAATATATATGAAATAGATATATGTTTACTTTTAAAATAATATTAAAATAATATTTCTTTTCTTGCAACATTAAAATAAATAACAATTCTTAATAAAAACTATTATTTTCAATATTGATTTAAAAATTATTATATTCAAAAAAAATACCCTAAATTAACCCAATATAATATTTAAATGTTTCTTTAGAAAATTAATGTTTTTTTATAAAATTATTTTCCTAAATGTTTCATAAATTTATTTTTCTATCAAAGAAATAAAACAACTTTATTTCGAAAATAATATCGTCAAAACAAATGAAAAAAATACCAAAAAATAATAAATTTTTATCCACATGTTTTATTTATGTATAAAAATTAAAAATAATTTTTGAAATTTGATTATTGTTTTTAATTAGACCAATTTTATGATCTATGATATAATTGTTTTGTTTAAATAGTAATATTAATATTTTTTCATGGTTGGTTAATTCTTTCTGTTGCATGTAATGAATGTTATCAATGAAAATTAATTTCATAAAAAATAATTAAATTCATAGAAACGTGGGGTGTTATACTTCATAATAAAATAACTAATTGACATAATTATATTATTCTTGGTGATATGGAATGTATCAGACTATATGGACTCATGATAAAGGACTCTGTAACATAAACCCGTTTCTTATATTTTTAATTATTTATTTTAAAATATTTATCATCCATGATTTTTATCACCAAATTGTTTCTAGAAAAGATTTATTTATTCATAAATGGGTATTAATTATCATTTTATACAATATTTTTCATTATTTAATTTTTTACAGAAGGTATATTTTTAATTATTTGATTAAGGAGCCTTATATTGAAAAATGATTTATAATTTTTTAAATATAGAATCATTTTCATTATTGTGATTATTTTAAATATTATATAGGAATTAATTTACCTGGATATAAAATAATTATAATCTAAATTGGATATATCCTTGACATTCATTTAATGTTTTCTAAAAAGGAGTATTTCAAAAAAAAATTAACTTTCTATATTAAATACAAGGAGAATGTTCTAATTAAACATATACAATGATAATGACATTTCATTCCAATGTAACCACAACAAACATATTATCTTCCTTACAGAATTCTTGTTTTATTGAACAAAAATCCACAATCCCTTTTATGGCTATTTTGGAACTGAATTTTATTTTAAAAAATTATATTTTCTATATATGAAATATTTTTTCATACATGTCTAAAATTATATATTCCAAGATGTTATATTGAAAAGGTGAAATAGTAAATCATTTTTTATGACATGGCCCTTGGATGTTGTTTTGGATAATGAGTGAGCCTGATATAACATATACTCTGGGATGAACCCCGTATAGATCATGATACTATGGCTTTCCCCCTATCTATCTAATGATATAATGGGTTAATCCACATTATAGATCAAGATATGATGGTTTAACATCATTATTTCTCAATATTTTATGGGTTAAGAACTATTATAGATAAACATATGATGGTTTGAGCCTATTTATAGATCCATATATGATATAGGAGCCTCAATATATTCATTATATGATGTGTTGTGACCCATTATAGCTCAAGATATGATGTTCTGATCACCAATATTTTCTAGATATGATGGGTGAGCCCCATTATGGCCCTGTGATGAATTGGTTAATGATAATGTTCACCAGAAAATATTTCTTGATGTAGGTCCATTAATATGATTTTCTAACGAACATAAATTACTTTTCTATGCATTCTAACTAGTTTTCCGGGAAATAATTTTTTACAAGACTTGATAATGTAATTTTTAAAATTATTTTGGTTCCCTTCCTAGGAAAAAATATATTTTTTTAAGTATAACATTCATGTGTCTTCATTTTTTTCAATAGAATAAAATGTTTCAACTATTTATATATTGCATAGAACTTTTTGTGCACATCACATATGTTTTAAAAAATATTTACTTATTTGAAGGAGGTGTTAAGGAAAAGAAAATGTCATGCTGATAGCCAAGGTGTTTTTTCATGAATATTAAAAGATTTTTTATTTTAAAACACTTATATTATAGAAATATTGATACTGATAAGAATTTAACACTTCTTTTCATATGGTATTATTATCTAAAAGCTATGAACTAATTCATTGAAACACTAAATCTAAATATTATTTTTGGAAAAAATGTATATTATAGTCTAAAGTTTATAGAATTATAGTTGGTATCAGATAAAATGAATAGATTAATTTTGAGGTTGGGATTCTACATGATCTACAGATAACAATACTCTATAACTAAAAAGGATAGTGTGATAAGAATAATTGTGGATATTATTGATAAATAGAAAGAGTTGAATATGGTATGGGATATTTATGGAAATTTTAATACTTATCATTTAAATTTGATTATTTTTATGGATTATTCGATATACTCACACAAACCATCATTTATTTAGTAAATGGATTGATCCAAAAGGAACATACATTATAATGTATGTGAAGGAAATTGTGGTGGTTTTTAAAATATTAAACCAAAAAAATGTTTGTTGTAGTGAAAAATATTTTGATTACTCGTACACATCTATCATGAGATATTATTTAAAACATGAAGATATATAATTTTCCCAATGCACTAAATAAGAGATAAATAATTCTCTAGGAAATCTCAGGTGGTAATTTTAAGGTTAATAATATTCCATTACCAAGCTATCATGAAAGAGGGAACAATAATCAAGGAAAATCTCCTATAAAAGGATGAGAATATATTTTCTATGTTCTAAAGGATGACATAAATCATTAAACATCCATGGAAAAATAATAATTCTTCAAAGACAATGAATAAGAATAAAAATATTACTAACATATCTATTAAATTATTCAAATGAAAGGAGTATGAGAATTACGAAAATCGATGTACTTGGGTGAAAGTGTAAAAATGTAATAAAAAATACTATAAATATTAATGGCTAAAAATTATTAATTACATTATAGTTGAATAAGAAAAATGTATAAAATTAAATATGAATTTTATGGATTATATAATAGATTAGTTTCTAAAAAAATATAATATTAGAATATTATTAATATTTTTCTTTGTTGGAAAAAAGTATTAAGTAATATGATTGAAAATACTTGTTATTGTATTTTTCTGATCATTGATTAGTTACGGGTTCTATATACAAGGATTCAAGAGTTTGGATATTATTGTGGATTTAATTATTATCATATGTTTAAATTCAATGATACAGTTTTTATGATTATTGTGATGGAAGAAATTTTGGAAATATTTATTGAGTTTAGATAGATCTTTAATTTAGATTTATTCCTAAGATTACATATGAAAAATTTAAATCGGAGAGAATGATCAACTCATTTTGTAGACATAAATGTAAAGTTATTGATAATCCATAACATTTATTGTATATATTATTAAAACTAATAATTTTCAGAATATTCATCATTTTTATAAAAATTAAATAATAATTATATTAGTATACCTTTAGAAACATTACACCATGTTACATCCAGCAAGGACATAGGGATTGGACCCACAAATGAAAGTTTTAAAAGGGTTTTCACCTATCACTGTCCCATGTATTGTCCATGTTAGTATGACATTTGTTTTCAAAAAAGTTGTTTGACAGATAATGATTATGTTGATTTTGGGATTGTATGTTTTATCATATAGATAAAAATCATATTGAAAAGTGATTTTAGAATTAGGTTGTTAAGGTGACATCAAAAGATGATCATGATTTTTGGTACATTATATTATTAAGGAAGATAGAGCATTACATGTTATTATTTTATGAATAAATGTTGAAATTGATTTTGGACTAATATATCATTTTCGTTTTTTTTTTGGGAAGATACAAATATATTTATAGAAATAATTCTTTTATCCAAGAGATTATATGAATAGGGAATAAATATTTTTATTGTATGAAACATTAAAAGGGATTAATGTTATTTTGAGAGAGATGTTAAATCACTTTTTGGATAATACATGTTAAAACCACATTCAATATTAGGATCCAATCTCATAGAAGAATATTTTAATGAATTTTAAGTATTGTTAATTATTGAATTATCTATGATAAACATTGGGTGTTGAGTCATTAGAGGGAAATGTTGTATTTTATCATATAAGGGTTTATAATTTTTGGTAACAATATTAACATAAGTGAACCATTTTGGTTATGGTTAATGTATAAGAATATGATGAATAATTTATTATTCTGTTTTGGAATTTTGTGACACTTTATAAGTGGATTTTTGTTCTTGAGGAAAAATTAATAAATTCAACTGTAATTCTCATAATTTGGGGGAAAAGATGAGATAGTGTTGGGAATTGATTAAATGAATAAATTCTATTTGTCAAGTGATTAATTTTTACAAATGTTCGTAGTCTAGGGGATAAAAAAAATTCATAAAATCTAGTAAAATGATATTTTAGAAAAAATTTCATATTACAATCATTTATATTGAAATATATGGTCCTTTTCACACAAATATAGATTTCGGTTTTTGGTGTTTATATTCTCATGAACATTCACTTTATTATGATTGATGGTCAATTTCACTATAAATATTTTTTTAGGTATTACAATGTTCAAATTGTTTATATTATAAATTTTGATAAATATTTTTTTTACGTTTAATCGTATTTATTTTTTTTCATAGTGACCATTGTATTTTATTTTTTTCACTTATCAAGATAATGCTTCACTCACCGTTTTTATCCTGTTAGATTTTAATAATTTTATTTTAAAATGTAAAACCATTAATTATATAGATAATATTTAAATTTTTAGAACATAATTTATTAAAGGTTCAATGAAGTAACATAAAGATATTTTATAAAATAAAACTATTTTAGATAGCCCACAAGATTCAAAACACCAAGCATAAATGAACCTATGAATATTATTATTTTTATCTAACCATTAGGACCAAGCTGTTAAATTGGGTGTATGAATATTATTATCTAATTTATCATATATATATATATATAGTTCCTACTTAACATAAATTTATTTTTAATTTGATGTAAATAATATATTATATTTTAGTAAAGAATATTTATTCTTCAAAATTACGTTTACATCAGAAATAATATTTATTTAATTTTTTTAGAAAATATTATAATTTAATATTTTGAAATTTTAGAAAAATTATTTCATAAAATGAGATTAATTTTTTAAATAATTATATAAAAATTATCCTACAGTAATATTATTGGATTTTTCAAAAAAAATTATAATAAATTGAATAATTAAAAATATCAATATTTCAAATACTATAATTTATTCTTATAAATAAATAAAATTAAAAGTAGATTCATTATATTAATTTTATTTAATGTTTCTTAATAATTTTTTAATAAATTTAATCCAATTCAATGTTTTTTAATAATTTTTATACTATATTTTACTATAAGTTTTATTTGGGGATAATATTGCATTTTTCAGAAACTTTTTAAAAGTGCATGATGGTTATCCATATAAATTTGTTAAAATAACATAATAAGTAATTTTTGAGTTACAATATATTTATTGTATATATATATATATATTTAAATTAATATTATGATAATAATGTCACGACCCGTCCTCAGGACACGTGTCGTGACTACCCCAAACCCTCCTTCCATAGGCCAGGGGCTGGAGACTAGAACCAAAGGTGTAAATCCCAAAAGAATAGAAGGCATTTCCTTTATAAAGTAACATACACAATGGAGTACGCAAGAGAAATAACACTAAGTAAAACTGAGTACAAGGTAAGTGCTGAAAAAGTATATGGGGAAATATACAAACCCAACTGAAAGTACAGTACAACTGAAAAAAAAAGTACAACAACAGAAAGTAAAACAGTAACACCGAGTCATCCTCCGGAAACCCTATCTGAAGGGTGGGTATAGATAGTATCCTCAACTCCTCGGTCCGACCGTCAGCTCCGTGTACATCCCGCCAAGTGGTCCACCTCCGGGTACAGTCCAGCTCCACAAGCCTCCACCTTGATCAGGGCTGTCCGTCGTCTGCATCCAACATAATGTATTACAGGCATAACCTGTGCAGGGGTGAGTATGCGATACTCAGTAGGGACCCCAAGACCCCCTAAGGTCTCTCAGAATCCACGAAGGATAAACCACAAAGGAAGGATACAATCACGATGTATCAAAACACTACTTAGGTATATGCCCATACATATACCTTAGTCATCATTTAAAGTTCTGCTCCAGATCCCGAGCCCAAGCACAACCCAATCCACAGAGGAAAGCACAACCCAATCCACACAGGAAAATCAAGTCAACCATAAAAATGATAATGATTGAGAAAAAAAATCAACTCACACAGGTATACACTTAGTAATGTGTTTGAGATGATCAGATGTAGCCACTGATTCATCTATGTTGTCCGACCCACACATGATACAAGACCGGCTAAGCTGTTGGACCCACACAGGATACATGACCAGATACTCTGTCGGACCCACACAGGATACAAGTACAGAGGTCAATACTGTAGGACCCACACAAGATACAAGAATAGTAGTCATCACTGTCAAACCCACGGAGGATTCTAGTATGATTTTTGTCACTGCCGAACCCACGGAGGATCCAAGTATAGTCGTCGTCGCTTCCGAACCCACGAAGGATCCAAGTGTAGTCGTCATAATCGTAGTCGCAGCTAGCTCTAGGGTTTTCCGCACACAGCATGCTCAATCCCAGGAGGGTCCGCTCCTTGAGAAAAAGAGGGTCGATACATCAACTATCACGAAGTCCATAGTTTATGTATCCCAATGTTTCTTCTTGTCAAAAGAAACCCAACACGACAGACGGTGCATCAATCGAACGCCCTGTCTGAGAGTTATTGGCTTCTCCGTTCCAAGGGCCCAGTTAGTTTTAAAGATAAAACCAACCCAACCGTACTCAAGCTGCATCCAACCCTCAACCGAAGTTATCCAAAACGACCATCCCAACAAAAGGATCCCAACACAATTGATTTCACGTCAATCAGATGTTCGTTCCATGAGATATAAGCGTTTCTGCTCCAAGGGCCAAGTTGGTTTTGAGTTCGAACAAACCCTGCCATACCCAAAACTTCCCGAAACCTAATGTTTAATATACCAAAATGACTGTCTGGATCCAAGGATTTATATAAAACTAAGGGTGCATCGATCGGAGGTCCGTAGCACAAATTATGGGCAAAAGTATGAAAGTGGTTTGATGTGGCGGGTCTAGGCCCGGCCCGACCCGGCCCAGCGAGGCGCGGCCCAACCGGGGTGTGGGGGTGCGCTGGCTCGGCCAGTGGGATGAGTAGGGGGGATGCAGTCCCCCCTCCCTTTGCACTCTGTGGACGCGGTGCCCGGCGCCGCGTCTCCTCTAGATCTCGTGCGGCTGTGGGATCTGACCGCCTGCCACTGCGGCTGACGTAGCGGCGGCTCCGGTAGGCGGTGTGCTGGGGAGCCGCCACCTCCTGGCGGCCGGCCGGTGCCGCCCGCTGCCTCAGGCCACCGGCGGCCCATGCAGCGGAAGGTTTCCGCGGGCCACCGATGTCATTCTGGTGGTCCGTTCTTGCTCTCGTATGCGCCTGCGGTCGTCTCAGGACCCGTAGGTTACTACAAAGGCCTCCAAACACCATTTCGGCCACGTTTCGTCATCCCCAAGAATTCTGTACATCAAAATCAAAACAGTGGTGGGTTTGGACTTGTTTTTTAGTCCGCCCCCACCGCGTTAGTGGTTTTAAATATTTTCATAAATAATGCACTCAATTACGAGGGTATAGAAATACACATGATGAAATTTATACCAAAACCCCTACCTAAACAAAGAAGGTGGTCATCGGCATCGTGGTAGACGGCATCGCGATAGATGGCATCGCGGTAGACGGCGTCATGGTGAATGGAAATGAAGGAAACGTCAGAGTGCGCCAAGGAGGAAGCATTGTCTCCTCTTTTATTGTGGAGAAGAAGATTGGTGGTGCATCTTCAATCTTCGAAGAATCGGCATTTTTCGTCATTCTTTGTCGGAGGCCGGTTTTCTTCGTCCAAAGCTCAAGAGTTCTCCCATGTTCTTTCCTTCGCCAACGATGCTCTCCGAAAATTAAATTATAGGTTCATCCTATTATTTAATTTCACACGCAACGAAACTCTCCCGTAAAAAATTCACCATACTAATTAAAATGTGTTGACAAAAGAAGGGAGAGAGCATATTCCCCATAATTGAACGCGTTGGAAGTTTAAATTAAAATGGGGAAAAGTAAGGTTCCTCATTAATCAAAATGAGGAGTTGCCCAATAATTAATCTCGGTATATTAATGGAGGAAATGTCAAGGAAACAGTAGGGGAATAAATGGGGTAAGAGGAAATTAAATGGTGGGGCTCGGGTGGGCCCCACCTCTCTAACCTCATCACTTGGGTAATTAAGTGGCTACGGGCCCCCCCTTAACTACCCATGGGAGGTAGTAACCTCATTTAGTAATAAAAATTTTTCAGACAATTTTTATTTATTTCATAAACAAACCCCCCAAAAATTATCTTCTCCGCTTTTGTGAACGAAACTACGGTAAGTGTCCCTTTAAGTAAATACCGGAGCTGTGAGTTCATCTGTGACCTCCGATTTAAATTCTGAGCACCGGTTCAAAGATAGAAAAACCTGCTCGTTCGTTCCCTGAACGTACCTGAGTTAAACATCGAAAATTGATTCTAGGCACACGAGGCCACAGAATCAAGCGCTGTCAGAATCCATAGACTCGCAAAACTCCAAAGTATTTTAATAAAAATACTTGAAATTTCAGGGTCTTTACATTACTCCCACCTGAAAGATTTATGTCTCCGTAAAGATACAACATAAACTAGGTAAACAAATGAGGGTACTGAGCACACATCTGAGCCTCTCTCTCCCATGTGCTCTCCTGGAGGTTCCCTTGCTTCCAACGAATGCACACCAGAGGTATATACCGTCCACGTTGGACCCGCTCTTGTCTATCCTCGATCTCCATTGAGACCTCCACAAAATTTTCCCCATCATCGATATCCAACTCCCTGTGGTCGATGATATGCGTCAGGTAATGCACGTATCTCCTCAGCTAAGATAAGTCGGAGACGTCGTGCACCCGGTGCAACTGATGTGGAAGGGCATGGAGGTAGGACACTTCGCCTACCCTTCTGAGAACCTGGAAAGGTCTGATGAAGCGCGGTGATAACTTGACACCTGGGCCAAATCTCTGCAACCCACGTCGAGGTGAGATCCATAGGAAAACGTGGTCGGCATCCTTGCACTCCAGTGGTCTCCGCCTCCTATCAGCATAGGACTTCTGGCTACACTGTGCAGTCCTCATCCACTACTGGATGATTTTCACCTTCTCCGTCATAGCCTGAACCATCTTTGGTCCTACATGTGCTGACTCCCCAAGGTCAGTCCAGCACTGAAGTGATCTGCATGGTCGGTCATACAGTGCCTCTTAAGGTGCCATACCGATGGTGGAGTGGTAGCTGTGGTTGTACGCAAACAACACCAACTGTAGTTGATCCTCCCAAATGCGACCAAAGTCAAGGAAACATGCACGAAGCATGTCCTAGAGTGTCTGAATGGTTCTCTCTGTCTGGAAATACTTCGGTGGGTGAAAGGTTGTGCTTGAGTGTAGCTACATCCCGAAGGCCTCCTGCATCCCCTTCCAAAGTCGGGAAGTAAAGTGAGCGTCTCGATCGAAGATGATAGATGATGGAACACCATGAATCCATACGATCTCATGAACATAGAGGCATCTTAATCTCTCTACTGATCCCTTCTCCTTAATCGGTAGGAAGTGGGATGACTTGGTATGTCGATCTACGATCACCCAGATGGCGTTGTGTCCTCTGGAAATTACGTGGAAGCCTCGTCGCGAAATCAATGGATATCCCATCCCACATCCAATCCATGACCTCTAAGGATAGTACCAAGCCTATAGGTACCTGGTGATCTACCATCACTTGCTGAAAATTGAGGCATCGAGAAATGAACCCTACCACAACCTTCTTCATACCCATCCACTAGTACTATCGTCTAAGGGCCTGGTACATCTTTGCTACCGAAGGATGTACCGCTAGCGGGGAAGTTTGGAACTCCCTAAGCACCTCCTCTTGCGGTGTAACTAGTACCTTGGTATGTCCCCGAAAGATGATAGTGTGCTCCCCGCCGTCATAAAATCCATTGGGTGCAAGCCCTGAGGATATCTGAGCAAGTCGCGCCTCACAGTCAATGTCTCCATGCTGCCCCTCTCTGACCCGCCGAAGAAGGGGAGGAGTGACTCTGAGGGACTGAAGATAGGCTACCCCATCACTATCCACGAAGGATATCTGCAAATCGGCTAACTACCCCATCATCTCTCCAAGTAGATGAATGTATGATCTCCTGCTAAGAGCATCAGCCACAACATTCCCCTTCCCGGGAGTATAGAAAATCTCAAAGACATAATCCGGGAGGAACTCAATCCATCATCGGTTTCTCAGGTTTAGACGCTTCTGCAAGAAAATGTACCAGAGACTCTGGTGGTCAGAGTAGACTATAAAGTGCTCGCCCATCAGATAGTCTCGCCACATCTTCAGGGTGAAGACCACTGCTGCTAACTCCAGGTCATGGGTAGCGTAGTTCCTGCTCGTGATGCCTCAACTATAGTGAACTGTAAGCAATCATTGCTCGCTCCTGCATCAGGACACACCCGAGCCTAGTCCCTGATGCGTCACAGAAAACTACGTACCCTACTCCCTCATCCAGTAGCCTCAAGATGGGCGCAGTGGTCAATCTCCGCCTCATCTACTAGAAGATCTAATGACATCTATTTGACCACACAAAGGGTTTTCCCTTATTCATCAAAGCTGTAAGTGGTGCTGCAACTCTGGAGAATCCTAGAACAAACCTCTGATATTATCCAGCCAGACCTAGGAAACTCCACACCTCCGTCCCGCTCCTGGGTGGCTCCCAAGCAAGTACCGCATCGACCTTCGTTGAATCCACTGCAACCCCCACCTCTGAGATGATGTGCACCAAGAAGTGAACCTCTCGAAGCCATAACTGGCACTTAGAAGGATTACCATAAATCCAGTGCTCTCAGAGTGTATCCATCAAAACCCGTAGGTGGTAGGCATGCTCCTCCTCGGTCATTGAGTAAATCAGTATGTCTTCAACGAAGACTATGAAAAACCGATCGAGGTAGGGCTGGAAGATCTTATTCATGAGACTCAGTAACACTTCTAGAGAATTGGTCATGCCGAAGGGCATGACCAAGAACACATAGTGGCTGTACCGACACCTAAAGGCCATCTTCTGCACATCCTCATCCCGAACTCGGAGCTGATGATAGTCTGACCTGAGGTCTATCTTCGAGAACCACTGTGAACCCTTGAGATGATCGAAGAGGTCGCCAATCCACAGAATCAGATACTTGTTCCTCACGGTCACCTAGTTTAGGGGACGATAGTCGACACATAGTCTCAAGCTCCCATCTGCCTTCTTGGAAAAAAAAGTCAGAGAAGCCCAGGGTGAAATACTGGGTCAGATGAAACCTTTCCCCTGTAAGTCCTCCAGTTGTACCCGCAGCTGATGAAGCTCAATGGGATCCATTCGATATGGTAGAGTGGATATTGGTGGTGTCCCGGGTTATAGGTCTATATAGAAATCTACCTCCCTGCGAGGAGGTAGTCCTAGAACATTTTCAAGAAAAATTTCCGCATACTGATCCACCACGAGAGGAAAACTCGGACTCCGCACGTCAATTGCACTGAGGATGAGACTAGACAATTGATGGGTGATTGGCTGACCTCTCCTCTACGTGAGTCCATCATGTGCTGCGAAGGTTCCCTTTTCACTGGTGAAGGTGAACCTGGTCCCATCCGTGCAGACACACTGCACCTTGCACATAATACAGTCGATCTACGCATGGACTGTAGATAACCAATCCATACCCAAGATTATATGGTAAGGCCTCGATGCCACTTCAAGAAGAACCCAGCCGAAGCTCTCGCCTCCTAGAGTAAGCACACACTACCGGCACCAGTGCGTAATCATCGAGTCTACTCCCGTAGGAGTCTCTAGCCGAAAGGATCGAGCCAACGGCTCCGTCGGAATCTCCAAGCTCCGAACAAGGGAAGCGACAATGAAAGAATGAATCGCACCTGTGTCTATAAGAACTTCAGAAATGGTGGAGTATACAAAAATAGTACCTCGAATCATCGTGGGTGCACCGTGGTCGAAATCCTCTGATTCCTGGAGCTGAGCTTGCCTCTACCCGCCAGCTCCATGTGGTCAAGGTGGACCTCCTGGAGTGGTGGGGGTAGATCCTCGAAGCGTCGTCCACCACCCGCTGCTCGGCCAGCTTCTCTGCCTCGTCCGCCTGCTCCCTGCGGACCGCCACGGTCAAACCTCTACCTCTTTCTAGGATGTCTCTCCACTGTCTGATGCTCGTCTACATGGTGGGTCCAGTAGTCACGAGCCATGTGGCCCTGCCTGCAACATGCATAACACTGACTGGCCCTCAGAAGGCTGGCTCTGCGCTCTGTGCACTGCACAACCGAACCCGTGTCCTGGGGTCACCCACATGTCGGCCCGGTCCGCTTGGAACCATACGTCGTCTGTCGACTGCCAGCTGTGGATGACTCCACTCTGTCTCATCCTGCGGTGGGTCTCGCTGCTGATGGCTGCTCAGCGGGAAAGCTCCCAACTAGCAGGGCTCGCTCCAGGACCCCCGCTTGGGTCGGGATGCTAAGTGGAATTGTCAAAGCTCTGATATCATGCCTCATCCCCAGCTCAAAGGTTCGGGCATGGAAGAATGGGTCCCTTACCATGTCCGTGGAGTTGCGCAAGTGGTAGGTAAATCTCACCAAGTACTGGGCTACTGACATGCTGCCCTGCCGCAGCTATAGTAACTCCTGAATGCACATCGCACGGAGGGTGGATGGTACGAAATCTGAGCCGAAGAGGCTCTCGAAGTCCTTCCAAATCATAGATGCCTCATCGTGCACCTGGAGCATCAGGCTCCACCATATATCTACTACTGCATACAGAAGACTCACGACAAGGATCTCCATTGGGTCTGCAGGTGTCCCTACCAACCTGAAGACTCTGACGATAGCCTCCAGCCAATCCTTGGCTACCTGAGGATCCGTCTCTCTGCGGAACCTGGGCGGTCTCTATCTCTGAAACTCGCGCAATGCGCTCAGGCGGCATGCACTCTCCGCCGCTCGGGCTGGTAGCATCGGTGGATCGGCCGGTAAAGGTACCGCCGGTGCCTCCGCTGTAATGGGGCCCTGTATTGAGGCCTCGTCGCTCGGTGGGAAGCTGTCTCACACAAAGCTTGGAACCCTAGCTGGCTGCTGTCTTGGGGACATCCTGAATAGAAACAGGTGTGCCATGGTTAATAATGTAGACCTGGTGAGCTGACACAAATTATTCACAAATAAAACATTCGAAACACACATGAAATCAATGTTTTCATGCACTAAGTTGGAAATCAGAAGTCATGGTCTTGGGGTATGGATACGTCAACCACAGCAGTTACACTGGAATCACTGGACTGATAACCACAATCAATACCATAAACACTATTTCTACACACAAAAGAAATTATCAAAGTCCTGAGTTCTGCTATAGAACCAACTCCTCTAATACCAATTTGTCATGACCCATCATCAGGGCCCGTGTCGTGACTTCCCCAAGCCCTCCATCCATAGGCCATGGGCTGGAGACTAGAACCAAATGCATAATTCCCAAAATAAGTGAAGGAATTTCCTTTATGAAGTAACATACACAACGGAGTATGAAAGCGAAGTAAACACTAAATAAATCTGAGTACAAGGTATGTTCTGATAATGTAAATGGGCCAGTATAAAAACCCAACTGGAGGTATAGTACAACTGAAAATTATGTACAGCAACAAAATGTAAAACAGCAACATCGAGTCATCCTCCAAAAATCCCATCTGAATGGTGGGTACAGATAGTCTCCTCAGCCCCTCGGTCCGACCATCCTCTCCGTGTACGTCCCGCAAAGTAGTCCACCTCCGGGTACCGTCCAGCTTCACAAGACTCCACCTCGATCAGTGTTGTCCGTCGTCTACATCTAACACAACGTAGTGTGGGAATAGACCGTGCAGGGGTGAGTATGCGATACTCAGTAGGGACCCTGAGACCCCCGAAGGTCTCTCAGAATCCACGAAGGATAAAACGAAAAAGAAAGATACAATCACGAAGTATCAAAAAACTACTTAGGTATTTTCCCATACATATACCTAAGTCATTAGTTACAGTTCAGCTCCAGCTCTCGAGCCCAAGCACAACCCAGTCCACATAGGAATGCACAACCCAATCCACCCATGAAAAGAAAGTCAACCAAATCAATGATAATGATTGAGAAACAAGTCTCATCTCACAGAGGTATAAACTTCGTAAAGCGATGGAGATGATCAAATGTAGCCACTGATTCATCTAAGCTGTTGGACCCACACAGGAAACAATACTAGCTAAGTTGTCATACCCACACAGGATAGAAGACCAGCTACTCTACTGGAACCACACAGGATACAATTATAGAGGTCAATACTGCCGGACCCACATAGAATACAAGAATATTAGTCATCATCATCAAACCCACGGAGGATTCCTGTATGGTCTTCATCACTGCCGAACCCATGGAGGATCCATGTACAGTCATCGTCGCTACCGAACCCACGGAGGATCCAAGTGCAGTCGTCATTGTCACAATCACAGCCAGCTCTAGGGTTTTCCGCACACAGCAGGCTCGATTCTAGGAGGGTCTCCTCCTCGAGAAAAAGAGAGTCGATACACCAACTGTCATGAAGTCCAAAGTTGATGTATACCATAGTTTTGTCTCATCAAAAGAAACCCAACACGGCAGACGGTGCATCAATCGGATGCCCGGTCTGAGAGTTATTGGCTTTTCCATTCTTGGGACCCGGTTGGTTTCTAAGCTAAAACCAACCCGACCATACTCCAACTGCATACAAACCTCAAGAAGTGTAATCCAAAAGTACTTTCCCTACAAAAGTATCCCAATGAAATTGATGTCATGTCAATCGGATGTCCCGTCCTTGAGATATAAGTGTTTCCGCTCTAAGGGCCCGGTTGGTTTCGAGTTCGAACCAACCCGTCCATACCCAAACCTTGCCCAAACCTCAAGTGTAATATACCAAAACGACCGTCTCCATCCAAGGATTTATACGCAATTAACGGTGCGTAAATAGGAGCTCTTTAGAACATGTTATGGGAAAAGGACATAAAGAGGTCTAAAGTGGGGAGTTCGGGCCCGGCCCGACCCAGCCGGGCGCGGCCCGGCCGGGGGGGGGATGCGATAGCTCCTCCAGTGAGCTGAGCAGGGGGGACACGGTCCCCCCACCTTTGGCACTCCGTGGATGCAGCGCCCGATACCGCGTCTCCTCCGAATCTCGCGTGGCCGCGGGATCTGACTCCCGGCCGCTGTGACTGATGTCGCGGCGGCGCGCTGGGGCGTCTCCGCCTCCGGGCGGTTGGCCGGTGCCGCCCGCTGCCTCCAACCGCAGGCTCCGCCGTGCCGGTTCCCTGCACCTCCGAAGGATTCCCCCAGACACCAGAGTCATTCTGGTAGTCCGTTCTTGCTCTTGTCTGCACATGTGGTCATCTCGGGACCCATATATTACTACGAAGGCCTCCAAATGCCATTTGGGTCCCATTTTATCATCCCCAATAATTTTGCGGATCAAAATCAAAACAGTGGGGGGTTCGGACTTGTTCGTTAGTCTGAACCCACCTCATTAGTGGTTTTAAATATTTCCATCAATAAAGCACCCCATGCTGAGGGTATAGAAAAACACATGAAGAAATTTATTCCAAAAACCCCTACCTCAACAAAGAAGGAGGTCTTCAGCGTCACGGTAGACGGCGTCACGGTAGATGGCGTCACGGTTAAAGGAAACAATTGCGACATCGGAGTGTGCCGAGGAGGATGTGATGTCTCCTCTCTTGTCGTGGAGAAGAAGATTGGTGGTGTGCCGTCAATCTTCGAGGAACCAGCGTTCTTCATCATTCTTTGTCGGAGGCCGGTGTTCTTCATCCAAATCTCAAGATATCTCCCATGTTCTTTCCTTTGCCAACGATGCTCTCCCAAAATTAAATAATAGGTTCCTACTATTATTTAATTTCACAAGCAATGAAACTCTTCCGTAATTAATTCACCACACTAATTAAAATGTGTTGACAAAAGAAGGGAGAGAGATGGTTCCCATAATTAAACGCATTGGCAGTTTAAATTAAAAAAATGGAAAGGAAGGTTCCTCATTAATCAAAACGAGGAGTTACCCAGTAATTAATCAAGGGATATTAATGAAGGAAAAGTCAAGGAAACAGTAGGGGAATTAACAGGGTAAGAGGAAATTAAATGGTGTGTCTCGTGTGTGCCCCACCTCTTGAGCCTCCTCACTTGGGTAATTAAGTTGCTGCGGCCCCACCTTTAACTACCCATGGGAGGGAGTTACCTAATTTAGTAATAAAAATTGTTCCTACACTTTTTATTTATTTTTAAACAAACCCCAAAAAAATTAACTTCTCCTCTTTTGAGAACGCAACTATGGTAAGTGTCCCCTTTAGCAAATACCGAATCTGTGAGTCCATCGGTGCCCTCAGATTTTAATTCCGAGCACCGGTTGAAAAGTTAGAAAAACTCGCTCGTTTGTTCACTGATCATACCCGAGCTAATGTTCGAAAATTGATTCCGGGCACACCGGGCCTCAGAATAAAGCACCGTCAAAAGCCACAGAATCGTAAAATTCCAAAGTATTTTAAAAAAAATCATTGAAATTTATAGGTATTTACAAATAATAAGTCATAGAGTTAATTTAAATTCATTTTATACTTGAAAAATACATTTCCTAAAAACCCGTTTTTCACTATGTCACCTAATTTAATAGTAATTTAATGTACGAAAATTTTGTTACTTTGAATTGGATAAATTTATTACTTCTTTTTATTCAGAGTAATTTATATTATAAAATAATTTCAAATTAATTTTTGGACTTATGTAATAGTGAATACACTAAAAATAGTTTAGTATAGTTAAGGATAAAACTGGTGTAATGAGGGTTAAATTGAGAATAAAAGTTTTATAATGAAATAATCAACAATATAAAATGATTTTCATGTCCATATTTTGACCTTATCTCCCAAAGTCCCAAGAATGGTATATTATGGGGCCTTTTCCGGTGTAAGATGTGGGTATATTCATTTACTTCCAATAATTTCATATGAATCCTCTCCCCCACTTATAAAAGAACATCCCTATCCTTTCAACATCACTCCATAAATGAAATTTAATTTAGAAAATACCCACCCATATAACGTCCTTAACTATATAATCATTTTCAATGACCAATTTTTAATTATAAAACATTACTATGGGGATTTTGGTGAAAACCAAAAGGGGTTTTCTGATCAAGATGTATCAGTCATATCCAAGCGTTTTGAATTATTTATTAATACCAATACATGAAATATTCTTCAAAAATGATGATAAAATAATATTGGTATCTCCCATAATCAGATATTTTATTATGTTAATGTAATAATCTAAATATTTCTCCTATTTAATTAAATTTGAAATGAAACCAACATTTATGTGTATGGTGAAGGCCCACCACGTGAACTGATGTAATTCATTTTCCAAAATCACATCATTAAAATAGTTCTAAATATAGACTAATTTTTTATATATTATATTAATAAAAATTAATCATTCTTAAAATATTATATATAATTTACATTAATACAATTATATTCATTATAAATTGATAATTTCATTCATGTGTATGTGTGGATTACCACCTCGACAAAGCGATGTGATTCATTTACCAAGACCAAATCACATTGAAGAAATATGTAAGTGTATTTAGATAAAAAATATTTAATTTTAAGTAACATTATCATTATGAATATATAAAATAATTCATACATTCTTTCTATAAAGATTTTTGAAAATATGGAAACGTTACAAATGAATACATATGACCTACACTTTCATTGATTGTAACACATCTCATTTTTAACAATCATTAGTCATGATGGGTTTTAATAATTTAATTTATTTATTAATGTGACTAATATTTCATGATAATTTTTATCAATAGGTTGTAACAATGATCAAATACACCATGATCATACAATCAAAGTCATTTTTGCCATATCACATGAATTCCACCAAAACATCCAAAGTGAACATAAATGATAATCTAATTATGAATGTCATGGTGAGATATTAGATAAATAGGGTATTAAAAACAAAAAATTCCTAAAGAAATTAAAGAATTAACATAATCATATTATTTAAGGACAAAATTAACTTATGAGGTGATTTGTACACTAGGTAAGGGAAAAATTAACTTAAAATCTCATTCTAAATTTTTTATGGAAATATTTTATTAATATTTTTCATCCATGTCCATGTTCTTATAAATAATTGAAGAATTATTTTATTGACCCTTCAATTCATTTTATAGTTATTATTAAGCATATTTTATTTTCATTCAATGTTTTTATAAAATAACATTTTGTTTCATTTATGGAAGATTCAATATTTTAATAATATTTATAGGATATTTTAATTTTAAAATATTTTTCAACCATGTCCATATTTTAAAAATTATTTTATGAGTGTTTTTACATGTAATTAAAATAATTATAAAGAAATTTCTACGTCTATTTTAACTTAATTAAATTTTTTTGAAAAAGGAATCTACTACATATTTTATTAATTTCATTATAAAAAATAAAAATATTGTGTTATTTTAGTTCATACGTTGAAAAAGACTATTCATACCACTATAACCATTATTAACAGATTATGTTCCATTACAATAATACATATTTGATTAAAATAAACACAATATTTTCAATTGTATGTTTACTTTAGTAGTGAATTTTTTTTTCAAAAATAAAATTGTATTTGGAATTATGAACAAGATTTTCATACAGGTTTAAAATATTTTTCAAGGATTTTAGGATGAGAAAATTAAATAATAAATATTTTTGTTCAGGATATTATCATTATAAAAATTCTATTATAATTTATTTTCCTAGAAAAGAATATTATATGGGTTATTACCCATTATATCAATGTATTTTATGGGTTTATCCCTATTAAAACACAAGATATAAGGGGTTTATCGCCATTATAGCCCTAGATATGATGGGTATACCCCGTATTGGATCTTCAATGCATTGGTTAATTATTATGTTATCGCGATAACTATATTTTTGATCAACCATATGAGTATTCCTATATAAATTATATATTTTAGGATTATTTCCCAAGTCACCTACATGAATTTTATATGACTCTAAATGAGTATTAATGGAAATAAGTATTTTAAAGTTGGATAATTATCTTTTTAAATGAAAGGAAATGAACTTTAATTGTGAAAAGTTATGTGTTATGAAAATGAATTTCATGGTTTTTAATTTTTTTCATTGGAATAACATATTTATTCACTTTTCTTCAATTAATGATAATTTTGTGCTTATCCCATAACCTTAAAATGTTTTTATATTGTTTAAAGAAGATAAGTGAAAAGAAAAAAGTCAAATTAAAAGGTGTGATTATTATTCATGGAAATAATTTTTTTTATTTTATAGTTGTTTTATTAATGAAATAATGGAGACTAATCAGTTGTTTCCACTTTGTATTATATTGTATTTTTATGTAAGAGTTATAATATAAATATATAAGAATCTGATCCTAAAATATCTTTTGTAAGATTAATTTTATTCAAGACTATATTCAGTAAAATCTGTAATGTATATGGTGGTTCCTTATATATTCTATGATAGAGTTAATTCTTTATAAAATTTTAGGCGATATAAATAATGATCATTATATTCAAATGAGTGATTTATCTTCTGTTAATATATTCACTATTATATTTTTCGTTGACTTATATATGAGTATTATTTATATTGATTTTAAAATATCTCTTTACCTATATTTAATGGAGAATTTATCACCATTTTAATAATGAGGGATTCAACAAATATTTATAAAAAAATGGTTAATATATTTTTCTCTTTACCAATAGTAAATTTTATAATAAACTCTTAATTACCTCTAGAATCCATCTATGCTATTTTCAAGGCACCATTACTGATATTATATACATAATATTATATTATGTTAATTTTTAAGGTCATAATCTCCAAAAAAATTGAATATATCATATTCCATCATCATTAATTAATAATGTTAAATCTAATATATAAAATCTATTTTATTTATATGACAAACATTTATCGTATTTAACACAATATATTTGTATGATTTCAAGTGATTATTCTGAAAACCTTTATAAATACTATACATAAAAACTCTTTTTTTAATATAATTGTTTGTATCAACTTATTTACTTTTGTAATCATGTTAACCTGTAACATTTGAAAATGATACAAAATCCAATATCTTTTAATGTATTATGTTGATATAGTTAATGATTGATATATTATTGTATCCATATGTATATATGTTGATTAATGGGTAACTATATTTCCCAATAACTAATTTTTTAAGACTTTATATCTCAAGGTATAATGATGTTGGTCTTAGAAATAATGTGGTTGTTACAATTCACATGATTTATATGGGACACAATTTAGTTATATTAGTTCAAATTATTATTAAAAAACATAGTTTCATTAGTTTTGTACCCAATACGATTCATAGATATGACATACTAATTTTGAATCCAAACATTATGGGTGGATGAAATGTGGTTATATATGTTCACAATATTAAATTTGGACACAATTAATAAGCTATGTTCTCAAGATTGATTATGGTCCTAATACAATTATATATTGTCACAACATTGAGCTTGGTCATGATTTGGGCAGCTATTTTCATGTTGTTAATATTTCATATGATAAGATATATTCGTAATTCTATGTTATATTAATTTTTTTCATGTAAAATGATTATTTCCATAGGATTTGTTAATATATTCCTTCGAATATGATTGATCATTTGAGAAAACATTTCCTTCTATATTACAACAAAACAAACTATTATCATTCTATCCTATATTTAATATATTATTTAACTCAAGATAATTTTTTATCAATTAATTATTATCTGTCACTTGATTACATGTTTAAATATATTTCCTTTACTAATCATTTCAACGCATCCCTTTTTTTATTTCCTATTCCACCAGTTATAATGTTAATTGTAACAAAAATAATGTCTGGAATAATGTTTTGTATCATGTGATTATGTAGAAATGTTCATAAATATGTTAAATGAACTCTTAATTTAGATAATATCCAAATACATATAATAGTTGGAAGTAGGGATTTTATGAATATCTGAATGTTATAATTTTCAAATAATATAATTAATCCTAAATAAAATAATTTTTATCTTTTTCTCACTAGGTGTGGAACCTAAAAATTAAATTATCATTTTTGTAAACAAATATGTGTGTGATAGTGTGTGTGTGTTTGGGGTATCTCTGTTAGTACACGATCATAGTTTTGTTATTTCAGAGATATATAAGTTATGTTAGGGGATTACAACTTGAAAAAATTAGTGAATATTTATGGATAAACATAAACGTATGAGAAAATAATATAATTTTTTCATATTATACATTATGTTGTTTTAATATCATTGAATCCTCTTTTTGGACACAAACATGTGGATCTACGCTCTAGAACATATTAACCCATCGGTAATAACCCTATAGTCGGTTGGTTGAGAATTACATGATTTTCACTCTACTTACAATATGTGTTCCCAAATACACTTGTAGTTTGACACTCTTGCGGTGATATTCTTTATTTATTAAAAAAATCATCACATTCCATTGTATATGATTTAGATGATTTTGGAAATAAATCATTGTTTAAAACCCATAATAGAAAAAATACCATGTAAAACCAAGGCTAACATAAGAAATAATAAGTTGAATTGATTATATCACTACTAAAGAACAATTATCTTGTCTTAAAATTATTGTGTTATAGGAAAATAATTAATTGGATTGTGGTTTAATATTCATTTTACAATTTACTATGATTTTTTGGGATATTATCATATCCAATTTTGTTTCAGTATTTCATTGAGAACATGGTCATGAAAATTAAATCGTTAATGGAATATAACCATAATCTCCTATAACATACTAATAAAGACAATTTGGTATTAAATATTTAGACAAATGAATATTTAAATGAATATCTATTTTTTATGAAATGAAGAGCTTTAAATTATCTATTATAAAGATATATATATTTTAGTAGAAAATATATCTTCAGTTTCTATTGGATCATTTAACTATTTTCCAAAACGAGTATTAACAAAAAATAAGATTTATATTTTTAAAAGGGTGAGTATTACCCCATTATATTTTTTTTATCAATTTCCCTTTAAATACATTCTATGTCTAATATCCTTATTCACATATAAAATGAAAATACAAAATCCATTCATATTCTTTATTGAGATAAAAAATAGTAGAAAATTTAAATGAAACCATGTATTATATACAATGGTTTATTACAGCCTTCAAAAGTGAGTAAATTAAAAGAATATATTAATTATAACCAAATTATATATTTAAAATTAAGGGATCCCTTATATAATATTCCCTTTTTGAGAATTATCATTCATAGAAATAACATTACATTGAGGAAGAAAATAATAAATTGGGAAAACAATTTCATAACTATAGAATTAAGAGTGTTTCATAATAAGTGATACTAGAATTAAGTCCATATATATGGATAGAATTTCACTATTCTATATATTGTGATCAGAAAAAAAAATTACTGGAAATATAGTTTTTGGTGTACATTTATTTAATAATTTTGCTGATGTTGTGTATTATTAATAGCAAATATAAAAAATATTTATTTCAAAAAATTAAAAATGGAAGAAATATAAATATTTTTTTATTATATTTTTTTATCTGTATTTTTTTCATTAAAATATTATTATAATACATAAATGTGATTAAATAAAAGAAATAATTTGGTATTAATATATTTAAAAAATAAATGATTGAAAAATTAATAATTATTCACATTTGGATTCAAATCATTTAATAAAAATTGGCGTTTTAAGTTCTATTTTTCATAAAATGTATTTTATTCTTATAAGTATAGAAGATATAAATTATAAAACATTATTATAATGAAATATATTTATAATATACAAAATGATTAAAATTAATAATTCCCTGATAGTTATTACTAGTAATGTAATAAGATTAATTTCATTTTATACTTAAATATTCACTTTCTAGAAATTTCTTATAAATGTGTTATGAATTATTTTGGTAAGAATATAAATATATTATTTAAAAATATTTAAATAATATATTATAAATTTTAATAATATATTAACATTAATTTAATGGGTGTTTAACAGGAAATATGATATTAGAATTACTAAAATATGAAAATTCAATTCCAAATACTAACACAATTTTCATTATATTATATGTTTCCATTTAAAAGTCAAATTCCAAAAATTAAGAAAATGAATTTTAAAAAATGAAAATTGTTTTTAATTTTAAAATAAATGTTTTATTTTGGTATTAATTTTTTCTTTTACAAAATATATATGTTAAGAAATTTTTGCAAAATAATCTTTTAAGAAATACTATGCATTAAATGAAATCATAAGAATATAAGCATGAAGTAAAAATTTATTAGTCCATTTTAAAATATAAATAATTATTTAATAAGAAAAATTATACATTTAAGAATATTATATTTAATTAAAAATCATAATTTTTTATCTTTTTTAAACATATGTTATATTTTTTATATAAAAATTTACAATTGATATAGATTTATAATTTTTTCATTAATATGTACATATATAATAATTTTTATATACTAAAAAAGATTTTTATTTTCAATAAAAATTCTATTTTTTAACAATTTTACTTTATATATATTTTCATAAAAATTAATTTACTTACATAAAAATTAATTTCCATGATAATTGTTACAATTTTAAATCGGTTAAATATAATGGTAAATGTGCCAAATATGTTTAATGAAATGTCTACAAATTATTGGTTCAGTTATCTCATGACCTAAAATGATCCTATAACCATTAATTTACTATATTTGATTCAATTTCAATTAATAGAGTTCCACTTATTACAAACAAAAAACTCAATTATCCTATAAAAATGATCATTCAATACTCCACTCCTAAAACCACAAGCCCTGTTGTTTTCCAAACCCATCCAAGCTCTCTCTCAAACTGTCTATGAATTATAGTATTGATTTTTTTATCCTCATAATACCACCCTTATAAGGCTTAATCCAAATTTAAAGGTATTATATCCAAGTATTAAGGAATTTAGAACATGTTCTACTAGGTGAAAATACAATGTAATGGGTCTTATCGACACAATATATTTTCTTAAATCATAATAATTCTTCATTGAATAAGGATTGAAAAGATTGATTTATTAATTATTAGGATTTTATTATATTTATTTTCTACATAATTTTATATGAAATTCCATTTACAAAAAAATTCCCAATGATGAATTTCATTTTTCATAAATTTTTATAACATTATGTATAATTGTCACCATCTAGAATGAGCACTTTCTCTTCCATTCCCATATTCAGTCCTACCACCAATGTTTTGCTTCGCACTTGAAAATACAAGTATTAAATAATTTTTGGGATCCTTAAATTTCATATTATCACTTTTCAAATGAAATATATATCAATAATTTTATGATGTGGGACTCATAAAGGTATTTTTTTAAAATTTATTAAATTCCTTTTCATTGCCCAGTAATACATTTTATCTTTAACCCCACATTTCCCATGAAAACCCATCATGAATTTATGAAAAATATATTATTGATATATCCTCATGAATATTTAATTGATATACTTATTAATGAAAAATTGTTAAAATAATATTTTTAAGGAAACTAATAACAGAATATTTTTAAGATAATGATTACATTGTTTTATGATTTCTCATTTCATGATTTCTTATCGATTTTCTATATATATCCATGATATCCATCTCTATTAGAGTAATAATTAATAAATCTCCCTCTATGTAACATAATTGTATAATATTTTTGGGTTAATTAATGTTGGAATGAAATCATCTTTGGATAAAATGCAATGAGATACCATTTTCAAATGATATAAAATCCGCTTTTCTCTGGATTTTTATGAAATTATGAATGATTAAAATATTATGGAAAAAATATGTATGTATGTTTTTGAATTGATCCTATATCTCCCTCTAAATTATTTTTTAGGCATTATATTTCAATGTATATTGATTTTGATCATGTACATGATAAAAAATTTTATGTTTATAGAATTGAGAAAGTTCTTGTTGTGTTTAGTAAAACACATAATATTTATCATGGAAATTATGTGGTTAGATATTTTCCCATGATTATGTGGGGACATGTTGTGTTTGTATATATTCATAACCCATTCATCCAAATTTACTTCACTTGGGATAGTAATTCAGAATGTGAGATAATGAAACATGAATCCAGCCTCTAATATGTCTCGGGTTTTAGATAAGATTCGATGATGATAAATCACTAAAAATGATGAAATTATCCTCATATGTTGTTTAATGAGGTATATATAATATAATAAGCTACCCAAAAAATCACTCATAAATATAGAAGAAATCCTAACACATGTAATGAAATATATAATCTCGTAAAACTAAAATAATGTTTTAAGTGACAAAAATAAATCCTTGAAAATGGTCATTATCCACCAACAGATCCCAAAAAAAACCCATGCTATTAACTCCCATATCTATCACCAAATAGATTCTACAGACATAAAAATAGTTTTCATATGTAATTTTAGCATAAAAAAGTATACTTAACTGGACCCTCCACAAAACCTCCCATGAGAAGATTGATAAAACCATAATAAAGACCGGTGAATAAAATAATGAAACCAACTCATCAACTGATCTTGTAACACAATATTTCCATTCACAGACATTTTTTATCACTATGTAACACATAAAATTATACCATTCGATATAAATATATATATATATATATATATATAAACATTACTCTGCTTCCAGTTCCATTCTTTTTTTTTACTCTAGTTATACAATTCACCAATCTAGGGACCATTCCATACATAATTCATTGTATATCCAATGAAATAAAAAATTATAAATTATTTTATCATCGATAAGGAAAATTCTCATCATCATAATATTCTATTCAAAACTATGGGTATAATTAAATGAAACAATAGCCTTTTTAAATTAACTTTTCCTCAAGCTATCATGGCCCACATACATACAAATATTGACACTAATAGACACCAAGTCTATATACATTTATATTCTATAAAATAATATAGTGAAACCCATGATTTTATGTATAGTATAACAGAGAGACATTAAAGGTTGTGTATGAATGCACCATATACAATAAGTTATTCTATATTTCTTGAATCCATTTTTTGGGGTTTTAATACATTGATCTTTTTAATTTAATTGATATTATGGAAAATATTTTAATGTTTTAACTATAATTTTTCCATGGTCGGATTAAATTAATATTGTAAAATGGATCAACGAGAGATGAATTAAGGAGTTAAAATAAACATTATTGCATAACTCTTCATCCCATGCTGTGAAATAATAATTTTGATGGAGAATGAAAATAAAAATGAGGAGTTGGATGCATAAATTAGAGGAATCCATTTAAAATATGTTTAGATAATAAACTATGTGAGATCATTGTAGCCTCCACCACAACCTTCCATTCTTGGGATAGTCACAATGTTTTACATTACACATTTTGTAAATAGTAGACACCGCGAGAAGTTCAAGATGGGAAAAATACTGAGGTACCATCACAATTTCACATTAATCAGCAAGTAAACCATACATTATGGGAACATATCAAAAATATTAAATCATTAATGCACGATCATAAGGGTTTGACACAAAAATTTAATATATTCCTGTTCTATTGCTGTAAAATAGGAGATCGAGGGGATGGATTTAACGTGTGACAGCTGTTAGATATGAGTGCATGATCCAGATCCTTACTTCACTAACTTTATTTGCTTAAATTCCTTATCTAGTATATATTCTTATCTTTCTCATCATTAATATGATGATTACATATTCATCTCTATATCGAGTGAAGTGATTATATATTGGTGTGTTTTATATTTCCATATTATTTTCATGTTTTGTTATACAATAACAGTATTTATCATTTCCAATTATACTTATTTACATATTTAATTACCTTTATTTTCGTTTGAAGAATATAATTTTATTCCATCCATTAATTTCTGGGGTTTGTGTATTACCATTATAAATATTTTTTCAATCATATTTAAATAGGGGTTTCAGTTTTGTTTTAAAGGATTAAACTATGTAGATGACCATTCCACCATCACAATCATGTGTTTTTTGTTGGGTAACTATTACATTTTTGTAGTCTATGGATTTTCTATCACTCCAATGTTATATCGTTCTAGTATTTTTCTTATGGTTTCAATCTCTTTGTACCGATGTTAGGATCCATACGTTATTCCAATCAATACCCTAACCCCAAGACACTATGCTCCTCGTTGATTCCGATCAATACTGATGGTACATCATATATTTTTTTTAGGATGGATTTGGAATCCAAAGGTGCTCTCATTGTGGGTCGATTATGTATTTCTCATTTCTCATCTTCTTTATATGGTGCCAAAGAATGTCTTCAAGGGTTTTTTTTGGTTTTTTGGTCTTCTCACCCATTTTTTTTGTGGAGGATGCCGGTTCTATTCAAAGTTCTTTGTTATGGCTTTTTTTGGTTCCAAATGGCATGGTAATGGGGTTTTATTACGGTTACGATGTGCTATGATGGTGTTTCATGACTCGAGTGGGTACGTGCATAGACAACAACGAAGGTGGTGATGACGATTTCAACATTGGTTTTGATGATGATTTTGTCTAGTGATAGGACATGACTTATGTGGTTAATGATGATTGTGATTTTGATGGGAATGACTATGTGATGGGTGTTGAGGTTCATATGAGTAGTAGGGGGAGTTCACATCTCAAAGCTACTGTGGGTTTCTCAAATTTTTAATTCCATGGTTTTGGGTGTTTTATTTTGAATTTTGAAATTCCCTATATTGGTGTTTTTTTTAATTTTCTAATAGGTTGTCTTTTTTTTGGTATTTGGGTATGTGTGGTTCCCAATCATCCTTAATGTGGAATTTTAAAAAAATGTATTTGTGAGAAGCATATAAAAATCAGAAAATTTAATTAACATCTCACAGAGCCACACTATGGGAAACTACCTAAACATTGACTAATTTTCTCTTATCATTGTGTAAGACCCCCAAATACCACTACAATGTTCTATGTTCAATGAAATATAACTATAATTAATGTTTCAAATTAATTAATTAGTCACCCATTAATTAATATTATTATATTTTCATTTTAGATAATTATACATTAATCATTTAATATAGTTCCATCATAACTCTTACTATTTTATTTATATTATAATGTGTGTTGCAGTCTATGAACACCTTGAATATAACCCATTCATTTAAATAAATTCATTCATCAAGATATAATTCATTTACTAACTCTAGAAATATTCCAAATCTACCACACACAAAAATTACATGTTCAAACAGTCAAACTATAAAAAATATCAAAATGAAACCTATAAATAAAATTTTACAATCTATATATTAGAAAATAATTAATAAATAATAAGTTATATTTATGATAAAGTCCAACTATGAAGATATCTAAATTTTATAGTGTTCTTTCCATACCATTATACATATTATAATCAGTCATGACACCACTATCATTGATAATCATTGTAGTAAAGGCCAACTACACATTTGTTGTGAACTATTCCTTAATAGTCTAGGTTTACAAAAATAAAATAATGTTACATTAAGTTTCTAAAATCAATGAGAAAAATTCCAAATTAATGTATTTATTTCACAAAATGTTCAATGGAAACTTATGAAAAAAATAGAGGAATCTAATCCTCCTCAAACAAAGACAAGCTTGTTAAACCCCGAAACAATTGGGTTTTATGAAATAGTCATTTTACATTTCATATTAGTAGGATTGGATTATTGTGAATAGGTTTTCCTTATCAATAATCATATAGGATCTAACAATGAAAATCTATAAATCAACATAAATATGATACAAGAATTATTTCAAGGCTTATAGTTCACTAAGGAAAAGAAAATAAAATTTTAATTCCTCTTTAAAAATTTATTTAACCTTTCTGTCCTAAAGGATTTTTTAATTTAATGAAAATAAAAATAAAAAAATTACTAAAATAATTTTATACAAATATAACACAATATAATAAAAAAGTTCCACAATATTATATCATATAAAAAATGTTATCACAAAACCCCACCCATTTACTTAACCACTATTATATGAAATATCAATTATCAATAACATGTGACTATTAACATATTAATTAATTAAAATCATGTTTTTTAAAATAATAATGATCAAGAATCATAATGAAAAATAATATTATGAAATTTTATTTACCATTTTTCCAATTATTATCTAATCGGTTATCATTTTCCCTTTCTTATATAATTATATGAAAATAAAATCTGAATCACTAAACTATAGAATGTATATATATTATGTTCCAGAATTTAAAATATGGATGAAAATTACTTTTGATATATTTTATCATGTAACATACCATATTTTTATTAATATCCTATGACAAGTTAAAAATTAAAATAAATTATTTATTTAGTATAATGAGGTGTTAGGAGTTATTCTTCATCCATTACAAATTTTAATATTATTGAATAAGAATTTTTTGTGTGATTCTATTATAGATAATTTTATGTATATTTTTAATATTTCACAATTTTAAAAGTAAAAAAATAAGGATAAAATCACACACACAAAAATAAAAATTAATAATTAGATCCCATAACATTTGGTAATAATCAAAAAAATTGCCACCAAAATAGAAGGATGCACATGGGATGGAAACTCATAAGAAGACACATGTACTAGCTAAGAAGGGTTAAAAATCCAAGAGAAAAATTTTGATCACCAATACTTTTAGAGAAAGATAATAATAAATTAAATTGTAAAGATCAATCAATTTAGGATATTAAAATACGAAAATCTATTGTTTCCACAATTCAGGTAAAAATTTCCTATTAATTAACATTACTTTCCGACCAAATGAATTCATGAGGAATGTAAAACATAAAATAAAAATAATTAATTAATTTATTGATATCAAATATCATAATTATTTTAGTTTAAAATATTAGTTATTAAAAATTTGTTCTTACATTTATGTTAAAAACATTTTTATATCCCTTTTTGTTAAAATATAATAACTAGAAATTTTTTTAAAAAATAATTCAGATGAATTAACTATGAAGGAAAACCACCATTCCAAAATGACTGAATCTAAAGTCCACCCACATGACCAAAATATATAATTGTGATAGACTAAAAACATTTCCAAAAAAATAATATAATGGATTGACTTCATAAATAAAATGAAACACTATGATGGATCAAGCACATGAATTAATGGCTGACCATGAATGAATAATCAAATGACCAATTTTCCTTACAATGAAAAAAAACATATGACCCAGGAAATGGAAATAATTTGGGAACCACTATAATTTATAAAGAAATTTACACGTTCTAAAAATCTAGGGCCTTACATCAGATAACTGCCAAATAATTCTTATCCCCAATAATTATAAACTAACACAAGAACAAGATAAAAGGGTTATAAATATCCTTTTCATGGGATACCATTCAAGGATCTCACAATATCAGGAACACAACCATCCCACTATAGGAACAAGGGCATAACCAGTGAACCAATTTAAAAAATATGAAAAATTCACTACAAGGGGAGATACATGTCTAAATAATGGCCATAAACAAACAATAGAATGAGGAAGAGTAAAGATCTCACACAACTAAATGATTTAGTCATGACCCGTCCCAGTGGGGCTCGTGTCACAACTCCCCAAGTCCACCTCCAATATACCATGGGACGATGACTAGAACTGAGTAGGAATGTCACTATCATGGGACGAACTTCTTATAAACATGTACACACACACACATCTCCAAGCCCACCATGCTTCCACTGAAAAGTAAAAACTACTAAAAAGGGAAATTCAAGCATACCCTAAAACTCCCAACCAATAGAGTATGACAGAAAAGTATTGTATAGTAATGAAAAACCCTAGGCCAAAAGTACAATCCCACCCAAAGAATGTCTGCCACAAAGTCCAACCTCTAAAGAAAGGTACTGGGACTGCAATCCGTAGCCATAGAAACACACCTCGGCCTGCCTGATCTCACTGAGCACCATCCGGTCTGGGTCCACCAAGAATCCTATCAAAGGTGCGCTCGTCTGCACCAGACACGACACTTGCAAGAATAGCCTGTGAAGGGGTGAGTATAATAATACCCAGTAGGACACCCCGAAAACACAATGGAATACGACAAGGGAAATACCACAAAGGAATGATACAGTTAGCTCTACACGTTATATGTATACATAACATTTAACAAGAATATCCAGATATAATCATACATGATCAACTATCATGAAACCACCACTAAGATCCATCTCAAAGATTCCACTAAGCATGTAATCGGGAGATCATACTCCTATGTCTGAAGAAAGATATGATTCACTCGTTCCAGGAGAACTCACTCCACGAGTACTGAGGAATGATACTTGATGCATCAGATGAGGATCATACTCTTATACATAGGAAATGATACCAGAAACCTTCAAGGGAAATACCAAGGGGAAAACCCTAAGGAAACTAGTCCAAGTCAAAGAATAAAATTGGCTCAAGACATGTATAAACAGGTTACACGACGTGTAGTAGGGTCACACGCCGTGTTCATTTACTCTAGGTACTGCCTGTGTAAAACAGCATGTGTTTTAAGGCTTGTCGTATAAAAGGTAACTACACCACATGTAGAAGGATTTCACACCGTGTCCGAGTGACCAGGGTTTGCTCCATGTATGCATGCCATGTTCTCGTACACAGCCTCAACCCATGTTGCCTTTCCCATGTACCAGTACACAGGGTATCCCGTGTATCTGGCTGGGTCTGGCTGGGGAAGGGTATACAAGTCGTGCCCTTGGCTGTGTACCTAACCCGTGTCCATGTACTCTAGGAGTACATGCCAGGTGGTCCACCGACGAACACACGCCATGTATCCCATACTACAGTCCATGTAGTTCAGAATTATCCATAATTTTGTTCTTTATTTGTTCACCTCAACCGATCTTACGGTTTATGTTTCCATGATCCTTTGACCGTGAAACTCAAGATCAGGGGTTGTCCTAACACCCTATCAGCGAATTCTAGCCTTTTGGGCCCTCAATCATCTCAATGAACAATATATGATATTTCGATGAAAAATATGCTCGAAGAGAGATTTCTCTTGAATCGCTTAGATCTGTCGGTCATCGTCTTATTCGCAGCTCCGTTGGTTCATCTCAAGGTCAGATCTATAATCTCGGATCGTTACGCTGTAGATCAAAGGCGCAATCGATTGTTATCCTTATCCTGTGAAGAACGAATAACCTGTTGGAAAAATAATGTGGAAAAGGATTCAGAAAGAAACAACCCGAGGAACGAACCTTGGTCATTGTTCGTTTTGGCCTCGATCCCTTTCTGTAAGAACGATCTTTAAAACAATTATCAGATCTAAATTACAAGGATTAAGATCTTTCACAAAATCCCCACAAAAATCCCATCCTGAAAATACGATCGATCCGTGTGCTAATCTATTTGTGGATTAGTCCGCGTTAGTCATAGGAATCTAGAACGGGGAAAGAAAACCATGATCAGACATCCTAACTAGATTTGTGGCATTCGATGGTAAAGATCTAGTCGTCGTGTCGTCGTCACCGGCGAAACTCGTCAAGAACATTGCTGCCGCGTTGGGGGATTCCTCCAGAGCATTTTAGATCCTCTAGGGGAAATTCAGGGTTTCGAGATCTATAACCCTGATCCCCTCAGAAATTGTTACATAACGATTAAAATGATTTCGCTGCAAAAAGATTTAATAAAATGTTTTTATAAAATATTTTATTACGGTTACGTCCACAAACTAGATTTCCCCACTGACATGTGCCAGCCGATGTTAGGTCTCACCTAAGGAAAACTGACTGCATCGAATGCAACGGTGCCCTCAGATTTCTAATCTGAGAACCTGTTCAAGAGTTATTAAACTTTTTTAGGAAAACCATTTTCGTGCGTTATTTAATTATTTAAATAAATTCAAACATTTGTTCCGGGATCATCAGGCCTCAGAACTACACATCGTCTTAGTGCCAAGTCTCAAAATAATTCTCATATAAGACTGAAATAATATAAAGAAAAATACGAGAAATTACATCCATCCTTTGGTCTTTACGTTCTCGAAATTCCAAAATAATGGATAATCAAAAAAGATGAGGGTACTGAAGATGAATCTAAGCCTCCTGCTCCCACGTACTCTCATGAAGATTCACGTGCTGCCAATAGACAGGCCCAATGGAATAGCTCTCCCACGAAGGATCTTCTCTTACCAATCCTTTATCTCCATTGGGTACTCAGTAAAGGTCGCTCCATCATCGATGTCCAGCTCTCCCCAGTCGATAATGTGCGATAGATCATGCACGTAACTCCGTAACTACGACACATGGATAACGTTGTGTACCCTATCCATCTGAGGAGGTAGAGCCAAGAAGTACGCCTCCTCACCAACTCTACACAGAATATGAAAAGGGGCGATGAACCTCAGAGATATCTTGACACCTCGGCCAAATCTCCACAATCCCTATTGAGGTGAGACTCGAAGGAACACATGGTCTCCCTCCTCCAACTCCAATGGCCTCTGTCAACTATCGAAATAAGAAATATGCCGACTCTTTGCAGTCTTCGCCTTCTCCTGGATGACATGTACCTTCTCTGTAGTAGCTCGCATCATCTCTGGGCCCATGAGTGCTGACCCTCCTAGGTCAGTCTAGCAAAGTGGTGACCTGCATGGTCCCTCGTACAAAGCCTCGAATGGTGTCATACCAATAGTGGAATGATAACTGTTATTACAAGCAGCCTCCACCAGTGTTAGGTGATCCTCCCAGCTACAACTGAAATCATGTATGCAAGGTCTCACAAAATCCTCTAGAACATTGATGGTCCTCTATTTCTGACCATCAGTCTGAGGATGAAATTTTGTGCTCAAGTGTAACTGATTCCCAAAAGCTTAATGCAGTCCCTTCCACAAACAAGATGTGAAACGAGCATCACAATCTTAGACAATCATTGATGGAACTCCATGAATTCGTACTATGTCTTTCACGTAGAGGCGTCCCAATCTCTATACTAAACTATTATCCCATATGTCTAGGAAGTGGGATGACTTGGTGAGTCTGTCAACGGTCACCCAGATGGCATCGTGTCCCCAAGATATACGTGGTAAACCCATCAAGAAGTCCATGGATATTCCATCCCACTTCCACTCTGGCACCTCAAGGGGATGAGTCAAACATGCTAGAACCTAGTGCTAAGCCTTTACTTGCTAACAAGTAAGGCACTGAGAAACAAACTCTGCCACACTCTTCCTCATTCCTGGCCACCAGAACTAACATCGGAGGCCCTAGTACATTTTTCAATTCCTAGATGCACCGCTAAAAGAGATGTATGGAACCCACTCATAACCTCCTCCAACAATGTCACTGGTACTATTGTACGCCCTCTGAAAAGAACAACCTGCTCCCCACCTTATGAATATCCATCGGCAGCATCACCTATGAATATCTGAGCACGTAGAGTCTCACAGCTAGCATCCTCAAATTTTTCTTCCCTGACTCAATGTAAGAGTGGGGGGTAACAACCATCGACTGATGGTATTCTCCCTCATCTCTATTCACAAAGGATAACTGTAATGAGTCCTACTACCTCGTCGCCTCATCCAGTAACTGCGAACTGGATTTCTTGATGTGATCATCTGCCACAACGTTCCCCATCCCAAGAGTATAAATGATATCAAAGTCGTAATCCTTGAGGAACTGAAGCCACCACCTCTGTCTCAAATTTAGATCCTTCTAAGAAATGATATATCTGAGACTCTTGTGATTAGAATTGATGATAAACCACTCAGCCATCAGGTAGTGTTGCCACATATTCAATGCGAAGACTACCTCTACCAACTCAAGATAATGGGTCATGTAGCTCTTCTCGTTTGGCCTCAACTGACGTGAGTCATAGGCAATCACTGCATTCCTCTGCATCAGGACACAACCATCCCCGGTTCCTAATGTGTTGCAAAACCCTATATTATCAACACCCTCTTCTGGTAGTCTCATGATCGGGGTGCTCGTCAGACTCTGTCTCAACTGCTGAAAAGCCAGCTGGAATCTCTTGGCCTACAAGAAAGGCTGCCCCTTTCGGGTCAAAGATTTCATGGGTGATGAAATCCTGGAGAAATCAGGAATGAATCTTCAATAGTAGCCTGCCAATCCAAGGAAACTCCACGCCTCTGTCATTCTTTGGGGTGGCTCCCATGGTAACACTGCCTCTACCTTGGCAGGGTCCACTGCTACGCCATCTGATAATATAACATGTCCCAGAAAGTGGACCTCATATATCCTGAATTGACACTTTGAGAGTTTCTCGTACAACTGGTGCTCTCGGAGTGTGTCCAGAACCATCCATAGGTGCCTCACATGCTCCTCCTTGGACGTAGAGTACACAAGGATATCATCGATGAAGACCACCATGAAGCGATCTAGATAGGGCTGAAATATCCAGTTCATGAGTCACATAAACACTATCGGGGCGTTCGTCACTCCAAAGGGAATCACCAAGTACTCATGGTGATCGTAGCGACATCGAAATGCCTTATTCGGAATATCCTAATCCCATACTTGTAACTGGTGGTAGCCTAATCATAGATCGACCATTGAGAACCATTGTGCCCCTCTTAAGTGGTCGTAGAGGTCATCGATACTTGGTAGTGGATACCGGTTCTTCACGGTCACATGATTCAAGTACCGGTAATCCACACACAACCACACGCTCTCGTATGTCTTCTTAGTAAACAACACCGGGGCTGCCCAGGGTGAAACACTAGGTCTCATGAATCCCTTCCTCTACAAGTCTTCCAACTGCACTCTTAGCTCACAAAGCACTACAGGAGTAATCTGATATGCTGATGCTGATATCGGTGTCGTCCAGGGTTGTATCTCAATGCATAAATCTATCTCCCAGTGGGGAGGTAGTTTGGGGACATCCTCCAGAAATATGTCCTCATACTCAGCCACTACTACTAGAAACTGGAAACTCAAAACATCTTCTACGCCAAGGTATAGGCTATCCAACTGATGTGAAATCAGTTTTACCTTCCTATGAATGAGTCCATCCTGCTCTGCCTGGGTCTCCTTATCACCGATGAATGAGATCCTCATTACATCACTACGGACACACCGCACCCTTCGCCTAAAACATCCAATCTGGGCATGAACTGGGGACAGCCAATACATACCAAGAATGACATCATAAGGCCTCGATGCTACCACCAAGATGTTCCACCTGAAACTCTAATCTCTAAAGGTCAGGTCACACTGTCTGCGATGGTATGTGATATCTGAATCTTCTCAAGTCGGTGTTTCTAAGAGAAAGGGTCGAGTCAACTTCTAAAATGGAATCTCAAGGTCTTGATCAAGATAAGTAGCAAGAATAGAATGGCAAGCACCTGTTTCTATCAGTACGGCATCCAAAGTTGAAAAGACACAGATTACAGAACTAATCGTTCTAGGAGTACATGGATCATAAGCCCCTGCTGCCTATAGTTGCCCCTAACTCTTTCCACCATCTCCCTGAGGATGGGGTGGACCTCCAGGGGGTGGTGGTGGTAAAGGGTCAAAACACTGACCACCTCTAGTTGCTCTCCAAACTCCTCTACCACGTCTGCCACCCCGCAGGTCTGTATGCTCAACATGTTGCATCTACCTCAGTGGTCCATCTACTACTCACATATCAGTAGTATGGTTGTTCAAACAATATCGAGTGATATTTCTCCTGTCATACCATGAGTAGCATATCCTCTCTTGAGGATTTTTGGATTCACCCTATGAACCCTATATGACAGATCTCCTGTCCTAGAATATCCTCTGAAAATGTCTCCCATGACTGGGTCCCTGACGTCAGCTCTTTGTTGCCGAGGTCTCTGCAATAGCTCACTCACTACTGATAGCTGTTGGCTGTCTCTACTCTGTAAAGATGCTCTAGACCACCAAATCCCGCTCGAGCACCCCATTATATATAGGAATTCTCATAGGGATAATTCTATCCCATATGTATCTACGTAATCCACTCTAAATATTATGAGCTCTAAAGTACTGATCCCTGACCATATCCACCGAGTACAGTGAGAGGTCGGTAATCCTCAATGAATAGTCAGCCATCGTCATGGTTCCCTACTAGAGCTAATGAAAATCTGGTATATGTTCTTCTCTCAGGGTAACCAGTGAAAACTCCTCTCTGTAGATATAATCAAACTCTGACCATGAAATATTCACCTCATCGTGATTCTGGAAAACCAAACTCTATCATCGCCCTACTGAGCCCTGTATAAGGCTCATTGCCAGCACCACCATCTGGTCTGCTGGTGTCCTGACCAAACAGAAGGCTCTGGCCACTACCTCAAGCTAGTCCACTACTGCCTGAGGGTTAGGCTCGCCCAGAAAACTGAGGGGTCCCCATCTCTAAAACTTGCGGAGTGCGCTCAGCCTGATCTCCTCCTATACTAGTACAATAGGCACTAAACACTCCTTCACAGGTGGTGTAATAGCTTGCACACCACCAGAAGGTAAAACTTGGGGATCCGGTCCGTGTATCGAAGCATCATCACTGAGGGGGTCATCCTCATGATCAAGCTGCTCGATCCTAGAGGGTGCGCGTCGTGGAGGAATCCTGTAAAGAAACAAGATGTATCATAGTCAGTGAGTATATCTAGAGTTCTGACTCAAGAAGGATATGGAAACCAAAACCCATTCTTATATGATGCATGTGCCATTATTTTTCCCCTATAACTAGTTCTCTCAGGTTCTGAGTCGAAAAGAATGTTATCAGAGTCCTGGTGTATGGATATGTCGGTCGCCTGTACAAACACTGGGGTCCCTAGCCTAAAATACAAACTCAAAAAACATAACATTTTTTCCCCAATTCAACTCACAGACTCTCAGTCCTAAGGTAGAACCGACCACCTCTGATACCACTATGTCATGACCGTCCCAGTGGGTCCCGTGCCACAACTCTCCAAGCCCAACTCTAATAGGCCTGGGTCCGGTGACTAGCACTGAGTAGGAATGTCACTAACATGGGCGTCATTGCATATAAACCTGTACACAGACACAAACATCTCCAATCCCACCAAGCATCCACTGGAAATTAAAAACTATTAAAAAGAGAAATGCATGGATACACTAAATATCCCAACCAACAGTGTACGACAGGAACGTAAGGTACAGTAATGTAAAACCCTTGGACAAAAGTACAAGCCCACCAAATGAAAGTCTTCAAAAAAGTCCAACATGTAAAGAAATTTACACGGACTGCAATCTGAAGCCATAGAAACACACATCGGCCTGCATGATCTCACTAATCACCGTCTGGTCCTGGTCCACCTAAAATCATGTCAAAGGTGTGCTTTTCTACACAAGAAATGACACGTGCAGGAAAAGACCATGCATGGTTGAGTATAATAATACCATGTAGGAAACCCTGAAACCACAAAGGAATATAACTAGGGAAATACCAAAAAAGAATGATACAGTCAGCTCTACACATTATATGTCTACAGAACATAAAATAAGATTATCCCAATATACTCATACACGATCGACTATCTTGAAACCACCACTAAGATCCAGCTTGAATATTACTCTAAGAACGTAACTGGTAGAACATGCTCCTATGTATAAATAATGATACGATGCACTCTTTCTCAGAGAACTCACTCCACGATTACTGAGGAATGATACTTGATGCGTCAGGTGAGGATCACAACCAGTAACTATGGGGTGATTCCAACAACATAGTCTGAACTAACTTGATAAGTAGAGGATCAGCAATTGGGTAAAGTATGTAATGTCAATACCAAGAAAATCTACATAGGGTACTACGAAGGAATAGAGGATCCTCCTCTATGTCTCAGATAGGGGATTCCAACAACTCAATTCATGAAGTCCTGCTGAAGGGATCATACTCTTGTACGTAGGAAATGAAACCATAAACCATCAAGGGAGACCAATGGGACAAAACCTATGAAAACTAGTCCAAGTCATAGAAGAAAACATGATAAAGACATATATAAACATGTTACACGATGTATAGTAGGGTCACACACCGTGTTCCATTGCTCTGGGTACTGCCCGTGTAAAACAGACTATGTCTTAAGGCTTGTCGTATAAGAAGTAACTACATGGAATGTAGAAGGATTACACGCCATGTCCGAGTGTCTAGGGTTCGCTCTGTGTACGCAGTCCATGTGCCCATACACGGCCTCAACCCACGTCTCCTTGCCCGTGTACCAGAACATGGGGTATCCCGTGAATCTAGTCGGGTCTAGCCAGGTAAGGGTATACACGCTGTGTCCTTGGCCGTGTACCCAACCTGTGTCCATGTACTCCCAGAGTACACGCCAGGTGGTCTACCGACGAACACACACAGTGTAGAGTATACTACACGCCGTGTAGTCAGGAATTATCCAGAATGTTGTTCTTCATCTACTCACCTCGAACGATCTTCCGGTTTCCATTTACATGATCTGTTCGCCGTGATACTCAAGATTGGGGGTTGTCCAAACACCCTAGCACCGAATCCTGTCCATTCGGGCATTCAATAGGCTTTACAAACAATTTATGATCTTCCAATGAAAAATACTCCCAAAGAGATATTTCTCCTGAATCGCATAGATCCATCTGTCTTCATCGTCATCACAGCTCCGCTGGTTCATCCCGATGTCAGATCTATAATCTCGGGTCATTACGTCGCAGATCGAAGGCACAATCTATCATTGTTCTTATCCTTCGAAGAACGAAGAACGTGTAGGAAATATTATAGGAAAAAGGATTCACAAAAAACAACCCAAGGAAAGAACCACATTTGTTGTTCGTTCTGGTATCAATCTGTTTCCGTAAGAACGATATTCAAAACAATTATGCGATCTACATTACAAGGATTAATATCTTCCCAAAAATTCCTGCAAAAATCCCATCCCTCAAATATGATCGATCCACAGGCTAATCTGTTTGGGGATTAGTCCGCTTTCCTCATAGGAATCATGAACGGGTAAAGGAAACCAAAATCATACATCCTACCTAGATCTGCGGTGTTGGTTGGAAATGATCCGATCATCGCGTCATCGTTACCGGAGAAACTCGTCAATAACATTGTCGCTGCGTTGGGGCTTTCCTCCAGAGCTTTCCAGAGCCTCTTGGTGAAATTCAGGGTAATGAGATCTGTAACCCTGATCCCCTAGGAAATATTTACTTAATGATTAAAAGTATATCTCTGCAGAAAGAATTAATAAAATATTTTTATTAAATATTTTATTACGGTTATGTCCAAAAACTAGATTTCACCACCGACCTGCGCCATCCGATGTTAGGTCTCGCCTCAGGGAAAATTGATGCTCTGAACGAAACAGAGCACTTAGATTTCTGATCCAAGCACCCGTTCAAGATTTATTCCACTTTTTCCATAAAACCATACGCACACATTATTTAATTATTTAATTAAATTCAAAAATTTGTTATGGGATCACCTGGCCTCGGAACTGCACGCCCCATCAGAGCCTAGTCTCCAAAAAAATCCCATATAAGACTGAAATAATATACAAAAAATTCCGAGACATTACAGATTTAAAACACAGAATCTCTACAATGGTAAGACAAATAATCAAAAGTATTAGGGGTCATCAGTGTGAATTTTTTCGATTTATCACAAATTTTATATAATCCATGAAATCATGTTTTTATAGGACCTAAAACAAATTAAAATCATTTCCATGTAACACCTTTTCGTGAAATTCCCAAATCTCAATAATATATTCCTCGAATCATACACAATCGACAACATGCAGTTCAACATTTTTTATTACATGAGAATCATCATGAATATATTATAAAAAATATAATACAACGAATAATTTAAGAATCCATAACATCTAATGGGGTAGTGTAATACAATATTTTATTGATCCAACCACCCCCAACACAATAAATATCCAAAAGAACAATAAATAAATTTTATCCCTAGACCAGACAATCACTTCCCATGATGATGTGACACATTCAAAAACACATGATCTCTAATTTAAAACTACACAGTTCTCCTCATATTATAACCATTGGACATATAATGGTCTTGTTCTACCTTTATTCTCTCATTGATCTTGTGTACCATCTCTATTATATTTTTCACCAATTCCTATAAAAAATTGATGAATCTGTGAATTCAGTACGAAATAGTGGAGATAAAAAATGATGGTTATATAGTTTTTCAAATGGACCCATACCAATAGTGGTGTGGTAAATTTTTGAATTATGAGAACTCTACTATGATAATACACATCACCGAGGGACATCCAATAACTATAATGCAAGTATTGAACATTTTCTACATAGTCTCTATAGTATTTCAAGAATGAACATTATTTTATGGAAGAAAAGTGAAATTATGGAATAACTAGGAGCTAAAATTAAAATAGATACCTCTCAATACCCTATAGGTTAAATGGGGATCATAATGACATATCAATATCATCAAAACCTTATAAGACCTCACTATTTTTAACAAGTACTTCCTCGATGAAAACATTACATTGATCGACACCTTCATTGCCAAGTTGCTATATTAATTTACCATGTTGTGAATAATTACCCATATAGACTCATTACAATCATGATTTATGGGAAATTTTGGGGCGATGTCCTTCACGAGGTCATCCAATTTTTTTTGGGGAACATCAAGTGGTCGATTGAATCATGGAAGAAGATGATGCTCGACATTTCACCTTAGGAAATTGAGACATTGAGAGATGAGCTCTAAAACATTGAATATCTTGCTAGAAAATAAAAAATAGAATTTTAGATAATAATAAATCATCTCCAAACGAAGTTACAATACTGAGGGAGATTTTTAGAACTCATATGGTACTTATACACACATCACATAAGGAATGAAATGGTTTCACTATAATATCACACAATATTTTCGATCATAAGGCCATATCTCTAAAGAATCTCCCCAGTTAACTCGATCACATCAGACATCTACTTCAAAATTCCCCAACTGGGGCACGTCCACCTATTTCACCAAAGTTGATTTCACTCTCGTAAAATAAATACAACCCCTATTAAAAAGTACTACCTTGAGATGTTGAATCTTAACTAAATCATCGATCCTAATATCAGTGTTACTAGAATCTAACACAAAACCAACTCATAGATTTCTACTAAATGAATCATCCATAGAATTCAATTCATCATATCTAAAAAAAGGCTTGATGTTTCTATCCAACAATAACTCCATCCACCATCAATGATGAAAATTTAATTCATGATGTGAGAATACAAAATCCATACACTTCTGATCTTAGATAACCATAAATTGTTCACTAATTGGATAGTCCCATCATAAAATCAAAGATATCATGAAATTAACAAGATTATGATAATCTGTTTCAAAGTTACATAAATAAATACATAACTGTTGAGACACATAATAAGTAATAACCTTCTACTTCATCAACACAAATATCTATCTAAAACATGAAGAATCATAGTGAACCTCAAATTCTATTTCCTCCTTTATAATATGATCAATTATAACACTAACTATCTTCTCCATAAAATACTCGAATGAAACATTGTACTGGTCAATCAAAATGATTTATTAATCCGTTATATTTAATATTTACATATGAATTTTAATTAGGGAGAAGTTGTGAATAAAACACCTATAATAAACAACACGAATAAGGAAACACTACACCACTATAAAATTCATGGGGCATACCCATAAAACCACCAACTAAATTGGTAAAGGCACTAAAACTACTCCATATTTAAAAATGGAATTCCCAATAAAAAGAAACCTAAAACTAGTACAAAATGGTGAATTTATAGTGCTATTTATTTAGTTTTATCAGCAGTTAAAAATAGAAGATATAGTAAGCAATGTTAAAAGGGGGTTTCATTGTGCTAAACAAAGCATTTTTAAGTTTTTCCTTTAATAATTATTTTTTATGTGGTTAATGGGTTCCCATGAAAACACATTTCAGAACTTTTAAAGGATGGATTTTAATATTTTTATATAAAGTGTTGTTAATAAATAAATGAAAACCCAATTTTTTCATGCACCAACTATACCCACATTTCATTGTGCATTGCACTACCATTATTCCATCACACAACCCACCCCATACATATAGAATAGATTGCAACCCAAAATTATTCTACACAATTAGATTGCATCCTTGGACATCACATATGTTTCTGAAGCCCTATACCACTATTCCCTGCGTGTTTGGTTGTACATTTAATGTCTTTTCGATTTATTTGTTTTCGTTTTGATATATGTGAAATATATGTATACAAAATTGTATATATATATATATGTATTAATATATATATATATTAGATTATAAATGTATGTTTACATATATATATATATATGTTTATTAATATACTAACATACGTATATATAAAAATTATATATTCAAATTCTTGATTTTTTGTATGGATTAAAAAATGGATAATTTTTTTAAAAAATGATTAAAAAATTTTTTATTTAAAAATATATTTATTTCAAAATATGTTGATAGATGTATATATATAATTCATTTTTTAAATGTAAATATAACAAAATATGCATATAAATAATTATAAATAAAACTACGTTATAAAAAACAATTAATTTTCAAAACCATAACATTTATATGAATGTAATAACTATGAATAAATTCAATCCTCATGTAAAACAGGTCAAAATGACCATTTAAACATGGTTTAAATTCCAATTAAAGTTAAAAATTTGGGGTACTGTGACAAGAAATCACAATTTTGGAGGCCTTAGTGGCCTCTTTCGACCTCAAAAAAATATTGAAAAAGTGTCCATATATTATTTTGATGTAAATATTATTGAATGATTCAATTTGATATGTGGTATATCCTAAATGGAATCTTTGGAGAATGGTTATGGTTGTTTGTTGTTCGAGTTACGTTTTCATCATATTTTAGATATTATGTTATGTTTTTTATTTTTTCCCATTTTCTAATATGGAATAAATGAATATTAATTTATAATAATTATAAATTAATTAATTAAAAATAATTTTCAAATAAATTTATTATCCATTTTCCCTACATAACTTATATAATATGTTTAAATGTTAATTTATCCTCATCTAAAATTAATTTAAAAAATAAATAGTATATTTATATCATTATAAATATATTTTTATATTAATATATTTTTATATTTTTAAATATTTTTTAAAAAATATTTTTTTAAATGATGATTTATTTATGAAAATATACCCTTTATAAGTGCTAGTAAAAATGCTCTAATAAAGGGGGGTATTTATCTGCGCTTCTAGAAAAACATTGATAATGACCCACTTATTGGCATTTTTTTACATGTACAAATAAAGGTGTTATTTATCATCGCTTTATTGAATGTGATGATAAAGAGATGGTCTTTATCAGTAGTTTTTTAAACTCATTGATAATGGGGGGGCCTTAAAAGTGTGTTTAAAGTAGTATTGCTGGAAAAAAAATGGTTTTTTAGTACTATCAAATGCCTAAAACTCAAGCATTCCAACAGTGAAAGTATGCCATGAAAAAAAATAGCTCCCAAAACTACCCATAGATTCTTTGTGTGTCCCTCCTCTGATGATAAAAACATAATTATAAAATCGATTAACACCACGGAAAATCAATCTAGAGACTCACAAAACACATCATTCATCATTCATAGGATCATGATTGTGGAATTTCTAACATCAAATGACATCATAAAAAATAATAAATCCCATAATGAAAACAAAAATTAGCCTTAAGGATATCATAATCATTGTCTATAATTTAATGATATTAGAACTAGATGCCATTTTTCAACAATCAGTTAGATCACTTAAATTAATCGAAAAAATCATCATTCAATGGGAGTGCTTTTTGGTTCTTTTTTTTAACAGATGTCATTGGTGATAATCAACACACAACCGTAGAATTTCATATTACTTCTTCCAAAATATGGGTTTATACCCTTAACAATTCACACTAGGATGATTGAATCCTTCATACATGATATCATATATACGTATCCAAATATCCAACATTTAGAAGGAAAAATGTGATATAAATTAATTGTGGTTGAAGAAAAAACTAGTTTAAGATCTCTCCCCAACTCAATCACTCTTTTAGGGGGTTGCATCAAAACCTCTTTAAAAAAGAGATCAATGTATTCTTAAATGACCCTAAGAAACACTACCAGTTGATCTACCTTATAAATAAACATCTTACTATCCATCAATGTTTATAGAGACACAGCATGCATGTGACCCATATGATGGAATCTCTCTCCAAATAGGCACCATCCAGTCTTGATTGACATCATAGAATATGAAACTCATTCAAATTCTATCCATGGAAGCCGTTATTGAATATAAAATGTCCATGAAAAGGATGATGGTGTACATTATTATACATAAAAAATAATATTTATACTCAATATAGGTATTTACGCATCATGAACTTATAATCTGTACATAAATGATATAATCTTGATTAAACTCCAACTAGCCCCATCAATTCCACGGATTCCATAATCCTCTCTACCAAAAGTATCTATTTATGGACTTTAATTTGTGAATAAAGGATTTTATAGTACCTCAATAAATAAAGGTAAAAAACCATATATAAAATTTTCATATTCTACATTTTATAATATTGTGATATATAAGAACTAGAATCATTAAAGCATTAACCTAGCCATGTCTATCTCTATGGCCCTAAGGGAATGATGAATACCACCTCTTTGAATAATATATATAAATTATCCCAATGGATAAAGGGTATCATAGATGATATTTTTTCTAACATATAAACTCTCTCTCGATTACAATCCAAAATATTGTATTATTTATACTATGTTACATTACATACAATAAAGGTTGGGCATAAACTAGACCACCAAGAGCATGAAGACTGATAACTAAGATTAGAACTACCACAATTAATTTCCTTGAACACTTCATGAAAATAAAACAATGATAAACCCAATTTCATGGTTATGAGAACTAATTTCACTTTTTTAATGAGATAAAGAGAACAAAAACCATCTCCCTATCACTAAAAATTCTTCATTTTACTAGGAAACTATGAAAATGATACATCGCTACCGCTTAATAATTTTTTTACTCTCATCTCATGAAGTTAAATTCCTATAAAGTTTCACCTAAATATCTTCAATGTTCACAAGTACCTTGGGATATATCTTCAATATAAATATGATTTCCAACTACTGGATCTATGTTGGTGTATCTTCTAATAAATGACTCTCCCAATCCTAATCATCTAGAAGCTACTCCGAAGTATAATGTAGGTGGTTATTATATTAGATTTTGAACTCTCACATAATGGAACAATCATTTTGAAGGGTATGTATCTCTTATATACAATCCACCCTATCAAATGAAGATAGAAACATGACCTGAAATTATTTATTAAATATATCACATGAATCAAATGACTCTACATGTTCCCCAAGGAACAAAATCATCTATTGTCAATATAACCCCATAAATTTCATCATAATGAATGATACAAACTATTCCTTCTATGTATGAATCAAACAAAAAATTATCTACTACATTACTAGCCAATAATTTATCTCCCAATCTAATATTAATCCCTCATACATCAATAGAAAATGGAAACTAAACTCTTAGAGTGTCCTCTAATGAGTTATATAATTGCTAACAACCACATTAAAACAATCCTATAAAACATCATACCAATATTCTTCAATATCAACCAATTGGATGTGTCAACCTGATGAATATATGTTAAGGAGAAAACCATAGGGTCCTATAACATAGTACATAAAACATTTTAATTTTAATTTTCTATTTAATGATATATTCTTACACCATAGTCCATATAACTCTTACAAAGGCACAAAAAATAACGATTCATGATCCTTACACAGTTCTCTACCTGAAAAGTGACATCACATTTCATGTAATGTTCATTAAACATGTTGTTTTGTGATGATTCAGATTTTCCATGTTTTATTTTTTAAATATTATATGGTATTATTTCGAGACCGGACCATTAGACGGTGTAGGATTCCAAGGCCCAGAGTGCCCAGAATAATTTTTTGCAATAAATTAAAATGTAAAATAGTTCCATTGAGCGTTTTATCCTGTAAAAGTGGAATTTCATTTAACGGGTTCCCAAATAAGAAATCTGAGGGCACTGTTGCATTCACAGCAGCAACATTCCCTTGGGGAGGCCTAACATCGATTGACTCGGGTTAGCTGCGAGAGTTAGTTTTTGGATGTTTAATGGGAATAAAATAAAATATTAATTTTTATATTTAAAAGTTTCTTTTTTGCGCAGTGACCTAATTCCTCCCTTTTTAAATACCTGCATATAGAATGTTCATAGGGTTAGCCTCATAATCTTGTGAATTGAGAGGGTGGCTCTTTGATCGTAGGAGGAATACACTTTGGTGGACGACAACGACACATCTAGGATCCGACGAACCTCGCCAACGAACGTGACATGAAGAACGTTCATAAACTCGATCGTGGTAGGGGTTTTTCTTTCAGTTATTCTTCCCCTTTCATGGTTAAGACAATGAACGCGGGTCAACCCACAAATAGGTTGATCCTCAGATTCTTACATTTTTTGGGAGGGTTTTTATTGGGTTGATCTACGGGAAATAATACATGTTAGATTATTGTTTTGATTCTACTCACTTTTATCCTACTAACAAGAGTGGATCAATTTTTTGATGAATGATAGTGGAGATTCGTTCCTCATTTTTCATTTAGGTTTATTTGAAATTTTTTTCTCTAACGTTCTTCATGTTCTTAATGGTGAGATGAACAATGGATCATTGGGAATCCATTTTGTGACACAACGATCACAAATTGGAGAGATGAAATTAAGGTGACCTATAAGATGTGTGATGGGGATGGAAGCAGACAAATCAAAACAGTTTTGTAATAATCGTTCTTCGGTGGTTCTTTGCACTTATTATCAAAACACGTTTCTGGGGAAGATCTGAGGCCTTAGACTGACAAAATCAGCTTCATAAGGATCAAGTGACCCTAACCCTTCAGTTTCGTGATGATCAGACTGTTGGATCGAGGATAAAAAGAGCTAATAAGCATGGAAATGAAGAATATTGGTTATGGAAATTTCGGAAGAAAAAGGTGTGTATTCCCAAAGAACACATCGTGTAATACCGAATTAGTAGCAACTGGGGTTTCAAGAGCCATGAATCGATGAAATGACGTGTTCTCCGAAGAACACGGAATGCGAGTCCTTACGTGGGACATGGCGTGTATCTTAGGTGATACACAGATATGGGATGGAGTACACGACTGTGTACTCCACCACATCGCCAGAATAGGCTGGCTACACAGGTTATCCTGTCTACCTGATTTATTGGGAGACATACACGGGATAATGTTGTGTACATGCACACAACATCATACATGGAGACAACCCCAATTACTAGGACACGACATGTGATCTGTACTACATGTCGTGTACTGACTCTCCTACATGACCAGTCTTGCAACATGTGACATAGTATATAGGCAGCACCTAAGTTTAGATGACACGGCGTGTGACACGTATACATGTCTTGTACTTTTCACTACATGACTTGATCTTCATGTCCACCATATCGTGGAAATGTTTTGTTTGGGTTAGTGACTTCTTTTCTCATTCCCCTGAATTTTAGGTATCGTTTCCTACTACATTAGTATGATCCCTTCACTACTACATTCCATGATAGAGTTAGTTATCTCTCTGAGAGGCCTAGAGCAAGATCCTTTGTCCATTATTGACCATAGGCAGAGTCAGGTATCAATGTTACCACTTCCAAATAGTGCTGATCCTCTACCTTGTAGGTTAATTATGGATGATTCATGGTATTCTCCTAGGACCTGAAAGTGATCCACTTATGTGTATCCCAATCTTCCCCACTATGGAGTGTGTTCTCCTAGAATTAGTGTGTCTTTCTCTCATGATCTTTCCTGATTGTCAGCACTACTCGTACGGACGTCATCAGAGCTATCTAACTCATGGAGAGAGTTCTCTTGGACGAGTTCTTCATGGAATCTTGGAACTGAACCCCTTGAGGGTTTATGCTGTCATGTTATATGTCACTAGACTATGGGTTTGGTATTGGAGTATATCTTGATATTTCTCTATTAATCTAGCTATATGTTTAGTAAACATATTTTACCGAGCTGACTGTGATTTTCCATTGTCTATTGGTCTTTGGTTTTCGAGGTACTCTACTGAGTATTGTTATACTCACCCCTGCAGGGGTTTTCATGCATGTGTCGTGTCTTATGTAGATTAGTAGTCATTTGATAGAGTCCCGGGTGGACCAGGACAGGACTGAGCATTCTGAGTTCCCTATAGGCCTAGGTGTTCCAACAACTATGACTAGCTATCCTAGTACATCATTGGGTTTACATGATGGACTCTATAGTTTTCATAATCTTGTTTTTGGTGGGATTGTATTGTGGCCATGTTTACTTTCATTACGTTATGTTCCATTGTACTCTATTGGTGGGGTTTAGTTGTATGCATTCATTTTGTTCCCTAGTGGTTTTTACATTTCATCATTGTGGTCTTGGAGATGTGTGTGTGTGTACAGGTACATAGGAAATGGATCCCATGTTAGTAATATTCATACATAGTGGTAGTCACCATCCCCTGGCCTATTGGATGCGGGCTTGGGGAGTCACAGCGCAGGCCCCACTGGGACGGGTCGTGACATAATGGTTTCAGAGGTGGTTTGTTCTACCTTTGGACCACAAGTCCGTGATTTAGGATTAGGGAAACAGAGTTAATTGTTTCGATCGTAATTTCATGCCAAAGAAACTAGTGTTGTTAATGGCGGCTGGCGTATCTATACACTAGGACTCTGATAACCTTCCTTTTGACTCGGTACATTAAATAACTAGTTGCGGGGAAATAAAATAATGTATCGTGCATCATATAGTAATGGGCATTGTTTTTCATGTCTTTTGTGTCATCTATCCAGGTATAATCCATAACCAAGGTACATATTGTTTCCTTAAAGGATGCCTCCGCAATGCATACCCACTAGGATTCAGCAGAACGATCACGTGGATCACCCCCTCAGTGATGAGGCATCGATACTGGGACCAGTTACCCATGCGTTTCCACTCTATGGTGTACCTGCTATACCACCACCAGTGGAGCAGCCCGTGGTACCTTCAGTACTGATTGATGAAAAGCGCAGGATGAGCACACTCCATGAGTTCCAGAGAAAGAGACCCCTCAAGTTCTATGGTGAGCCTGACCGTTTGGAAGATGGAGACTGGCATGAGCCAGTGACCAGAGTCTATCATCATGTGAGGACACCAGCGAACCAGATGGTGATCGTAGGAGCGAGCCTTCTTCCGGGTTCGGTAAGACGATAGTGGGGTCATACCAAACAGACTCATGAAAAAGAGACTCATTCATGGATGGATTTTGAGAAACTCTTCAGGGAGGGGTTCTCTCCGGTTAAGATAAGATCAGTACGCATCCAGGAGATTCTTCAATACTAGTAGGGTAGTTTGATGGTATCTTACTATTCATATATGTTCACCAACCTCGCCAGGTACTCGATGGATATTGTCAGGGATTAGTACATCAGAGCTCGGTCCTTCGAGTGTGGACTAGGAAGGGACATCCAATCTAGTGTCATGCCTCTATTCATTTCACCTTATGATGGAGAGCTCGAGCATGTCTTGGTGATCAAGATCATATTAGTAGAGCAGAGACAACCGATGGTAATCAGCAGCAGGTAGATAGGCGTGGAGACCTCAGTAGTTGGGATCTAATGTCAGGACCAATGATCAGGACATGGTAGACATCATAGGGGGACTCAGGACCAGGGTTTGATTATCCAAGGCTCTCAGGGAGGATCCATTCATCCTAGGTAAAGGCAGTGATACTAGTGTGACGGTAGGGGACATCTCACTAGAGAATTTCCGACCCATCGAGCTGCTGATAGGGAGGCGGTTTACAGACCACCAAAACAGAGGTAGAGAGTGGAGCAGGAAGAATTTCTAGGTGTAGGATGTGGCAAAGGAGCAGGGAGAGTTGTATGTGGTGGAAGATCCTTCTATTTACCTCCACCACCACCCCTAGGAGGTCCACACCTGGCTCAGGGATGAGGGGTACAGGGGCATGGACATCTGCATGTGGTCAAGGCATATAACCCTTGGACTCCAGAGATGATATAAGGTACGATCTGTGTCTTCTCTACCTTATCAGTCATTCTTATAGGCATAGTTTCTAGTCATTCCTTCATCACCACATGTCATGTGCGAATCCTTGAGATTCTAGTTGAGTCGTTGACTCGATCCTTACACATAGAGATACCTAGGGGAGGGGGCTCAATGATCATGAACCTTTGAAGACAAGGTTATATTACCCTTTGATATGATATTTTCAGTTATAACCTCTTGGTGGTAGCATCGAGGCCTTCCAACATCATTATCGGTATGGATTGGTTATCTTCGGTCCATGTCCAGATTGACTCTTTTAGGCGAAGAGTGTAGTGTGTCTGTAGTGATGGGATGAGGTTTTGTTTGGTCAGAGAAAAGGAGACCCAAGCTGCACAAAATGGGATCATTAATAAGAGTGTGTAGCCGAACACACGGGAGTTGTCTTGCCTAGCCCTTTGAGAAGTTGATGTTATGAGCTCCTTATTCCGAGTTTTATTGGTGGACTATGAGGGCGTCTTTCTAGAAGATGTTCCATGACTACCACCCCACAGATAAATTGACTTCTATATCGATATACACCCTAGGATAACACTAATTTCCTCACCATCAAATCATTTGGATCCCACAGAGCTTTATGAACTGAGGGTGATAATGGACAATTTGCATAGCAAGGGTTTCGTGAGACCCAGTGGTTCACCCTGGGTGACCCCAGTCTTGTTTTCCATGAAGGAAGATGGGAGTTTGAGGTTATTAGTGGATTACCAGTGCTTGAATCAGGTTATGGTGAAGAACAAGTATCCACTATTGAGAATTTACGACCTCTTCGATCAGCTAAGAGGGGAACAATGGTTCTAGAAGGTTGAACATTGATCTGGTTATCACCAGTTAAGAGTACGGGATGAGTATTTACTGAAGACAACTTTAAGATGCTTCTATGGTCACTATGTGTACATGGTGAAGCCTTTCGGCATGACAAAATCCCTCGTATTATTCATGGGACAGATAAAATAGATTGTACAGTTGTACATATATTAGTTCATAGTAGTCTCCATTGACGGAATCCTTTTGCACTTAGCATTAGGGGAGGAACACACGAGAGACATTCGAACGGTTCTAGACATACTCTGAGAGCAATGGATTTATGATAATCTATTAATGTACCTATTCAAGATTTAGGAGGTCCAATTTTTGGGACATTTCATCTCACCTAATGGTGTATATGTGGACCAAGCCAAGGTGGAGGCAATGTTGGCATGGGAGTCACCTCAGAGCATGATGGAGGTGCATAGCTTCCTTGGGTATGGATGATATTACCGAATATTCATTCCTAATTTCTCTCGAATATCATCACCAATGATATCCTTCTCCATGAAGGGAAAACCCTTCATATGGACAGATAAGTGCCAGTAGTCTTTCAAGTAGTTGAGGTAGAGTTTGGTGAGTTCCCCGATCATGATATTACCAGATAAGGTTGTTTGATACATAGTTTTCTTTGACACAAAGGTGATTGGGCAAGGCAGTGTCCTCATGTAGAAACAGGCAGTGATTGCTAATGATTCACACCATTTTAGGCCACATGAGCTAAACTATGCAACCCATGATCTCTAGTTGGCATCAGTAGTCTTCGCATTGAAGATTATGCGACACTACCTTATGAGTGAATGGTTTATTTTCTACTCTAACCACATGAGCCTCAAGTAAATTCCTCAAAGAAGGATCTAAATTCTAGGAAGAGGAATTGGCTATAGTTCCTCTAGGATTGTGATTTCGAGGTCATCTATATGTCTAGGATGGGGAACTAGGTGGAAAATTCTCTTAGCAGAAGGTCGAGCTCGCATCTGTTAAGTGAGGCAACAGAGCAGTTAGTCATGTTATAACTATACATCATTGACAATAAGGATGCAGATTACCTTCAGTTGATGGATTTCTTCCATCCACTCTTATAACAAGTAAGAGAGGCGAAGCTTGGGGGTGTCTACTATGAGGATTTACATGCTTAGTTATCCACCGGGCATGCTCATGATGGATATTCGCAAGGTGGGGAGAACATACTTCTTTTCAGGGGATGCACAGTAGTACTCATGGTGTTGTGCACTGTGGTCCTGAGGTAGTTTCATATATCCCTATTATTGGTACAACCTGGAGTGATGATGATGCACCAGGATCTAAAATGACCATTATTGTGGTCAGGCATGATGAAGGCAGTAGCATAGATCATTTCTCAATGCCTTACATGCCAGCTAGTGAAGGCTGAGCACCTACATCCAGTGGTATTAGCTCACCCTTAGATGTTTCAGAGTGGAAGTGGGATGGAATATTGATGGAATTCATGATAGGATTTCCACAGACGTCCATGGGGAATGATTCCATCAGAGTGATCATCGAACGACTCACCAAGTAATCCCACATCCCAAATATCAGGGAGCAGAGTTTCATAGAGATATTGGGACACCTCAACGTGCATGATATAGTTCAGCTTCATGGAGTCCCTTGAAAAATGGACTCGGATCTAGACTCCTGATTCACATCCTAGTTGTGGAAGGGATTACAGGAGGCTTTTGGGAGTCATCTACTCTTGAGGATGGAGTTTCATCCCCAGACTGATGGTCAGATGGAGAGGACCATCTGGGTTCTAGAGGATATGTTGTAGGCCTGTATATTAAGCTTTGGTCAGATTTGGGATGACCAACTACCACTAGTAGAGTTTACATACAACAAAAGCTACTACTTCACTATTGGTATGGCTCCATTTGAAACCTTATATGGGAGACCCTGCCAGTCACTACTTTGCTGGACCACCCCTACAGAATCATCCCCCATGGGTCCAGAGTTGGTGTGAGCTACCACTGGGAGGGTGGAGATAATCCGAGAGCAGATAAAGACTACACAGAGCTGGAAGAAGTCTTATGCTGATAGATGATGGAGACCTCTGAAGTTTGAGGAGGGAGATGACGTCATTCTACGGGTCTCACCTCGACGAGGGTTGTAGAGATTTTTCCAGTGTGGCATGAAATATCCAAGGTTCATAGTATATTTAAAGATACTACGTAGAGTTAGTGAGGTGGCATACTGCCTAGATCTACCACTAGAGTTACATCAGGTACATGATGTCTCCCATGTGTCACAACAGAGTTGGTACATGCTTAACACATCACACGTCATTGACTGGGGCGATTAGGACATCGTGGATTGAGTGACCTTTGATGAGTTCCCAGTATAGATTGGGGATCTATAGGAGAGGATCCTACATGGGTGATCAATTCCCTTGGTGTGTGTTTGGTGGCAGCACGGGAATCTTCGGGAGAGCATGTGGGAGTGGGAGGCTCAGATACGTTCCCAGTACCCAAATCTTTTTGAGTATCCCTTTTTTTTGGTTTTTTGGGGACAGATATCCCCACAGTGGGTAGAATTTTATGTCTCTGATTTTCTATGAATTATTTTTAAATATTATATGGAATTATTTCGAGACCAGAACATTCGACAGTGTGCGATTATGAGGCCCTGAGTACCTTTAATAAATTTTTTAAATAATATAAAATTTCAAATAGTACCCATGAATAGTTATCATGTGAAAGTGGAATATATTTTAAACGGGTTCCTATATCAGAAATATGAGGGCACCGTTGTATTCAGAGTATCAACATTACCATAGGAGAGGCCTAATATCGATTGACGCGGGTCAACTGTGAGAGTTTCATTTTTGAAATTAAATGGAAATAAAAAATAATAATTTATTTTACTTTAATTCTTCCTTTTGGAGCAATGACCTAATTTTTCCCTTTTAAATTACCAACTTATGGAATGTTGGAAAGGATATTATTATAACTCTCTGAATTGGGAGAGAGGCTCTTGGAGATTTAGAGGAGAACCCATCGGCGGACTACGATGACGCATATCTGATCCAATGAACCTCACCAATGAACATGATGCAACGATCACTATTCAACCATATCGATGTAGGGGATGTTATTTCAATTATTCTTCCCCATTCCTGGATTAGACAAAAAACATGGGGCAATCCATGAAAAGGATGATCTATTAATTTTTACATTTTGCGGGAGGGTTTTTATTGGGCTGATCTTTATGAAATAATCCATGTTTGATTAATGAATTGATTATGCCCCATTTGATCTTACTAATGAGAGAAGATCAATGCCGTGTTGATTGACGACGTAGGTTCACTCCATGATTTTATTTTGGGATTCTTTCACATTTCTTTCTCTTTCATTTTCGCATTCTTCATTGGGCCATGAACAACAGATCGTTACACATCCACATTCTGACGCAATGATCCCAAATTGGATATCAGACATCGACGCGACCTAGTTGAGGTGAGATAGCGATGGAGATGGATGAATTGACACAGTTTCAGAATAATAATTCTTTGACTATTCTTTAGGCATATGATGAAAACAAATTTTTGGGGCCGATCGGAGGCCTGAGACCAATGGAATTGGCTTCATATGGATTGGGAAACCTCAACCATTCTTTATCGTGACGATCGAACGGTCGGATCGAAGATTGGAGGAGCTCCGAGTCACAAAAATAAAGAACGTCGGTTCTGGAAATTTCCTAAGAACACGACATGTATTCCCAAAGAACACGCTGTGTTATACGAGCTCATCAGTAGATACAATTTCTTGAGGCACAAAGTGATGATGTGGAATGTTCTCTGAAGAACATGGTGTGCAGGTCTTTACGTGGGACACAACATATATCTCCGACGATACACGGACACGGGATGGAGTACATGGCTATGAAATCTACCATATGGCCAGAATGGGATGGCTATAATGGTTATCAAGTGTACCAATTACATAGGCTGGCACACATGGGATAAAGCATTGTACTTTCACACAGCTGCATACAAGGAACTAACCATAGTAACTCGGACATGGCGTCTGATCTGTACTACACGCGGTGTACTAACATTCTAACACAACATCCTTGTGAAATGGGCCATAGTACTCAGGCAGCACCTGGGGTCATAAGACACAGCGTCTGACACTTCTATATGTCATGTAATTTTACATACAAGGCTTCATCTTCTTGTCCAACGTATCCTTGACATGTTTTGTTTGGTTTAGTTCCCATTTTTCTCATTCCCCTAATGTTCAGGTATCGTCTCCTACTATATGTGTATGATCCCTTCAGTAGGTATTTCTGAGATAGAGTAAGGTATCCCTCCGAGAGGCCAAAAGTGAGATCCTTTATCCATTCTTGATCCTAGGTGGAGTCAGGTATCGACGAGACCACTTCCACCAGGTGATGATCCTCTACCAAGAAGGTGAATTCCGGATGATTCATAGAATTATCCAAGGCCCTGATCGTGATCCCCATCCAGTTATCATGATCATTCCCACTCAGGAGTGTGTTCTCCCTAAATGAGTGTGTTTTTTTCTCATGACCTTTTTTGATGGACATTACTTCATGGATGGATGTCATTAGAGTTATCTAACTCGTGGAGTGAGTTCTCTCAGAAAATTGGTTTGTGGAATCTTTGAACTAAACCCATAGTTGGGGTATGTTGTTGTGTGACTTGTCTCTAGACAACGGGTTTTGTATTTGAGTATAACTCTATATTTCTCTGTTACTCTTGCTATATGTTTAGTAGACATATTTATTAGATATGACTATGGCTTTCCATTGTGTATTGCTTTTTGGTTTTCAGGGACCTCGACAAAGAATTGTTATACTCACCCCAACATGGGTTATGCCCACATGTGTCATGTTTTGTGCAGACAAGCAGCCTTTTGACAGTGTCCAGGCTGGACCAGGACAGGACCGAGATTTCTGAGTTCCCTCCTTGTTGAGGAATTCCTACAGCTACAAGCAACAGTCCCAATACCTCGTTGTGTTTACAGGTTGGACATTCTAGTTTTCAGAATATTATTTTTGGTGGGCATTTATTCTGGCCCAGTTTACATTCATTACATTACATTTTTTCATACTCTGTTGGTAGGGAATACTTGTATGCATGAACTTTGATCCCTAGTGGTATTTACATTTCAGTATTGTGCGCTTGGATATGTGTGCATGTGTACATGAACTTATGAAATTCTCTCCATGTTAGTAATATTCCTACTCGGTGCTAGTCACCAGCCTCAATACTATTGGAGACGGGTGTGGGGAGTCACGGTGCATGCCCCACTTGGATGGGTCGTCACAAGATACAAGTTCAGGATTCATGAAGAACAAAAAATACTATGTTCTCATTGTACATTGTTTTTTATATCACATATAATCTCAAAAAATACAATTTACCAACCAATACATGCATCTTCTCGAATGACTATACCACAACTCCATTCAATATCTTATCCATTATCATTTTACACCACTCGTTCATGAACACCTCCCACAAATGCTTCCTCTCTTGGCATAAAAATAATTATAGGGAGATTTATTCCCTTAAAATATTCCTCAAATATGCCATTGTTGAGAAACTATTCATGAAGGTATACAATTCACTCACATGGAAATAATTTCCCTCATATATACATTAAGGAGTAAGATATTATATGTGAAACGTCCATGCCACACCAAACAAAAATAAATAATAAATAATTTTAGGTATAATATGTGAGGACATGGATCTATGTAGATTGGACCTTTGTGGGTTATCAATGCATGAGGGTCTTGAAGAATGTCTGGAGATGTTCTGGTGATGAGAACTGGGACCAGGGAACATTCACGTCATGAATGTAGTATTACAGTCATATGAAATTTTGATGCTTCAAAAATAAATAAAATTTAGAGGAAGTAGTTTTTTGGTGGAAAATGACCTTTAGGAATTACCCAACATGAAAAGGGATTACACCTCATGTAATCCCCCACTATTATATGTTTTAAAACATTTTCAGTACATTTGGTTTGTCAAACCATATATCAATAGTAGATCATTCTTGACTTCAGAAAATCTTATGAACCCTCATTGACATTTGCTCTATTTCTTTATCATATATCAATTCTTATCTTGCCTCCTATTATCTGTAATTTTTCGACATTGGTCAAAGTTGTGTTTTTTCATTATTTTTTAGAATCATCTTATGGATTGATCTAATTTTCCTCCCATTATTCTCATCATGCATTGGTAGTCTATGATCCTTGTTTATAATGGGTTTTCTCTATGTTTTTTTGTGCGGTGGTGCCATATATTCCTTGTATGGGTGATGATATTCCAGGAGGGGTGGATGGAGATCTGCTATATGGTCTAATATCATGCAAAGAACATCGAAGACCATATGGTTCATGAGATTCATTGTATCTCAATTTCATTACATGCTATCATAGAGTTAGACTGATTTATCCCCTCATATAAGAATTTAGTAGACATAATTAAATAAGTGAACCAGATTAAATAAATGGTATCAATCACATAGTGTTGTTGTTTATTTGTATTGTGATAAAAAATTTCATCATGATTTGATTGATTTTATGATATATATTGCATACTGGGATTATAATTTTGTTCTTGATCTAAAATTTTAATGAAAATAAAGATGAAAATATTTGATAATTAATTGTAAAATTGAATTTAATGTGCATGATAATAAATATGGATTTTGTTGTTTTAATTTGATGATAATCCAATTGATGTGGATATGAATGATTTATTTAAATGGTTATAAATAATAAAGAATGAATATTATTGATGAAAATAAAATTATACGAATGTATAATTGATTTTTTAATTAATGTTTTTTATATTATGATTGTTTTCTGCTTTTTTCCCATAGTTTGAACCTATGAATAATTAATCGGTTAATTCATGATTGAATAAGAACTGGTTGTCTGATGAAAACTTAATGCATTTGTATAGAATGGGTTTCCCAAATTCTTTTAAATTAAAATTTCCTTTTAATTTGGATAAATGACATCTATAAATTTGTGAGGGTTTAATGTCATTCATATGACCATGATCCTGGTAGATTTTTGTTTTCATGCTACATGTGATTTGGCTGATCCTGGAGGGCTACTGTAGTTGTGGGGGAAGGGAGGTCGGGATGTGACATGAGCCTGGGATGACTATGATAAGATGGATTGTGTGTTTTCTGGGGTAGGGAATCCAATTTTTTGTGGTTTTAGTTGAAACCTGTGGTTGTGATATGAATTAGATTAATATTGTGGTGTCATGGAGGACACCAATGATGGGTAAATGGGTTGAAGGTGGGATTACTCATTGCAGTGAATTATAAATGCTTATTTGAACATATTTTTTGGCTGGTGTCAAGGATATTTATTATCTTATTTACTTTTCTATCTACCAGAGGTAGAAATATGTGTTTGGTTACACTTTTTGCATGGGAGTCAAATACACCTAGGTTATTCCTTCTGATTTATGGGTTTATCTTCTCAGGGTTAGATGATTTTACACACTAGTAATAAGTGGAAAACACTCAGTGGTTAGTTAATCTAATATTCTTATTGAGACCGTTATGGTTTTGTAGTTTAGAATATTTTCAAAAATACTTGGAAATATTTATATTGTCAATGTCATTAAGTAAATAAATAAAATTTTAACCCCTTGATATTGATCTTTCTTGGATACAATGATAAGGTTGTAACTATGAGAATTTGTTTGATCAGTATCATAATTCATAGAGGGTGTGGATCATTGATGAGATGCTAATGTAATGTATTAATGAAATGATCAGGGTTAATTAATGGTTATTCAACTAATTACAAGAGAGTGAAACTAATAAAAATGATAAATTATTATAATATATCTCCATACATTGTTGTGTGCTTATATAATATATAGTCTTTATAGGGGCAGCCCGAAGTCAGTGAGATATTAGTTGTACTTATTTATAAAACTATGTTATGGAAACAATGTAGGTTTGAGATATAATATATCATATAATTTTTTGTTTCTATATGCTACTCTGACCTATCAGTTTGGGAAACTGACAAACTAGGGATTCTAAGACTATGTGTGTTTCTCATCTACCCTAGTGAGAGAATGGATCACTAACCACCACGTTTGGGCCGAGTATCTTCTTAGGTTAGTTACATGTTCTTTTATACATGACAATTAGTTTTCCGTATATATGTTAGTATAAGGTTGTAATTTATTGTGGTTATTTCTCACACACATATTATTGATATAGTTTCTTAAGGACTACTATATGTATAACATGTATAAGATGTGATGGATTGAAGATTCTTACATGGTGTATGGGCTATGATTGCATGAGATATAATACCTAATTTATGATACATGTTATGTGAGTTGTGGTAGCTCTGAGAAACATTCTAGTTACTTTTTTATGTGGATATGGTGGTGTGATGCACAAAGTTCATGTTGTTGTGCATCACCCAGGTGTATGTAGTCTAGCCTCAATGAATTGATATTTTTAGTACGTGCAATGTTGGGGTAGAGAAGAAAACCATTGGACAATTAGTAGTGGGGTATCCTTGATATTTTTTATTATATAAGATTCAATTATATGTGACACTGGGTGAGAGTATCCATGGTGCGGTAGGATACATAATATACATTTTTGGGTGAAAAGTTAGTTTCACTAGTTGTTCAATTTTATATGGAATGATTTCTTTTCTTTTTCATGATAGGCACCATGTAGGACCTTTCTGAGTGTACTTTTATACTCATCCTATGTGTATAATACTATTTTTCAGGTTGGTCGGAGAAGGTTGGAGATCCAGTTGGTTACTACTATCTTGTGGGTTGTATAAGCTTCTTGAGAATCATGGTGGGAGTCATCTATACAATATATTTGTAGATTATGTTTTCCCATTCATTTGTAGTATTTCATTCTTGATATTACTTCTGTGTACATGGGTTTTCTTCTATATTGTTCCATGCATAGGAGTTGTCTTGTTTCTGTCAACTCTCTATCTTCTTCATGTGTTTCTCTTACATTATAATCCCTCTCATTTGTATTTTTATTAGACCCTTAGTGATAGTCTCCATCCCTTATCCTATGGGATGCGAGAATTGGGGGTCACTATCTCTACATTACCTTTCACGGCCCCGGATGTGTACACTATGGGGTAGGGGTTTGGGAAATAATGGAATAATGGGTTTATTTGAGTGATAAGATGGAGACTACAGTTAGGTATATGCTAGGTTGCATGGGTTTGTTGGGAAACAGTCTTAACTATGATTATAATGTTTTGAAAACACTAGATACTTGCTGAGACACATGTATTTAGGCCCCTTATAATCTTATGAAGATACCATTCATCTTATAGAGGATAAAAAATGAGGTGATATTGGTTGAAGGATATTGACCTAGTAAAGTAACATGAATCATTCTTCTTTTCACATGGGTTTGAATGGGTAGACCTTGGGATAGGTTTACATAAAATTAATAAAAAATTATTATTTAATTTTATGGTAATTTATATTATTGGTTTATGAAGTCTAACTATTTATTTTTTGTTATGTATAGCTCTGGGTCGACGTCCTTATAAGGTTATTATGGAATATTTTCTACAAAATGAACCAGTAGATCATCATAGAAAAGTGGGAGATTATAATGAATCATGGAGGAGGACACTCTAAGTGTTTTAATGCAAGAGTCTGTAGAGGTTTGAGTGCTCTGTTTCTGATGTTTTTATTATAGAATAGTTCGAGGATTTTGAGATATATTTCAGTTTGATCTGTGCTCTAAAAGGGTAACGGTTTTCATTAGCTCAGACGTTTCATTATGGGGTAGTGAGAAAGTGAAGATTTTTGTTCCTTGTGGATCGTGAGGAGTCATCTGTCTCATTGGAGGATTTAAAATAATAGTTCTGAGCAAAGATTCTTTCATTGACCATGAATGAAACATGTTTCATGTAGCAGATTACCCTTTGGTAGGGGAGATCCAGTTTGTGAGAGTTTGGAATCTATTTCATTAACGTTATGTGATATTGTTCAGACCTGTTTCTTGATGGGGAGGTTTGGGTGAGGTATTTTGAGGAGGCTTTGCATCCAAAGATTAAGCACCAGGTCACCCCGTTTATGTTGAGGACTTATCTCGAGTTGATGAGAATAACTATGGTTGTTGAGAGGACATTACACAAATCAATATCATCATGAGGGGGAGTAATAAGGATTACTCATGAATAATAACTGTTTTGGGGTTCCCAATTTCCCCTATATAAGTACATTAGATCAGTTGAGGGTATGTCCCTTCCCCAAATGTCTCATTTATTCTACTATGGTGACACTCAGACCTATGATGAGGGATCATATGCCTCTTTTTCTTATGAATAATGATTTCATAAAATGTGATAGTACTTGAATATTCTGCATAGTAAGCATAGCTTATTTGTTCTGCTACAGGTTCCTACGTTGAGGCAGTTTTATCCAAGACAGCAGTAATAGGTTACTCTAGTTTTGGATTTGTGGAGAGTAGATGGGGTAGGTAGAGGATATCCATAGGACACTACACTTATACCAAGAGTATATTGGAGCCATATAGGTGGTCTATATTGTGGATATAGAGGCCATAAAACTCATCGTGGTCAGCTTCATGCTTTTGCATTCCCACCTCCAAGAAAGCTAGACATTGTTCAAGGTACCCTTTACTCATTTCTGTCTGGGTGCATTAATTTTTGGATCCAAGAGAGACACACTCATTAATATCTATAGTCATTTCTATTTTTTAGGACACGAGGTTGGGAGGCTTCATGTTCCCTTAGAGTTGGCTACACTAGTTGGAGATCGAGATGCCTTTTTTGAATTATGTAGAAACAATGAGCTATAGTTGTGGTAGCACTGATCACTGGGAGATTTCCTATGATTATGGATACAACCATATTCTGTGAATCCTATCATGAATTTCATCAGGATGTATGATTGTTTCTTCAATATTTATAGAGTTCCAGTAGTGTTTTTTGGTGCGCGAGAATCTCGGATGGTTTTGAAAAACGTTTTGTCCATATAATCATTAATGGTTGAGCTGATGCGGTGTTCATAATAGGATGAGTAGTTTGTGTTTCATAGGTTCATAGATGTGTAGAAGGATAAACTTCTTGATGAGGTTTTAGTGTAACACCCACGAAGACAAATCATGTTTGGGATCGAACTATATCCTTGAATGTATCCTATATGTATTTCTCCATAAAAGATAGTTACTTATGAGTTTTGATAGATACATAAACATCTAGACCATCTTATTCATTGTGGTTTTGTTCAACCTAGTGTGTCATCTTTTGGTGTTCCATTTTATTTCATATATAACTATGATGAATGTTTACAGTTGAGTATTGATTATCATCACTAAATCCAAGTGATAGAGATGAACCACTATCCTCTTCCACAGATTCATTATTTATTCAATCAATTGAATGGTGCATGTTGGATCTGGATGATTGATATGTAGTCAAGATATCATCACATATCTGTAATAGAATTGTATATTAAGAAGATTACATTTAGTTGTCATTGTGTGAATTCTGAGTTCATTATGATTCCATTCTATGTGCCAAATTCTCCAACTGTGTTCATGGGTCTAATGAACATTATGTTCTTTAAGATCATGGATATGTTCATCGTGGGTTTCATTATTGATATCATTATGTACTTTGTAACTTATGAGAAGCATATGGATCATGTTCACGCCATTTTGGGAGACCATTGTCATCAGATGTTATTTGGGAATTTATAAAAGTTTGATTTTTGGGATCTAGATGTAGGTTTCGTTGGGTATGTTGTATCCTATAATAGAGTAGCTATGGATCTGTCGAAGATAGAATAAATTGTGTCTTTGGAACCACCCAAGATTGTGGTAGAGGTATGAAGTTACCAAGGTATTGTAGGATATTATGGTATGTTTTCATCTTATTTCTATTATGTTGTGACCCATACTACATTATTTACCAGAAAGGATCATGTGTTCTTATGGACTAATCAGTGTTAGGTATCCTTAGAGCATTTGAATGAAATGTTGGTCTATTGTCTAGATATTTTTCTCCCAACATAAGGTGTTAATTTTGAGGGTTTATATGAAAAAATTCATCTTATGTTTTTCTATGTTCTTATACATTAGATATCATCCATTTCATACTGCTCTAAATAGTTTCGTCACAATGAATGTAACTATTATACCCAGGATCTCGAGTTGGTGACAATGTTATTTTCCCTATAATTGTGGTGACATTACCTCATCAGTGAGAACATTTGTACTTCACTTATCATAAGAGACCGAGGAATTTTTTCTCATTGTGTGACATGAGGATTCACCAATAATTGATGGAGTTATTATAGGATTACATCTTTGAAATTTTTTATACCCATATATGTGTAATTTTGTGCCTGATGTATTGATTAGGAATCCATGAAGTGATGAAATATGGGAACCAAGAAATTATTGGATAGTGATTGAAGAATTTTTATATCTTAACCTATATATGGGAGATGTTGGTGGAAGAGTTTGTCTTTTAAAGATGAAAATTAATTTGTCTTTGGTGATATAGTTGGAGTAGAAAGAGTCAGTGGATCCTGAGGTGGAGTTCTGGAGAGACTGAGATATTTTTTGTGAGGCACAGATGGTTGGTATGAAGATGAACCACAATGAGTGTTATTTCAGAGAAGGGTTTTTTATATTTTCGATATACATGCGATAATTCTCAGAGAGTTCCATAGTTCACCTTTGGAAGTACATCCTTCCATGACAAACATGTACTGATCCTTGAGAGTTCTATTTTGGTGGCCAAGTTTAAAGCATGAAGATACAAAGTCTGTGTCTTGGGGTTTATTATTCAAGAAGGTGAAGGCCAAGAACCGTGTTCATGGTGTTTTACTCCATCTATCAGATGTTCATAATTGGAAGTGAGTGTCCATATTGATGGGCTTTGTTATTTGTTTACCTCGAGCTCATGGATCTTATGATGATATATGGATAGTATAGTATCATTTAGTGAAATCATCCCACTTTATAGTTATCCAGGATTCTAGATCAGGGGATGTTTTGTCATGGAAGTATCTGGGAGATGTGGTGCGACTCCATGGGGTCCTATGGAACATTATTTCCTATCAATATCCTCATTTTACATTTAGGTATTGGTGTGTTATCTAGCATACTTTCGGTTTTCATCTAATACTGGTTATATATTTCCATTTTTAGACAGGATTTCATATAGTTTGGACCATCAAGACTCTTGAATGATTGTTTCTCACTTATGTCATGTATTTTTTAGCTTCCTGGAGGAGGAAGATAAACTTCTCAGAGTTCGCATTCAATAATAGATTTGACTCCACCATCGATATGGAACTGCTTGACCAATTTTTTGGTTGACCTTATCATTATCCGTTGTAGTGGACTAGGTATTAAGAGTCATCAATTCGTAGACTAGAGCTGGTAAAAAATATGATAGATATAGTTTACGTGATTCGTGATAGGATAAAGGAATAATATGATCATCTGACTCCCAAGATGATCCGAGGAGGAGACTTATACAATTCGACGTTGGCTATATTGTGTTCCTAGAGGTGGTTCCACATTGTGGGAACAAAATCTTGGTAATGGGAGTAAGCATTATTCCTAGTTTTTAGGGTATTTTATGTTGTGGGCTAGTATTTGAGCTATGGATTATCAGATAGCACTTCCCCCATAGATGAGTGGGATAAATGATTTTTTTTCACATATCAAAGTTCCATCTTTATCTTCATTAGGATCCTCGAATCATCAATTTGGGTGAGATGGATATTGATGAGGATATAACCTTCCAGGAGTAGCCTATGGATTTCCATGACCAACAATAGAAGGTGTTACCGGGGTTTTCTATACCCTTCATGCATCTGTGGAGAAATAGTGGCATAGAGGATATTACCTAATAATGTGAATCACAGATACATTCATAGTACCCTAATATATTTTATAGTTTGAAAATCTGTTTAATCATTGTCTATTTTATGGTTAATGACCTTCCCTGGTTATGAGATGGATTTCTATTGTTTATTTTTGTAGATTTCTCTCTTTTGATAGGTATCTTCCATGAGAGACTATTTTTCAGATGGTTTTGGTTGATGTGTTGTTTCAAATAGTTCCTTTGATGAAATGATTGAGCTCATAAAGTCATGAGATCCTTGAGAGGTATCTCAGGTGGTGGTTTTTTGGATTACCACTTATCTATTTCTTCTCTATGTTGGTTTTCGATTCTCGATGATGATAATGTATTTTGGGGTATCTGATATGAGGGCCTGGACCTATATAGACCAACCCTCTAAATGTTACTGAGGCTTTCAGATCTTGAAGGAGGCTTGGAAGAAGTTTGGAGGAGTTTGGAAGATGAGAACTGGGAATAAGGAACATTCATTGCGTGGAAATAGGATTCACATAATCTAATATTTCATGGTTTGAAAAATAAATAAAATTTAGTGGAAATATTTTTTCAGTGCAATCCTTCCACAAAATTTACACTACTTAAATGGGGATTTAACATAATGTAATCCCCTGCAAGTGTATGTTTTAAAAAAAAATTCTAGCTATTATAGTTTTTAGACCCTATGGATTCAGTGGCTCTCTATCAACTTTCGTAGACTTGGTGTCACCTCATTGATGTTTTTGGGATTCCTTCATCAATTATCGATACTCAGCTTCCCTCCTTCAATCCAAAACGTTCCACTTTTTATCCAAGGTGTTTTTTCATTTGTTTTCTAGAAATATAAATTGAATTGTTCTTATTTTCTCTTATTAATCTCACCATGATTCTTTGGTTTTTTACCTCTGTTTTTAATGGGGTTTCTATCAGTTTATTTGGTGCGGTGGTGTCGTGGAATCACCAGATGGAAGTAGATCTTTTGTATGATGTGATAGGATATTAGTTGTGTGTTTTGTTCTTGTGCGATGAATATTATTGTCCTTTTGAGGTAAATGATTCATTTTTCTCTATTTGTTTACATGAAACCATATAGTTAGCTCGATTTATCCCATTGGATCACAATGAAATGGAATAATTAAATACCTAAACTGGATTAAATAATTGGTATCCTTTGAATAGTAACATGTTTCTTTGTATCATGATAATGGTTTGCCTCTTGATTTGATAGATAGTGTTATATCAATTCCATGTATGGATTTCTATGTTGTTCATGATGGAAATGGGTAATGAATTAAACAACCTAATTGATTGATAATTGTATTGTATTGTGGAAATTCAGAAGAATTTTAATAATTATGGTTATTTTTAATTCAATTTGATGATGATAAAATTGTTGATGATATACATGATTAATTGAATTTTATACTGAACCTGAAACATGATTATTATTATTTACAAAATATTTAAAGGCATACAAATTTAATTTTTTAATTATTTTTGGATATCTTTTTGTATATTTTTTCTTTAGTTACTCATAGTTGGAATTAATGAATACTGAATTAGATAATTCATAATGGAATAAGGATCGGTTTTGTGATAAAAATTTAATTCCATTGTAGGTCTTGGGTTTCCCTATCTCTGATGAAGGCCTTGAGACATATGCTTTACAGTGATGAGATATCAAATGTATGATGGATGAATTCATTATTTTTGTTCTAATAGACCATTTTCTCGTCTGTTCTATATTGAATGTGATATGTTTGATCCTGGAGAGATTTTGTGGTTATGGGGGTTGGGAGGCATGGATGTGACATGAGACTCGTATTGATAAGCCTAGAGGGTTTTTATTATATGTGCATTAGGGAGGCTAATTATTTTTGGTAGTAATTTATGTATGGGGTGGCGAGATGAATCATTTTATGTAGGTCGGGATGGGGAGGACAACTGTGATGGAAAATTTGGTTGAAGATTGGACTATCTATTATTATGAATGTTGTATGATTATTGGAATATGTTATTTGGTTGGAGGCCAGGTATTTTGGTATCTTTTTTCCATTAGCCATTTCATCAGGCACACATATGTGTTTGGTGACACTCATTCCATGGTATTTGAAGATTCACGGTGTATTCCACATGCTTTTAGTGATTATCTCATCTTGGTTGGATGATTTTAATATTATGCTATATGAGGAAAAAACTTGATAGGTAGTTCATCGACTCACCATATTGAGCACACTATGTTCAGGATTCTTAGAATTAAATATATAAGACCTCTAAATATGAAAAGTTGTATTATTTTTAAATATATGGAAAATGTATAACAATGTGGTTAGAGCTTGCTGGGATGAAATATTGAGGTTGTGATACTGAGAAGTCGTGGGATTGGTTGTCTTTTGCTCGAAGGGCATGGATCGTTGTTGAGATGATAATATAATGTAATATGGAAATGAAAATGGTTAATATATTAATTAAAATAGAGTTAAACTGATAAATATGGGTACAATAATTTAATGTAGCTATTAACATGGTTGTGTGATTATATGATATCTAGTCATAGCAGTGGAAGCTGTGTGTCTAAATGGTGTTAGCTGTATTGGGGTATGTGAAAATGTTATTCCCATAGTGTGGTTGTGAGATATAATAAATCTTATAATTTTTGGGTTTCAATATGCTACTCTACCCAATCGGTTGGAGAAACTCACACCCCAAGGATTCTAGGACCAAGGGTGTTTACCATAACATCGTCGTGGGAGGATGGAATGATGAATAACACCATTGACCCCACTAACTTCACTGGGTAGTTACTTGTGTTATTATGCATGATAGATAGTTTTTTCCCGTATATTTGTGTAGAGGGTTGAAATGTCTTATGGTTATTTTTCTTATACATATCCTATATATTGTTTCTTGGGGACTACTATAGTTATAACGTTTATTAGTTGTGATGGATTCAAGATCATTACTTATTGTATGGGGTCTGATGGCTACAGGTATAATAACTTATTTATAATACACATTATACAAGATGTGGTGGATCACAAAAACTAATTTTTTTTTTAATTTGTTTATATGGATGTGGTGGTGTGTTTCATGTGGTGCATGTTGTGGTGCTTTGTCTAACAGTCTAGGGGATATCTTATTTTGAGGGAGATGCTCAAGATGTAAGACATTAGGTGAGAGAGGAAAACCTGTGGGGAAGTTGTGGAAGGATACCCTTGATATTAATTATTATATAATATTCTCTAATATTAAATAATGGTTTAATGTAGCCACGGTGATTTTGGAAACATAGTATACCTATTTAGGTGATGGGTTTGTTTCAGCTGATGTTAATAGTGATTTAACATTATTTCTTTACATTTACAGGAGATGATTCAAGGGGGATCCTACTAAGTATACTTTTATACTCAACCTAAATATATATAAACTAATTATCAAGTAAGTTGGATCATGATGGAGATCTGGATAGCTGTTACTGACTTCTTGGATGCATCAATTGTTTGGGCTTCTTGGTCGATCTTGTATGTACTTTCATTTGTACTTGATGTTTTCTCATTCAGTTAGAGTATTCATTAATATCATTATATCTGTGTACGTGGGTTATATACTATATTTTATTCTGAGTTGTAGTTATTTTTTCTGTGTCTTATATCTCTCTTCCAAATGTGTTTCACATAGAGGGTAATTCCACCCATATGCATGTTTATTAATCCCTTCATGCTAGTCACTATCCTGGGGCCTACTAGAGGTGATACTTGTGGTCACTATGTATCTTCTCCCTTTGCTGACCCAGGATTGGTAAACATTTTTTTGATGGGGGTAATTGCATAATATCATACCTAAACTTATATAATATAAATAATTTTAATTATATGACAATAAAATCCCCATTATCAACCATAATGAAAAAGAAACTCCTGAATAACTCCTCAATCTTGTAACATCAAGATTAATCACTAACCATCATTCGAGGACTTGTAATATAGTTTTTTATATAGGTTGAACATAACATGTATAATCAGTAGTGCCATCCCTATAGTGACTCATGAGAATTAGGAAAGACACATTTAAATTCATGATGAATAATTAAATGAATCTTAATCATCAAATAAGTAGGTAAAACTATTATCCCATCCTGACCATGGCTAACTCACTATGTAATGAATAAAAGTAAACCATTCTATTTCAAAATTGTATATGTATTAATGAATGTACTCCACATCTTCTTCCCTATTGGGTTGTTACTCTAATTCCCTAAAGTGATATATCCTACGCTCATCCCTTAAAAAGTCTTATTTATCCCATGTAATCATAACATATCCATTTTTTAGTATTATTCATCATATTACGTCATGATCATAATATCCCAGTCATAACCATGTGTATGCCAAGAACAAACTATAACATTTGAAAATTCACTATACCTCAATCCATAATAAACCATGTATGTACAAAAATAGAAAATCATAGCTACCATGTTAGAATAAATGTATGTGTTAAACCTCATTCCATTATAATCCACACAAAAATATATATTTAAACCATGATCCATCATTTCCCATGTAGGAATTCACCTTATACAATAATCCATTATATAATAAGATATGTACACTCAAAAAAATATATTATGATGGTAAGGGAGAGAAAAATGTTGGGAATCCTTACTTCAATATCATAGATGTTGTAGAAGAAACCCCACCTAAATATGGCTGTCAGTTTCCATACATTTGTGTTTTGGGTTACATAGAAAACTAGAAAACATAAATATTATCAAACAAAACCAATAAAAGGGGAAATTTCTTCTATTGCAACCATTTTCCTTTACTATTTGACATGACTTTAAGATTGAATTTCAAAGGTATTGGTCAAATGAAGATATAAAAAATCATGGTTTCACATTATGTAGTTAATTATCCATTGATTAATATTATTACATTTTCATTTTTATAATTAATAATTAAATACACCACAGAAGTTCCTTTGAAAATATTTATATTCTACTTATATTATTAATTATTTTATATTTTATTAACAACAGATCCATCATCAATCATTAAATTAAATCCATTTACTACTTAGTAAATCGTCTAGGTAAAGTTTGACACTTCCTAAAATACCACAAAAATATTATTATTGTGAATATTATAGAAATACGCTAATAAATATGACAATAATCATTTTAATAACATATAACCAATTAACCATCAAGAATTAATCAGGAGAGTTTATGATTTATGGATCATCAATCCTATCTTAAAACTTATCCAAACCACATTGTGCAATTCCAAAACCCTTGAACATTTGATAACATACATTTCAATACCCAAAATAGTCCATCAATACAACACAAGACATTATCCAATTCTTTAGTATATATTATGAATTGTTCCAAATTCATATAAATAAAATAAATTCACAAAAAATATCTACATTTATAGATGGAATATAAATAATAAATTAATTATTTCACACACAGTTCAAAGAGAAATCATACCAAGGCAACAAGGCTTCTAAGACTCCCTAAAAGAAGATATAATCATTCATCACAAGTTATTTTTATTTTTAGAGACCCCATTTTAATTCCGATAAGAAAATAATGAGAAAGTTATGATTATGTTTTATGTATCAAGCATCCCATTAGTGACAAATAAAAATGATGTAAATCAAAATAAATTGGGTTTATGAATTATTTCCATGTTTCTTAGTTCAATATGGAACTGTAAAAAAATGTATCACACCTCTTCCAAAAAAAGTCAAACAATACTAGATTTTCATTGTTTATCATTTTTGTGAAATTATCCAAGAGAAATAATAGAAATTAGAAAACATTGTAACATATTGCACACTATCTAATAAAATGACATGTCATAGAGTCATGAAATAATATAACACAAGTGATCAAAAATACCGAACCATTTATCTAAACAACGTAACATGAAAAATAAAATATGTATAACATCCTATAATTACAATTTCTATTATTTGATATATCTATTTTTAAATAAATCCTTGTCATTAAACAAAGTAATAAATGATACCACAACATGTGATATTATCTTGTAGTAATTATTTTTTAGTCAGTTATCTATTTCACTTTCCTATATAAATTTTAAGAAAATAAAATCAAAAAAATTAAGATAAAATATGTGAAGTCATTCAAATCCATTTATGATCATTGTAACATTTATTCCTATGATATATTTTAAAAAATGATAGCTCAAAATTATACGATTAAAATGATCATATAAATTAAATAGTATCACACACTATTAACAATTAATCTTTTAAATTTGTATATTTCTAGATTATTCAATAATCATTCTTCATGTGATAATTTTATTGATTATTATTTTATTATGGTTAATCTGAGAATTTTATAAAGTGAATCTTAATAACGAAATACTAATATTTTATAGGAAAGAAATGGTAATAATTATATCCTCTATGATGTGGAATGATGATTCCGAATTTTACATGACCAAAATATGGGGTACCACGCGGTCTATAAACTCGCACGAAGAAACATTAAAAAATTTAAAACTCATAAATGACATCAAGATAGTATTTATGATCTCCCATACTCTGTGATTAAGAATGTAAAATGATCGAGGGGGAAGTTCTCTGGTTTTATGTAAAAATGTTGAGAACTATAAGGCTTCCAAAACATGGTTCAATATTCCATTTCATTTAACATTAATTGGTTTTCAATTAATTTCTTGTATAATTATATATTCATATTCCCCAATATTATATAATTTATGGATATTAATAATTATAATTTATTTTCAATTAAAAGTCCCTTTTTATAATTTCATTTATATATTATTTTTAAAAACACATTTTGACATAATTTTGGGAGAAAAAGGACTGCAATAAAAATCAAGAAAATTAAAATTTCATTAACCTACTGTGAGGACATCTCGTATGACTCAATTTACTAATCAGGAAAGAACAACTACACGATTTACATGAATATCAATGAAAGAATGAAGACATGACTAAAATGACCAAAATTAATGAAATTAATACCTGAAAAAAATGATCAACCATGAAAGGCTGAACACATTACCTAAATGTATTTCAATGAAGGACTGCCCACAAGACCAAGATGATTGTACAGGATGGTGTAACTATGTGGAAAATGTTTCTAATATTCATGGTATTAATGCATGACCAAAATTAATGACCCAGAAGGAAATACCATATGACCATAATGATTGACTGTGAGAATAAACCTATAACCATAGAAAGTTAAGGAATCAGAGTACCCTACGGTAATATCAATGTATTTGAAAAAACTGGAGGGTCATAGAAGTATGAGACTATAAAGATATATTAAAAATATATCTCAGGAAACAATGTAGTTATATATTTTTACATGATTGAGCGAGGACATAATTCGACTATACGTACTCACAAGAGTGATCTTGGTGACAATTTATATAGCATTGTACACAATATTGATCATCAAAATGATAAATATATCTATGTTAAAAATGTTTTTATTTATAATTCTAAATCCTACACCACATTTCATTTTTCTTTCCTATGTTATGTTCCATGAATCATTATTATTTTCTCATAAGTCCACACACTTATACAATATTATATTCCTGAACATTTGAGGTTACATGTCCTTATATTATAAGTTATACACAACTCTTTTTGTTTCATATTATTTTTAATAAGATAATTCTCTCTTTCTCATATTTTAACATTTTACTTTTATTGAAAAATTGATTTCATGAGGAATTATTTTAACATTATTGATAATTTTTACCCAGTCATCCTTATATTTTCCCATTCTAGACGAAATTAATATGAGTATAACATATAATATATATAAAATGACGTCTAGTATCATGATATTAAAGATAATTGTTCCCCAATATGTGAAATAAGTTTTTTTTGGAGCTAATATTTATAGACACAAATCCAATGGTTTATTGGATACTGTGAGATTTACTATTCAAAAAATGGGATTCGGGTGAAAAACTCTGAACGATTATATTACATCATCTCAAATGGTACCGATGATAGTACATAATGTATAGTCTTTTATCCCAAGATTTAGGAGTGCATGTATGGGTCATGTAAAACACTACTTTGTGGGAGTGGTTTTTGGAACCTCAATGGTTCCACAGCAAGATTATTTTGGAATGAGCTAGTATTTGGTTCATTGGTAAATATGGGATTTTAGTATGGTGCCAAATATGTTATAGTTAGAAATTATGGTGTTATCATTAGCACATAGTTTACTAGATGTTGTGTGTATCTCATCAAGCATTTTTGTGGCCTGATTATTACTTGATGACTCAATACGATTGTTTATTTATATTTTTAAATTCATCATTTATATTCATGAATATAAAGGAATCTATTATGGTTTCTTCATGTGACACTTTTGTGTAATATTATCCCACCTGAAATTGAATTTACGGCTTTTCCATAATTTATGATTATTTTTAAGTTAGATAATTAGTTGTGTTGTGAATTAATCTACGAAATAACTATTTGTTATTTATAGTAATATATATAGACTCCTGTTTATAGAAGTCAGGTTTATTTTATATTTTTATTTTTTCATTATTTCTATATGTTACCATCCTTGTTTACAATTTATTGATGTGTTCTTTTATAAAATCCACCTTGAACGTATTGTATCATTTTATCTATTGATTTATATTTACTCCAATTATGATCTCTAGATTTTCTAGTTAGTTATAACATGGTATGACATTTATTTATGGGAATTGTCTCCCAATTTGATGTATTATTCCATTAATACATATCAAAATAATTTAGGGTATGCGGACAAATGATTGAGGTCACATTTTATCCTTGGCTCGAGGAACTACTAAATAGCCTCTATACAGAACCATTGAATTCTATAATATGAGAAAATTATTCAATGGAATGAATGTTATTAAATCGAAAACTGATACTTAAAAAGTCAATAATATAAATCTTTCTCCCTAATGGTATCAATAGAAATATTTAAATGATTCAAATTCTATGAATTTTTCATTAATTACATCAATAAAAAATAATTAAATATATCAAAAATGTGTGAGGATATTCTCTAAATAGCCAATTTATATGATCCTTAAATACTAATGGTGGATTTTTTTATCAAAAATGAATTATATTAAAGTAAAAAATTATATAAAAATGGGGGAAAATATTTTTGGCTATATCATCAAACTTATCATTCAATCGATGATTAATATAATATGATCAACCATCGTAATTTATTTATATCATATAATATAATAAAATATTTCATTAAATCATCAAAAATGTTATTTTTATTAATTATATTGGGAATAATAAATCATTAATTTTATATAGATCCCATATATTTTCCTTTCTTCATTTAAATGGAATTTTATATTCCTGTGGTGCATCACTATGACATATTTATCTCTTATAAAACAAATAATGAAATTTTATCTATAATTTCAGCAATGAAACTTGATTTATTTTATATGTTAGATCATATACTGTTTTTGAATAAGGGATGGGGAAATACAAGAACTTCACCTTCTGATCTAGTGGATAACAAATTAATTCATGGAAAATACATCAATTTAATGTTACATAATTAATAAAAATTATATTCTTAGATTATCCTTCCCATTCACATATTTTATATTACTCTCATTTTTTGATAAATTTATTTATCATTATCCACTTATTTTCCTTCCATATAATATTTTGTAAATGATGATTCTCATCCAAATAAAAGTTATTTTATGATTTTCACATGGATTGTAATATCATTCTCATAGTAGTAAATTATTTAATTACACATTCATAGATAATAAATCCTCATAATTATATCTATATAAACGATCGGTGTAATAATATAGTTATAACCAATATAACATATATGAAGTAGAATTAATACAACTCTATTAGTTTTTTTCATTGTATGTGTAATGGAAGTTATTGAAAAAAACAAAGAGCAGAATGAGAATGAAGAAAATGATTTATATGGTTTGAATAGTTTTCCAATCACCATGTATAAAAATGGTTGAATATATGTGTTGGAAAATATTTTCAATAACCAAATAATCACACACTTTTTACACTAAACATGAAATAAAATTATGAAAAAATGAATTTATCATCATTCAGAATTCTCACCCATATGATATTTCTCCTGATAGTTTTTCTCTTAGAGGAAATTAAAATTTGATCCAACAAAAAAGCATTTGTATCTTGATAGAAGACACTATATAAGAAATAACCTCTATTAAAATTCTATCCTTTAAGTCTAGGTTGTTTTTACATCCATATTTAAATACAATAACCACATATATAGGAATCATTTCATCATTTTTTCAACAATAATGGTAAAAATAATTTATACTTTTTTTAATGTAGAAAATTATATTTAATTTTTCAGTTAATATTTAAATGAATTCTCTATTCCTAAAAAATTATCTTTAAAATAAATTATTATTGAATAAATACCATACTTATTTCTCTAGAAAATCATATTATATATCAAAAAACCAACAATATTGAACATGATATAAATTTAGAATTCATTAAAATTATTCCCCTCAACATAAATTCCTCGACCATAATTGATATATTGGTCATTGAATTTAAATAATATATACATCCAATGAAATAGAATTAATCACTTGAATAAACTAAATGATCATCATCGTATTAGGAAAACATTATATAAAAGGAATAATGTGTCTATATAAACTAACATAATCATTACATGGATAAATAGGGTGTATACCATCAAATGAATTATATCTGAGGTCTATAAATATTAACTTTTAAATAATTTTGAAATAAATATTCAGAAAAAAAACTACTTTTAAACCACAACAAGGAATTTATAACACATTCTCAAGAAATTTTGATATAAACATAGTGATAAAAAAGATATCAAAAAGTTTCATCTATATACATAATGAAATGTCTCTATGTACGATGTGAGAAACATGGTAATTTTTTCTAATTAGGTAGTTAGTTAACTATGGTGAAATTAAATATCTCTCTCCAGTAGACATAATAGATTTTTAATAAAAAGATTTTTTTTACTGAGAGGTATATTCACCCAAAAAATTTTTATCCAATATATTTTTTTCCAAAAATGATATTGATGAAAAATAACCAAAACTGATATCACTATAACATATAACTAGTTACTTCATAGGCATTAACCTCCGTCCAACGTCTCTCTTATAAGGACATATATTCACTTTTATATGTACTTGAGGAAATTCAAAAACCCAACATCTAATAACCATATATTCATCTTTCCAATAATGGTAAAAAATCATATCCACATTTCATTTAATAAGTAAAATTATATTTGAATTATCAATTAGTAATTAAAATATGTTTCTTATTTAGATATATCATGGATGAATTTTTTTTCACCATTATGTTCCATGACTATTTCTCGACAAAATATTTTTTTCTGGAAAATTCCATCAATTGTAATGATGTTTTCTTCAAAACTAACTACTATTTCCATGAAGTATCTATAAAAAAATTTAGGGTTCTACAAATACATGATATATATAAATATATATTTACAAAAGAAAATAATTATTTCATAGTTATCATTGAAGTTTTATAAAATTATATGAAAGAATATTATTTGAGCCTTTATGTTTTAAAATTTTATTAACTAATAGTTGCCCAGATATTGTGGGCTCATAAAATATATATTAACTTATCTCTAAAAGAATTTATTAGTATGGTGTCACATCACCTTGCATTTTAACCATTGGAAATTGGTGGATTTTATCCTAATTTGTTAATTCTGATAAAAATCACTATTAATTCTTAAATTAAAATAGCAATGTAAAATCTTCATGTAATCATCATGTATTTAACTCTAATGACTATTTATTATGGATATTAAACTATTTCATTCTTACCTTTTCTTATATTTATTCCTCTATGATAAATTTTTCCAATTTTTTCCTAGATTTCAATTTGATAATATAATATTTAGATAATACCTCAATGTTTAGATGTCATGTTTCAATATCCCATTATATGATGAAAATTCATAAGATAATACTTCCATTTAATGTCGACGATTCATTCTATCAAAGAATAGATAAAACTTACTTTCTTGATTTTGTGAAAATTTTAATAAAATTTTTTTTTCAAAATGTCATGTTATCCTCAAGAATATTAACATAATAGTCTACATTTTGTATTAGATTTAGATATTTACGTTATATAATAGTTATTTTCTCATGTGAAAATGTTTTTCATAGAATATCACCTTATAAAAATTACATTCCCTGATTTCTATCACGTTTTCCTTCTTAGCATAGTGACCCACCCATAGAAGGAATAGAACTAGTTTCTCCAATAAATCACATTGGCATGATTAAATGGAATCAAATAAAATGGACCATTATTTTAATAGTTTTGGTAGACCAGATACATACATTAGTATATTATTTAAAATTAATACACTATTTAAACATCACTTTTTTCTACATAACATTGATGATAACATTATTCCATTTATTATACCATTTTATAAAGATCATAGTATACTTATTAGATTTATGGGGAAAGTGAACACAATAAGTTTGAGCTCAAATTATCATTAGAGGTAAATAATATTATAATCAATAATTCAAAAATGAGAATAATAATCATGATATAGTAAATAACTATGCTCCATTCCATATAATTAATAAACATAGAAGGAAGTTCATAAAAAATACGTCATGGAAATAAATAAAAACACATTCTATATAAATAAATAGATAAAGAATAATAAATATCGAATGGATAGAAATTTATTCACATTTCATTTACTATATTATAAGAAAATGATATTTATCCACACTTTGGTCATTTAATAATCTCATTTATGAATAATAACTAAAAATTACTGAGGGAATTTTTTTGTTATTCAAAGCCATGTCTAAGGCACATGAAGACTTGTAATATTATGTCATTTTTATAGATTGTTTAAGAATATCAAAGTAAACTTGATTAATTTTAAGAACATATTAATCCCATTATAGTGTATCAATTATTTGAGGATAAATTCAATGTTTGGGATTCACCCATCATTTACACTCCAAATCATTCCTCGTATCTAATATTAATAATAAATAATATGCCTTAACAAAAATCCATATTGAAGAAAGAGTACTGAATAATCAAAATTTCACAAAAAATTAAAATGACTATCAAAGTAGACCCTGTATGAAAAATAAAATATAGTTTTGGAAATTCAAATATTTATGAAAATTGATATTTATAAATTTTGTGAAATTCAATATTCATGGATCATATGATATTGAATATTTAAAGGGGACTAAAAAATGAATAATTAAAGTAATTTTCAACACTATCTTTGTCCAAATAAATCATAAAACATCCAGAACAAGAATAAGTTCATTATAAAAAAATATATCTCACTTTGAGTAAGATAAAGGGATTTTTCCATTGATTAATATAAATAATATAAAAATACCATTTAAAACATTATTGAAGATAATATCCTTCTATTTTGGAAACATATTTCAATGAAAATAAATTTTGAAATTTTTTTAGAATAATTTTAAAAATGAAGTGAAATATTCAATGAAATGATTGTGGGAAGACTTTACATGTTTTTTGTGGTAAAAACAACATTTTTCATGGTAGAAGGATAGAAAAATAAATTCTTTATAATGAGATAAAAATCATCCATTGAAGACATGGGAAAAGGTAAAAAGTGTTCAAATTTATTTATTAAATAATGTTTAAATTATTAAAATCCTTTTGGATAACATTTTAATAAAATATTGTTAGAATAGTGATTACCTGGATAAAGGAAAAAAATGAACTCAATTTTTCTTAAACCATTTTATGTATCAACGTGTGTGAAAACGGTAATATTACATTGAAAATGTCATTAATAACCATGTAGGAATAAAATAAATACTTTTATTAGACAATAATTTCCTCTAATAGATATTCATTTTTAAAAAATTTTAAATAAAATGAGATTGTATTGTAAAACCATTGTGAACACAGCAACGTTTAAGTGAGAATCAATAAACAAATCAATTTTTTTATCAACCTAGAATATACCTAATAAACTGTAAATACATCAATGAATATTAAAATTAGTTATAATCATAATCACATAATATTAATGATAATAAAAACTTTTTATATCCCATGGAAAGGGGACTTGGGTTATGAATTCTCCCTTCCACTTGGTAACATATACATCAAATCCCCTTAGATGAAGTAATTCAAATTGAAACTCAAAATATAAGGAAAAATGAATGAATAATTATATTATATGAAAATAGGGTAGTGTGTACTCCAAATATAAGAAAGTATATTCCTAACTATATGTGATTATTTTAAGAGAAATTTAATAGTCACAAATGGAAGTGAAATTGCATAGATAATCATTAAAAATGTTCTTGAGGAGATTAATCAGTAAAACATACAATGTATCCTATACCATATTAAAATATTTGAATCATAATTTCCATGATATAATATCATTAAATAAATAATATAATTTCATTATTATAATGAGATTCAATATATAACATTTCAATTGGTAGTATATACATCATATAAAAGAAACTATGTGCATAACAACAAATAAGTCTCAATGAATGTAAGTTAAGAGGAACTACATTAACTTGTGTTTTAAATTTCTCATGTGTATTTATAATCATTAATAATAAACATATGAAAATTATTTACTAGATTGTGAAAATAATTCATGGTCATGATTACTTTTATTTCACATATTACAATGTTATATACAAAATATTATGCAATTATGTTTACATAGGTTGGTATGACCAAATTCCGTTTAAGTGTCCAAAATAATGCGGGTTGGCCTACTATGGTAAAAGGGGTCATTATATAATATATCTATCATAATAATTAGAAAATAATTATATTACATATAAACCAATAATACTTTTATTAAAAATCATAAAATATATTTTTTTAAAATGAATCAACGTTGCAATCATGGAGATGGTGTGTCATATGTATTCATGATTAACATTCCGATTTTTCAATTATAGTTATGGAATGGTATGTAGCACCATATATTTCTATAATTTTCCTTATATCCTTAATAACATGTTATTTAATTATATATACATATATATATAATTCGTTTGATGTAAATTGTATCACATCCTGTCATGGAGGTGGTCGTCCACACATCTATGACCGACACTATCACTTTTTTTGTGAAAGGGTTATAAAAAAATTATATATATATATATATGTATTATATTTTAAAAGGGGTAATTATTTAATGAATATAAAATATATTTTTTATGTCTCATATGTTTAATTATAATCAACTTCTATACATTCCTTGTGTCGTGTGAATGAATCACACGATTTTGTGGGTGCGGTTGTCCACACTCCCAAAAACGACGTTATCATTTTTAACCAAAACGGAAAGTATAAATATACATGTTGTATAAAATTTAACTAATCATAAATACATAATAATTAATATATATAACATATAATATTATTTTTTCCATTATAATTTCAACCATGAGATGTGGTAATGGAAAAATGAACAATCTTCATTTCATAATATGGTTGTTCGTGGTACACATAAATTGTATGTTTTTAACAATTATATAAATGTGTGTGTAATTTAGGGTTGAAAACAAATACAAAAAATACATTTATATTTAGGATACTATTTCCATATAATAAATTAATAATTAGATTTTATATAGTGGATAATTTAAATGAATGTAAAAATCTTTAGAAACGTTGTTATCCATAATCCGAAATCTTCTTTTGTTTGTACCAAAAGGCATCCTTAGAATGAATTCTACCTGGTGTGAGTCATATTGGTTGAGTGGTGTGATGTTTAAGACAAATTTGGAATATATTTTTAGAACCAAATTTTGTTACGATGGGTATTCAGGTTGGGGTATAGGAGGTCTTTTATAGAGGAAGAGGAAGGACACTCTTGTAATATTTGAATAAGGAATACCATACACATTTCATATATTTAATTTGGAACCCATAATTGTCTAATTTAGACCCAATATCAGATCCAGTTTAAATTAGTATATAAAATGGCTTTTTTAAAAACTATCATGGTCATTTGGGCCATTAATATTCAGGTTTAGTGTCTTATTAAGAAAAATGTCACCTTAATCATTGTAATTAATTTTAATTACATTTAGTAATATTTTTAGTAAAAAAACTAATTGAATCTTATTATACATTATAAAATTTTCATTTTCCATATCTTTTATCCATTTTTCGGATTTCTAATCACAGTAGTGGTAGAAACTAATTTAAATTTGTTCTTGTAGACGTGATAACTATGATGGTTTTTATAATAAAAACCTCTGAATGTTTACTATGTTTTTCGAATAAATTTATAATTGAAATTGATTATAATGTCAAATTGGATTTATTTATTAGAATTTTATCTATTTAATCTTTAAAATAATCTATATAATTTTTTATCCTTATTAATAAATTAAATGAAAAAATAGTTTTGACCAAAAATTCATTATTATTCATTATTCATTATAAATAAATCAAAAAAACTAAAATTTCACGAAAAGATAAATTTTAGGTTTCAATATGAATTTTTATGTATATGTTAGCATATAATATTTATTAGAGTTTCAAATATTGGCTTCAAAATATGTTCTCCACTAAAATGAGTTAAAAGTGACTTAATAAAAATTTATGATTTTATATGTAAAATTTTGTTTGTTCTTATCTAATACCCATTAAATATAATGGATGAATTTCCTAAATAATTCATGGAATATATAATATATATACTACATTATTACCACTCACAAATTGTTATTCACTAAACTTATTACCATAATACTACATTGTGAATGTAAAATTGTTTTCTATTGAAATATTTTTTTTCATTCAATTGATTCTTATATTCATTGATAATAAATTTTCATCTAATGGGTTATTTTTATATTTCTGTTAAACTTATACATTAATAATTTATTTAACATAATTCATATCATCAAGCTTATATAATTTAATAACAAATAATAATGTTTTTAAAATGTATTATTGTTTGGTAAAACTCAGTCTTGTGTTAAACACAAGAAATCGAAAAAAATAACTGTTACACAAGTGACATTCTAACTCATTATAAGAATAATTTCAAGCTATATAATATATTTTTTTTTATAAATAATTTTAAATATATTATAAGTTCTCAATAAATTATATTCCCTTATTTATGTGGTACAACGTGACTTACACACTAATGAATACAATGTTCCTGCTATAGATGTTTTGGACATTACATGCTCCTCACCTTAATTAAGTTTCACCCTCATAGATGAAACTAATCATTGATACTTTATTTATTGATATTCCATAATTTTAAATAAGCAACATCATCACAAGTTCCCATAAAACATCAACTATGAAAGAGAGAATGATAATTACAACGTTCATACAAACTAAGATGTATAGATGTCATTATGTATAGAAATATTTGTGGAAATATGAGATAACTACATATAGGAAAAGCATAAATATTTGTAGGGAGTGATAAGGTAATCAATCAAAACTATTTTACTATTATATTAAAGTTTTATTACATAAAATCTAGGAATTTTTTATGATTGAAAAGTCCATCAATTCATTAAAATCTATTGTTTTTGGACAAGATATTATTTCAGAGTCATTTTTCTAATGTTGGTAATTTTTTTTTACTGCCTAAGAATATTATTATATATACATACATGATACTTATTAATTTCATGGGAACAATTTATTATTTTGGTTATGTTTCGATCAATTTTCAAAATCATCAAAAAATAAATTTTGTTGTCTGAAGAAATAAAACAAAATTATATTGGATTTTAATGTCCCTAAAAGAGTGAATATTCTAACTATTTTTTTCAATGTATCCTCCAAAAAAATGGAAATAAAATTATTCACCACACCATAAATGTAACACTACTAGTATATTATTAGTATATACTCATTAAATTGTTCAAATAAATAATTACATATTAACTCAGGCTTTGTATTGGTTAGTGGTTGGAGTCAAACCCTTATTTACCTTAGGTTAGGGGTTAATTTCATTTAGCCATGCTAAATTCAATGGGTTTTCACCGAACATATTGGTTGTATTTTTCTAAAAAACATTGATAAATTAATTTCAGAAAATAAATATGATGGACATCATAAAACTACGGTTAATCACTAAAAAACATTTTATATTGGATTTCAATACAATTGTAATAAAGAAATACTTCATCCACTGATTTTCACATAGATATGAACAAAAGATATTGTTTATCCATAATATCATTTGTGGGATTTATAAATTATGTCACTTTATCATCAATGTAAAACAACTTTGGTTTATCCAAGGATATTCATTGTCAAGATACTTCATAATAGTTTGAAAATAAATATTGAATTATCCTGAGGATATCCCTCATGATTGTTAATGTTGGTGAATTGTGTGGCCCATTGTCATGTACCAGGTTATGCTGAGTGATGCCTAACACACCTTGTTAGGTTTTTTCTCCTAGGTACATATGTTCGAGAACCGTGTCCAATTTTAGTATCCACATAGTAATGTGCTACTATAAAACCCACATAATCAATTATTTACCAAAATTTAATAGTGTTCTACTACAAATATAATAAAATTATACATGAGGGATGTGTTACCTAAAAATAAGTTGGATAAATCTAGTTCAAAACATTTCTACTAAACTTCATTTTATACAAAATATAGTGACATGACCATAAAAGTCCAGGAGCTGGTGTCTGATATTAATTAAATTGGCATTAAAAAAAGTAATCAAATCCCAAAGGACCGAGAGTTTAATATTCTTGGTAAACTGTACACATACATGTGCCTTGTATTATAAATTAATATAAAAATATCAACCTAATAATTTTTTTAAAATAGAATTAATGATATCCTTATTTGATCTAGAATATACCTTCATATCGTTTATATTACGCTTCTTGGATTACATGTGAAAAAAAAACATAATATGTGTGAGATAAAATGATCAGTAAGGGTAATTTATAGATTAAAAATAATGATGTTTTGAGAATATAAATAATGACATGGTATGTTTTTTTTAAGTTAATGATTCGGTCAAAGACCAAAGCACAATTTATTTATTGAAAATAAAAATGGATAAAAAAGAGGAAAAGATGGGATTTTTTTACAATATCTATCCAAAAGATATAATAGGTCATATGGAAGAGTGTCAAGCCAAGTCATGCTCTTTTCAACTCCTTTGTTAGCGAGAGAATCATCAATAGTATTCACATCACGGTAATCATGAGTAGCTATGTATTCTAACCCATGAAGTGAGTTCAGACAATTTATCCAAAGAGTGATAAGCGTCCAGGCAAGATGAGTGATTCTATTCCATATGGAATGAATGATAGTGGTGGAATCACTTTAAATCCAAAGCTTTCTCCAACCTCTTTGAAGCGCAAAATCAACAGCAGGGATGACCCCCGGCATCTCAACCTCTTGCGAGGAATAATGACCACATCAAACATAAAAGCAGCCCTAACACTGGCCAGATGAGTCTCTGAAGATGGAACCACAACTTGCAGGGCCAGTATTGCCTTTGGAATCCCCATCCAAGTTCACTTTGATCCATCTCGGCATCGGTGATTTCCAGAAAACTTCAAAAAAACCTTTGGGATTTGGGTAAATACTAGGCACACAGAGATGACGAAGAATCTCAAAATCGCCAACCGAGTTGTTGCAAGAGTCTTTTTGAATTGAAGAGGCTTCATGAAATGTAATAAGAATCCAAGCTTTTCTTGCATTGAGACTAAATGAGTGATTGTTATGAATAAGATCATTACGAGCGTACCAGATCTCATGCAGGAGCTCCGCCACCGCCACAAGAAAAATATTTTTAACTTGTAGAGAGGCATCATATCTAACGCATTTTTTAGAAACAAACAAAGAGAGTCTGATAAGGGCCATCTGCAATTAAATAATTCAATAACATAATTACATTGAGTAGAGGCCGTCGAACAAGAAAAGAAAATATGATCAGCGTCTTCCCTGTGCTGGTTACAAAAGTGACATTTTGAGCAGAGATGAATGTTAAAAGCTTGCAGACAGGCTTCAGTAGGTAATCTATTGTGAGAAATGCTCCAAATAAGGGTGAGCCTGGAAGGTTTGATCCAAGTCTTGTTAAGTTGTCTCACCCATTGAAAATTATATTCCTCCCTAGAAAATCAATGCTTATAGAAGTATTTTGAGTCTAGGATTCCATTTGGTGCAGGTTCCCAAACAAGGAAGTCACCAATAGGAGAAAAATGATGATTATCAATGATCTGGGAAATATTGTCAGGGAGTTCATGTCTATAAAATAGAAGGACCTCTTTTATAGAATGAGTAGTATCATTAGGGATAATATTTGGATGTAACATCGAAATCAAGGGGTTATCACACCATTTTCCACACCAAAAAGTGATGGAAGAATCAGCACTAACCATCCATCATGAGTTTTCCATGATTTTGTGATACGAGTCCCTAATAGAGGGCCAGATCGAGGAGTTTATGTAATTAAATTTCCCATTCAATAGTTTAGAGATGAATCTATTATTCAAGAATTCAGAAGCTTTAGAGGTACAATTAATAATATTCCAAGTAAGACAGGCTTGAAGAGCATTATTAAAAAGAATTAAATTTTTTATACCAATTCTACCTTTATCAAGGGGTTTACAATAGGAATTCCAAGGGATAGTGACAAGTTTCCTTTCAAAAATATTTCCCGACCAAATGAAGTTTTTAATATAAGTATTAATTTTCTTGAAGATGCTAACATGACATTTGTAAATCATAAGAGAGTAAACCATTTTGGAGACAATGGTCGATTTGACCAAACATATTCTACCAGCCATGGAGAGGGATTTAACCTTCCAAGTAGAGAGTTGATTTATGATCTGATCTGTGATATTAGCAAAGTAGCTTGCCATAGGACGACCCGAAAAAAGTGGGACACCCAGATAAGTGAAAGGTAAGAGGCCTTCTTTAATTCCAACAGAAGTGGTAATGCTAGATTTCCTTATAACAGGGAAGCTCATTCCAAAAAAAATACGATTTATTCTAGTAAATAGCTTGTCTAGAGACCTTATCATAGTGATTAAAAGCTTTCATGAGGACATGTATATTTTTTTGATCACAGTTGAGAAACAGGATGATATCATCAGCATATAAAAGGTGGGTAGGGGTATTTAGATTTCTGGAAGCTTGTATAGGCTTGAGCTTACCTTGATCAACCAGATTATTGAGAAGTCTACTTAAGTAGTCCTCAACAATAAAAAAAAGGATGGAAGAGAGAGGTTCTCTCTACCTGAAACCATTAGAGAATTTGAAAAAACCCTTAGGGGTGCCATTAATTAGAACAGAAATAAAAGCTGAGCGAAATAAAGTTTTAATTTTTCCAATGAAAGAATTATGAAATCCAAAAAAATTTAAGACTTTGAAAATAATGTCCAATAAATTGTGTCAAAATCATTCCTAATATCAAGTTTGATGGCCATGCATCCTCCTCTAGTGTTTTTACTAAGACAGTTGGTGCATTCAGAGGAAAGACAAATACAGTCTTGGATGGAACTACCTTTAATAAAACCAAACTGATTCCATGAGACTATTTTATTGCAAATAAGCACATGTATGCTAGTAATAATTTTGGTGATTATTTTATAGAGACTATTAATCAGAGCAATTGGTCTGAATTTATGGATCTCTACAGCATTTTCAACCTTAGGAATTAATGTTAGAAATCGATCATTTATTCTGTGAGGGAGAGATCCATGAATGAAAAAGGTCTTAACCAGGTTACAAACATCATTGTGGATAATATCCCAATTATTTTGATAAAATCCCTTATTGAACCCATCCGAACCAGGCGTTATGTCTAAATTATGTCCAAAAATAGTATCTTTAATTTCCTGATCAAGTAGAGTGCTTAAAAAGGATTCATTGTATCTTTCATCCACCATTGAAGGAATAATGTCAGATCTGAGATCAATATTCATCTTTATACCATTAAAAATGATGTAAAAGTATGAGTTAACATGATCTATTATGGACTCTTCAGAGTCTATGATCAAATAATTATGAATAAGTTTAGAAAGAGGATGATTGGCCTTTCTGATTCTTTGAAGGGAATTATAAAATTTAGTATTATGATCACCATCAGTGAGCCATTTAGTATTAAACATTTTCTTACGAATATTATCCTTAAATGTGAGCAAATAATTAAGTTTAAGGGATATATTTACTTCTAATTGAGTGTCCATATTAAAGTCTGAATTAGTGTTTTGAGTTTGGACGAGGCTAACATCTGTTTCAAGAGAGTAAATATCTAGGTCTATTTGAGAAATTGCAGTTTTCCACCAACCCTTAAGGGCCTGTTTTATGATTTTCAATTTGTACATACAGGCAGAGGAATCCATATGGTGATTCATGGAGTTCCAAGTGTGATGTATAAAGGTGATGCAATCAGGATTCGAAGACGAAGCAATATTATATTTAAAAGGAAGAACAAGATTATGGTCATTCATAATGAAGCTAACTAGAATAGGATGATTGTCAGAGTTAAGCCTAGGAAGAGTAACACTGGATATACTATCCCAAATATCAAGAGCCTTCATGTTAAAAAAATCATTGACATTCTAACTAGAAACAGTTTTATTATAGTGTTTTATGTACCATGTATATTTGGCACTAGTGAGAATAACTTTGAAAAGGTTATAGTCTTCAATAGTAGATCTAGATTCCCTAAAGGATATAGAAACATGACATGGACCAATTTTTTCGCAAGAGTTTAGAATGGAATTGAAGTCCCCCATAACAAACCAGGGATCATGAATGGAGTTGGCCATATCAAGAAGTTCAAGCCATAAAAATCTTCTTTCCTGATATCTATTTTTGGCATAAACCATAGTGCAATAACTATGCCAACCATTCCACAAAAAATCTTCGGTGAGTTGATGCTTAGTATTTTTAAAAATTTTGATATTTTTAATAATCTTGTGATAAAAAATCAACATGGAGTCGGTTTGAGGACCATTTTCACAAGAGCTTAGAAAACTGTAATTAAGAGAACGAAATCTCATGAAGTTCATATTGATATTGAATTTAGGTTCTAAAATGGCAAAGAGGTGAGGATTATGAGTGATTAAGAACCTCCTAGGAGTTTTAGAGGTATCATTGTTGGCCATGCCTTGGCAGTTCCAATAGAGAAAATTCATGACTATTTGGGTTTTGGGTTAGAACCCTTTTTTTATTTTCCAGGTCCTTTCTTCCCTTGGGATCACGTGACCATATGGGAGGAAGGAGGTTTTTGTTTGCTCTAATATGTTTTAGAGCTAGGAGAGGAAATTATTTTCAAAGAAGATTTAGAATTAAATTCAGAACCTGGAGTATCTAAAGCAGAACTGTCCATTGAGTGGTCCTACACAACAAACAAGAACAGGAGGCTGTTCCAGAGGAGGAGGAGTCTCAATTCTGGCCAGCTCTATGGATTCTGTTGAGAACTCCACCAGACATAAGGAGGGGGAAGTAAGTGAGGCAGTTGTGGAGACATGCAGAAGGTCAGTGCAGTTCTATGGGGAGAGAGAATTGTTGTGTGCAATACGAGTGGTAGCAATGTTATTAGTAGCACCATGTGCAGCAATTTAAGTAGTAGAAGAATGAAATTTATCAGCAGTAGTGGGTGTAGAAATTGCAGAAATAGGCGTAACAAAACAGGATTATACATGTCAATAGCAGGGCTGGGCATCTCCCTATTAACAAGACAGCTAGAAGGAGAAAATGTAGACTCATCATGTGAGACAGGAATAGTGTGTGAAGTGCTGTGTGAGATAAGAGTCGCAGTATTGACAACATTAACATCCTGAGTAACCAGAAAAGGAAATCTAGGAGTAGGAGTAGTGATTTTAGAAATAGTTAAGGGTATCACAGAAGTACCTGGTTCTGATGTTTTAACAATAGAACCTTGTGGCATACTGGTTGCATCAGAGTCCCCATGAAGTTCTAAAGGATCCAAAATATGTCTCTCCAAATCCCTACAAACATGCTCCTTCGAAAGTTTTGTACCATAGGTAGGTGAAAAGGTATTAAAATTGGAAATAGTGGCAGGGGTGCTCCTATCCAAGTTAATTCCATTACCTCCAGCCACTATTTCCCCTATTCTAGTGACAATACTATCATTTTTTTAAAGAGCCTCTTCTTCCTCAACTATTTCCCCCCAAGAGTTACCCTCAAGGGATATAGAGACATAGGATTTTTTAACCCAGATGTCTTTTTTCTTTTTGGGGAGATCAAGATTGTCTAAAATTTTTAACCCCTCTTTACCATATTTTACTTCCTTCCAGTCATTAGTGATTGGGGGATCCATTTGTTTTCTAACCACCCTAAAATTGCAAAGGTTTTGTCCAACCAGTTTGCAAACCTCAAGAATGGGTGGTTTCTTTCCATACACAATTCATAGATCAGTTCTAAAATTAGGAGCATTGAAACCTATATTATATGGGATATCATTGGCCATATTAACTTCAACCATTATTATAGCATAAATCCCAATCTCTCCATTGAAAGTGATGTGATCAATTTTAATGGGGGACCCTATGAAGGAGGCTATATCATTAAGAATCTTTGGGTGCTAATAAAACCAATTGAGACCATGAATTCTAACCCAAACATGTTCCATATAATTTTTATGTGTGAACAGGTTAAAAGCAGCATCCCAATCCAAAATTCTATGAAATCCATGTTTAAGCTGAAGATTCCCAAGTTTCCAAACCTGATCAAGATCACCTTGCGAGTTGAAGAAGATATGATAGTAGCCTTTGCCTATGGGGACCATCCTCCATTTCAGTGAGCCCTAGAAGTGAGAAATCTGATTCTTTAATTCAAGTAAAGGCCAGGTCCGGTCACCTGTGTTGTATGAAACACGGCCAAGAACCATGTACTTGCACATCTGCTCTCTTTGCTTCAAGACATCTAGATCCGCATCAAGCATGAAACTCCCAATTTCATGCTTTTGTAGAGCAACTGTGTGCACTCCTTTACACTGCATAGATAGGATCCTTGCAGAGCGTCACGGAAGGAGATAGGTAAGGATCGAAGGGGGAATTTGAGATTTCCCACTCCAATTTTTGATGAACTAGGGACAAGAGGCACAGAAGCTGGAGGTATAAGCTCCCACGCTGGATCCAGGCTGGCCATCACTGAAAATCAGGGAGAATCAGTGAAGAAATTTAGGGTTTCCAGTCGCCTATTGGAGAGCAATTCAAGAGCTCCCATCATTCCCCCAATTATGACATGGTATGTAACCAATATCTTGTTCCATATAATTAATAAATTGGGAAGGAAGTTTATAAAAAATAAGGGACACTAATAAATGGAAACACAATCCATTCCAATAATATGAAAAGTAAAAATAATATATAAGGGTATGAAACTGAAACACATTCTATTTAATCAATGATATGAAAATGGAATGTGTCCAAATATATGATAATTCAAAATCTCATGGATGAAATATAACTAAAAAAATGTGGCAAATGATAAATTCTTGGATTTCATGTTTATGGGACTTGAAAACCAACAATATCATGACCTTATACAAGAATTTTTAAAACAAATGAATAGAATCATTTTTAATTACCTTAATATACTTGTCTCATGAAAACCTGTCGATGCATCACTGAGCTATATAATTTATATTCTCAATTTTTTATTACCTTTCTAAATCGTCCTTCATATCACATAACCATTATAAATAAAATTCATGTTCAAATATCTATATGATATAAATAATACAGAATTATCAATATTTCCCCAAATAATCAATTTACAACAAAATTATACTCCCTTTGTAAAATTTTATATGGTTTTGGAACTAATAATATCCATGGTAAATTTAATGAATAATTTAGGGGAAATTCAATGTTCAATTATTATATGAGATTGAATATTTCAAGGGGACTAATAATTCAATCTTGGAAGTGAATTTGAATACCATCATTGTCTATATCAATCATAAACCATCCAAAGGATGACTGAGGATTGTATCAACATAATATATACAATGTTGAGTTAAATAAAGGGGTTTTTTCATTAATGAATATAAATTATCTAAAAATTTCTCATAAAAATATTCATGAAGAAAATAACCTTTATTTTGAAAACCCTATCAAAAATATTTATTTTGAAAACACTTTTGAAATAATGTGTTTAAAAATAAACAGTTTAAACCTGAAAAATAAACCTCAATGATGTGAGGGAGGGTAAATATTTACATGTTATATATGGTAAAATTAACATTCATTTTTCATGGTTAATTGTTAAAAAATTCCTTTCTATGGAATACGACAAGAAGATTCCTTTGAAAACATGGGTAAAAGATGAAAATGGTCTAAAATTATTTAATAAATCATTTTGAAATCATCAAAAATAATTTGAAAAATATTTTAATGAAACTTTTTTTAGAATAAAATAGGATCTCTAAATAGAGTGAGAAAAGAAGGTGTGTTTTCTTAAAAATATATTCTAAAACGTTTGAAGTACCAGAGAGTGGTAAAATGGTACAATTAATTTCATAATTTCATGAATAACCATATGAGAGAAAAAATTAAAGATTTAATTAGAAAATAAATTCCACATATGTAAATTCATGAATATATTATCCTGAATAAAAAGAAATTTTGGACTAAAATCCATGAGAATACTATAAAATTTAAGAGAGAATAAATAAATGAATAAATTATGTGTATAATCATTTAATATACATAGGGAAGTGGAAATACATAAATGAGTATTAATATGAATAATACACATAATCACATAATATTAATGGCCTTGGAGAAGTAAAATAACCCAATAAAAATGGAATAGGATTATGAAATCTCTTTCCTACTCAGAAACATTTAACTCAAATCCCCTTAGATGAAATAATTCAAATTTAAACTATAATTATTATTAAAAATAAATTAATCATTATATTATATGAAAAATTGGTTTTATGTGCACCATATATATGAAATTAGGTGAAAAATAATAATTCATTATTTTATGATAATGTTGAATAACAAAAGATGAACTGGGATTTCAAAGATAATCATTAAAAATTTTCTATTAGATAATAATATTTAACCATTACAATGATTCCCATACAACTTTGAAACATTTGAATCATAATATATTGGAATTAATAACATTAAATGAAACATAGAATATCTTGTGAATAAGGATATTTGTGGTATAATATTTTAAATGGATTTATAAACACCAAATAATTTAATCTAGGTGAAAAAAAATAAGTCCTAATGAAATTTAAATTGATACGAAATCACTAATCGAGCATCAAACATGTCTTGTGTGACTTGATATTCCAGAAAAACAAATTTTTATTAATTATTTACTTTATTTTGAAACTTTTTCATGTTTATCATAAATTTTATTTCACCTATTATCATGTTTTATAGAACTAATTAAATAATTATATTTAAATCGTTTTTCTGGACAAATTTGTTTTATTTGTAAGAAAGACATGGGATGGTCAAATATTGTCGATGGGGTCATTGTATTAAAATAATAGAATAATAATCATGACATAGTTATAATATTTAAAATTAAATTATAATTTTAAAACTAATAATTAAATATAGTTATTAAAAGTGAACTAATATTACCATCATGGAGATGGTAGGTTGTACATACACATGAGTAACCTTCTCATTTTCAACGATCATTATTGAAAAAATGTAAGTTAAAACATATCATTCAATAATGATAATTAAATCATAAATAAAATTTCATTTAATCATATATACTTATTTATACAATTCTTATGATGTAAAAGGAATCAGATATTTTCCAGGAGATGATATTTCAAACGTCCATGATCGACATTATTTATTTTACTATGTGTAAGGGAAATAATAAAAATGATATAATTTTATCTATATTATATTTTATGAAAGGTAATTATGTGATGAATATAATATCTTTGTTTTTTATATCCCATGTTTTCAATTATAATCATCCTTTAAACATTCCATTAATTGGGTGAGTGAATCACTTCACTTTTAGTGTGTATTCTTCCACAGTTTGAAAAATAATGTTATAATTTTACAAAAAATAGAATGTACAATGATATGTGTTTTAAAATAATTTATTCATTTTAATGAAATGATAAATAATATATATATATATATATAATATATTAATAGTGTTTCCAATACAATTTCCACAATTAGAGGTGGTAAAGTAAAAATTGAACAATAATTGTTTTCGGAGGTGGTAGTTCAACGTACCAATAAAAAGTAATTCAGTTACCCAATAGATTGAAGAGTGTGTTAGTTTGGGTCTAAAAATTTAAAGAAAAAAATTATAGTATATTTAGGATAATTTTTTTTTATATAATATTGGAATTAGGAGATTTTAGGGTGAGGAGAATAGAAATGAAACAGAACTTCTTGAGGAAAGACATTACTTATTTATCAATTAAATCTTTTCATATTGAAACAAAAGGATTCATTGGTTTTTGTTAGTGATAGAGTAATTATTCCAGAGTTGGGGAGGTGTTTTTTTATCTATTTGGAAAGAATATTTTCAATAAAATATGGACTGATAGGTCTGTGAAAGTCAAAGGCATTAGTACAAAAACCTTTTTTTACGTCACCATTTTTCACGTTGGTTTTTTAGAACCTGAGTGAAAATATCTAAAAATCAATTTATCACATCGGTTATTATATAACTGACGTAAGAATACATTTTCTCTGATTTTTTACGTCGGTAATATAATAACCGACGTTAAAAATCCATTTTATCTGATTTTTCACATCGGTTTTTATATAACCAATGTGAAAAATCAATGTACATCACCTTTCTACATCGGTTATTAAATAACCGATGAGAAAAATCCTTTTCCAGGAAAATATATTAAAATTTTCACTTATTTTTTAGGTTGGTTATTAAATAACCGACGTGAAAAATATATTTTCATGACTTTTTCACGTCGGTAATTTAATAACCAATGTGAAAAATGTTTACAAAAATGTAGTTCATTTTTCAAGCTTTAATTTGACAGGACATGGAGCTCAAATTGAGTTACAGATTAAATGTTATGGCCTTTAGAAGTTGATAATCACTAAACGATGTCTTAAAAATGTCCAACTTTTAAAGGCCATAACTTTTAATCTGTAACTCTGTTTGCGGTCCCTGACTTGTAAAATTAATTCTTGGAAAATGAACTATATTTTTGTAAACTTTTTTCATGTTGGTTATTAAATAACTAATGTGAAAAGTACCATTTAACATCGGTTATTAAATAACCGAGGTGAAAAAGTCATGAAAATCGATTTTTCACATCGGTTATTTAATAACCAACATGAAAGAGAGACGGAGATTGATTTTTCACATCAGTTTTATCATAACCGACGTGAAAAATAAGTGAAAATTTTAATATCTTTTCGCGTTTATTATCATAAAACCGACGTGAATGAAAATTTTAATATCCCGCGAATGTGAAATTTCAATTTTTTTACATCGCGGTTTCGAAGTTTTGAATTGTCACCTCAAATTTTTAATATCTATTTTTCTTATAGAATCACAATTATATGTTTCCATTATACACCCATCCTAATTTTACGATCATTTATTTCAACCATTATCATTCCCCCAAATTGACTCTTTTTCTCTCGAACATGAATCAATTATTTCGTCTTTCCGCGATCTCGTCAAGGTATATTTAATCATACATCCATGGTTTATGGTTTTTATGATTTGATTTTTTAATTGATATACCATTTTATGATTATTTAATTTAACAATCATCGTTCCATAGAATCAACTTGTTTTCACTTCAACGTGAATCAACGATTTCTTATTTTCATGACCTCATCAATGTATTTGTAATTATTTTCCCATGATTTATATTTTCTGTGAGTAGTTTTCTTAATTTATATACCATTTAACGATTTTCAATTTATTATAATGATGTATTATTCTTTATATCATGATAAAACTACAAATCCCCCAACGGATTCAAAATTTCTTTCTAATATGAAGCTACGGTTGGTTCATTTAATCTTTCCTCGAAAAAAATATCAAACTTCTGGTGGTCATAACATTTGATCCGTAAATCTGTTTGAGCTCTATGAACTATCAAATGAAAGCATAGAAAATGTTCTACAAGATAGAAAACATTTTTTACATCGTTTATTTAATAACCGATTTTAAAAATATCATTTAACGTCATTTATTAAATAACCGATGTAAAAAATGACTTATAATGTCGGTTTTTTCAAAAACCGACGTAAAAAATTGCTTCTTATGGTCATTTACAGAATTTATTTCACGTCGATTATTTAAAAACTGACATTAGAAACTATATTAACCCATTTTTTTTTCGGTTATTAAATAACCGATGTAAAAAATAATATTTTTGACGTCGCTCATAATAACGTCGCTTAAAAACCGACGTAAAAAAAGGTTTTTGTACTAGTGAGGAGTGGAGGTCTCTTATAGTTTAGGAGGATTGACACTCTTTAATATTTTACAAAGGATTTACATACAGATTCTTTGACAATTAATTTAGCTACCAAAATGGTATAATTTAACTAAAAGTGGGGATATGGTCTATATATGATCATTCATTGTATTTTTGACAAATTTCAAGGTCATTTGGAACCGTTACATTTTTATTAAGTCCATTATTAATCTTAATTTCACCGTAATCATTGCCATTACTTATAATGACATTCACTAGTTTTATGGTAAGAAAGTATGTTTATATTATCATATCTATTGGATTAATATTAAAAATATTACATTTAATATAATATATTTATATATATAACATTAATATCACCAACAAATTTTAAATAATATTAATTATTGTGATAAAATATATTTATGAGCATTATAATAGTTTTCATTAAAAACAACCATTTTATATTAAATTTTTTATTATATTATTTCTTATATTATTTTTTACTAATTAATTACTCTAATAATTTTGTAAGAAATATACTTTCATAAGGTAGTGTAATATATTGAAATTGTATAGTTGATGTCTTATTATATCAAATAATAATATACTAATAATATATTATTGTTTGGAAAATCTCGACCATGTGTGCAATTTATGCCACTGAAGAAAATAATTGCTCTGTGTATTATAAGATAACACACTATCACATGTGTTGAATGATATAAAATATTTAAATTTATTTAAAATATTAAATATATAAAAAATTAGAGATTTTATTTTCCCTTATGCACTGGGTTTTTTGTGTCATAAACATTAAAGAATAAAATGTCCCAACATTCGATTTTTTCAGGCATTACACATAGTGTTTTTAGTCGATAAAAACATTTAATAATTTTATTCCATTTTGTAATATACATCAATTAAAACTTCCCCTTTATGTAAATCATAATGTGATGAATATATTTTGTTGTGACATTATCTATTTATCTTCAACTAATTTAGCGGTGTCTTCATTTCATATTTATGGTTATTTCATCATAAGTTTATCTAATGACGATATTACAAGATGAGGTGAAATAAATTGTTCCATGTTTTACATATAATTTTAATAGTAAGTGTTAGATTCCACAATATGATGATAATCTACCAAACTAGTATAATAGGTTCACTGTATTTCTCAATATGGAATTACATACATTTTTTAAGGTTGTTTGTATTATATTAATTCCATTAATTATACATTATTTCTAAAAAATATTTTAAAAAAATTATATCATTAATAAAACAATGATTTTTAAATTACAGAATATAATTATGATTCATTTTTCTAATATTGATAATAATTCATAAATTAGTTCATGAAAAAAATATCTTTAATTTCGTAAAATATAATTATAATGTATTATTTTCCAAATATGTTCATATGAATCATGTTCATAAGGTTTCAACTAAAATTTATCTATTATCAAATATAGATTCCTATACTTTAGTAACCCTATGCAGACAGTTATTTATCACAAAAAAATATATTTCATAAGATTACATTATATATGATTAAAAAATTATGGTATTAAGATAATATTTATATTAAAAAACATGTCATTATGTTTAAATATTATAATTTTTCTCAATATTAAATGTAAAATTATTATTCCACCATATATATATGTAGGATACACATAGTATTATTCCATTTTTCTATGGTAAATAGGGTACCAATGTATGGTGTTCACTCAAATGTTTATTAAGGTGTTTCATATATTAGATGATATCATTCAAAAAATAAAACATAAATAATATCATTGGAATAAATAGTCAAATAATGATATATAAATTATAATACTTGAAAAATAGAACCAATCACTTATATAAAAATGTAAATAATTGGCTAACTGTCAGAGGCGAGTATGTATTTTAATGATGGAATGTAAAAAATAATACACCAAAGTGATACCATTGAGGCCATGTACTATGCCATTATAAATAAAGGATAAGATAAATCCCAACATCCATTGATGGATTCCATAATGGGGCCTAATAATCCATTTAGGGGCTATATGATTCTTGGACCCTCTAATACCATAATATTTTCAATAAATTCATCATATGAAAAGAATGGTTTAATTCAACAATAAATGATGTTCACTAGGTAACCTCATACATAAACATGAAAAAATAATCATTAATAATGTTAAAATTATTATTTAATATATATAGTGTTTATTTCTCCTCAAATAACTGTAATAGTTACCTATCATGGTGAATACCCATCACTTAAATTATAAAGTATCAATATTTTTTAAATGGAAAGGAATACTACCTTATTTAAATTAATATATGTGACTAATTAGGTGGGATTATTTCAATGAGTTAAAATATTAACAATATTAGGTCATTGAATATAATTATTTTCAATGCTAGGTGACTAAATATATGATATATTTTACATTTAAAAAAATTGGTACTATGTGACAATCATATTTGATCTGTTTTATGAAAACTAAATTTTTAAAATGGGTACATTCTTGGTCAATATCCATTGATAATGAATATTCACTTTTGAAAAACAATTCACTAGGGACCTTGATGTTGATGATCCAAATATATATTTATCATATATCCATAGAAAAATTAACAATATTATAAATTGGACATCCAAAATACAAAAAATACATGGAAAACATATGGATTTAGATAATGTTGTTTTAGGTATATAAAAAATAAGAATTTATTTAGGATTATATTACTAAATGTAATGTTAAAATATCAATTATATAATAATAATGTAATAGCAATAAAAAATTATAATATTTTAAAAAAATTTTAAAATTAAATAAAAAATGAATACAATGTGAAATGATTAGAAGAGATTTAAAATTTTTACATTTCTAAATATATTCCCAATACTAAATAAAGAACAATTCGTAATATTAATATATTCTTAGATGGAATTTTATAAGAAACTTTTATTTGGGAAAATTTTTAATTAATTTGGATTGAAGTTCTATTGAAGGATGAGTGTTTATTTAGCAGAATAGAGGGAAACAATTTCATGAATTTTTAGCCTTATGTTTTGGAAAACTATGTTTTTGAAAACTGAATACCATTTGTACTCCTATGAGTTCATATCATAGTATTTAAACATTAAAACCTAAAATTTTTCATCAATTTATTATGTAAAAAATATAATTTATTAGTACAATTTTGGATATGAAAAATTCATTTGTTCAGAAATTATTTTTTTCAAAATATAAAATTAAATTTTAGTTTTTTGAAATTTAAGTTTTTTAAGTATAATTTCATATTTTAAAATAAATTTTATAATTATATTTTTATATTTTTATTGACACAATAATTTGAGTTATTTATTACATATTTTTATGTCAACATAAAATAATAATACATATCATATATTCATATCATATTTTAATGTTCAACTAAATATTAAACTACATATAAATGTTATCAAAAATTAATCAATAGCAAATATGGGAATCCTAAAACTATATTTTTATGATGTTTCATTAAAACAAGTCTGTATATAATAATATATTTAAATATTAAATTTAAATTAATACTTCACTTTAAAATCATATATTTCACAACATAAACTAATAAAATATCCATTAGTTTAAATATTTGTTATTTTATGATATTTATTTGTAATTATATTATCTTTTATTTATTAAAAAATAATATTTATATTTTTTGAATATACCATTACTACAGGATATTATAGTTTCTATAAGACCTTAGTATATATAATTTCAACATTATTGTTTATATAGATATACTAATATGCCACAATTCCAATGGTTACCATACCCCTGTAATGGTTTTATTACCTATTATAAATACAAATAAATCTATTGGATAAAATAATTTATATCATATTATAAGTTTCTTTACCATTACCATTATATGGAATGTACAATTCATCTAAATAGTAGTGTATCTTTGAGGGTTTCAATTAATTATCAAATATGATCCAATGATGTTTAGGATTATATTGTTCCTATAATTTTTTATGTTATTTTTTAGTTATTGTAATGAATGTTCCTATTCATTTTTAATTATACTAAAATTATAACATAAAATATATTTTTTATTATGATGACTTATATAACAAAATTATTAAATATATTAAAAAAATAATCTCTAAAAATTTAAAATAATAATAAAACCAATCATATAAGTTGGGTGACTATTCATCCATACATTAATCCTAAAATAAAATTTCATGTTAGAATTACATTCATATATCCATTATCATATCTCGTTCTATGTTTTGTTGGAATCATTATAAATATTATCATAATTTCAAATAAATTCATTTTTATTGTTCCTTATCCTACTCCCAGTATATAAGTATATGTTTCTATCTTTTTTAATCCCCCCACAAATTTCAAAATAATATTCCGGCATAGTACACAATTCCATTAAATAAAGTTATACCATTTTAACATTATACTAAATCCTATAAATTTTTCAATATAATAGAATGGAATAAATCAAATTCCCTCTCAACATAATAATTCATTGATGGTGTCATTTATAACATTTTACTAATTATTTTTTATCAATATAATCTGCTATAATATCACTAAACCCTTAAAAACTAATTTAATGTAGTTATCATATCACCAAAATGATATTCCATATTTCCATAATCTATGAAAAACTACTCAGAGTATTTCAATTAGAAATTTATTTCCTCCTCACCCGTATGATGTGGGAAATATACATTGTTGTCCACAAGCTATTACAAAACAAAAAAATCTAATGTACCACTATCCCAATACGTATACAATCATTTCATCAGTAATAAACCCTTAAATGTACCAAAAATGGTATTCTAATATATGTACTCTTGATACACACTCTTAATGGGTTTAGATTTCATATCTCTATAATATTTTCCATAATAAACATTGTCAGAGATGACAATGTAATCGAATCAAAATATCCATGAAAACTCATATAGACCTAATGATTCTCACATATCCCTCAACAAACAATGAGATATAAGATAGTCATATTCAGAAAAATATATACTCACCCTCTAAATCCAACATATCATATTGAGCTTGTAAAAAATATAAAATGACAAAAATATAGGGATCCCTTACTCACTGTAGTAGTTGATCTATTGTTTAATATCTTTGAGTTATTAAGCCCCAAAATGATAATCAAATATAATTTAAGAAACCCTCTATAATTTAGTCATTTGGAATAAAGAATAAAAAACTATCTATAATAATAATCAATATTGGGAAATAGAATATTATATATACTAATGGATAACTAAAAATAATAATTACACATTAATCAATGCTTTGACTATGATGAAATCCCCCATGGAAGAGACTAATGTAAGGATTAAGTGTTCCATGATCATGAGATTATCACAAATGTTTGGAATAAGGTAATAGTATGAATTGTAATCTTTAATTTAATGCAATTAATATTTTAATAACAAGTTTTTAAAGGCCCTTAGGCACTCAATTTTCCCCACTAGGAATATAGAGGCCACTAGAAACCTAGATAAAGCCCAAATCATTAATGTTTTACCACCTTTCCATTTACACACAAAATAGTTTTCCACCTTGTAGTTGATATGAAGATATGATCATGAATATCAGCCTACGACTCCTAATTATCCTCCAAGGTATGTGTGTTATTAAAATATATACTGAATAGGAAAATCTTATTCGAAATAAGGATCTTATAAATTGGTCTCACTTTATATATTTCAGATTCAAACAATAATAAATCATGCAATCATATAAGAATCATTGATGTGGATCACATTGGATTATTTTTTAGTATATCTATGAAACTAATGAAAATAAAGACCTCATACAAGGAATTTTATCATTAATGCTTCTATTATTGATATTTCATGTTAATGATCCTATCAAAACCCATAAAATGGGCCCCCATAATATTTTCTAATTTACCTTGTTTCCATAACCATTTGTGTCCCAACACAGATTATACTCTTAAGTGTACCATCTTTCCTTATTTAAAGTATATTGGTTTATTTCATTGGTCAATAAAACAATAAATTTTAATTCATTAATTTTCAAAAACTCTTGGAGTATCGTGTATAGACAATGAGGTCTCTAATAAAAAAATTACTCAAAAAATTGATTCTCCAACCACTAGAAATCATAGAGGATTACGACATGGAAATAAAAATAGTTATATGAAAGGATTCATCAGATATATCCTTGTTAAAAAACAGTCTAAATAAAATATTCTTCTTCAAAATAGTTTTTTAGTGATCTAATTTTTTTTCCAACAACCATTATTAATTTTTTATAACCTCATGATTATGCACTCAAACATCTCATCAATCTAAAGAACATATTTTATATTATATTTCAAAATTGTATTTTCACTAGTGTGTTCCCATTTTTAAAATAAGAAAATAATCCTTCATCCTATCTTGAAACATTATTCATTAGAACACCATGTTATGATTTAACCTATTGAATTTACAATATACACATCTCATAAACTCATTGGTTATCCAAAATCTATAGAGATAATATCACAGTGGTTGAAAAGTCTGTAATGATACATATTTTATCACATCCCTAGGTTAACCATTCACCTCAGATAAAAATTTCTATAGAGACCTTTTCCATAATATATATATATATATGAGAATATAATGAATGGGGGAAACCATTGAGTCTTTGGTGCAAATACATTTGCATAAAAAATTAGATTCGTCATGATAAATTTCTCCCTATATCATTATTTATTCCATGAAACAAACATTGCATATATATATCATGATATATAATAGTGATTCAAATATGTATTTAATATTTTGAAACTCTAGAAACCTATTTCATCACATAGTGAATTCTCATTGGTAACAACACTCTATCACATATACACTAAACGTCATCAATATCCTAGGACCAGTTTTGTGGTGTATCCTTTTAAATTATGTTCTATCACATCACCTAAATAACTAAATCCAAAAACATCTTTTACATAGTCCTACACATAATAAATATTAAAATTACAAAAATATATTAATATATATGTCCTATTTTACATCTAAATAGAAATATAAAAAAAATATCTTATACAAATCAAATCACTATATGCCTCATGCACAACATGTGCCTATATCATCTAACCAATATAATTTTCACTATGTTCCCATACTTAGGGCTTCATTTCATATCTGTTGTAAAGGATTAAAAGTTACCCATCTAACACCATAACTAGTTGATTAAGAAAAATTAATAGAATAAGTAATTTGTATTATTATTTTAAGAAAGAACCATGATACTCTATCATAAAAGATAATTGCACAAAATCATTAGTATATTAACATTCGACACCATATCTGATTAATGAATCTGATATTTTTACTCTTTCTACCACAACTACCTCAAACTATGACTACCCATTTTTAAATCTTACACCTTTTCTTCTAGTATCCTTATTATTGATACATCCTAATAAGGTATACATTTTTCACTTCTCCAGAAGGGTCAATAATTGGGAGGTCATTATTCTTCCCTTCAACCCTTTGAAGGCTCTCACATGTTGATCAGACTACTGAATCTTCAAACACTTCTATGTTTATTTTACAATATCAATGTCTAATCATGATTGGTCTCAACTGAGTCGTACGTGATAGGCCTCCAACCATGGAGATGTTATATATTATGAAATCATTCTAGATCTAATTCTTGAAAAATAAATCATTCAGCTTATCTTGGTCCTCTAATATTTCGATATTTGATATTTCATTCCCAATGAAGAACAATTATCTGTTTTAAAAAATAACAACTTTTAAGTTTCACATAAATCAAATACAATTTTTTTTTCTCTGTACATTATCATAATTTCATTCTAGGTCCTCCATTGTCTAAGAGGATAATTATTATCATTTAATAAGAAATACATTAATGAATTAAGATATATCTTGAATTTAATTTCCATTAGTGTTAAAAAATTGAGGTATGTTTACTAGATATGAGATCACTATAATGAAATTATTTTTTCCCATATCTCCACTAAAAGAAAATATATGGTATTTCATCTTCTCTCACATGTAACATTTGATATTTTGAACTTAAATTAATCATTATCACCAATTTTTATCCCCTAAATTCATTTAATATTTGAAAACTATATGTTCATGGAAAATAGTTATACATCTTTAGTTAATTTTACATTCCATAATATATTCACAAAAATTAACTAGCATATCCCTTCGTGGTGAATAAAAAATGAGATACCTAATGAGATACAACCTAATACCATTAAACCATTGATTCTTTTACTAGCTCAACTATATCAACTCTCAGAATTCTATACATTATGATATAATATAAATAATCACTATGTCTAAAAATAGGATAATAATAATCCTAAGACCACTTGAGAGGAAACCATAATAATACCTCAAAAAATGTGATATAATAAAAAAAATGTTCGAAGGAATATTAATTTCTTATACGTTAAATTTATAAAATAAATATATGTGAACTAGGCCAAAATAATGAAAAACACGAGATGATCTGGTCTTTCTAAATACTCCTCTAATTCCCACTACCTACCATAAATTATATATAACATACTATGGTAGTGGAAATTATTTTCCTATGATAGTAATAAATGTGTGATTGATAATGGGTCAAAAAATACATGGTATGGATCCTGAAAATAAATAAAAATCTCTATCACTAAAAATTACAAAACATTATAATATCGACATTGAATTAAATGAACATTAAAAAATATTCAAATACCTCGGGATCACATTCTCAATTGTGTGATTGGTGATCAATATTCTCATAGAACACCCTAATACTAATCTTATGCATTTAATGTACTCTATAGAATGAAATGAATGTATAATAATTCAATTGAATTTATTATAATTTTGAGTTATATCCAACTAGATCATACATCATACTATTAATTTTATTTCAATATTATCAAGTGGATTCATCTCTTCTAAGAATAAACTCCATGAACATAAAACCCAATAATATTACATATAAATCATTATCTCTTGTTTCATTAATCATTTATGATTTGGTATCCTTTTTCTCAACTAACCAAATCCACCATTACATATCGAAAAACATGAAGAAAACCAACAAATATACTTATATGGTGACCTTCTAAATTTATATATCCTATAAATGGCCAATTATATTATATAATATATGACTGTGTAGAACATATATAAATCCACTAAAATTTCCTATTATTTATTTATAAACAATACATTAATTGTGGTTGATGAAATAGTTGTGTGATATAGAAACCCAAAGCATGATGTTCATGTATATTACATTACTTTTTCAGAATACTTAATACATAACAAAAACCAACACACAAGGACAGTAATAGTTCAGTGTCTTTGGAAACTCAGAATATAATCTTCTAATCGTGGTGAAAGATCTTCAACATCTCCTATAATGATCTCCCCCTTTTTTCTTACCTAACAAATTTTGTTAAATCCTGGGGAAAAGAAAACATAAAAATGGTGAGCTCAAATGCTCAGTAAGGGTAATCATAGAGAACATAAAAAAATCCATAATAATTTGAATGAAAAATCTTGAACATAAAATCTAAACATCAAAATCTTGAGCAAAGACATAAATCATGGAAGTACATAAGGCATATTTCATAAAGAAACATAAATCATGATAAAATTGCATGGGAATAAAGCATTTAATTGTTTCAAACCATTAACCACATGATATGATTTCCTTATTAGCCAAGGCATTGCTTCCAAGACCATCTTAGTTGACAAAGTCCCTTTCTGAATCGAGTTCACTCCTCGTTCCAGTCCTGTATCACTGAACCGGATTAACATACCATTCCATCCATGTCTATCTCATGAGATATGAATCATTACCCAATGCATTGGAGGGATATATTGGTCACACCCATCCCATAATGAAATCATTTTTTTGGGTGCCACAAAATAGACATACATCATTCATAATAACCCGACGAGTAAAATAGGTTTCATAAACATCATCCCATAATAACATAATCCATATAAAAGAAATGGATATCATTTCATCATACGAAAAATCAAACCCTGTAAACAATAGATTCATTAAAATTGAAGAATATACATACTAAATAATTTCATCTTATATGGAAAATATTTTTGATAAAACACTTGAAATGAATTCATGTGGAAAATATCCTTTCTTCTTCAAAATAATTTTCTTTTCTCAAAATTCCATGAAATTTTAAAAGAAAAGAATTTTTTTGAAAATATTAATGAAATATTTTAGATTAAGCTTCATGAAAATAAGGTGTTATGAAACCTTAAAAATCTGATCATGCCATATAAGTTAAAAAAACATTCTCCTCGTACTTTTGTCAGAAAAGTCAAAAAGTTCCTAGTATGGTAAAAAAGATATATTCCTTTCATAACATGTGGTAAATTTCAAAAATGGTTAAAAGGAATTTAAAAATACATAAAAAAAATTTAGAAAACATTTACCAGGATGATAATAATAACCCCAGTAAATACTTATGAATAAACTATCTCGGATATGAATGAGATGGTAATAATTATCCCTTACCTTAGGTACGATATTCTTCTTACATATCCGAACATCCTATATAATGATTTAAATAATGTCATTGCCTTATAAAAGAATCATATTCATTGTTATGATACCATATATGGTTCAATTATGACTTTATATTACCCATTCTTTTGTAAATTCCATGTCAAAGCAGCGTTTTGGGTAAAACTTTTTATTTATCGTACATGTTTGGATTTGTTGTTCTTGATATTATTATTACTTATATCCTGATTTAATTACTTCCAGAATTTAATTCATTATTTATATATCATATATATTCATTATATATATATATAATGGATAGATAAATGAAATGAAATACACCGTTCATGGAGACGGTAGGCCGTACGTACGCATGAATGCTATTTTCATTTCCTTATTGACTTGAATGGATGTAAGTAGATGAAATATATAAATATATGTATACATACATACAGTAGATTAATTGTGTCATATATTTCATTATTATTAATTATATATACTTTATAATCATTCTTGAATTGTTAACAGTGGAAAATGAATCTCATCACGTTCATGGAGACGGTAGTCCGTACGTACGCACGAGCTATGATATCATTCCCATGATAGTGGAATTGTATATAACTATATATATAATATTTAAGAATCAGTATCACATTAAAATAATAATTTATAGTTATTTATTTACACCATTATACCCATCCAAGTATGGTGGGGGTTAAAAACATATTACACCACAGCGTGGAGACGGTATTTCGTACGTACACACGCGCGGTGATTTCATTTTCCGTAGGATGGTTAGAAGATGAAATAGTGTTTTTTCATATTTATAATAACATATAATTATATGAGTGATACTATTGTTATTAATTTATGATGTAACAATTAAAGAAGAAGATGTAGAAGAAGAAATAAATTGGAATGAATCGGTAAAGGATATTACCTCTTCTTTGACGTGCCTCTTCTTAACTTCCTCTTAAGGCACTAGAGTTGGTATTTTGAGGAGACCAGAACCTCTATAATGTTTATAGGGAAGTTGAGATGTGAAATGGGAAGGGTTTTTTCGAGCTTGAAGGCTCAAAATTGTGTAAAGAGAAGAGGGAGGAGGTGCCCTTTTATAAGGGAGTAGAGGGGCACCGTAGGAAAAACTTAAAATATTATTTTATAATAAAGTCTTATTCAGTTTATAATAGCTCCAAATTGATTTATTTTGAAGCTAAAATGGGTATGAGTATAAATACTATCAACCAATAGGTTTTATAAAAGTTTAGGTTACTATTTTAACCTTATCATTTAGATTTAACTCTAGGTTAAATAATTTAACTTTTACCGTGTCTTCTTTTTTATTACACTATATGGTTAATAAACATACTATAACTGCCAAAAGAACCCCCAGTGGTTCATAATTAATATATATAACCTTATCTATGTCATTTGGAAGAATCATAGATTTTCAGGAATATAATTACAATTAATAATATAATATTTGTTTTAAAAACTATTTTATGTCAATTTTGACACTATTTGGTAATTGATTTTTGTGAAAATCATAACAACATGATTAGTTAGAAAAAAGTTAATTTAATCACTAATAACATGTCATATTAACATATAAAATTAGTGGAATTAATAAAAAGTCTAAAATTACGTTTATTTGCGTATTTATAACATCAATTATGTTAATATTTTATTAATAAGGTAATTACTGCATCATCATTGTGTTATAAATAATTTAAATTATTTAATGTCTAAAAATTATAAATAAAATACCATTATTTAGGAAATATTTTTATATTTCTAATGAATATTTATAGTCGAATTTATATTTTTTATAACCACATATTAAAAATGATTTAGTTATTAAACATTGATTTTAAAAATTTTAACCCTTCTTTAAATAAATTAATAATAAATGTCCTAATCTAATCCAAGTGGACCTAAATGGTCATATTTTATTACTAAGGTTTATTTGGCCAAATTTAATTTATCTAATAGATTTAATACATTTGTTAGGGTAATAATAATATCATTTTTAACCATAATTACCCTATTTACTTTTAACCGTGGCAAATAAAAGTAAAAAGTTACTATTCACCAAAAATTATTTTTATCTTACTGAACCACATTTTACTCCTAGATTTTAACTGTGTCTCTCGTATTTTATAATTTCCACTCACATAAGCCGTAAAATTAAGTTTTATGTAAATTTTCAAATTCTCCTAAGATGTTGGTAAAAGACGGTGAAAAGTTCAATAAAATTTTTATATATGTAAAATGATTATAAAATGACTCCAATGAATTAAATTGAACATATATAGGTATTATATATCAATTTTTACCTAAAATTTATTTAAATAAAATAAATAATTATTTAAATAAAAAGTCGGTTTTTAAATAGTAACCTAGTGTTTAAACTATTCATCAGAAATTGAATGTTTTCATAAAAATACCAAAAATTCACCCTATGATAATTCAGATATTCCGAATCCAAAAATGAAGTCTTTTTTGAAATATAAAATTTATAAAATTTTAAAAAGTGGTTATTTCTATTCATAACGGCTTGTTCATAATAATATTATAATAATATCTCGTTTAGTGAAATTCGGTATTGCCTACAACACATTCTATCAAGGAAGGTCTTGATTGTGTGTAATGTAAGCCAATTCAGGTATTTGTGTTGTGAAAGCTTTGTATTTTGTTTTTTATAACATAATAAAAAATTATTTCATATATACATAAAAAAATATCTATAATTAATGTTTCGTAGAATAATTTCCCTAAAACGAACATGAAATTGTGTGTAACACGAGCCAAGAATAGTGTTGCGTATACTACAAGCTAATACGGTGTTGTGTATAGTACAAGCTAGACTCAGTGTAGTGTATAATAGAAGACATCAAAGAAATTAAAAATAATATATCTCATAAAATCTCGTGGTGTTACATTCTACCCCCATTAAAATGAATTTCGCCCTCGAAATTCATCGGGGTTCTAAATGGTTTACTACTTGAATGTTTCTTTCATAGAAACCCACATCATAAAAATGAGTACGAAAACATCATTTTAAAAAGTGAAGTATGAAACATATCGGTTACCCAAATTGACTCATCACTGGGTTTCCACATAGGAGAATATAGGTAAAAATAGGGATATCGAAGAGAAACCTAACCATCAAGTGCTGATGGAGAGTGGTAGAGAACATGGCTATGAAAAATACAATAATCACTATGCCATAAAATTATAATGATTTAAGGTACCATCTGATTCATCTAATATAAGGACACTAGGACAACATTTTTTGTTTTCAAGATCATTTCCCTAAATTTGAAGAATTATTGAATTAAAAGAAATACTTACTTGATTTTGGTACAATCTCAACGTTGTTCGTGCCTTGAGCAATTTCCACTTCATCTCTTAAAAAAATGAAGTTAAATTGGTCATTCGTGAAGCATTAGTAGATCATTTTATAGAATGGTGTGTCATTCTATCTATCTCAAATAAAATTTTAGAAAAAGTTATTAAATATACATAAGTCCATCTATGGTGAAATTAATCGTATATGGTTCCTAAAATGGACATATACTTCGTATATCATACCACATAATAAATTGAAACAAATTTATACTAACCAGGGACATCTTGTAGGATAGTGGTATGCGATAAAGGCTTGTCGCACTTCGGTTGTGGGTTTGATTTCGGCATCCTTGTACGACACGACGGGTTGTCGCCCATCCTGCAGGTTGACTTTTTTATAAAACTACCCAATTATAAAATTAATGAAATAATTTCGTATGAAAGAAAAAAATTATATTCTACCCTTAAAAAATACTATCTGATTTCCGGCATAATCCTTTCCAATCATTAGACTTATTAAAAATACATCTATCCCATCTCATAGTATGAATAAAATGATTACTGGAAAGGTCACATAACAAGAACTTGGATACCATCATTTATCCCAAATATATCTTAAGATATGTCTTATTGGTCCCATTCCAAACATTCGAATGACTTAATCATGTATTCTCTTGAAAAATGAATACCCATTGAACCTTAGTGAAAACATTAATGTTGTAAAAAGTTAACTCTTTCCACATACCAAAATGCCAAAATTTCTATATACTCAAACCATGAAATAAAATTGTCCTTATATCAGTCATGAGCTCATTAATACTATCAAACATCTCATTATCTCATTATCCCTTCATTATGCGCATATCATCTACTATCAAAAAATATCTGAATAACCTTTCATGGTTACCGGTACCATTCAACATATACATTCAAATACTTTACGAAAAATAATAGTGTAACAATCCTATGATGTGCCTTTATTCCATATTACCATTACCTATACAACATAACTCTTGATAAACAAAAATCATTCCACTGCCTTCTTAAACCATTGACCGATCTTGAAAAATTCTTTCATCTCACCTATCATTTGCAGTCTCTTCATCATCATCAACATAAATACTACCCATACGACCATGCTGATTCTCTTCATGAGACTTTCCCTTAGGGCATTGGTTTGCATAATGGATGTACATTCCACATTTAAAACATTTAATCATTGTTGATGTCATAGCAATACCATTATCCTTGTCCATGGTTTTAACCGAACCCTTTCCATTGCACTTAATAGATTTGTGTCCTTCCTTTCAACACCCAAATCATCTACCAGTTCCTTAGAAACATTCTCCTTGTGTCTTCTCCCACATGATTCACATGAGGAAAATTGAACTTTATTTCCTCTATGATCATCATGAAACTCCTTCTTTCTCTTATTAACTGAGTCAAGAATCAAACCAAAGTTGAGATTACTTATCATGTTATGAGATTTATGATTAGGAATAATAATAATGTTTCACCTTCCAAATCCTATTTCATTTTCTTGATCATGAATAATATCATTCCATTGTCCATCATATTCTCTATTAACATGAATCTTCCAGTTTCCAGCCATTTTATAAAACCCAAAAAGAATAGTTTGAGAGAAAATAATCATGCTAGGAAAACAACATAATCAAGGGGAGTACATTCAATCTATAAAATCATAGGTTTAATCCTAGGTTATTCATGATCGTTATCATAATTCTATGATTGTAACCTATACTTATACTTAACCTTAGATACATGCCTAGAAATACCTTAGAAATATTTCTAGGGATTTCACTAAAATTTTCGCATCCTAGTTTCCAAAGGTTTACTAAACATTTCCTCTAATACTAACTGTAGATACCCAAAGCTTGACGTACATGGACATTACATTACTTTTGCGGACTACTTAATACATAACAAAAACCAACACTCAAGGACCGTAATAGTTTAGTGTCTTTGGAAACTCTGAATATTATCTTCTAATCGTGGTGAAAGATCTTAAACATCTCCCATAAAGATCTTACCCTTTTATTTTCATACTTAAATCATTTTGTTAAATCCTGGTGAAAATAAAACATACAAAGGGTGAGCTCAAATTCTCATTAAGGGTAAACATAGTGAACATAAAACAATCAATAAACATTTGAATGCAGAAACATGAACATAAAATCTAAACATCAAAATCTTGAGAAAAGACATAAATCTTGAAAGTATGTAAGGAATATATCATAAAGGAACATCAATCAGGATAAAATTTCATGAGAATAAAACATTTAATTGTGTCAAATTGTTAATCACATGATATTATTTCCATAGTATCCAAGGCATTGCTGCCAAGACCATCATAGTGGACAAAGTCTCTTTCTGAATCGAGTTCACACCTCGTTCCAGTCCTGTATCGCTGAACTAGATTAACTTAACATTCCATCCATTCTATCTCATGAGATATAAATCATTACCCAATGAATTGGAGGGATATATTGGTCCCACCCATCTCATAATGAAATCCTTCTTTCATGTGACACAAAATAAACATACATCATTCATAATAACCCAACGAATACAATCGGTTGAATAAACATCATCGCATAATAACATAATCCATATAAAAGAAGTGGATATCATTTAGTCATACGAAAAATAAAACCATTTATACAGTAGGGAAATTATACTTGAAACATAAACATACTAAATAGTTTCATCTTATATGGAAAATATTTTTGATAAAACACTTGAAATGAATTCATGAGGAAAATATCCTTTCTACTTCAAAATCATTTTATTTTTTCAAAATTCCATGAAATTTTAAAAGAAAATGATTTTTTTGAAAATAGTCATGAAATATTTTAGATTAAGATTCATGAAAATAAGGTGTTATGAAACCTCAAAAATCTGTTAATGCCGTATAAGTTAAAAAAACATTATACTCATACTTTTGTCAGAAAAGTCAAAAAGATCCTTTTATGGTAAACAAAAGAAATATTCCTTTCATAACATGTGGTAAAATTCAAAATGGGTAAAAAGTACTTTAAAAATAAATAAAAACACTTTTTGAAAACATGTACATGGATGATAACAATAACCCCAGTAAATACTTACAAATAAACAATCTCGGATAAGAATGAGATTGGAATAATTATCCTTTACCTTAGGTCCGATATGCTTCGTACGTATATGAACCTCCTGTATAATGAATTAAATAATTTCATTGACTTATTACATAATCATATTCATTGTTATGATATAATATATGGTTCACTTATGACTTTATATTACCCGTTCTTTTGTAAATTCCATGTTAATGCAGCATTTTGGGTAAAACGTTTTATTTATCATACGTGTTTGGATTTGTGGTTCTTGATATTATTATTACATATATGATGATTTAATTACATTAAGAATGTAAATCATGATTTATATATCATATATATTCAGTATATATATATATATAATAGATAGATAAATGAAATGAAATACACCGTTTATGGAGACGGTAGGTCGTACGTACGCAAGAACGCTATTTTCTTTTCCTTATTGACCTGAATGGAAGTAAGTAGATGACATATATATATATATATGAATACATAAATAAAGTATCTTTATTATGTCATATATTTAATTATTATTCATTATATATATGTTATAATCATTTTTGAATGGTTAACGATGGAAAATGAATCTCATCGCGTTCGTGGAGACGGTAGTCCGTACGTACGCACGAGTGATGATATCATTACCATGATCGTGGAATTATATTGAAGTGTATGAATAATATTTAAGATTCAATATCACTTTAAAATAATAATATATAGGTATTTATTTACACCATTATACCCATCCAAGTAAGGTGGTGGTGAACAACAGATTACACCACGGCGTGGAGACGGTATTCCGTACGTAGGCACGCGCGGTGATTTCATTTTCCGTAGGATGGATTGAAGATGAAATAGGGTTGTTTCATATTTATAATAACATATCAGTATATTATTGATACATATGTCAATAATTTATGATGAAACAAATAAATAAGAAGAAGTAGCAGAAGAAATAAATTGGGAAGAATCGGTAAAAGATATTACCTCTTCTTTGACGCGCCTCTTCTTAACCTCCTCTTAAGGAACTAGAGTTGATATTTAGAGGAGACCAGAACCTCTATAATGTTTCTAGGGAAGTGTAGAATGGAAATGGTCAGGATTTGGACGAGCATGAAGCCTCAAAATTGTGTAAATAGAAGAGGGAGGAGGTGCACTTTTATAAGGGAGTAGAGGGGAACCTTAGGAAACAATTAAAAAAATATTTTATAATAAACCCATATTCGGTTTATAATAGCTTTAAATTGATTTATTTCTAATATAAAGTCGGTATGGGTAGAAATAGTATCAAAAAATAGGTTTTAGACAAGTTTAGGTTACTATTTTAACCTTATCATTTAGATTTAACTCTTGGTTAAATAATTTATCTTTTACCGTGTCTTCTTTTTTTCTTACACTATATGGTTAGTAAACTTACTATAACAAGCCAAATGAACCCCAAGTGGTTCATTATTAATATATATAACCTTATCTATGTCAGTTTTACAATCCTTAGAATTTTAGGGATATAATAACATTTCATAATATAAATTTGTTTTAAAAACTATTTTATGTCAATTTTTACACTATTTGGTAATTGATTTTTGTGAAAATCATTACAACATGATTAGTTCCAAATAAGTTAATTGAATCAATACTAACATGTCATATTAACCTAGAAAATTAGTGGAATTCATAAAAAGTCTAAAATTACATTTATTTGGTATTTATATCATTAATATTGTTAATATTTCATTAATCAGGTAATTAATGCATCATCATTGTGTCATAAATAAATTAAATTATTTAATTTCATAAAGAAAATACCATTATGTAAGAATAATTTATAGATTTATAATTAATATTGATAGTATAATTTCTCTTATGTATAAACCTATATTAAAAATGATTTATTTATTAAACTTTGATTTTAACTATTTAAACCCTTCTTTAAATAAATTAATAATAAATTTCATAATATAATCCAAGTGTACCTAAATGGTAATATTTTATTCCTAATGTTATTTTGATCAAAATACAATTATCCAATAGAATTAAGACATGTGTTAGGAAAATAATAATATCATTTTTACCCTTAATTGCCCTATTTAATTTTAATCGGGGTAAATAAAAGTAAATAGTTACTATTCACCAAAAATTATTTTTATCTTCTTGAACCACATTTTACACCTTGATATTAACCGTGTCTCTCAGAGTTTCAAAATTCCACTCACATAAGCGGTAAAATTATGTTTTATGTAAATTTTCAAATTCTCATAGGAGGTGGGTAAAAGACGGTGAAAAGTTCAATAAAATTTTTTTATATATAAAATTATTATAAAATGACTCCAATGAATTAAATTGAACTTATATAGGTATTATATATCAATTTTGACCTAAAATAAATTAAAATAAAATAAATAATTATTTAAATAAAAAGTCGGTTTTTAAATAGTAACCCAGTGTTTTCACTATTCATCAAAAATTGAATGTTTTCAGAAAAATACCAAAAATTCAACCTAGGATAATTTCGATATTCCGAATCCAAAAATGAAGTCCATTTTGAAAGATAAAATATATAATATATCAAAAACTGTGTATTACTATTCATAACTGCTAGTTCGTAATAAATTTATAATAATATCTAATTTATTGAAACATGGAATTGTGTACTACACACACTATATAGGAAGGTATTGATAGCGTGTAATGCAAGAAAATTCATGGAATTGTGTAGTCAAAGCTCAGTTTGGTGTGGCGTATAATATAATAAAAAATTATTTCATTTATACATTAAACAAAATCTATACTTAATGTTGCATAGAATAATTTCCACAAAACAAACATGAAATTATGTGTAACACGAGCGAAGAATAGTGTTGCGTATACTACAGGATAATGCGTTGTTGTGTATAGTACAAGATACTATTTGGGTAGTGTATAATAGAATACATCAAAGAAATTAAAAATAATATATCTCATAAAATCTCTGGATGTTACATGTGATGTGTCTCGTATGACTTCACTGATAACAATTCATACTTTTCCTCTCATAGGGGACATGAGATGAACAATGGCCCTAATTTCCTTTCCCATCATCTCAATTGTTTGAATTATAAAATCAACACATCATATTTTTGGAATGTTAGAGCCAGATCAATTTAATTATTTCATTCCATATTCTAATAAAATATACAATTAAATTTATTTCCACTATTAGATTTTAGTTTTTTAAATATGAACAACGATGCTAACAGTTGTTACTATAGAAATTTTTACGTCTATATGGAACTGAAGGGCTGAAACCATTAAAAAAATTTGTTCCCTATATACATGTACACTACATCTATAGTTTCAATATCATATTAGGAAAACTCTGTAGATTTGAAATTGTGTAAACGTAGGTAACTATGACACTATATTCCATTTTGAGCTTATTTTGAGCTATGGTTTCAATACTCTCTGAGTATGCTTTTTGGTTTAATCTCGTATATCATGATTTTTTTACATTATATGGATATTAAGATTATTCATGAATATCCTAAATATCAATATTCATATTCTTTTATTTTTCTCCCTTTTACACCATTATCAAAATCAAATTCATTTGGAATCCCAAAATTTTCCTATCAAATGATATCAATGATTTTGTTTGAAATATTAATCTATCATTTAATAAATTAAAAAAGATATAGAATAATTTATTTAAAATATTGATCATTTTGATATGTATAACATCATTTACAGGAGTATGAATTTGAGTATTATCTTCATTAGATAAAGAATAACTTTTTAATTCTGTGTGTAAAACCAATAGATATGAAGAAGGAAAGGTGTGAGTTAATGTATTGATATATTTCTAATGTTGTACACTATATGCTGAAAAAAACAAGGAGTTCAACATCAATAAGGAGATAATAATTTATTGGTGGATGAAATAAATCATTAATATGTATGATGATTCATTTGTATTAGAAAACATCCCATTTATGAGATGGTAATTAAATTTAAAGATAGATAAAGTCAACTTTATTACTCTTCACGTCAAACAATTCAATACCATAACAAGTTACATAACATCTATGAGAGTGACCCTAGTCAATGAGGTATATGAAATTAATTTATTGACATAATTTTTTAGATAATTGGTATGAAATATTAAGAAATATGTGTTTTCATCCATGTAATACATTATTTTATATGAATGATGTGAGATATTTTATACTAAATTAGGATATTTAATGTCAAGAATCAAGAATGTATTCTTATTTTGTGTGGTACATGGTATGAATATACAAATAAATGAACTAATATAATTATATATGATAAAAAAATTAATAGGAAATATAAGATAAAAATGAAAATCGGATTAGTCATTTCTAGTGGATGGGTTTAGCGTACATTTTATGAAAGAGTACACTAAAAATGGAAAGCACCTGAAATAAATTCTGAAAACACTGTCGTATAAGGACCTAAGATTTTTTTTCAATTATATATATCATTATAGATTTAATAATTATATATAAAGATTAATCCTTTCATCCAAAATCATAAGAGGAATTATGTGTAATATAATGTTGTATATTTTCATCATGTCGATTACGACACCTTAAAAACTTCAAAATTGGGTGATGTGATGTTAAAAACCAATAATGTGAGGTTTCCCTTTTTATAGAAGGGGTGAAACATTTTCATTATTGAGAACAAATATTATTTTCCAATATTATATTTGTTATGTAGGTTTTATCACAATATTATTGGTGCATCAAGGAATTTTAACATGGGATTTAGGGTCAAAGATTATAAAGAGGATAATATAGAACAATAAAATATGAAAGATAATTTCATGTACATGGTTGAAAAAAATTCAATCAAGGATTCAAAATAATTGAAGTACAGGATATGATACATGATTTTGAAGGGGATGATGTTTCCCATATAAATGGGATTATTTATATACTCTAGGGAATTGGATTTTAACAATGAAAATATTATATTTTTTTAATCAAAAGAATGTATATTTTATAATATGAGTCAAAATCCAAATATCAAGAAAGACTTACATAGTACAACTAATGTCAAGGGACAAACACAAGTATATTCCCTTATAAGGTCTCTATATTATGTAACATTATTCAATTAGTCATGGAGTAATATGATTGGATACATTATGAGAATAAAATCTTATTTATTTACCATTTAATACATTTGGGTAAATTTTTGAAGAATGAGTAAGGGTAAGATATTGAATGCCTGAGGGATTAAAATTTAAGAGAGAAAGAAAGTAATGAATTTAAAAAAAAATTTATAAAAGATTAATTTAGTAGGATAATAATATTCCACATAATACAATAAAAATGGTGTGTATAATAGAATTAATAATATATTTAGTGTATGTTATTAGATAATAAGTATTCACTTGGGGGAAACCAATAAATTTTGGGTAGTGATAATATATATAAGAATATATCCTCAAAATGAGTTTATAAATAAAAATGGGAGAATGTTAACATTAGATGATTTATTATAGAGAGGATGATATAATCTCTAATTTACAATGAATTTATTTCTTGGAATATGTATATATATATACTAATGTATGAGATAATCTTGATTCTATGTATAAATTATCAAATAGTATATGTTTTGGTTTTGAGGTGTTTTATTATTGCTTCTAGGAAGATGAGAACAAGAGTATCATTTTATTATAGTATGTGACAGCTAACAAAGGTGTAGTGCTCCATGACTATCATGATGATGAAACTGATAATGTGAATAAATAATCAAGGTTCTAGAAGCATATTGAGAACAAATAAGTAACTAACCATGGGAGAAAAAAACCTTCAGATCCAACTACCCATGTTAATTTGATGATATCAATATGACTGAGATGACCTGTGAAAAGGTATTCATGATCCCTATTTTCTATTGAAATAATTTATAAATCCAAAATTCATTGAATAGTATATGAAGATAATTGTTATGAAAACATGGGGTCCGACTATGAGGTGGAGATTAATTAACTAACTGAAAAGTACTTTTTAGATGACTAATTTTCAAGAAGTCAAAAAATAATTTTTGAATACATTTTCATATATATTCAATGATGAACATTATGGAAAGAGTATATAAAAATGATACTGGTAAAAAAATTTCAATATAAGAAAGGTGTTAATTTTATAAATCTCCTTCACCAAGAGTGATAATTGACACCATCTTTATGGTTTATTATATTGTTTCATATGAGGATTGAAATTATAATAATATTGATGTGGATTATAAATTAATTATTAGATATTGGTAGAAATAATTTTTTTTGGAGAAACTAGAATACTTTTTTGAGTTGGAAAGGATGATATTGTGTTCATTCTCTACAAAAGATTATATGGGTTAATTCGGGAACCCAAGTAGTTGAATAAGAAATTTGATTCATTCGGCATTAAAAATTTCTAAAAAATGTGTAATGTGAAAATTTGTGTTGCACTTGTAATTTGGTGGGTTCTATATAAATGGATTTATGGTTTTCACTATTACCCTCGTTGCTTCTTGATTAAAAATAAATAGTATTTTTATATTATCCCAAAAACTTTTAAGTAATAACTAACTCAAATAATAAAGAATAAACCTCATAAATATCTTCATGATGTTTTTTGATGGAATTATTCGTTATATATCATGAATTAATACAATTTGAGTTATCTGACAGTGATAAGAATTTAACCTAATATGGTAAGATGTAAAATGAAAATGGGTATAAATTGGTAAAAATAGGATGCAAAAAATCACCCACCCATACCTATATAGATACATATTTAACAATGGATCTATAATTTGTATATGAACTATATGTTCTACATCTGATTTAATTATTTAATGATTAATATTTAATGAATTGTGTTTCTATTCAAAATTAATTTTGAATTAAATAATTTAATAATCCTATAAAAACGTATGATTTTGAAAAGAAATTAAAATTAATAATAGGTTTGAATTCGTACTCTAGAAGAAACACCAAAATAAAACCACATAGGGAATATTATTTTAATATTATTAAGAATATTTTTGAATAATAAATATCTTTTTAATAAAAATACATTAATAAATTAAATACCATACAAAATTGGATTAAATACACATATTGTTTTGAATGGAATTTCCAATAATATAATATTTTTATTATATATAGAATTTTAACATGAAAGATTAACTTATAATTCATTAATATTATTTTTTTAAATGAATTTGACTTTTGATTTTAGAATAACAAAAATTAATGTTTTATGAAATTATGGTAATTTTATGACTTATATATTTTTTTTGTGAATAGAGAAAAATATAGTTTTTAAAAAAATCAGATTTATGGAACTGTTTGATACATGAAACACTAATAGAGGGTGTGTGGGGTGAAAAAATACATTATATTGATTAATTATATTTTTCAATTCACCTATTGTATCTAGTTAATCCCTGAATCCATCAATCCTTAAATTCACACTACTATTGTATGTAAAAATATAGAGTCACTACATTGAACATGATGATTTTAAAAAATTACATTATTTATGTGATAACATAATCCCTACCAGGACCCACATGCGGTTATTTCATGGATTTTATTATCAAAAATAATTTTTAGTGATCATAAGTGTCGAAATATTTTCTTACAATATTTAGGCATGTGAAATCTACTTCTTGTAAAATATAAATGACATTATTTATAATGGAACCACTAGTTCATTAAATGTTTCTCAAACTCCTATGAATAGTTCATTAACATCCACTTGATTCATATGTAGTGATCCATTGGCCTATTTCATCTTATAGTTTAATCTAGTTGATCTGTTGTAATATTATTTCATAAAACCCTACTCAATCTTCAATGAAAGTCTTTGACTGCCACTGAATGTTATCTATAATAATGTATGAATGTAAAATAATTACACATCTGTTTTAGTATAATATATCACATCCACTAAACCCCATTAAAATTTAAGAATGACCAATAAATATGACTTAAAGATATTTCTTGTTTTATTATTCTTCTTATCACTAAACTATATCACTTCTACTCAAAAAAATATTTATAATAATATTTTTAAAATATATTCATGAATAAATTAATATCAATATTATTTTTAAGAAAATAAAAATTCATTCTTGGTGTTATGGAATCACACATTAATCATGAAATAACACATGTTTGTTAAAATAACATTCATTCATGCATGCATATCATCACATGTATGGATCACTCCGGTGTTTTCCAAATAATAATAATCTATGTAACAAAATCACCGAACATCCTATTTACACGCACTACATTTTAGGTATATGAAAATTTTGGTACATCTAACAAATTATGAAAATTATTGTGAATTGTTTTATTCAAATACATATATATAATTTTTCCTCTTCTTGTAATTATAATCATTCCACATGGGATATATTTTTTCCAAGACTTTTAATGTCACGTAATTAGTATTTCAACCTCGAATAGTTGGATCGTGTAACCCAATATTATTATTGTATGGGTTTTTATGTGAAAACTTTTAATGATTCATGGAATCTCATATATACATTACATAACAGAGTATACAAACACTCAGTTCTTTGATTATTCATAAACAAGGAAGATCATGGGTGATCATCTTTAGGCAGATAAGGAACTTTGTGGAACCTTATCTTCATAAAATAAGAGTTTCTTAGTTCTAAATTTCACTCCAGAAAATTAGATACTCAAGAAAAAAATCCCAAAAAAACTCTAACTTTTCTTTATACTTCAACATATAGTAGAAATCATCCCTTAATCTCCTTTATTCCTTTTCCACCTTGGCTATTGAATAATAAGTGGAAACAAGAATGTATTTAGGATCCAAAAAAATTTAAAATATCAATGATATTTGAAATAAAGGAATACTTTTTAAAAAAAATTATTCGATGCAATGTTCCGTCATAAATTATTTCTGGGAAAATTCCTTGAATCTATTATTCTGTGAGAAAGAATTATTCCTAGACTACAATTCCTGATTTTTAACACACACATCATATTTTCATTAAATTCATGAACTCATGCATATATAAATGACTTGATGTAAAATGATATATTCCATAGTGCTTTCGATAAAAGTTAACTTATCTCATGCATAAAAAATCATATTTCATGAATGATGTCGAGATGATTGAGTGAGTCACATTCTCTTGGTGTGACCGCTGGAGATCTCAGGATTCATGATTAATGAATTCTAAATAGGGACAGAAAATCAAATCATTTTCTATAGGTTGGTGATTAAATGTAAGAATAATCAGGAATTGAAGATTATATTTAATAAATATTCATGTATATATATGTATATATAAATAAATAAAAAATCACTACTACAAAAACAGTATTTATCAGTGCTCAAAAGGTGTTTTATCTGCACTTAAAAATCAGTCTAATGATAAGAGCTGATAAAGGGGGGTCCTCTTTATCAGTACTCAATAAGTGATGATAAAGGGTTACTTTATCAATGATAAAGAAGCGCTGATAAATGTGTTTTTATCAGTCCTCTTTTAGCACTAATAAACTGATCCTTTATCAGTGATTTTTTAGAACTCATAAAGTTGGCTTTTATCAGCGCTAAAAATCACTGATAAATGCCTTCTGTGATGCAACAAAAAATTCTCCAGCAGCGCACCCAAATAACATGTGAAAAAAATTCAGAATCTCAACATGTATACCCATACAAAATTAACACATAAATTATAAGGTAATTACCCCCAGTATTCCCATACAAAATTTACAAATAATTCATATGAAAATTATATACATACTGAATTCAATTCAGAATTCAGGCAGTAGGGGGATCGTACAGGTGTTTGGGGTGGCTGTACAGGTGGGTTAGGGGGTGTTCGGGGGGATAGTGGTGTAAGGGGGGATTGGGGTTTCTAGGGGGTGGGGATGGTCCAGAAGGTTGGGGGGTTGTCCAAAGAGGGTGGGGGTGTCCAGGGTGGTGGTTTGATGTCCAGGAGGGTGGTGTGGTGTCCAGGAGGGTGGGATGGGGGTGTTTGGCGGGATATGGGTGTCCAGGGGTGGGGGTGTCCAGGGGTGGGGGTGTCCAGGGGGTGGGGGCGGTCTAAGGTTGGTGGGGTGGTGTCCAAGGAGGGGGGGTAACTTGGTGGGGGGGAGGGTATCTCTATGGGGTGTCAAGGGGGTGGGCTGGTGTCCATGGTGTAAGGGGGATTTTCAAGGGGTGGGGGTGAATGGGGGTGGGCGGTCTAGGGGGGTTAGTGGGGTGGTGTCCAAGGAGGGGGGGTAACCTGGTGGGGGGGAGGGTCTCTATATGGGGTGTCAAGGGGGTGGGCTGGTGTCCATGGTGTAAGGGGGATTTCCAAGGGGTGGGGGTGAATGGGGGTGGGGTGGTCTAGGGGGGTTGGTGGGGCTATCCTAAGGTGGTGGGTGGTGTCCAGGAGGGTGGGATGGGGTGTCTGGGGGGATAAGGGTGTCCAGGGGTGGGAGTGTCCAGGGGGTGGGGGGCCTTCCAAGAGGTTGGGGCAATCCAACGGGGTGGGGTGGTGTCTAAGGAGGGGGTGTGTAGGTTGGGGGAGGTTGTCTATGGGGTTTCCAGGGGGTGGACTAGTGTCCAGGGTGTGTGTGGGGGAGGGGGGTTCCATGGGGTGGGGGTGTCATGGTGGTGGGGGCGGTCCAAGGGGTTCGTGGGGCTATCCAAGGGGGGTGGGGTGGTGTTCGGGAGGGTGAGGGTGGTCGTCCATGGGTGGGGCGTCTAGGGGGTGAGGGTGTCCAGGTGGTGGGGTGGTGCCTTGGAGGGATGGGGGTGTCGTCCAGGGGGTGGTGGTTTTACAGAGGGTGGGGGTGTCCAGGGGGGTTGTATGAGGTGGGGGGGGCTTTCCATGGGCATGTCCATGGGGGTTGAGGGGGATCTCCAGGGGTGGGGGTGTCCAGAGGGATGGGGGTGCCCAGGGGGTGGGGGTGTCTAGAGGGAGGTGGTGTCCAGGGGGTAGGTTGGTGTCCAGGGGGTGGGGGCTATTTAGGGGGTCGATGGGGTTGTCCAAGGGGGTGGGGTAGTGTCCAAAGGGATGGTGGTGGGGGTGGCTATCCATGGGGGTGGGGGTGTCCAGGGGGTGGGGGAGGTGTCCAGGTTGTTGGGTGGTGTCTAGGGGGGTGGGGAGTCTGGGGGTTGGGGGAAACATCAGGCCTCAGTTTGAGATGGGGAGGACTCGTACACATAGAAAAGGACCCATGGATCGTTCTCATAAAGGATAAATAGTATCTGAATGCGTTTGGTCAGATTTGTGTACGTCAATTGTTGTTTTCACTTAAAATTCTGTCCATTTTAAACAAAAGAGAGACCGTTTGAGTGATACCAGCCACACCATGCCTCGGCATGAAGAGGGGTTGATGTGTACACATCAAAAAGGACCCATGGATCATTATATTAAAGTATCAACACAATCTGAATGTGTTTTGTTGGATTTTTATACGTCAGTTGTTTTTTTCACTTAAAATAGTGTCCATTTTAAACAAAATACAGACACTTTGAGTGATACCGATCGAACTGTGCCTTAGATTGAGGCAGGGTAGACTCATACACATCCTCAATACAGCCATGGATTGTTATCCTCGAAGATCAACACAATCCGAATGCATTTGGTTGAATTTCCGTACGTCAGTTGTGGTTTTCAGTTAAAAATTTGTCCATTTTAAACTAAAGAGAAACACTCTGAGTTTTACTGGCCACACTGGGCCTTGGATTGAGGCAGGTTTGACTCATACTTGTCCCCAATGCACCCTTGGATCGTTCTCCTAGACTATCAACACAATTCGAATTATTTTGGTCAGATTTCAATACATCAGTTGTTGTTTTCACTTAAAATTCTGTCCATTTTAAACAAAAGAGTTACACTTTGTGTGATATCGGCCACATTGTGCCTCAGATTGAGGTGGGGTTCTCTCTTAAACATCCAAAAGGACCAATTTATAGTTCTATTAAAGGATAAAATCAATCCAAATGCATTTTGTTCATATTTTTGTACATCACTTTTTGTTTTCACTTAAAATTTTGTCCATTTTAAACAAAAGAGTGACCCTTTGAGTGATATCGGTCACACTGTGCCTCAGATTGAGGTGGGGTTGACTCGTACACATCCCCAACTCAACCATGGATTGTTATCCTAAAAGATCAACATAATCCAAATCATTTTTGTTGGATTTCTGTACGTCAGTTTTTGTTTTCACTTAAAAATCTATCAATTTTAAACAAAAGAGAAACACTTTGTGTGGTACCGGTCATACAGTGCCTTGGAATGAGGCAGGGTTGTCTCATAAAAGTCCCAAATAAACCCATGGATCATCCTCCTAAAGTATCAACACAATCCGAATGCGTTTGGTCGGATTTCTATACCTCAGTTGTTGTTTTCACGTAAAATTCTATCCATTTTAAACAAAACAGAAACACTTTGAATGATATCGGCCACATCATGCCTCGGATTGATGCGGGGTTGGTTTATACACTTCCCCAAAACAACCATGGATCATTTTCCTAATGTATCAACACAATCGGAATGTTTTTGGTTGGATTTTTGTATGACAATTGTTGTTTTCACGTAAAATTCTATCCATTTTAAACAAAAGACAGACACTTTGACTGATATCGGCCACACTATACATCATAATGAGGTAGGGATGACTTGTACACATCAAAAAGGACCAATGGATAGTTCTCCTAAAGTATAAATACAATTTGAATGAGTTTGGTCATATTTTCGTACGTCACCTTTTGTTTTCACATAAAATTTTGTCCATTTTAAATAAAAGAGAGACCCTTCGAGTGATACCGGCCACACCTTTCCTCAGAATGGGGTGGGGATTAATCATACACATCCCATACGTACCCATGGATCGTTATAATAAAGGATAAAAACAATAAGTATTCGTTTCGTTGGATTTTCATATGTGAGTTGTTGTTTTCACTTAAAAATATGTCCATTTTAGACAAAAAAGAAACACTTTGACTGACACCGGCCACACTGTGCCTCGGAATGAGGCACATTTTACTCGTACACTACCCCAATGCACCCATGGATCGTTCTCCTATAGTATAAACACATTCCGAATGCGTTTTTTAAGATTTCGGTACGTCATTTGTTGTTTTCACTTAAAATTATGTCCATTTTAATCAAAAGAGAGAAACTTTGAGTGATACCGGAAACACCATGCCTCAGATTGAGGTGGGGTTGAATCATACATGTCAAAATGGACCCATGGATCTTTATCCTAAAGGATAAACATAATCTGAATGAATTTGGTCAGATTTTGGTATGTCAGTTGTTGTTTTCACTTAAAATTCTATCCATTTTAAACAAAAGAGAGTCCCTTTTAGTGATATCGGCCACACCATGCATCAGAATGAGGAGGCTTTGACTTTTACTGGTCACAAAGGACCCATGTATCGTTCTCATAAATTATCAACACAATCCGAATGCTTTTTTTGGATTTTCATAGGTTAGTTTCTATTTTCACTAAAAATTGTGTCAGTTTTAAACAAAAGACAAACACTTTGAGTGATACTAGCCACGCCATGCCTCGTATTGAGGCACGGTTGACTAGTACACATCCCCAACACAACCATGGATCATTCTACTAATTTATCAACACAATAAAAATGATTTGGGTTGGATTTTTGTACGTCAGTTGTTGATTTCACTTATAAATCTGTCCATTTTAAATAAATGAGAAACAGTTTGAGTGATACCGGTCACACCATGCCTCAGATTTATTTTGGGTTGACTCGTACACATACCTAATGCACACATGGATAATTATCCTAAAGTATAAACATAATAATAATGATTTTGGTCGGATTTCTGTACGTCAGTTGTAGTTTTCACTTAAAATTATGTCCATTTTAAACAAAAGAGAGACACTTTGAGTTTTACCGGCCACACCATGATTCAGATTCTAGTGAGGTTGATTGATATGCATCCCCAACACACTCATAGATCATTATTATAAAGTATAAACACAATCCAAATGCTTTTGGTCAGATTTGTGTACGTCAGTTGTTGTTTTCACTTAAAAGTTTGTCCATTTTAAACAAAAAAGAGACACTTTGAGTGATACAAGCCACAACGTACCTTGGATTGAGGCAGTGTTGACTTTTAAACGTCCCAAAGGACCCATGTATTGTTCTCATAAATGATCAACACAATACTAATGTGTTTGGTCAGAATTGTGTACGTCATTTGTTGTTATCACTTAAAATTCTATCCATTTAAAAAAAAGACAGCCACTTTGAGTGATACTAGCCACACCATGCCTCAGATTGAGACTGGGATAACTCTTTCACATCACCAATGCACCCATAGATTGTTCTACTAAAGTATCAACACCATCCGAATGAGTTTTTGCAGCCTTTAGTACGTCAGTTTTTGTTTTCACTTAAAATTCTGTCCATTTTAAAGAAATGAGAGACCATTTGAGTGATATCGGCCACAACGTGCCTCGGATAGAAGTGGGGTTGACTCGTACATGTCAAAAAAGATCCATGGATTGTTCTATTAATGTATAAACACAATATTAATTCGTTTGGATGGATTTCCATTGGCCAGTTGTTGTTTTCACTTATAATTTTTTCCATTTTATACAAATGACAAACAATTTGAGTGATACCGACCACACCATGCCTCATATTGAGGTGGGGATGACTCTTACATGTCCCCAATTCACCCATGGATCATTCTCATAATGTATCAAGACAATCTAAATTCATTTGGTCATATTTATGTATGTCAGTTGTTGTTTTTACTTAAAATTCAGTCCAATTTAAACAAAAGAGAGACCCGTTGAGTGATACCGACCACACCGTTCCTCATATTGATGTGGAGATGACTCTTACACATCCCCAACCCACCCATGGATCATTCTACTAATGGATCAACATAATATGAAAATGTTTGGTCTGATTTTCATATGTCAGTTGTTGTTTTCACATAAAATTATGTCCATTTTAAACAAAAGACATACACATTGAGTGATATCGGCCACTCTATGCCTCAAATTGAGGCGGTGTTGATTGGTACACATCACTAATGCACCCATGGATCATTATCCTGAAGTATCAGCACAATATGAATGCATTCGGTCAGATTTTCATACGTCAGTTGTTGTATTCACTTAAAATTTTGTCCATTTTAAACAAAAGAGAGACCCTTTTAATGATAATGGCCACACTGTGCCTCAGATTGAGTCGAGGTTTAACTTTACACATCACAAAGGTCCCATGGATCGTTATATTAAATAATCCACACAATCAGAATGCGTTTGATCATATTTTCGTAGGTCAGTTGTTGTTTTCATTTAAAATTTTTTCATTTTTAAACAAAAGAGAGACACTTTGAGTGATACCTGCCACACTATTCCTCATATTGAGGTAGAGATGACTCTTACACATCCCCAACACACCCATTGATCATTATACTAAAGTATCAACACAATAAAAATGCATTTGGTTGGATTTATTTATGCTAATTGTTGTTTTCACTTAAAATTATGAACATTTAAAACAAAAGAGAGACCCTTTGAGTGATACCGGCCACACCATGCCTCGGATTCAGGAGGGGTTGACTCATACACATCACAAAGGACCCATGGATCATTATCTTAAAGTATCAACTAAATTTGAATGTGTTTGATCAGATTTTTGTAGGCCATTTGTTGTTTTTAGTAAAAATCATATCCATTTAAAAAAAAGACAGACACTTTGGGTGATACCGGCCACACCATGCCTCCGATTGAGGCAGGGTTGACTCATAAACGTCTCCAATGCACCAATGGATCATTCTCATAAAATATTAATCCAATACAAATGCATATGGTCAGATTTCCATAGGTCAGTTGTGGTTTTCCCTAAAAAATATGTCCATTTTAAGCAAAAGAGAAACACTTTGAGTGGTTCATCATTCATGCATGTTGCTGGTGCATATCAGCTGTTAAAATGGGAAAATGACTCATTAGGGAAAGGATATTTTATTTAATAACAATTACAATTTTCCTAGGAACAATTACATACAACAACATTTCATCTTTTTATCCCCTTAACCCCACTCTAAAATGACCGCCAATTGTACACATCCCAAAGTCAGATCTTCATGCTATTTTTATACAATCAGTCATCAAGTATGCGACCCACTCATTTCTGAAAAAATCTATATCGTCTTGTGAGTACTAGGCTTTTCGACTACTAGAGTAGTACTGAAAAATATAAAAATAAAGAATTAATATATAAATTAAATGAAATATAAGTTGTTTTTGAAAATACCTCTTTAGGGATGCTAGTTTGTTGATGAAAAAAGATCTCTTTAATAAATATAAAAACATAATAACTGCAATCATTATCATTTTTTTTTTGCACACTGCAAAAAAAAATTTATCATTAGGAGAATAAATAACTTGTGTAGATAAGTGTTTGGATAGTGAAATTTTATTACATATACCCTAATATTTTTCCAGATGTAGTACTTTCTTTCCTCCTTATTCTTAACCCATTCCCTCATTCCTTCTTTTAGACGACAATGATATACTGCACCATCATAATAGAATCCTTAGAAAAAGATAATATAAATTATATTACTTGATTTTTAGACCTAAAATGTAGGATGTATTGTCTTACATATTCACAAACTCCATCATGTGTGGTCAGTTGGATGGATAGCCTTGCTTTGAATCTAGAAAATAAATCTTTGGAGTAACCATGTTCACCTTAATTAGAATCTAATGATGCTTAAAAACACAAAAAAGGAATAAGTAATAAAAGAAGTGAAAAAATAATTGATATTATTTAATATTAGAGTTCTAACGTGGCATGGTTGGTATTAGGAAAAGTCTACAATCTATAATCCTGCTTTCAAATGTTTCCATATATCCATTCACTATTTCATTATTTTTTGATGGCACTAATTTAGTTAGATGTGTTTTTGTGGTTTGAGGACTAACGAGTCTGAATTTTGGCTCATGGGGAAATTCCTTCAACTATTTTTCATATATATGTCTCTCAACAATATAAAATTCATTTATTCTTAATTTTCATATTACATCAGCATTTAGAAAATCATTTCATGAAAAAATACCTCATATATATATTTACAACTGTGACGCCTAGCCAACCATTTTCAAGGATCTCATTTAAATTTTTAGCAGCAATGAAATATTGACATTCCCCTCTGTCTATATTTTTTTTTTCAAAATCCATTATATGACTACGACCACCTCATATCTTTGTATCCACATGAGTCTTCAATGATAGTTAATGTTAATAGAGAACAGGTGGTGTTATTGTGCTTTTACTAGCTCCAAGGGATTAGTTGGTCGATCCATTATATGGGTTTGAGCTGACGTTTGTCACCCACTTCCCTTTATCTGCCTATAATAATATTCATTGGCTTAGACCCTTTCTCATTAATTGTTAAAGTATTAGCTGAAAAAAATGAAATAAATACCTATTTGTCTGTATGTACTCTTACAAGTTGTAATAGCCATGAAATGAATGTCAAAATAGCCTTTTTGACCGTATGTATATCATAATCATCATCAAGTGGAATAGGTAGCTCTGCATTGGGCTCATGAGATATATTAATAGGAACATTAATAAGATCTTTTACAAGTTGTTTATTATGCAGTGTGTCATATGGGATGTTGAACATTGTATCCCTCGCTACAAGGTGATAAGTGGGTGTTGACAGATAAAAATCACAATCATTATCACCCTCTAAAAGATCATCACAGGAAATGTATCAGTGTTTCAATGATTGAAATTTCAAGGGAACAATTATTAGAATATTGATTACCATGGCTAAGACAGCTCTTTGAGGGGAATGGCTCGCCTCAAAGCTGGTGGGGATGTGGCGGGATCTTCATGCACAGGTTGTTCGTAAGTTGTTTCTTCTCCTTTCTTCCCACCCATTAAGGTTTCTAGAAACTCACCCTTCCATTGCAATCATTCTTCAAGAGTTTCTTGTATTTCTCTCATTTGTTTCAATTTTTTATATCTATCATCCATTTTTTCTTCTTCTCAAAATATACTTAGGGTGTCACCCCAAACCACACACCTCTAACATGACCGTATTGTTTTGGCTACTTCAAAGCTGTCGATAATAGGTCTGCATCCACTACAGGAGTAGCTGATTCTTGTGACTATCAAATATAAGAAACTAACTAATTTTTTTATGTAATAGCACTTTAAAACAAATATTTTTATCATTGTTTCATACATACATATATTTCCCACACTTTTTTGCGTTCTCATATATTAGCTTCCCTTCCTTACTCACACATGCCTCCTTCCATAGCACAAGACGTGGGATGGTAGTGAATTTGGTTTTAGACTCATAAATCTACATATAAATATAGAAAGATAATTATAATGTTTTTTATGGGCACCTAACAATTTTAGTGTAAATTTATAATATCTACCATTTTATTTCCTAGTGATGCGTAACCCATCCTTGCATTACGATAGGGGTATGTTGGTTTTGATGCACGTTCCTTATTTTCAGTATAGAGTAGAAGTTTCATAAATGAAATATTGACAATCAAAGTGATGAATACACATATCCCCAAACAACATATTATCACCCACAATGTACCTGAAACATCTCATCCATACGGAGGCCAATAAATGCATCCCATGGTTCATGGGATATCAGGTGATCATAGACAATGGGTGGATGTGGGTTTATTTAACCTTTTGAATCCTTCAGGTGACAACTTGTTAAAATTGTGCGAAAACCATGATGAATCATTACTGCAGTCCTTAGTACATAATCCTTGTGTGGATAATCAATTATAAAGTTACTCTTCAAGATATTGAGAAGAGTAAGACATTGTTTCATTATTTTATGTGCTAGTAATTTAATGAAATAATACCATAATGTTAATGTAATTTAATCCCAGATCACTGCCTTCATCCCTGACAGAACATGGTTCCATGAATCTATGACAGTCGGTACACGTTGCTGAGTGAAAACTCCAATGTAACTAATAAACATAGCCTTGTTGTGATTCATATGTTGGCCTCGTGCATTCCATCCAACATCAAATTTGATGCCTTTGTTTTTCCCCTTAAGAACTTTGGGTAACACCATCAAACTACGACGCACCTGTGTTTTCTGTTACATTGGTCCTTAATTCCTGACCATTTCATCGAAATCTAGATCATCTATATATTCATCTGAAATGGTAGCAACAACATGTACTGATGGTTGTTGGACCTCAACACTATGACCAACAACAGGTTTAGAAACATGTTTTTGCTCTGCACTGTGAGTAGCCACAGCACTAGGAGAAGCTTGAGAGACTTGTTTATCCTCAAGGTTAAAAGGACTAGAACATGTATAATTCATTATCATTAAAGGTGGATGAACAGTTAATCTAGAGAACAAAAATCAAGTAATGATAAGATAATAACGTGATATAACAAGATCTATATTACAAACATAACATAACCTATTTATTGAACTCTAATTATTTTTTTCATGGGCATAAGGTATTTTACAACTCTAACATACAAAACATTGGACCGTTCAATATTTTTGGATGATAACAGAACAATCGACCACTTTTGGTCTGCGCGATTTGGAACAAAAAAACATGTACTGCTAGTAATGCCATTATCAACTATTCTTTTTTGTACCCTTCTTTACTAAAATCAACATTCAAAAATCCCCATTCATCTATTTTAACACAATTGTTTTCTTCAGAAAAGTGAGACATGGGATGGTTTCCCAACCCATATCCCTGAAGCATTTATTCAAAAATTAAAGAGTCACAAAGTAGTCTCGAGGTGTAATGAAGCTACACCAACAAGGAAGGAAACCAGATACATGGGGATAGGTAAAAATTTAAAACATGTAATGATTCAAAAAAGAGGAATTGTAGATCTTCAAGCTTGTTTACCATTCATCCTTCACCATTCCACCTGCATCATAAGGGAAGCAGAATCTAAGCATCTTGACCAAGCTATGAAGCCCAAGACAACATGGAGGGTACACCTTCCTGGCAGCCTTAATCAGACAGATCAAATGAGAGGACCGTCCAAAAAAACAATATACAACATCTCAAATGCAAAACCAGCCCAGGTAAGAAGAAAAAGGAGGCTCTGAAAAGAATAGGTACATAGCCATGGTTGTAGCAACAACCAGAAGTGTGCACTCCAACAGTCGAAACAGTGAATCAGCAGCTTCACCCGAAAATAAAACAGCACATCAAAAGAACTGAAACCAAAATGAGTAAAATCTTCCAGAAATTAGGATGGTTTGTTACTCATCTTCGATTTTTCCTCGGCGATGGATCTTTTCACACTAAGGTATTCAGCAACTGAAATCTTATTTTCTTGAAATTCTTGATGGGAAATTTCCTGTTGCCTATCCATATACTGAGTCAACACTTGTATGTCTTGTTCATCAAAATCCTGAGAAAAGTAATACAATAGATTACTAGAGGCAGCAACCTGAGCATTTTCTCTAGTTTCCTCTGCAGGTTTAGGTTTGGAAGAATCAACAAAAGGTTTTTCCTGAGGGACTTCAACAGGTTCAGTCTTGGAAGAATTCACTGATCTGGTCACAATTGTGCATTCAGTGTTCGAGTAATCCTTGCGTCTTCTAGATTTTCTTGATTGTGGGTTGATGAACCCATCCTCATCAACCAGGGGTTTCTTATCTTTTTTCTGCCATAGAATTTTTAAATGATTCTTCAATCTATCCTGGTTTATCATTATAATCAGAGGGCTCAAGATCTCTTTCATTTTCATTCTTTTCTAGAGCTTGTGTGTCATCTTGATTCGAGACAAGTCCTTCATTCTTACTTGAGGTAGGGATAGTATCACACCCTTTTTCAATGGCCACCTTAACAGGTTCCTGAAAAGTAGCCTTATTAAGATCAGGAGTCAGGGCTGTATATTCTGAGACAACCATGACAAAAGCCTCAACTTGATTCTCATCAATGTGATTATACTTCAAGCTATCTCCAGACACCATGTTAGAGGTTTTAGGATCAACAGAATCAACCACTACCACCTGAGCAACATTATTGAAAAAACGGTTTGATTATTTTGCATACATGGTTTCTGTTTTTCAACCCATGATGGATTAGAATGTATTTGAGTGATAAATTTCCCATAGTCTTTATAAGAGTGACCTGCTTTGAAGAATTTTTTACAAAAAGGTGGTAGGTTCTCAAAAACAACATCCTGAACAGAGCCACTCTCACCATTTTGGATCCAGAAACCGGAGGGAAAATCTTTGGATAGGTCAATTTCAGTGCAAACTCTAGAAACCAAAGGCCGAGTGAGATTCAAAGTGGCACAATCTAATTTAATGGGAGTTACAAATAGAATGGAAATTGAATATAGGGCCCTCTTTCTAAATAGGTGAATCGAAAAATCAGTAAAAGCTAACCAGATGGGTGCAATGGGGGACTCAAAGCCCAATACAAAATCTGGAGACCATTTATGAACTTTCATAGTTTCTCTCCCAAAAGACCATGAGCCACGCATCCAAAAACGGTAAAAATCATAGTCCGAAGAGAATCTAAACAACACATTCCAAGAGTTTAAGAAGCCAATGCTAAAATAAACAAAACCAATCCTATCGAACATCTTGCGCACGAACATAAGCGAGGGACGATGCTTTGAAAATTCCCCAACCAAGGCAAAATGAGGATCAGAGGAAAGAGATCTTACCTCATCTTTCGAGAAGGAAATTGCAGATAAACCTCGATACTTGAAAACCTTTGGCATGATAATCGCCTCCTTCTTAATAGAAGATCTCTAATTTTCACCTTCAACCACTTCGGCGAAGGTTCTGTCATCCTTCTTCCACCCTAAATTAGGGTTTTCTCCTTGCTTGCTGCCGCCCGACAGAGCCCTCACTTCGGCCATCCCATCTACATAAAGATACATGAAAACACTATAAGTTTGTATATGAAGTTCCTTAACACAATTGTTGTTATCAACCTATTTTCATTAAAAAATCGGCAATTGTAATGTCGTATAATCCAACTCCCATATTTGTTTGGTAATGCCAATGTATGAAATATTTGCATAAATTGGATTTCAGCCCTTACTACCAGAAACATGCATCACTTCATTCACTAGTGTAACTCCACAACTTTGCATGGTACTATCTTCATCATGTTCATCTCTATATAATGTATAACCATTAATTACATAACCCTTGTATGGTAATACATACACACTTGGTCTGGCGACTAGCCATCAATGTCGTTCTAAAATTGAATTCAGATTTCCATCCGACTACTTAAAAATATGTTCCTGAAATCATCATATAAACTGGTGATTACGTGTATTTGATAACCATTTTTCATCCCTTGATGCATTCAACTACCTAAGAATTTTTATTTGAGTTTCAATATATGGAGCAACCTACCAAATATTATGAGAAACATAAAGGTGGGCCTACTCTCGATCTGTAAAAATGATTGTCACAACATCTCTTCCAGAAATTCTGTCAACATCAATGCGTCTAGTGTGAAGAGATTTCAGGAGACCAATGCTTTCCACATCAGATAGTTATTCGGTACAAAATTCAATGGCTCCCTCAACATTATATCGCTCTAATATACAACCGTTTGGCCAACATCAATTTTTGACATACTGTTTCAAAATCATCATAAACCGTTGAATGGGGTACATCCATCTATTGTGCATAGGACCAAAAAGTCGAATCTATCTCACTAAGTCAATCATAAAATGAACCATCATATCAAAGAATGATAGTGGGAAGAAAATTTCTAATTTACATAATATAATGACAGTTTCTTTTTCCATAACTTGTGATTTTTCGGGGTCTAAAACTTTTCAACATATAGCTTTGAAAAAGAATCAATGTTTGGTTAATGTATGACAAAAATTCTTGGAAAAATGCAACGTAAAGATATAGGAATTAGATCTTTCATCAAAACATGGAAGTCATGTGATTTCAAACCTTTTAACATCATATCGTTCATTGATACAATGTTCTTGATATTTGATGATTACCCCTCTGGAACCTTTACATCATTGAAGAAGTTTTAAAACTGATATCTCTCCTCCCTAGAAAGAGTATAAGCAGTAGGAAGAAGAAACATTCGATTGTCACCCTTCACAAGAGCCAACTATTCTCATATACACATCTCAACCATGTCCAACTATTACTTAATTCCATCCTTTGTTATTCCAGGGGCATTTAGAAATGTTCTGATAACTCTGTCACATACATTTTTTCCCACATGCATCACATCAAGAAAATGTCTGATGTACAAAAAATTCAAGTTGTTAATTCAAAAAAAACTAATCTCGTTTTCCAACCGATTTTCGTATGGTTTTTCAAAATTGGTTTACAAAAAATTGTGTTCACATCTTTTACTTTCTCAAACAGCTGATCACCTGTTAGGGGAGACGGTGTTGTGCGTTGTTCTAAACTTCCATTTAATGATTTCATCAAAGATCAGTACTTATGACGATGAGTTATAAATCTACAATGTCCTATAAATACATATTTCTATGAATGTTACATCTTAAATGATTTTGTATCTTCATCGCACATGGGACTCCCTTGAGATCCTTTAATGTTATAGCCTATAAAATTTCCATAAGCAGGGAAATCATTTATTGTCCCATATAACATTGATCTCAACATAAAGTATTCAATTTTATAATCATTATTCAACATAACACCTGAATCCCAAAATAACATCAAATCCATGATCAAAGATTCTAGATAAACAGCAATATCATTACCTGGTTGTTTTGGTCTAGATATAAGCATAGAATACATAATGAATTTCCACTACATGCATAACCATGGTGGAATTTTATAATTTACCAACATAACAGGCTATGTACTATGATTTCTAGATTGAGAACCAAAAGTATTAACTCCATCTGTAGATAATGCAAGATGAACGTTTCTCGATTCCATTCCATATTCAGGATAATCATGATCAGTTTTCTTCCATTGTGGAGTGTCGGCCAGATGATTTAATTTCCCAACATTATTTATTTTATCTGCATGCCATGACAATTGTCTTCAAGTTTCTTCATTTCCTTATAGATGCCTAAACCTGGGAATGATTGGAAAGTACCATACAACTTTCGTAGGATTGGGTTCATCTTTCTTGTATCGAGAAGCACCACACTTTGGGCATTTTGTGAGTGATTTTTTCTCATTGTGAAACAATATATAGTCTTTCAGGTAGGCATGTATTCTTTCAAAAATTATACTCATCGAGTGTAGCATTCGTTTAGCTTCATATGTCAGGATTGGGATATCATTATCTTCTGGGAGTATGTCAATCAATAGAGGAAATAGATCCGTAAAACTGACAACACATCATCAATTGCCTACTTTCAATTTATACAACTTCATTAAAGCTGTCAATGTTGTATATTTAGTGCAACTAGCATACAATGGAATCTTTTCAAAACTCCTTAACTTCTCAAATAATTTTGTGAAATCATGGAGTTTATCTTCATTTGTCTTTATCATTTCCTCAATACAATCATCATCATCATTGGAATTTGTAATCACATCCTCCATACGTTGTACATCATTATCCATATTTGAATTCATATCTGATTATCCATAAAATGAAGTTTTATGACATCCAGTAGCTACATTCTCTTTTTCTCTATGTTTACCCCAACATTTATAACTATGATCTATTCCATGACATATCAATTGTTCATCCAACTCCTATGGAGTATGTAGTCTAGAATAATAACAAAGTAAACATGACCAAAGGTTTTGAGAAGGATCCTTTGTGTGATCCTTTGAAAATTTGATGAACTCTTTCACTCTGTTATCATACTCTATTGTGAAACGATTAGCATCCATCCCATATTTATTAATCTACATCCAATTTGAATCTAAAATATTAGTATTTATGGTTCAAGCACCCAAAAAATACTTCCAAATATAGTAGAAGAGAACCACTTCCTAATAAAATAGATATTAATAGAGCATAACCAATTACAATAATGATTTGGATGTCAATAGAACTAGTATAGACCCCCCATAAAAATAAACACATTTTCTAAACACAATGGGGTTCTCGGGGATAATCACTTATGTCATAGATGGTAAAACTCACACAACATCATCCTCTATGGCTCATCCTCCTCTATTGGGTCAAACTATCTATGGTCAACTAGTCCATCCTTTTATAGCTCACCAACCTAAAATACATATGGATGAAAACCAGTAGCTAGCTCTATAAGTAAAGAATGTATTATCATAATCTCCACACCACGGAATTCATTAAATATAATTACATTAGATTCATTATAGTTTCCTCAAATCACCCCAGTCCAAACAAAAGAATAATCAAGAATGATACATCTACCACTCATAGGTCACTGCCCAACATTCAATATCATCAGGCCTAAATACCCATATGCACACATACACATGTCACAAACACATAAAAAACCAAATCCACATCACAAAAAGACATCACATCCACATCACAACATGATATCATGAACATGAAGGACATAAACATCATACTTTCATCCTACAATGCACAACAGCCACTATGTATCCACACCAAATACACATAATCATGTTAAAATGAATATATATACACCAAAACCTAAAATCATTATATGTCGTATATATATACCCACTGTGATCCATTACATCTCACACTATGTGTGAAGGGGGAGAACGGAAGAGGGAGTGCTTCTATATGTGTTCCCTCTATAACCTAGATATTGAGAAAAACACTCAGAACCAAAGTACCCATATGGATTTCAATCAGGTTACTTGACTCAAGTGGTGTTGTGTAAGAAATAATAAGAAAATATAATAAGTATATAGTCACACATAAATCTCAAACTGGTGATAATAATCCAATAAACCCAAGAATTACTAAATCTCAAAGACATTCTATGGTTCCTCCCATGACATGATGACTTTAACCTTTTTAGATCAACATAGATACCATGTTTCGAGACCACATGTCCAAAGAGATTCATCTCCCAAATCTAGAATTGGCACTTTGACAACTTGGCATAAAATTGGTGATTCCCCAAGATGTCAAAACTATTATCAAATTATGTATAAGATCATCCACCATTTTAGAATAAACCATGACGTCATCCATAAATACCATAACAAAATAGATGAGATACTAGTGTAAAGTCCTATTCATCATCACCATAAATATATATGGTGTGTTGGTTTAGCTGAATGGAATAAAAAATACTCATAGTTTCTATACATACTTCTAAATGAGGTCTTTGGAATATGAAACTTTTGGATCCTGAGATGGTGTTAACCAAACTAAAGACATGTCTTAGAGAACTACCCCCCCCCCCTTAGAAGATCTAATAAATCCGAAATATAGGTCAACAGATACTTTTTATTGATCATAACCTGATTGAGATTTTGGTAATCAACACACAAGCGAAGGGTTCCACTGACCAACATGGTGAAAAGCACCAGTTCTTCCCAAGGAAACACACACGATTAAATAAAGAATTTGGAAACCAATTCATCCCACTAATTATTTAGTTCCTTCAATTTATATAGTTCACTATGGTAAGATAGAAAAGATATTGGTTTTGTACACATCACCAGGTTGATTGAAAAATCCACCTCCCTCCTGAGTGGTAGACAGAAAAAGACTAAAGGAAACCCTTTTGGAAATTCAATAGCTACTAGGGAAAGATCACTAAAATAGGCTTCCTGCTCCAGTTCAATAACATAAAAGTATATAATCTCACTCAAATCTAGAAAAATAGGTCTATCTCGACTAGACCACAATCAGATTCTCTATAGAAAACATGGAATTCCCCATCAGGGGAAGTGAAGGACACCCACCGATGATAACAGTAAATCCATGATTTATTAGAAACTATCCAGTCCATTCTAAAAATAACATATAGGGGTATCATTCTAAGAAACAAAAAATATAATATGATCTAAATCTATTAAAAAGATAAATCATGAGAAGGGAATTAGATATCTTACTCCCTCTTTATCCAGAGAGATGTTACAATCTCTATCACATAAGCCATGAGCTCTATTATACGTTTCAATAGTTCTATATTGTGGTTTGATATGAAATAATGATGGGAACTAATATATAAAATAACACATAGACTAAATAAAAAGAAATGGAAATGGTGCCTCTCACTATCGCATGACCCACATCAGTTCCTACTGGAGATTAATCCACAGCATGAAGTTGTTTCGTACCTAATAAATGTTTCTAGGTTCCCATTGTTATTGAATAATATTACTATGATTTGCACCTCTCTATATTTATGATTCCATTCCACTATACAGGGTAGTAAAAACATTTAAACCCCTATTCAAGTGGGATTAATGTCTGTAAAAGATATAAATATTCAATTCTTCTAGGAAATAATTCTTTGAGTGATCAATCTTTCCACATTGGAAAAAGTCATTTGGCCTTTACTAGACACTACAGATGATCTAGGGGAAGTTTTCTATATTATACCACCACCACTTTTTTCACTATGAGTCTCATTATACATTATATTCCACTTATAGGAACCACTAAAACTACCACTAGAAATATAAATAACTCTCGTTAACCCTAATATAATAGTCATTCCAATTTCATCCATCACATCCCTATCTAGAACATATAAATTTTAGGTAATCATTAGCATAAAATCATTATATTGGATATCTAATCGAACACCCATATAAAAACTTTGGTACTTAAGATTCTTGTCTGACACCACTTCAAGTGAAAAATGAGAAAGTTTAGAAAAATTATTAGATATTGTGTCAATATCTAAAATCCTAGGCCTGATCTCCAATATTTTCTCTTTGAGGTGCCACCACATTAGCCTAAATGGGGGTAGGTGAGGCTTACTAGACCATAGCTCTGACTATGTTAACTACTTCTTATTTGAGGTTCTAGTTGATAGGAGGATTATCTTTTTCTGGTAAATTAGAATATCACTGATAAAGCTTGATTATCAGTCTTAGTAGGGGCATGATACTATAAAATATTAATAGAAAACAAGGAAACATTATTCTTGAGGAACAAGAACATCAACTATATCAATTATAACTCAAATGGGGAACAGAAACCTCAAATTATGATTTAGGAAAATTCAAGAATTAGATTAATTAATTCCTCAAAGACACCTTTTCTACCACCCATGTTAACTTATGGATCAATACAATAATAGCTATCCAGACACTCACTCATAAACTACTAGTTATATCTTGAAAATCATATATCTTACCTACCATGTCATATCCAACCACATCAATCGACCATCACCCTTATAATCATAGTGATAAACACCCCATACATAGTAGCATGAAAGGGAAAACATATAAGAAATTCACACTAAAAGTCCTATGTATAAGCATTAACCATTAAAACCATAATAGAAAAATAGAAAAACCAAATCTACATTGTTATCACATCCTTCCAAAGAAGAATGTTTAAGAAGTGAATCAAGAACAATAGAAAAGAAATTCACCATAGAGGATGAGAAGTAGGGAACCTTTTGCGCTACGTCAGGAGGGGAACACGCGACGACCAGAGGTGAAGGTTCACAGGAGGATCCTTCAACTATAGAGAAATGGAGGAGTAGGGTTTGTGGGGAGTAGGATCGAGAAAAGAGGATGAGAAGTAGGGTTTTCGGGGAGGAGGATCCACCGAAGGGGATCGAGGTGGAGGATTAGTAGAAGGGCTAGTGGCGGAGGTCCAACAACCCAAAGATCGGGGGTGCCAGAGGTCCGGCAACACTAAGATAAGGAGGGGGTGGAGGGGAGTCGCAAGATTATAGTAGTGCGAGAGCTTTAGGTTGTGATAAAATGAGAAAATTTTGCGACAGATTTTATAAAATATGGGACTACGGTTTTATCATATCTAAAAAAGCACTAATAAAGGATACCTTTATCAGTGCTAAAATTTTAGCGCTGATAATGAATCCCTTTGTCAGTGCTACAGAAGCACTGATAAATCCTTCATGTACCAGCGCTAACATTTTAGCACTGATACAAGACTTATTTATCAGTGATTTTCTAGCGCTGTTAAAGAAGCCCTTTATCGGCGCTACAAAAGCGCAGATAAAGAGACCGTGTATCAGCGCTAAATTTTTAGCGCTGATAATGGGCGTCCTTATCAGCAGTTTTTGCTTAGCGCTTATATAATGTGGTGCTTCCCTTGCCCATTTTTATAGTAGTGTCTCTCATCCCACATGTGTTCTCTATATGGATATTGTCTCCTTAACATGAAATTTTATTCCCTCTACCTATCGAGCTAGAACCAGGGTTTGGACCCAGAATACAATTCACACATTCCCAGCACAACTTGCGAAACACATTTACAAGTTCCCTGAGATAACCTCTAATGTACCAAGTAAGCGTACACTATGAAGCTCAATGTGTGATCATTATGGGTTTTATTCAATCCTACCACCTCCTACTTCCATGGATTCCCATATAGGGGACGACTCCCACATGGTAGAGTCTATTGCCCAAAAGTGGATGATCTATTACTTCCATGGTGTCTTTGGATGACCCATTTTTTTATATATAAGAATAATTAAACTAAAATTAAAATAAAATATTGGAAAAGAAAAATAATAAATAATTATCATCAAAATACTTCTTCAATAATCTACTTAAGACATTATTTATAACAATCCTCCATGAAAATAACATTTTCATTGTATTTAACTTTTTAACTATTATAAATATTTTACACTATATTATAGAAATGAAGACATGTCATTGAGGATTAAAAAATTTATAAACCATCATACTTATCCAAATATTTTTCATTTTAAAAATATAAATATTTTACATGGAATTCATTAATCTTTGAAAATCCCCCATTCAATTATTGAAATTTCCTCATGCATGAATTTTTTATCTTATCATGGTAATCAATTAATTACCCAAGAATATATATATTTTGAAAATATTATTTTTAAAAATACTTCTTAATCATCCATTGATATTTGATGGACATAGAAAAAATTCATGGTATCTCTTCATCTACATTTGGATTGTTCACCACATCATATTTATATCGTTCTAACACAAAATAAAAATTCTATAAAGCTAACATAATAAATTATTTAGACAATCAATATATAAGAAATAAAATGAATTTTATAAAAACTTTTCTTTTATTAAAGATTTATTTAATGTGTAAAAATATGAATATAAAATTCCATTTTCAATATAGTGAAAATAATATCAACATTTTAGAATACATGTAAAATTAAATTAGAATTTAATCAAAATTTTCAATCATTTCTTTTAATTTAACTATTTAATGGTATTATTCAAGCCCTTGTGTTAAAATTGATTTTTTTATCATGTTTATTTATAATATAATATAATAGTTCAATAATTGTAATTGATATTTATAAATTATATAAAAAATTATTATTATATTTTTCGGTCCAAAAAATAGTACTAATAATAAATATAATTATAGTGATAATGATGAAATTATAATTTTCAATGATTTTTTTTATATTTTGAAATTTATACCTAAAAATATTAAAAAATATTTCAAATAATAGATTAAATATTATTTTTAAACATTAATATAATAATATTAACACACATATAATTTTTAACAAATAAAAAAATTATTAATAATAAATAATATTTTAATCAGTAATTTTATTTAAAACACACACACCACACACAGATATATATATATATAATTTATTAATTTAAAATAAATATATTTTTATCCAAAAAATAAATTTTTTCATTTTAGATTATATTTAGTCTCATCACCCACAAATTTGGTTAGAGAGATTGTATGATATTTATAGAAAATCATGTATTACATTTGTAAAGACTATTTAAAATGGTAAACCCCAGAATGATAAAACAAAAAAATCATGTAGTAAATGTCATGAAGGTTTATTGACCATGTAATAAATTTTTTTATACTACATATTATCTTTATCCCACCCTAAACACCGTCAGTTCACACATTTGTGACCAGTTACCCTTTAACAGTGTCTTTCCATTTTTGAAAAAATGGGTTTTTACAAAAGTTCACATTTATTTACATATTTGAGGGGAAAATTCCATCCATTAATTATTAACCCGTCCCTTAATATTTTCTCTTTAAATGCTAAAATATTTTTATATATTTAATTCTCTATCATGTTTATTATTCTCTCATCACTTTAAATTAACCTCTGCCCATTATTTATAAGGGGGCTTTCATGGAAAAGTTAAAGCTCCAAATTTAAGTATTATTTAATAATTATGTTTTAATGCTAATTATAATACTTCCAAACCATTCCAAAACATATTAATTAAATTACATAAATATCATTATTTTACTAAAGTGTTATTATGTAAATTTAATTACCAGTGTTTTCCTTCCCATCCACTAATGATGAAAAATGAATGTTGATCATGCCTTGTTCGGTTATCACCTCTACGAAGTAATGTTATTTATTTTTATTCATGATTTTAAATATTTATCTAAAAAAATAATGTATGATTAAAAAACAAAAAATATATATAATATCTTTATTATTATATGATTGTTATTTTATGTTAATATAAAAAAATGCTTTCCCACACCCATCCTTCTAATTATTTTTGCCTTCATATTTGGGGTAGTATAACCACCTATATAAACATTTCTATAAGAATATATAATAGATGATTATTGAAATACTAAAAAAATATTATTCTTATATGAAAATATTTATTTTATTATTGATATGGAATAGTTATGTTATGTATTTATTATATATGTTCAACCTCTAGGATTTCTAAAATAAGCAGACACTCATTCAATTCCACACAAATTAATTAAAGTATTTTTTAAATAAATATAATATTATTATAAATTTTCCTCATCAACAGGAATATATATGAACATGGTTACAATGAAGTTATATAATAAACATATTTGGATTGTTTATAAATTTAAATGCATGCACAAAATGCATTTGTACCATGTTAACAATTTCATATCCTAAATTTCACCCATTAAGACAAACTTATTATTACACACCAGGATTTATTGGGGATAGTTAATCTAATATCTGTAATATATTTTATTAATAATAAATATCTTACAAATATTTATATTAAATTATCTAGTATTGTTTATTTTTATTAGAGTTTTTAGACTCAAAAATTTCAAGGATTAGGGGTCTTTTCCCAAATAAAATTTTTCTTCTATCAAAATAACACTTTTTCTCATTTTATTTATAGTATTGATTAATTTTATTCTATGATGATACTATAATTACTCTCGTAAAGAAATTTATGTTTGAATTTGAGTTATAACATTGGGTCTTAAAACTACAGTAATTTTTTTAAGCATTGTTATAACTTCCTTCACTATATGTGAATTCTTGATTATGAATCATTGACTACTTCTTTTATAATATTAATTACAATTTTTTTTAAATCATAGATAATATAACAATAATATTACATATTATAAAATTTTTATATATTTTTTATGTTCTAATTTTCTTAAAAGGAAATTTTTTTAATATTGTTTTCAAATGCCTTTTTATAATTTTTTTTCAATTTTTTTAATATCATGTTAGTAATTGTTTCTATGGAATCATTATCTCAGATAAATAATTTCATTAAAACCTTATTTGGGTTTTAAATGAACCATTTATCATTTTTATAAATAAAATGTATTTTAATATAATGATTGAATTTTAAATGTGTTTTAAATATATTAAAAATGTTTGTTTCCTCATTTTTTCATGTAATTATTTTAATTAGATTAAAAGATATTTTTCATTCGTGAAAACATCATTAATTAGAAATTTGTTCACTTGGTATATTTTTATGCTACTATAAAACTTCATTCTTTGAATATCCTATGGAATTTTCTAGAATTTTATTTTTATGACCCATATCATTTACATGTGTTTATTATGTGATGTTTTATCTATGAATGTTGTTATGTAAAAATGTAACATATACTTATATATACATATATAAATAATTATTATTTTACCTATGGGGTCTAATATCACACACAAATGCATTTTTTAGGGTTTTATTTCTGATGAGATGATTATGAGAATCGATTATTAATGCTCCTTATCCTAGGGGAATCAAGAATTGAGGCTGAATGCACTACAAATATGTGAATAAAAAAAGTGATACATGAAATAAAATATGTATGGTAATTGAAATGTGATACCAACTCCAATATGTTTTTGAGAATAATGATCAGATATATTCCCCACTATGTTAAGTGTAATTATATATTGAAGCATGCTATCCATATCAATGGGATTCGGGCTTGGAATCCTACATCACTACGGGAATCAAGTAGTGATACCTGACATACCATGTTATAGGAAAACTTTAGTGATAATATCTCCATTTTTGTTATAATTTACAAACCAATGTCACTAAAATATGTTACTGTTATTCTCATTTACCTAGAATTCCATATCCTTATTCATATTATTATATTTGATTTCTCAAGTTTACACACTCTTATAAAATCGTATATGTTTTCTCTTTTGAGATTACATGTCTTTTTTATTATTTTATATGGAAGTATATTATTTTACCATGTTATTATAAATAATAAATTTCTCCCACCACAATGATTTCTCATATACTTATTTCCTAACACAAAAGAGAATGTTGATATGATTTCCCTTAATGATAGCTAGATATCACTTTATTATTATGATTCATTTCCCTATGTCACAAAGATAAGTATAAAATATGGTATGTATAGAAGGTAATCAGTAGGATGTTATATTTTTATAATTGTTTAAAATTTCATAAAAATAATATTATTATGTATCTAATCACCATGATATTAAATATTTTTGTCCTAATCTTCGCTACTATTTCTGAGAAATATTATCAAAATCATGAAATTATTATTTTATTTACATCCTGATTAACAAATGTATCAATATTTGGTATCATATGAGTTTTTAGTAAATTTTATTATTTTCTTAGTTTTTTTGATTGGTGTAGATAACCAAATTGAAAATACTATTCATTGACTCATGTATTGGACAACAACGTGAATTTTTTAAATGTTTTTATTTTTTTGTTTTCCGTGAACCTACAACACATTATATATAATAAAGTGGATATAGGATATAAAATAGATTATTCTTGTGGTAATACCCTTGAAAATTTAATTTTAAGTATTAAGTATAACATATTATGGGGCTTGAAAAAGTGGCATAACTGGACACATATTTTGAAACACCCTCAGCGTTTACATTGTTTACTAAAATTATGTTTATAGTAAATATTAAAAAAATTATTATTTTATGTAATTAGGATAATATTTGTGAGAGAAACAAACATAAATAATAATTGTTTAAAATAAAAACAATTTTCATTACATTAGACGATATTTTTATGTTTTTCGAGAGTATGAAATTTTGACGATTATTTTTTATGGGATAATTTATAATAATTGTAATATGTTGTTATTTTTTCATTAATATTTTTAACACATTTTTAATTTTTATTATTTTGAGAAATAAGAAATATAGTTAATAATGGTTTCAATTTTAAACGAAATGAATCTATGAATAAAGAAAAAAATGAGATTGATGATTTAGTATATATTATTAATGTTATTCTCACATAACTCACCAATGATTTGAATTATAATTGATGATGTATTGTGCTACGAAACACACTAGGGAAAGATTTTATATCAATTTTTAAATGATTCAATTAACACCATTTTTAAGTGTCCCTTTCAATCCACTTTTGGTTTAAAAATATATCAATGTATTGGAAATAAGTTTTACATACATAATTGCATGAAATATGAGGAGGTTGTTTTATCCATATATAATTCATATGGTGAGGCTAACCAGTGTTGGACTGTAATTAATAATAAATTGATAAATAATGAGATAGACTATATTGAATGGGAGGATTCCAAGAAAATATTATTCAAAAAATATTTTTGTCAAACTATTCACATGAAAAATGGAAGAGAATATATAGAGTTAAAATAAAAGTAGGCTGAATCCATTTGATCGAATAAATAATGCATCATGGGAAACATGTGGTATGCCTCTTTTTCAATTGACCATGATAGTTATATCCAACAATTATTGAGCGTCCTAAATTATGGTCATTGTAATAAATGAGATATCAATGTTTGAAGAGGATATGAAGATATATTTCAACATATTCTAATGATAGATATAGAATCTAGATACTCTTTTATACTATTGATAAATGAAAAACAATAAATAATATTAATGTAAGTAATAAAATATATTATATTTTAAAAAATTCAAATTACCCAATTTCTAATAATTTTGTAAAAATCCCATTTATAATTGTCTAAATGGAGTGAAATTATATTATTATTATGGTGTTGAAGAAATTATTTAAGATAAATATTGAATGAATTAATATATGGCCAAATAAACCAAACGATACAAATATGATCCCATCAAGCACTACCCCCATTATCTAGTGTCTCAATTTCAATGTGACTGGGAATAATAAAAATTGATGAAATAATCTAAGTGATAAGGAATATAATATACCCTAAAACATTACTAAATCATGTTAATAAGTGAAATTAATTTCTATTGCTACAATTTATGTAGGTTGTGATAATAATCATTTAATTATCTTCAACTCTAGATTGTTGAACATTGTTCTTGTTTTTTATTCTAAGAACAATAGTATAAACAAAAAAATTTCTAATATTATTAAATTATGAGCCCAATTATTTTATAATTGATGAAAAAAACTCTTTTATTGTAACCCGTATAGAATCTTTTGGGAAAATTCCCTTAAAAATTCATATTATTTTCACTTAGTTAAATTTATTGTGATTATGGTAATGTATTGGTTCCTTCAACTCAGGTAAAAAATTATTTGGATCAATAATATCACATTTCATATCAACCTATGATTGAATAGGAAAAGATAATTCTAAAAAACCCTTTGAAAATAAATTATATAATTTGGATCTTAATTCCAAATAATGATAGAATCTTGGCTCAAATAGTTGGTGAAATATTAATTATTTGGGTTAATCATTTTCCATGAAGAAATATATTTTTTCAAGTTTGTATAGTGGGTATATTTATATAAATTATACAATAAGATGATTTTATATTTAATAAAAAATTATCTATTACAATACATAATAGATAATTAAAATTTTTATGGTGAAGTTAATTTAATAGGTGAGAATGTACCGCTTAATGATTTTTGAATATATATTTTCTAAATTAATACAACGTATGGTAGCCTAATCCAAACACAACATCTAACTAAAATGAGTTATTATTATCTAGATAAATATTATTCATAATATTTAATAATTACAAAGAATATTGTATATAAAAATATTATATTCAATTATAAATACCTTAAAAAAATTGGTATCAACACCTATTCATTTTAAGGGGTATTGTTTTTAAAACAGAGTTTTTCTTTATATATTATTTTCTCATCTAGATGAAAAATTTAAAATATTTATAATTTTTTAATAAAATTAATTTCATTTTAAAATTAATAAAATTGAAACATTTAATATGAAATTATACGATTTTTCATAATTAATTGATTTTCAAGTGAATACTGATAAAAATTCAACAGTTGTAAATATATTAACAATATAAAAAAATGAGAAAGTCCTGTAAGATTATGAAAAAGTCTAATATATTAAATATTTATTTAAAGTGGATAAATATTAATTTTAAAATATAATTTTTATCATATAAAACCAATGAAATATGTTTTATAACATAATAATCATTTCATCGAAATTTAATGTCTGTTTGGGGTAATTTAAAAAAATTAATGGGAATGTTCCTCTTTTTTTGATTTGGATGCCAACTAAGTCTTATTTTTTATATCATAAATTCATTATTTCATAAAATTCTGTTATACTGATTATTTTAAACTAGACAAGAATTTTATGAACAAAATAAACTTTTTAAAAATGCGTTTGATCGGTCCTCAAATTTTCGTTAACATGATTGACATATTTTGATGAATATGGAAAAGTGATGAAAGGAAATACAAGAAGAGTGTTTAATTAATGTTCAATGGTGTGTGATCATGAAGAAAAAAATACCTTCATGGAAATCTTCTCTACAGGGCATTCCACAACTACGTGAAGCACCATCAAACAAAGGCATTTCATGCAACGGGAGGAAACAATAGTTCCAGAAATTGATCTAATGAAATTTGTGGTAATAAGAAATTATTTCAACTCTATCAAGTCAGTGATATACTAGAATTAAATATTTACTATGGATATGTAGTACCACCAACCCCAAAAAATTAAATGACATCATATGTAGGGCTAGGTGGGAATTTCGGTTCCTATAAAAGATTCCCCTGGGCGACTAAGCCACACATGTCCTCCCACAAATGATGCTACACATCCCAACACTGACGAATGATGATGCCAATATTTGGACCCTCCACTGATAAATATTTAGACATCAAGGGGACCTATATTATAGAGATATAAGAATATAATTATACTGATAAAACGAGCGGAAAAAAGAAAGGCACTGTAAAAATTAAATCCCTTCGGTGATTCATCATAGTTAAATACCACCACAAAGCATTAAAGAAGAATTAAAATTCATATAGTGGTATGTGAACTCAAAATGCTCAATGGAAACAATTCCTCAAGGCTCATAACTGATATCCCCTCTGTACATAATCATTCCACATAGCAATGTACTGTGTAGGTGAAACTCTGCCTCATGTAGGTAAAGGATATGGTGATGGGACTTAACCTCATGTAGAGAAATGCTATGTGGGAAGAACCAGGCCCCCCATAGAAAAACATCTTTAAAAACCAAGGTCCACATTCCAACTGGTACGAGGAAAGTCCCCTTACCCATGTAGTAATAGGATTTGTGGAGTGAATCCCATTCCAAATAAGAATATTCTTTGCAGATTTATGAATCTTAAGGAATTTTGTTCTCCAATTCAAACTTTTCTCCTCTATAATGTCTTAATCCCCCATGTTGGCCCCTCCATGAATAGGTCACGACCCGTCCCCCGGGGCTCGTGTCGTCACTACCCCATGCCCGCCTTCCATAGGCCAGGGGTTGGCGACTAGCACCAATGGTGTAAATACCTATAACTGGGAAGGCATTGACTTAATAAAATGTAAACTCACACACCCAGAGAACAAGAGGAAGAAAACACTAAGTAAAGCAGTATAGTAAATGTGCTCAACGTGCAATGAGGCCTGAAATACAAGCCCAACAGAATTGTATTGCTATAACTAAAAGAAAAGTACAACTGAAAAGACAACAGTTGAATGGTGAAGCATATCTTGAATCATCCTCCGGGTTTCTACCTAAAGGGTTTTTATAGATGTACTCCTCAGCACTTCGTGTCTATCAGTATGCTTCGTGTGCCATCACACCAACTGTCCACCTCCAGGTACCATCCAGTCCTCATACACTCTACCTCATTCAGCGATGTCCATCATCTGCATCCAACATGATGAGGTGCGGGCATAGCTCGTGTAGGAGTGAGTATAACGATACATAGTAGGGACCCTGAGACCCTCAAGGTCTCTCTATATCCAACAAGGATAAACCACAATGAAATATCTCAATAGATAACCTTTATTTAGGTATATTTCCATACATATACCTATGTTATCAAGTACCCCATCTCAATCTTGAGGAAAACACAAAAGTCATTGACTCAGCTCAAACCATGATTTTTATTCACGATGTCGAAACCATGGATTCTAGAGAACTCCTCCTCTATCCAATATAATGGCCTTGCCGCTACAACTAAGCTCTTCCCACTAACCTTGGACTGTGGAAGTACTCCACCTGTCGAGTACTTTGAGGCAGCTGCTACAACCAAATGCATCCCACCATTGGTCTACCACTAAAACCAAGCATACCCCCTCATAGATTAGAGAGGTACTCCTTCTGTCATGTACTGCGGGTCTGATACTAAAACCATGTGCTCCTCCACCATGGGTCTCCTTCTATAACCAAGCACACCCCATTGAGCCATCCGAATCACTTTGATTCGATCAATCTGCAGTCGTCATGTCTCGGCCAGCTACTAGGTCTCCACAATATTCTCGCTCGTCATCAGGAGGGTCCGCTCCAAGAGCCTCAATCCAATACTCCAAGTATGAAGAAGTCTCACGAATAAATATCACAAAGGACCACCTCGTCAAAGGGGTCTCAACGAAACAGATGGCTCATCAATCGGAATCCCATTCTGTGAGTTATTAGCCTTTTTCACAGGGGCTGGTTGGTTTTGTGTATGAACCAACCCACCAGTATCTCAAATGTACCCCAAAATACCATGGGGTATAAACAAAGGGACCATTTCTCAAAGAGATTACCAACACCACTGACGGTTCGTCAAACGGATGTTCGGTCTGAAAGTTATTGGATTTTCCGTTCCAGGGGCCCTGTTGGTTTTTAAGCTAAAATAAACCTGAACATAATCCAACTACATCCAAACCTCATGTTTAGTATGCCAAAAAACCCTTCTCATCAAAAGGAAACAACGTAGTTTACGACACATCAATCAGACGTCTGGTCCTTATGTTATAAGCATTTCTGCCCCGAGGGCCTGGTTGGTTTTGAGTTCAAACCAACCTTGCCATTCCCAATATTGGCCAAAACCTTGAGTTTAATATACCAAAACGAATGTCTCGGTCCAAGGGTTCCTTCTCAACTGACGGTTCATCGATAGGAGGTATGTAGCTCATGTTATAAGCAATTAAACGAAAATAGTCCGAAAAAGGGGGGGTCTAGGCACGGTCCGACCCGGACCCACCTACCCTGGGTCAGCCCGACCGGGTCAACCCGACCCATGTCTGGGTCCTGCCCGGTAGAGCGCGACCTAGCCCAGCCGGGCGCGACACGGCCCAACGGGGTGTGGTTCAACCCAGTCGATTGGGGGGGGCATTTCACCATAATGGTGGCACGCTGGTGCCACCCTGAATTCCAAATCCCACGTAGTGAAGGATCCCTCCACCACTGCTGCGGCCGTTGCCGTGACGACTCTTCCACCAACGGCGCGCTGGAGCGCTGCCGCCTCCAGGCAGCCAGCCGCCTCCTCTGGTCGCCGGCGCCATCGGGCCGGTGACCCGTGCCACTGCGGTTTTCTGCAGGCCACCATAGTCATTCTGATGGTCATTTTTAACTTCCATCTATGCCGACAGTCATCCCGAGACCCGAACTCCACTACGAAAGCTCTAATTCACCGTTGCGGTCCCGTTTCGTTGTCTCCCATCAATCCACACATAAAGAACGATATGGTGATGGTTCTGGTCTTTTTCGATAGTCCATACCCACCGCGTTAGTGGTCCAAATAATCATCCAACCAATTAAACGCCCACTCTCTAGGGTATAATCAAATATATGAAAAATATAAAAAACAACCCCTACCTCGATTATGACATTGCATGTCATCGAGCCATAGAAAGAGGCATGCGTCATTATAGAACGACGTTGTGGAAGACCAGTGTCGATTCTGGCGTCATTGGAGTGCACCCAAAGAGGAAGTGGCATCTCCTCTCTTGTTGCGGAGAAAAGGAAAAAAGGAGCGTCATCGTTCTTCATGGAATTGATGTTCTTAGTCAGAGGCATTCCTTGTTGAAGAGGGTGGTGTTCTTTCTTTGATATGAGAACTCCCTTCTCTATTTCTCCAGAGCTCCCACAAAAATTACAACACTAAAAATTCCAAAAATAAAATAATAGCTAAGATATTATTTTATTCACACAAGGAATTAAAAATTCAAGAAACTAAATTTAATTAATTGAAGAGTTATAATTCATTGATTAACATGTGTTGGTAAACATTAAAGCAGGAGAGAGGAAGGGGAATAGCTTTCATAAATAATTGGGGTTGTCACAATAAATGAAGAGGAGTTAATTGCTGGGTTTAATGAGAGTTATGGGAAATGAATGGTTGGGGCCCGTGTGGGCCCCACCTCTCAAATATCCACACATGGGAAGTTGGGTGGGTGTGGTCCCCACCAATAACATCCCATGGGAGGAAATAACATCCATAGATATATAAAATTATTCTAAAAATTTTATTTAACTATTTCAAATTTTCCCAAAAATTAACTCTCAACCCGCATAAAACACAACTGTGGTAAAGTTCCCCTTAAGAAATTATCGGCGCTGCAAGTTCATCGGTGTCCTCGGATTTCAATTCTGAGCACCCATTCAAAAGATATAAAAACCCGCATATATTTTTATTGAACGTACCCGAAAAAAACTTCGAAAATTGATTTCAGGCACATCGGGTCTCGGAATCAAGTGTCGTCAGAATCTACAGACTCGTAAAATTTCAAAGAATTATGAAAAAAAAATCCATTAAAAATACGGTTCTTTACATTACTCCCACCTCAGGGATTTACTTCCCCGTAGAGCTACAACCCACACTAGGGAAACAAAAGAGGTACTGATCATGCATCTGATCCACCCGCTCCCATGTGCTCTCCTAGAGGTTCCCGTATTGCCAGCGAATGCGCACTAGAGGAATCGAACGTTCTCGTAGGACCTGCTCCTGTCGATTCTCAATCTCTACCGGAACCTCCGTAAATGTCGCCCCTTCATCGATGTCCTTCTCCCCATGGTCGATGATTTGTGAAGGTTCGTGCACGTATCTCCTCAGTTGGGATATGTGAATGACGACATGCACTCGATGCAATTGAGGTGGAAGGGTTAGGCGGTAATCCACCTCACCTTTCTTGCTGAGGACCTAAAAAGGTCCAATGATCCTTGGAGATAACATGCCACCTCTGCCAAATCTCCATAGACCTCGTCGAGGTATGACCCGTAGGAAGACGTGGTCACCATCCTCGAACTCCATTGGTCTCTGTCTCCTATCAGCATAATACTATTGTATATTCTATGCAGTCTTCATCCGCTCCTGGATGATGTGTACCTTCTATGGTAGCCCCAAAATGGGTGCACTGGTCAACCTCTGCAGCAATTCCAAAAAACCTCTACTGGAATATCACTGACCACACAAAGGGTTTTCCCTTCTTCGTCAAATCTAAAAGCGGTGCAGAAACTCTGGTGACGTCTGACACAAATCTATGTCTGGATGGCCTGTGAGTGATTGGATGCTCCCACTTATGCATGATTCTATCCTGTTCTTCCTGGGGTTTCCTTTTCACCGACCAAGGAAAACCCATCCCAATGTTTAAAGTAAACCACAACATTTTTTCCTAATACAGTCAATCTGTGTATGAACTATGGTTGCCCAGTCCATACCCAAACTAACGTCGTAAGGCGTCGAGACTGCCACCAAGAGGTTCCAACCGAAACTCTCACCTTAAGGGTCAGATCACACCGTCGGCATAAGTGTGATTATCAAGTCTCCTCCCAATGGTATCTCCAGACGTGAGGGTCAAGTCAATGGCTTAACCGGAAACTCTAGGTCTAGGACAAGATTCCTGGAAGGAAAGAATGTTTTGAATCAGTGACTGTTGTTATGGAATCTATTAGTAGACATATAATGTACCTCGAATCATTCCCTGAGCCCTTGGGTCACACTCCTTGACCGCATGTAGATACTCTCTTCCCCAGACCTCTAGCTCCCTGATACTAGCGGGGACTACAAAGGCGGGTGCATGTAACATGTCGAAATGTTTACCACCTCATGCTGCTCTCCTAACTTTGCTTCCATGTATACTGCCAAGCAGATTCATCTGACCTTAACACTTCCTCTTCACGAAACATTTTACACACTCAAGACCCTAAGATTGATGTCAGATTCATGATTTGAAACTGTTAACATTAAATTGATATATCCACTCATCCAATGAACATTCATCCAAAACGGTTCTCTCTAGCACCCTTACACAAGTGGGAATGCATAATGGAAAATGTACTGGCACAGATATACTTAAAAACACCTTTCTTAGAGGTCTGAACTCTAAATAACTGATCGAATAATATTCATCAAGTACCCGGAAAGATTGGTATACCTCGATGAATACTCAGCTACCGACACGTCGTCCTGTTGAAGCTGTATAAGCTCTAGAAAACTCTCATCCACCTCCTCAGCCCAGTCCTCAGCCGCCTGTGGGTCAGGCTCACCTTGGAGCATGAGGGATATCTGGTGTTGAAACACATGTATCGCACCAAGCATAAAAGTTTCTTCTACCGGTATCGCCAGTTTAAACTGCTGACCAACAGGTAGTGATATAGCTGGCACACTACCCGAAGGTACTATTTCAGGCATCGGTCCACGTACCAAATCCTTATCAATATGCGGACCAACCTCAGGGTTAGTCACTGGGAAAAAAATTACCTAAGATCACCATCTGCTCTACTAGTGTATAAACTAGGTGTAGAACTCTAGGAATCGCCTCCATCCAGTCCACTACTCCCTGGGAATCTATCTCGCCTCGTAACATCGGAGGCCTCTGCTACTGGAACTCATGAAATGTTCTCTGTCAGCATGCATCATCTTCTAGTATGGTTGGTGGAATCTACGACCTAATGGGTGGTGCTGTTGCTGGTACAACACCTGAAGTTGCCAACCTATCAAGAGGTCCATGCACCGGATCCTCGTTGCTTGGTGGTCCATCATCGTGTACTCAATCGGAACTCCAACAAACTATCTGCGTGGAGGAATCCTAAACAGATGTGACACGGTCAAATGATATAAACCTAGTGAGCTGACCTGGTTAAGCTGACATAAAGAAACTTTTGGAAACACACACGCAATCATTGTTTCATGCACCAAGCCGGAATTCAGTAGTCAGGATCCTGGTGTATGGATACGTCGGCAGCCGCCCCAACACTGGACTCCCTGAACTAAAAACCACACTTGGTACCCTTCATACTATTACTTGAAAGAAAGGAAATATCATAATTCTATGTTCTGCGGTAGAACCGACTCCTCTGATACCAATTTTGTCATGACCTGTCCCCCAGGGCCCATGTCGTAACTACCCCAACCCCACCTTCCATAGGCCAGGTGCTTCTGACTAGCACCAAAGTCAAAAATCCCTATAACTGGGATGGCATTGACATTATAAAATTTATACTCACACAACCAGAGAACAAGAGGAAGAACACACTAACTAATGTAGTATAAAAATTGTTCTGAAAGTAAAAATGGGGCCGAAAATACAAGCCCAACAGAAATGTATGGCTACAACTGAATAGACAACATCTGAATGGTGAAGAATCACTTGAATCGTCATACGACTTCCAACCTGAAGGGTAGGTAAAAATTTTCTCCTCAGCACTCTGCATCTACTGGTCCACTCCGTGAGCCGTCAGACCGAGTGTCCACCTCCGGAAACTGTCTAGTCCTTGTACACTCCACCTCGGTCAGCGCTGTCTGTCGTATGCATTCAACACAACGAGGTGTGGGCATAGCCTGTGCAGGGGTGAGTATAACAATACTCAGTAGGGACCTCGAGACCCTAAAGGTCTCTCTAAATCCAAAAAGGATAAACCACAAAACATATCTCACCATATAACATTTACTTAGGTATATTACCGTACATATACCTAAGTAATCTAGTAACCCATCTCAATCACGAGTAAAACACAATGTTCATTGACTCAGCTCAAACCAGGATTTTTATTCATGATATCAAAACTATGGCTGCTGGAGAACTCCTCCTCTATCGAGTACACTGGGCCTGTGGTGTTGGTAATCTCGTTGAAAAATACTCCCTTTGAGTATACCTCGTAGGAGTTCGAGGTACTGTTGAGATACGGTCAGGTTGGTTCGTACATGAAACCCACCAGGCCCCCGGGACAAAAAGGATAATAACTCACAGACCGAGCGTCTGATTGATGTTTAGTATATTGTGTTAATACCCATTCGACAAGGTTTTCCTTTGTGATTATTCTTAGTGAGACATCGTTATACTTGGTGTATCATCTTGAGGCTCATGGAGCATACCCTCCCGGTGACGAGCAAGAAGATTGCATAGACCAAGAAACTGGATGAGACTTGATGACTGCTGATCGATCGACTCGGAGTGATTTGGATGGCCCAGTGGGGTGCGCTTGGTTGTAGTAGTAGACCCATGGAGGAGGAGCACTTGGTTGTAGTGGTAGACCCACGGTAATCGACAGAAGTGTACCTCTAAAATCTATGAGGGGGTGCGCTTGGTTGTAGCGGAAGACCCATGTTGGGAAGTGCTTAGTTGTATCAGTAGTCCCACAGTACTCAACAGGTGGAGTACTTCAGCAGTCCAAGGTTAGTGGTAAGTGCTTGGATGTAGAGGCAGGACCACTGTACTCGACATAGGAGGATTTCTCTAGTATCCGTGGTTTCGACATTGTGAATAAAAATCCGGGTTTGAGCTGAGTCAATAACCTTTGTGTTTTCCTCATGATTGATATGGGTTACTTGCTAACATAGGTTTATATATGGGTATATACCTATTTAAAGGTTATATGTTGAGATATTTCATTGTGTTTTATCCTTTTTGGATTTAGAGAGACCTGGAGGGTCTCGGGGTCCCTATTGAGTATCTTTAAACTCACCCCTACATGGGTTATGCTCACACCTCATTGTGTTGGATGCAGACAACGTACATTGCTGACTGAGGTAGAGTGTACGAGGACTGGATGGTACCCGGAGGTGGAAGCTCGACGTGACGGCACACAGAGTGGACTGATAGACACGGATTGATGAGGATGACATCTGTACATACCCTTCATCTAGGAACCCGGAGGAAGATTCAGGAGCTGCTTCACCATTCAGCTGTTGTCTTTTCAGTTTTACTGTTCTTTCTGTTGTAGTTGTACCTTTCTGTTGGGCTTGTATTTCTGGCCCCTTTTTACATTCAGCATGCTTGTTATATTTCTTTACTTATTTTTTTCTTTCTCTTGTTCTCTGGTTGTGTGATTTTACGTTTTATAAAGGAAATGCCTTCCTAGTTATAGAGATTTATGCCTTTGGTTCTAGTCGCCAGCCCCTAGCCTATTGAAGGCAGGCTTGGGGTAGTTACGACACAAGCCCCGGGGTACGGGTCATGACAGGAAATTTATAATGGAAATATTCTAACACTTCTTCAAAATCCACCTGACTTGTATGATGAGATCATCAGGCACATCCATTTATCCAATTGGATTTACATACATATGTTAAGCGAATTCGTGTGGGTAAACTCTGTAGACATGTGTATTTATGGAGTATACATGAGTTTGAATTAAATTGGTAACTTGTGTTCTGACCTAATGATTATCATATGAACCTCTACCCTCTTGGAATCAATAAGAATTGATAGCCTTTCCCTTTCTTGAGGTCCAATGTTGAACATTCGCTTCTTACCTAGAATTGATCTCATGGAACTCCTCATGAGATATGCCCCATGATTTTCAAGAATGATATGGCAGTTATGATTCTCTTTTCCACCACCGGGTAGGTATTTAGATAGGTATCCAAATTTGATTATACTTTATTTTAAAAATAAAAGGAATTATGCCCACACAAATCCCTTTTACACTACATTTGGTCTGTAGAACTATCCATCAGTGATAGGGTGAGATCATGTGATCATCAAAACTACTTCTTCCACTTGTTTGTCACACCTAGAAAGACTCCATCAAGAAAAACGGTTATTTGTGAATGTCACATCATCATGATCCCAAAATTCATATGGGAATTTCTTAGGTTAAATCCCCAACAATGTCCATCAAACATGTTTCTCCATTTCGTAAGCCCCATTCATACCACTACGATACAAAACTCCCATGTATAAGACCCAAATATGACATTCAACTGGGAAGCTCCGATGAATAATCTACAACCATGACCCTCAAATGGGAAGCTCCCATGCATAATCCACAACTATTCCCCAGAAATGGGATTCTCTTATTCATAATCCCCAACCATGGCCCACAAATGGTATGCTACCATGTATAATCCCCAATCAAGCCCCACAAATTGGATGATTCCATGTGTAAGTACAAATTTTTTCACCCTGAATGGGCCTCCACTATTATGTATGTACCAATCATACTGAATATCATGGGATTGGATTCCATGTTAATTGATATATATAGGAAGAATCACTAAGGTCCAAAACCAACATCCCAACCACCCTAATTTTTTTCAGGGACACATTCCTAGTTTGGTCGTAGGCATCTATAAAACAACATATCTTCTCAACCCACTTGCCTCCTTGGAATATGTCCCACACAATACTTGACTCGGCACCCATCACCTGGACATCCATACCATATGGAATTAAACTACGTAGTTGGGTCCCTGTAATAAGTCTTTAAAAGCTGATGTGCCTATATAAACAATACTAAACTATGTGGGTTTTTATTCCCATCATAAGGATACTTATTAATCACATATTACTGATTAAATCCAAACATTAAAACAAATTTCGTACTCCCAAGATGATGATAAACACTAAATCACCCCATCACACTGCATAAAATAGTGTCGTATCAATAAACAACCAAGGAATCCTCGATATATAGACAAAAAGGTAACATTAATGGAGAACTACAGATACATATATATACTTCCATTGATATAGATCATGTTATACATACATATGATTATGATCCAATATTGGGATATGATCCATCATTACCTTGGGATAATCCACAGATACATTAATAAAAATAAATAATTGATTCATGAAATATCATAAATATATAATAGATTCCCATAGAAATACACAGTTCCCCACAATACGGTGATATGATATTGTCTTCCCATCGTCTAGACCTATGTGATATCTTAAGGGTGAAAGGACATGCTATCTAATGAGATTCTGACATTTCAATGCATGTTCGTGAATTGTGGATGTGAAATCCATTGGGTGATTCTCTCTCCATGAACAAAATCCATTGGAGACCAATTGAGGATTTTATACCTAATGTCATTGATTTCACCCTATTCAAACCCCTGGCAATTAACCATTAGGGCTAAAAAACACCTTTGGGGGAAATTGAATTGTTATTCTACTACGAATAACATTATTTGGAACCTCATTTTCATAATAAAAAGGATACACTAGCATTCATCCTTAGACCTATTCCTTTCATACCTAGAAAAACACATTGGTGGAAACAAAAATAGTCAACCTAACATGAATCATTAACCATAGTGGAAATTTTAGCACCCATTAGGCCCCTTTCACTTCCATAGTGGAGGAGGTCCAATGGATACCATCAATCATGTATGTGTTCATGACATGATACGTTGACGATGTTTTTTCTGTACATTCCACATAAATTGCAGGATCCCTTTATAGTTGAATAAATATAATGTCATATCAAATGTTCTCGTCCACATGTGTGTAAACCACTTCACCAGTAAGCTCCCCCATGAAGCAGATGATCACATATCTCGCCCAACATATTTAACACTAGTTCACCAATAAACTATTTCTAGTGTAAGACAATTAGAGAACTCTCCCAACCATAAAGGTAGCAAAATAGGACATCCAGGCCCGAAAGCCCCACCTACCACCCACCCAACAATAGTCAGTGGTTCTAAACCAGGAGTCTCTAATAGCCTCCACCAACAGTTTCAGGCACCTATACCAAGAACATGACAATGAGTGCCTCCTTTGTCTTAGAGATTCTAATGATGTCATCACCAATGATTTCATCCCTACTGTGTAGGGTTCTCGCTCAAGAACCCATAATGAAAGTATTCACCAGAAATTCCTTGTGTCCTAGTATTCTCACCCTAAATAGGTTAACACATCAAGGGTCACTACCAATGGAAAAAAGACCCATTTCCCCATATATCCCACTAACGGTGATGATCGAACTATTTGGAATATGCCATCACCCTCTGTCATTGGGAATAAATATGATGTGAAAATTATATTGCACACCTCAGGAAGATGTATTTTCCGGACCCATTTGATGGGGTCCACCATTTATATATGGTCAAAAAAAATTCAGAAAGCAGTACTTTCCTATATTTCTCTCCAAACGCACAGTGCATGTTGGGTAGAAAATTAAAGAAAAAGTTGAAATTTCAATGCAAAAAATAAGAATATCATCTGTCAAATATGATGGAATCAAATGAGGAATTTAAAATTCGTACTGTCTTATATGATGCCCTGAAGTAAAATAAGGTGAAAATTAAATATAGATAGAGTGATTTTCTAGAGGATTCATATCAATCCCATCCTCAAATATAAGGACACCCAATGAGAATATGTAAAATCCTACCCATTGATACCATGATCAAAAGAAAAATATAGAGGATATTGGAGAAATAATCTAGTGTATCTCAGCTATAAACTAAGGAAATACTTGTTCTTTAGCCACCGTACAAGTGAAGGGGAATACACTACGCCAAAAAACTGGTGAGGGAAGCGCTACCCCATTATTAGCGCTCAAAATATTCGCTGATAGGTGGGGCCTTTATGAGCGCTCAAAAAAAGCGCTGATAAAGGGGGCCTTTATCAGCGCTTTTTTTGAGCGCTGATAAAGGGGAACCCTTTATCTGCACTTCTTTTTGTAGAGATGATAAGGGCTTTATTAGCGGTGAAAAATTTTATATTTCAAAAAAATCTGGAAAAATAAATTATTCTTATATAAGTATATTTATGTTGATATAAATACAATATATATTTTTAAATATGTTCTAGATACGTATAAATAGACTATTACATTTAATATATAAAAAATTTAGTTAAAATGGATTCAAAATATATTTAAAAATATTATTCATTAATAATTTTTTAATTATTATCGATTAAAAATCATTTAATAACAATTTTTGGACACAAAAAATCATATTAATTAATAAAAGATCTAAAATATGTTGAAATTTTATCTCAAACTTCAAACAGCCATAACTTTTGATCCGTGTGTCCGTTTGAGCTCTACAACATATCAAATCGAAGCCTGTGATGAGCTCTACGCGGTAGTGAATCAGGGAGAACCACTCTCCCATTTTTAGAGCCCAAAAAAGGTCCATAAGCTCTCCAAAACTCAGTTTTTAGTCGGGATACCCCGATTTTATAACATTCAAACAAGTATAACTTTTGATCCAGATGTCCATTAGGCCTGTACCACATATCATATTGAATATTGTTTCATTTTATTCGATTTTAATGGTAGTGGAATTGAAACAGAATTCTAGGTTATATGTTATGGTCATTTTAACATTTTATGGATTTTCAAATACACATATATATGTATTTATTCGTAAATATATATGTGTCGGTGTGTGTGTGGGTGTCTATGTGTGTGTCTATGTGTTGTATATATGTATATATGTATTTATTTTATTACTTAATTATAAACACACATCAAAAACATATTTTTTCATAAATGTATTTAAAACTAATCTTATATGTACATTCTATGGCTTTTCAAATACACATATATATGTATTTATTCTTAAATATAAATTTTTTTGTGGTTGTGTGTGTGTGTGTCTCTGTGTGTGTATGTGTGTTGCATATATCTGTGTATGTGTGTTGTATATATCTATGTATGTATGTATTTATTTATTTATTTATAAACACACATAAAAAACATATTTTTTCATAAATATATTTAAAACTAATCTTATATGTATATATTAATATACACAAAAATATACGTATAAAAAATTATAACTAAATATATATATATAAATATTCTAATATACAAATTAATATATATATAGTAATATATGAATAAATATATTTATATTAATATGAATCTATATCACTATATGAATAAATATAACTATATATGTATAGATATATCATTAAATAGAGAAAAAAATAAAATGGCATAGTGGTAAAGGTGCAGCCATGAAAGGGGGGAGGTCTTGGGTTCGAGGTCGGGTGGATGAAAAGGGGGTGCATGCATATGAGGATGCGCGGGAAGGGAAGCACGCGGGAGACCTCCTAGCGCTGATAAAGGGGGTGTGAAGTGTTGATAAAATCACTCCCCCGTATTGATTTTATTTTTTTATTTTTTTAATTTTTTTGACCTTTATCAGCACTTTTTAAAAGTGCTGAAAAAGGCCCCTTTTATCAGTGCTAAAAAAAGCACAGATAAAGGTGTCTTTTATCAGCGCTTTTTTAGCACTGAGAAAAGCGGCTGTTATCAGCGCTTTTCGGAGCGCTGATAAAAGGGACCCCCCTATATTAGCAATGAGCTTTACTGCGCTTTTTTAGAACTGTTAAAGCCCTATTTAGTGCTTATATAGGCCATTTTTGTAGTAGTGATATTATCTTGTTCCTACCAAATAGGTATCTCTACACATACGTGAGATGATGGAGGATCATAAATCATGACCTGACCATATTCATCATACTCTTTAAGATGTAATCATACCCATCATAATAACAAGATGTCTATCACACATCCCCAACTCATCATGAGGGCGATCCCAGCAAAAAAATAGGGAGGCCATTCCAGTAATGTTTTGGCCCATAACCAATGAGAGTTTTAAAATGAAAGTATAATGTAATATTCATTACAATTACTAGACATCATTCTTCTAGTTGAAAACAAAATTCATTCCCTATGATGGTTATTAATACCATGTCATAATATTAGAATAGATTCTTCATCAAAGCATATTGTAACCCATTCTGTATGTGTGACGACAACAATCACATAGGAGAAAAAATGATCTCCAACTAACCTTCCTCCATGTTCTATATGTTTTTAATCTTATTATCTACAATTCCCCAATAGATTTTTATATATATAGGGATTCGGATAGTATGTATATTTTCATTTTACCCCATTCCCAATTCATTAGAACCCATTTGAAATGAAATACTATAATTCCATTATCCCAAGATGGTGATCCAATGACTTATATTCCATCGAAATGTGGAACACATGATAAGAACTGAGCTTCAGTATGTCTCAAAAGAATCAGGATTGATGATATATGGATATCAAAAAAATCATTAGCGTGAAACTAAGAACATTTAGTAGTCCTCCTCCAAAATGGAAGGAAATGATAAAAAATTATAATTTTTGTAAATAAATATTTCTTGTGTGGACCCAGAAACATATTCAATACATACTCGAATGGGAGTGGACATGATCAATAAATTAATGTACGCACCAGAAACTAAAGTTGAACAAAATCAGACACATCCTAGAAGGTTGGAGGAATTACTAATAGAAAATTACCCATAATACAGATGAATCCTGATTGAGGTAAAATAAGAATATGTTAAGACTAACCCCAGCCTATAGGGTAGGGGAAATTTTACAACAACCTCTTGTCATGTGGAAATAAGTATTTTCCCATTTAGGAAGGAAAAATGTAGAGGGGTTTCCTATTCAATCCCATAACATGACTCATTTACCCCAGAAGGATGGTGTATGAAATTATTGTATTGTTCTTCCCTTCGAGTTACCCTTCTCCATGAAGAACGAAGTGGATCATAGAATGGAAGTAGAATATCCAATAAAGGACAAAAACAACTCTCCTACAACTCATAGTTTTGTATTTTACACACAATATATTATGTATTAGTGGATATCATGGATGTTAATCCATCATTCTACATGGAAAATGAGAAAATAAATGAAGAATAGGGAGATAATGGTTCCACTTAGAATTTTATTCACACTAATATTTATGGTGTGCTTACACGAAATTGGAGGGGCACCCTAAATATGGGCATTCCCCTAATCGATCCTCCACTAGATCCACAGTGATACTATCATAATGAGAATTATAAAAACAAGGTCACATATGACCCACATCCTCCTCCTAAAGAGAAAAATATCCCTATGATCAAATTATGATTCACTCTGAAGGATGAAGAAATGAAAGAGTTATGGAAAATCAATGATTCTCTTCTCTGAGGATGTTTTCCTATCAAATATGCTCCTCATTTATAACCTCAACATATACTTATAGTAGGTTCACATCTAACTCAAGTGTTTATCCCATAAAAAGATGACATGAAATCTTATCAACATGGTGCTTAGACCATTTTTCAACATTGACACTATCAGAGAAGGATATCTGTACTTTCTTCCATTACAGATGAAACTAGAATGAGTTTAAGAAAAGCCTCAATATATGCCCATGTTATGATATATTCCACAAGTAATGGAAGAACCATCATATTGAACCATTACATATATTAACCCTTCCATTATTAGTCTAAACATGACAGACATCAAGGTCATATAAATACTATGAAGGAATTGGCTGATCAATTGGAGTCGGTGTAAGTGTGTCTCACACTAGTGCATAAGGGATAGAAATTTTACCCCAATTGGGTGACTAATACTCCACCACTGCCAAATTTCAGGAGTCTCATGATCCCAATATTCAATTGATTATGTGACCTAGAACAACATATAATATACAATGCATCCATGGATATACCTTGGTGTGATATCCAACAAAACAAGAATTAGGGAAACACAAATACATCACGGGAACTATATAAGGGTCAGCCATTATATGGTACACATTTTTTCCAAATCAAACGATAATTGGATTGGAGGATCACTGTCGATGATTCCTTATCTAGTTATGCTCTATGAGAAAAAACAAAATAGTTTGGGAACTTGTGAACTACATTTCATTGTAAATTATGGATTCGTATGCATCATTTATATATAGAAAGGGATAACCAACTCATTAAACATCCCACTTCCAATGACTAAATTTTTAATAGGTTCATTGATAATTTATGTGAGGAGCTGCAATCACTAATTATCCGGGTGAAGTATAATAATGAGTTTCCTGATTTCACCACGTTTTTCTCACAAAATAAAAGATTCTATACAACAAACTGTGATCATGTTATAGTTAACCCCACTGATTCAAGGAAAAAGAGTGGTAACATTTTAAATACCATCTGTTATACTCATATCTACCCCCGAACCGGCTCCATCTCTAAGGCATACACCAAATCAGGGATGTCCCCATGGGAATCAATAATATCCCCCACCTCAAAAATACTATTGTATGTGACCCATGAGAAAAACTTTCAATGAAATGATTGATATTTTTTACTCATCCTAATATGAAAAATTGTGTGGCTATTTTATTTACACTATGAATTGCAATTTACTCTGACTAACCAACATGAAGAGATCCAATTAAGTGGATCTAGTTGGATGGACTGATGATTTTATCATTAATTTGATATTAGGACACACAATCTAGAAATATTTTTCCTTTAATGGCATCTTTAATAAAATCATAGCTTCTAAGAATGTAAAACTAGGACCACCTCCATCACAAGTGGAATATGTTTCCAATACTGCTCCTGATGAAGGAGATGAGGGGTGTAAGTTGTTAGAAGGAGAGTAAAAAAGTTATATAGTTGGATGACTCAAAATTTAGTCAATAAATCTCATGGTATTATATAATAATAGTTAAAACAATTGATAGATCCCCCCAGTAGCTCCTATTAAAACAACTACAAAAACATCATCCCAGAAACCCTCCAGAATCTCATCACCCAAAATAAAACATGACAACAATTGAGTGGATAATGAGAAAGAAGATTATATTATATCATCAATAATGTTTTACTTGGCCCATCAATATATTATTCCCTCATATTATAAATAATGGACATCACACCGCTAAATGGTGACACAAGATGTAGATTTTTGGACAAAGTCATCATCAGATGATGACTTGATATTTTAATACATTACTATCATTCGTATAACTGATACCTTTTATTAAAATGAGTATTGTTATCAACATTTGTACCCCTCAATAGATTGGGTATCCATAAAAAGAGGTTTCAGTACCAAATGATACAAAGGAAGATGTTTCCATGGAAAAAACCAGACCTATTTCCACACCCCTTCTCGAACCGTCAATGTTGTTGAGTCTCATGGAAGAGCCCATCAATAGATACAACATGAATTTAAAACACAACCAAAACCTAAAAAATGGCACCCTAGCCAAATCATAATGGAATATACATTGGAAGAGAAATATCTGTCGAATATCCCTTTTGTATAGAAATACAATATAATCCCATACCAGAAAGATCATAAGTACCCGAAGCTCATATCTCAGGGTCGACCCATCTACATCCAATGCACCTTCCCCAAAATCTACTATAAAATAGAATCCCCACATTGAGAATATCCTACCATTATTCTATGTGTATGATATTTTGAAATAGTTGGACTTAGTTCCAGTCTAACTATCAATCCTTGATTCCCATATTTTCTCAAATGTTATCAGGGAGCCACACATAGAGTCTTAGCTAGCCCCCAAGAGTTTGACGATAATGTGGGAACCACCAATGTTTTCTAGGAAAATTCCAATCCCATGGAATGGTATGATGATATCTTATTCACAAATTATTATAAAGTTGTCATTATAGAGGAAAACATCATACCCTGGTATGTTTTAAATAAGATAAACGATATTGATATCCAAAAACAATTTGATGACAATGCCATTCGATTTAATCTCATTCCAGGGAAAACACTTCCCTGGATGGGTTAAAACATGGAGAATATAGAACCTCCCACCATAAACATGAAAGGCTATGAAAATGTGAGTAGAATACATTTCAAAAAATCATTCTCAAGACCTAGTTGTGAGACCCTATGGAATATTCCTAATTTCTCCTCGTCTGATAAAACATTTCCTTAAACATCTTATTGGTAAGGCATTGGTTTCACCAACATGAGTTGATTCACTCAACATACTATAAATTAATCATAAAATAAATTAATGGATAAAATATGATGTTTTATAAGGAAAAGTCTCATTCGAAAACTAGATGTCACATTTTATTGAGGTAATGTAATATTAGGGGTAAGGGAAGTGACACCCTGTCGATGGTATTGATTGGGTCACCAACTAGAATGGTTTGGATCTAGTCCTAGTATATCCCTTTAGATTTATCGGTAATGAATATATAAAAAACATAAATCATGTTGGGTGTATGAGTCATATTTTAGATGCATGTTCATCAGTACTCGTGATTTCAATCATGACCAATAAGTCTAATAGTGTTGAATAATCTCTTTAAAACAGTGTAATAGTGAATTATCGAATGGAAATTCCCCAAATCCATCATAAGAACACTACGAATCCCCTATATAACCAGCCATATTATAAGAGGAAGAAGTCAATCCTCTATCCCCCAATCCATATTCTCTGTAAAATCCCCCATATTATTTCGGTCAGAAGAAAATGCTTCATCTTCTGAATAGTATGATCATTACTCTTATCCCAACACTGAAGTGCCCATTCCAATAATTGTATCCCCATCAAAAGAAGAGGGAAAATATAAAGTTGATGAATTGTAAGAATAATAAGTCCATAGAGAATCCCCTATAGCTTCGGGGTGGTGTCTCTACTATAAAGGATGAACTCATTGAAATAAATCTCGTTGTGGGGGAAGATCCATAACCCAACCTGATTTTTGATTCCAAGTCATTCAATGCGAAAGAGGTATACATCTAATTCCTATGGAAATATAAAGATCTTTTTTTTTCTAGGAAGAACATAGAAATGTCAGGCCTCAATCTTGTGGTGTCCACCCACCACCGGGACCTTCCAAAAGAATATTAAAGATATAAAAATGCATCAAAAAGGATTTACTCAACACATACTTCCAAAATAGAGGTTTAACAACAAAATAACATCAAATTGATCTTTATTAGGGATGTCCAATATCCAATGTGGCTAACCAATATATTCATTGTCAAAAATATTAAAATAAAAATCAAATATTGCATTGACTATCAAGATTTCAACTGGCACTCTTCAAATGGTGAATTCCCAGCCCCAATCATGGATCAGGCGGTCTATGTAACCCTTGTATATTAGAATCTCTATTTCATGAATTGAAATTCAAAATATACCATTAAATAAAAAATGATATGGAAGTTAAATGATATACTACCATCACGCCTCCTAGAATGTATTTTTCTATAGGGTAATTCACCTCAGCTTGAAAAATGTTGGTTTGACATATAAATGCTCCATGAATCTTATCATGAAAATATTCATATTTATTTTTTTACTTCTCTATTGATGACGTGGTTCTTTATTTATGAAAAAGATTAGAAAATTTGTGAAATCTTGAAATCTTCATCAACAAACAACAATAACACTCCATGAAATGAACAACTTAACATATTATTTCCATGTTTCCTCATGTCATTTTCATGGATTTTTCATATTCCATCCTGACATTGAAGGAATCCCAATGAAGAGAAATAATATCCATGTCATATCACCTCCTCACAATCTAACCGAGTTGAGATGATGTCAGGGACACTTTTTCTAAATTCGGTGTTTCATAGAAAACATTTTATGTAAATTTTTTCCCTTTATCAGGATGATAAAAATGGGTTTTATAGTAATGGAATAATGATTGGCAGTAAAAATCAATTGTATCAATAAAAATCTATTAAGTCCACCAGTTGAAATTCCACCTTTCAAAAGAAGACCACTAATTATGTATATAAATATATTGAATTGATCTTTATGTTTTATCATTTTATAGAATAATGACACTGACTATGAATAAATCCTTTATTATCATAGTATAACAATGATTGACATTGAGACTCCTTACTCCTATAATGAGAAATATTTGTTGGAGATAATCTTTGTAGTCCATAAAACGTGGCACTACTAGCAGAATCATGAGGTCAATATATTATATCATAGAAATCCCATCAATTAAATACACATTCTTCCAATGTTGATGAGATTTTTGTCAATATGGGAAGTCATCATGTTGTAGTTTTACATCCACTTCGTTCAATAGAAATCCTTTAATGGATATGTGTTAGCATATTTTTCTATCTTGGATCCCCTAGGAAAAAATTGCTTCATTGGATACCAAGATTCCAGATGAAGAGGTATTCCCTATTCAAGAGTACCATCAGATATGGGTGTTTTATTTTGAATGTGTGTCTGTTATTACGAGAGTGAAATTATAGACGACCCCAAGACCAACAAATTGGGGAATGAATTTACACTCATATCTCCAACAATGGAAATCATTCCACACACTTTCTTTCTTTATGAAGGGCACAAAAACTATGAAACATACTATTAGGATATCATTATAGGGATAGAGCTAGAAAAATCATCCTTATGTAAAATGCATGAAGACTATTTGAGATTTTGAACTGTCAATTATGTATTTCAATATAGGTTATTAAATAAATATAGAAGAATTGATCCACTTATTAGACCATATTAGATAAATTATGGAGGAATTCCATTCAGAATTTTCATTAAATCATGTCCCTTGATAATAAAATTCATTATCCGACACATTGGAAAATAAATCCAAAACATTGTCTAATAAGGGATGAAATGAAATTTTCAATTGCATTGTGCACCACCAGATTCTCTCCCCATTCATTCTGGGTGATAAATGAGAATTTAATGATATTATCCATGCCCTTGATTTATATGGTCTTACTATAGGCTGGAAGACATACATTGTGTACTACCATCAAATCGGATATTTTCCATGGGATAGGGGAAAAGGATAAAATCTAGATATGATAAATTAACACTATTCTATAATATGGAAAAAATAAAAAAACATATTATATAAGTTCTGTGTGTATGGGATCCTTCTCTAGTGCATTGATGGAGAAGATACCATCATAGAGATGAATTAAGTACACCCTCGATCCTGTGATACCCACAAATTAGGATTAGCTATTTCCAATAATATTTGAAAACATGGAAACTATAGGCCCACTATAATGGATTATATTTATAATTCAACCAAGAACATGCATTCCTTCTAGTTTCATGCCTACTTTATTCACCAAACCTGAGATTTACATCACATAACCATGTTCTCATAGCCATTTAAATATATGTAATGGATGTCTGAGGACTATATTCATTCACTAAAACCAAGTAATTCAATTATATCCTCACAAAATTAAACTTATTTTCTTAATGGGAAGGATTTGAACGCCATAATGAAGTTGGGGAATGATTTATTACCAGCATCAAGAATTCCAAAATCATAAAAATATTTTCTGTCCATTTTAAAATCCCAATGGACAACAAAACTAATTTCTATTCTACTTAATTTGAGAAACTATATAACAAGTATTGACTTAAGACTTAAAATTCATCCATCTACCATGAAATGTCTAACATACATATAATGGTAATCAATAATACCATATCCAATATAATGTTGGAGATAGTAGATATGGATAACAAGTCATGGACAAACAAGCTCCTCCATGTTTTGAGGGCCTACCAGACCATTTCCCGCACTACCACTCATGCAACACCTTATGAATTAGTATCTAAGTCAGAGGCATTCCATCTAATTAATGTTCAATTTCACTTTACCAACATTAACATCTATAACCTATTATCTATAGATGGGATATCAAAAATAATATATTGATTAATTACAGTGACTCGAGGAAAATTTATTGTGTACCTTCCAAAAATTTGAGGTTCACCATAAATATATTGAATGATCCTTCAACAAAATTGTTTTCCTTCTGTCATTCCTTGATGAAGAAATGATGTTCATCATCAAGATTCTTATTATACTGGGAATTAATCCACCTAGGCTGGAGCCCAAATTTGAGGGGCCTTATTCTATACATATAGTCTATTCCAATGGAGAATATTCATTTATTTCAATGGATGGAAAACTCACAATATCCCTTACTAATGAAATGATCTTAAAAAAGTATTTAATATTTCATAAAGAATCAATGTCCATGTTTCAAGATATTAATCTATGTAACACCTTCAACATGAAAACACATTGATAAAACCGATGGAATCATCTTCCATTTCACATGATTATAAACACTACATAAATGGCCCTAATCACCTGATCAATATTGTAGAAAACGTTTTTAAGGTGGTTATTTTTATTTTTTATGTCGGATTTTGGCTGATGTTATTATAGTAGATGTTATAAATATAATTTTTTACACTGGTTATTTTAAAACTGACGCCAAAAACAATAATATTAAGGGTTTATCATGTTGGTTAATCAATAACTGAAGTGGAAAACACTTCAGAGTTATTATTTATTATGATGGTTTTTAAAAAACTGATGTGGTATCTACTTTTCCATGACTATTATAGAATAATTGATGTAATAAACAGTGGCTCCTAAGAGTTTATCTGGTCCATTATGTTCATAAGTGACGTGATAAACAAGTTCGCCCAGGGTTTTTTACTTCTGTTAAATGATATATGAAGTTAAAAAATATATACTATGTCGGTTATTAAATTACCAATGTCAAAAACAGATTTCATTCCATTTTTTACGTCAGATTTCAAATAACTGACCTAAAAACATATTTTCTCTCCATTTATTACTTCGGTTATGAAATAACCATTGTAAATAGTCATTCACGTGCATTTGTTACATAGGTTTTTAAATACATGACATGAAAACACATAATCAAGAATTTTTTACATCGTTGATAAAACATCTGATAGAAAAACATCTTTTATATAAAATATTCAACCACAACTATTCCATGCATAAGAAAACATGAAACAGACCAAAAATAGACCAAAAACAGAACAAAACCAGACCAAAACCAGCCCACCCCCACCCACGGACTCCCCCAACACCCTCATGGACAGCCCCAGCCCCACTAGACCACCTTCCCACACCCCTGTAACCCCCCCCCCCCACCCACCCACCCACCCACCAAAACAACTAGACCCTCCCACACACCCCCTATATACCCCCTATACAACCCACTCCCCAGCCCTCCTAGACAGCCCCCACTCCCCCAGACATCCCTCCCACCCTCCTGGACACCCTCTCATCCCCCATTGACACCCTAGATACCCCCACCACACGGGACATACCTCCCACACCCCTGGAACCCCCCCCCCCACTGAACACCCCCACACCCCTGGTCACACCTAGGACTGCCCCCTTCCACCTGGAGAACCCCCAACCTCCGGGACACCATCCCACCCCTATAGAAACCACGGACATACCCCCCCCCCCCAACTAGACAACCCCCCCTAAAACTCCCCCAACCCCACTAGACACCCCCACACCCTTGGATACCCCCTGGACATCCCCCACCCCTCCTAGACAACCCCCACTCCACTAGACAGCCCTCCCACTCCCTGGATACCCTACCACCCCCTAGAAAAACTTCACACCCCCACCCCACTAGACAACCCATCCACAACCATGGACCCCCCCCAATGGACACCTCCTCGCACCCCTAGACAGCTCCCACCCTTGGACAGCCCCTACCCACAGGGACACCCTCCCACCCCACCATGAAGGAAAACCCTTACACACCCCTCGAAACACCCACCCCACTAGACACCCCCACCCCTAGATAGCCCCTGGATAACCCCCACCCTCATGGACACCCTCCCACCCCCATGGACACCTCAGACCCCCCCCCCCCCACTGGACACCCCACCCACAACCTTGGACCCCCCCCCCCCCCACCCCACCCCACTGGACACCTGCACATCCCTGAATACCCCCTAGACACCCCCTCATGGAAAACCCCCACTCCCATAGATATCCCTCCCACCCTCCTGGACATCCTCCCACCCCCATAGACACCCTAGACACCCCCACCCCACTAGACATCCCCACACCCCTGGACAACCCCTAGACATCCCCCACCATCCTGGTTCCCCCCCCCCCCCTTCATTGACACCCTCGCACCCCAATGGACACACAGGACAACCCCCCCCCCCCCCCCACCACCACCACACCCCACTGGATAACCCTCCCACAACCCGGACCCCCCCCCCAACCCCCTCTAGACACCCCCACACCCGTGGACACCCCCTAGAAATCCCCCCCTCCCACCAAACACTCTCGGACATCCCCCCACTCCCTCAGATAGACCTCCCACCCTTCTAGAGTCCCTCCCACCCCCATGGAAACCCTGTACAAACCCCACCCCACCGGACACCCCTACCACACACCTGGGAACCCCCACCCAACTGGACACCTCCACGCACCCCAAGACACTTCCTAGATAGAACCCCCACCCTTGGAAAACCCCCACCATCCTTGAGACCATCTCAGTCCCACAAACACCCTCCCACGCCCATGCACACCCTAGACAGCCCTCCCACACCCCTATACACCCCCATCCCTATGGACACCCCCCAGCCCTAGACATCCCTTGGACAGCCCCTCCCCTTCCTTGACAACCCCCACCATGATGGAAACCCTCCCACACCAACGGAGACATCGAACACCCCCACCCCACTGAATACCCCTCCCACACCCCTGGAAACTCCCCACCCCACTGGACACCCCACAAACCCCTGGATACCGTCTGGACAAACTCCCTCCCCCCTCTTGGACAACCCCACTCCCCTAGACAGCCCTCCCACCCTACTGGACACACTCTCACTCCCACTGGATAGCCCTTCTAGACCCCTGGAAACACCACTACCCCACTGGACACCTCCCCGCACCCTTGGACACCCCCTGGACAGCCCCCACCCAATGGACAACCCCGCCCATTTGGACACCCTTCCATCCTCATGGACACCCTCCCACCCCCATGGACACCCACAACACCCCCACCCCACTAGAAAGCACTCCCACACCCCTAGAACCCCCCCCCCCCCCCCCACCACCACCACTGGACACCCCTGGCAGCCCCCACCCTCCTAGACGCCCCCTCGCCCTCCTGAACACCCTCAAACCCCCATGGACACCCAGGCCAACCCCCACCCCACCCCACCCCACTGGACACCACTCCCATACCCCTAGTACCCTTCCTGGACACCCTGAACAACCCTGGACACCCCTACCCCACCTGGATAGCCCCTCACTCCCCTATATTTCCCTACCTACCTCATGGACACCCTCCCACCCCCATGGACTCCCTAGAAAACCCCCACACAATCCTCCCACACCCCTATACCTACCTCCCCACACCCCTGGACTCCCTCCCCCCCTAAGACCAGAATCCATACTAGAAAAACCATCATAACTAGACCAAAACAACAAGAATACCAAAATTAAACATTCAAATATATAACATTCAAAACCTACAATGTGAAATAATAAAACCAAAAACAAACCTAAACAACTACCAAATACAGAATTATAATAACAATATTTAAAATTATATTTTACACTAAAAACAATTTAAAATCCAATCAAACATGTAAAATAGTTTGACCATTCCAATTTTAAGTGTTTGAAATATTGAGAAATATAAGGTTTAGGGTCATCGAATAGCTACAAAGTAAATAGATTGTAGTTAACATGTATAATTAATAACTCAAATGAATTATCAAGGGAATGTTTAAATTAAAATCTTACCAGGTCAACAAGTACAAGTGTTCTTGTTGTAATAATCTCATACATAAATCTTAACATATAATATCCGCATTTGACAATGCCTATTTGTTCATTGAAATTATATTTAAATGAGGATAAATTAAAAATATTATTTTTAAGTAAAACATCAAAAAGGACAAAAATGGATATTTACCTTTACTTTTAAAATTTTATCTTGGGACTCTATTCTTTGTGTTTTTTGGATAGTAGAAACATCCCATGTTAGAAAATAATATAAATTTGATAAATTAAAAATGCATTAAATTATATAAAAATATAGAGAAATTGAAACATACCTTTCCAAAATATTCTTAAATCTTTCCTGCACATCGCCATGGACAGAGATTATCCAATAAAGCCTTTTCACCCATCGGAAAAAACACCAATCATCCAATATCACAGGTAATATAAAATTTAATGTTAGTGGTTTTTTGTGATAAAATATAATGAACTCTTTTCCAGATATATGTTTCATACCTCTAACGAAAAGGCATCATCCAACATTGTGTGATTATATTCTATTCAAGTCATTTATCAATATAAAGAATTCTTTGTTCCTCATCCAATGCCTGTGCTTCAGGGGAAATCAATTCCGAGTCCATGAATCCATATACATCTGTCTGCTCATTCTTCTCACACATGTTATAAAGATACCTAATAAAAAATAAACCAAAGTATACATTTTTAATAAATATAACACATGTAAAAGTTTTTAAGACTACAATGGAAAAAAATTCAACATGTTGATGCCCAACTTATCTCCAGTAACAAGCTCCATGAAATCATTTTTCAGAATCCAAACATTTATTGCCCACCCATAAATAAGAGATTCTATTGGAAACTCATAATTATCCACCAAAAAATTTTAATATCATGAAAATATGTCAAGACTACTAGAATCTATATCTGATGTCAAATTCATTTTTCTTTATTGTTTTCTATACCGTATTTATTTACCATTGAAGTGTTCCTAAAAAAATAAATAGAAAAATATATTAATTATCAAATGTTAAAAAAACTTTAATAAAAAAATAAAATAGAAGATATAACATTCATACCTCAAGGGTAATGAGTCACAGAATTCTAGATGACCAAATTAACATATGGTTGATACTATGTCCAACTATAGTCACTTCCTATATAGTTAATTGTTTCGAGAGGATCTATCTATAATATCATGTAAAGTGACACTATTATGCTATACCTATAACTTTTTATGATGAACTATATATCTCATACAGTATACCAGCCCATATGCAACTATATGATGTTAAGGATCATCAACATAAAACTCACAATAAGTAGGAAGTTGTGGCAGAGGAGTAGGGGAAAAATGGGGTCCATAAGATGATTTGGTAGAGTGGTAGCTACTGGCGGAGGTGGAGGATAAATAATGGGGTCGGCAGGGTGAGGAGGAGGAGTGGGAGTTGTAGTCTGAAATTGTATTTCCATGTCTGCAAACATAGACTATAACTGCGCACAAATATTCTCCTCTATCATTGCTTTAATATTATGAACTTCTGCATCCAAGGATTCTATTTTTTTATAAAAACCCTCAGCATATGAAGTAAAAGAACATGGATACACTTTTCTTACTGGCACACCCATCGGATGTCCTCATACTTGACCAAGATGTTTAAGCATTCCCAATGCTGTAGATAAAATATCTTGCCTCGTAGCAGCAGTAAATTTCTCCATGTGAGCTATGCCTCTCAAGATAATCATATATTAATTAATTGAAAATTTCTAAAATTATTCATATTATATAAAAATTATATTTACCATAAATAAATAAAATAAATATCATACAATCATCTCATCTATGATTCTCAAATCTTCTAAAAGATATTTCCCTGTTTTTTCCATCTGAGCTCTCTTCCATTTTTCATGTCTAGATGGAGAGGATGGAGGGGAAACCCTTCTAGAGCTTGAAGACTCAGCTCACAGTTTTTTTAATTTTTCTGCCATAATTTTTTCTTCCAATTATGTATACCCTCCCGAGATAAACAATGATGGTATACATTTTTGGATTGGATCTCTTGATGATATGTCCTTGTTTTCTCTAAATGCAGAATAATAAGTCATTGTCAAAAAATTAATAAAATTATTTATATAATAATTCTTATAAAATTTTACATTTCCCTTACCAAAAATAAATTATTTATTTGACTTTCAACAAACTGTTTCCTTGTCTCTTCATTTATGAAAGGATATATATGACATGGATTGTCATGACTCATATGACCAAAAATGAAATCAGATTTGAGTGTTGATTTGACATATGTCTATCTCCTAGCAGCCATCAATATGTAATTCTTCTTAACTCCTCATGTGTCAAGAATTTCAAATGTCATCTGTTAAAGAAGATTTAAAACATATTATACTACAAACATTTAATGAATGGGAAAACAATAGCAAAATATCTTCCCAAAATCGTCTCCCACAATAGAGATATTATCGCTTTGTCCAAACGTCTCTAATCATCATACAATATTCTTAAATTTTTCTTACCAATAGGTGATACAAAACTCTTAAAATCTTTTTCATTTGGACATATAGGAATATCATTCTGATCAAACTCAATGAGTATCCTCTGGTCATGTGTGCGTGAAAGTGATAATGTTGGTAAACGTGTGCACCCATGATTACCAACTCTTGAACTCTTATTCTTCATTATGGGAGCACATGAGGATTATTGTGGAACATCAATAGGAGAATGTTACTATTCTTCCCCAGAGGAATGATTATTACTCTCATCACCCGAATCATGTGGCTGATCAACTGATTGATCTAACACCATTATTTCCAATAAACCATTTGCATTTAAAAACTAGATCATTAATTTTAATGTAATAAACCACCCATATTTCTTCATTGACTCCATATTATGCAGTTGATGCAGAAATTGGGTTTTTTTTTTAACTCAAAAAATGAAAAGCTTCTGCAAGCACCAATACACCACTATTCTGAACTACACTTTTGTTATCTTAATCATTCGTATGAAATGTATATCCATTAATGTCATAAATAAACATTGTTGTCACATTTAATCAAGCACCACTAACTAACCATCTTAATCGCTCTGATACATCTGATCTATTAAGAAAGTCCTTTTTAAACTGTGACAAAAAAATTTTGTTGTGATCATTCTAATTCCACATTTCATTCTTCTTTGGACGACATTGTTTAAACTCATTAATATGAAAAGTGATATGTGGTTGAGTATTATCTATGTTATTCAATATTTATAATTCTATCCACTTTATCTATTCAGTTGAAAATGATTTGTCTTTCAATCCACAAATCCCACTTACCTCATTACTAACTCCTTCATGGTGAGATGGAGGAAAACCTATGTGCTCTACTTTAGCCAAGTAACTCGTAAAAAATTCCACAACCTCCTCAGAAATATACTTTTAAATAATGGAGGCCTCAGGTCGATATTGATTCTTAATATAACCCAATAAATATTTTCGTATACCATTCATAAGTATATATCCAAAAAAGATATATAGTTATGCAAAGCTTTATTTCTTTAATAGGTTGAATCATTAAATGCACCATTAAATCCAAAAAATATGGAGGAAAATACATTTTTGATTTACAAAGTATATAAATAGAATACTTTTCCAAAATTTAAAAAGCATTCACATCAATCACCTTAATAAAAATTTCATTGAAAAAAATAACACAATTTTATTATAGTCATTCTAACAGAGATGGAAAATATTCCAGGAAATTAAACTTGTACAAGTTGTTGCATCATGACGTGACAATCATGAGACTTCATAACTATCAACATAAAATCCATTAATGATACAAAAATTTATACTTCTAATGAATAACCTTGAGGAAGTTTGATATCATGAAGACACTGAAAAATGCTAATTTTCTACCTCTTTGATATTTTATGAAATGCTGGGGGATGAAATGTTCGTCTTCCATTAGGATTGGGAGAAAACTCCAAACGTATTCTCATTGTTAGTAAGTCTAATCTATCATTCTACCCATGTTTTGACTTTCCATTGATATCAAGTAATGTTGAAATCAAACTATCAAATATAGTCTTATACACGTGGATGACATCAATTTTATGTTTCACTTCATGATATATTGAATATGGTAGCTCAAAAAATAGTGACCTTTTCTTCCAAATATGTCAATAATTCCAAGATTTCTATTTCATTCCCAATTTCACATCAAGGTTTTCCACCCTCTCAAAATAATCATCCTGGGATGAAGGATTTGGATCAATATCAATTTCTTATGAGCAATTAAATCCCTTTTTTTCTTCTATTTGAGTGATCCATAAGAAAAATCATTCGATGAACCATGTAAAATGTTTTTCTCCCATGATGCAATTGACAATATGAAGTCTGCTGTTGGAAAGTTGGACATGCTTTATGCCCCATAACACTGTATCCGGGAAAATTTCCATATGCTGAGAAGTCATTTATAGTGAACATAAGAACTACATGCAGTTGAAAATATTCCATTTTTTAAGAATCAAACACCCTAATACCATATTCTCATAAAAGTTTCAAATCATCAATCAATGGTGACAAGAAAACTTTAATTTCATTTCTGGGTTTCTTCGGACCAGAAATCATTATACTCTACATGACATATTTTTACTTCATAAAAACATCATAAGAGAGGTTGTAAATTACTAATAAAACATTCCATGAACTATGAGTGCTACTTAGGTTTTGGTATGGATGCATTCCATTTATGTACAACCCTGGTATGAGATTTCTAATTTCATTTCCAAATCAAGGATACTACCCATCAATTTTCTTCCATTGTGGAAAATCAGCTGGATGACTTATTTTTTCATCACATATCTGCTCATCATCATGAAATCATATCCTTCTTGCAACATGTGAATTATAAAATCAATGTTTCAAACGGTGAATTATACGAAGATACAGTTATACCTTTGAAGGGATATTTGTAATTTCTACACTATCCTGTGATTTTTCTTCCAACTTATACTATGATGTCCGACATATAGGACATACTGATAGAAATTCATATTCTTTCCTATATATTGTATAGTAATTTAGACAGGCATTTATTTTCTTGTATCTCAATCCCATTGGGCATAATATTTTCTTGGCCTTATAATGTGAATATGTAAGGTCGTTGTCTTTTGGAAGAATGTATTTCAACAATTGTATCATCTCTATATAACTTTTGTCACTCCATATATGTTTCACCATCAGGTTAATCCATATTTAAACTACCAACAAAACTGTAAAATCCTTACAACTAGGATACAATGGTTTTTGAGAATCACCATATAGATGTGAAACTATCGGTTCTATCTCAATTTGTTCTGCTGCAATATCACAAATCATTTCTTCAATTCCATCAGAGTTACAATCTTTCAAATCATCATCATCAGTATATCTAGCATTCTATTTAGCTTCACCATGACAAATCCAATGGCTATAACTCAGATTAAAAACATGAAAAAGCAGTTGATCTTTGATCTCTCTACATTTCATATTCTTCATATTCAGACATTTCAGGCAAGGACAGAATAAAATGTCACTGCTAGGAACATTTCATTTAGAAAATTCCAAAAAGGTATCAACACCTTCCTCATATACATTAATCATTCGATGCGTAGAAACCCAAATTTGACTCATTATTACCTATAACAAATATCAAAATTATACATCTTGTTAAGATAATAAAAATATGTATTTATATGAAAAATATCCTAATTTTAATGTAATTTTTATTGAAATATAAAATAAATATATGAGTATTTGAAAAAAATATGCATAAAAATGATTTTCAAAAATAAAATATAGTTAGATATAATAGTATTAAATTCATCTTGTATCCTTTATTCTTAAGTTACACAAATAATACATCCTGATGCAACTGGATAACAAATGCACTCTTCTATAAAAAAATATGATGTATAAGTATTAAAATATGTTTACATTCTCTACTAAAAATTACACATATCCAAATGATTGGAAACAATTGGGATATCCCCTTAAACTGTTGGGATAGAATACCCCAACGGTTTCACACACCATTGGCATGATGGTCGTTGTAATATCCCTATACAAACAATTCTACATGAACAGTTTGTATAGACTACCTGAAGTTAAATTATTCCAATGGTTTCAATGAAACCGTTGTGATATATATATATATATACCAAGATGGTGTCCAAGGGGGTTGGTCACTGTCCAGCGGGGTGGTGGGGGATGTCCAATGGTGTAAGGATTTTCCATCGGGGTAGGGGCTGGCCAGGATATCCTAGGGGTTAGGGGTGTCTAGGGGGTAGGGGATTTCCCAATGCGTTTCATTTAAAAAAGGATTAATTTTCTTCTATTTTTAAATATAGGAAAATAAACATAGTTTTTATAAAAATAATCCTCATAATAACATTTAAAACCAAGCATTCAATTTTACCAAAGAGACATAGCACATTTAGGGAGCATAATCAATAATGAAATAATGACGGAAATGGGTAAGCAGTATTCAAGTAACCATACCAGATGAGGTACCTAAATTATCCCCCATGAATGAACAAGTGTAAGATAACATGGAAATACCTAGGAGATTAGGGGAAAATGTAGAACATATTGTAACATATTCCAATATTATGGTGTGCCTGATGCAATCAAACAGCCCTAACACATGAGGGGAACCATCCCCAAAGAAGAGCGTGTTTATAATAACTGTCAATTAGCCATAGCATAATCTTAAAATAGTGCACCAAGCATTATCGAATAATTGAATACCAATTATAGGATACCACATTATGTTTAAAATTGGGGTGATATGAGGACTATCAAACACTCAATAGAGGAAATGTTATAAAAATACATTTTTTAAGGAACTCAGGCACTGCACACGGTTAGGAAACACCCTTGGACAACCCCACCCCTTAAACATCCCCACAACCCCCTATGGACACCCCCAACCCCCTGGACATCCCCACTCCCTAGATACCTCTACCCCCTTGGACAACCCACTCACCCCCTGGACACCAAACCAACCCCCTGGACACCCCTACTTCCCTTGGAAACAACCCCCAATGCCTACCCACTTGAACAACCCTAGGACACCACCACCCCATGGACAGCCCCCTCACCCCCTCGATACCCCCACCCCTGGACACCCCTACCCCATTGAAAATCCCCCTCAACCCCGGAAACCACCCCCCACCCCTACCCCCTTGGACACCCTCTGGACACCACTCCCACCACTAGACACCCCAAAAACCTTAGAAAGCTCCCTCACCCCTAGATCATCCCCACCCCCTTAGACCCCTAAACCCCTTGTACACCCCCCCAGATTCCCCCACCCCTTGGATACCGCATACCCCCTCTAGACATCCCACTCACTTCCTTGGACACAACCCCCACCCACTGGATAGCCCCCACCCCCTGGACAACCCCACCCCCTAGACCCCCACCCCTACCCCCTTGGACACCCCTTCAACACCCAACCCCCCTAGATAGTCCCCTCACCCACCTCGACACCACCCCCTCCCCCTAGACACACTTATCCAATTAGAAAGCCATGTCACCCCCTAAACACCAACCCCACCCCTTTGACCCCCCCTGGACACCACCACCCCCTTGAACAGCACCACACCCCTCTAGATAGCCCCATACCCCCTGGATAGCCCACCAACCCTCTGGATATCCCCCCACCCCCTTGAAATCACCTCATCCCTCTATACCCCCCACCAATGGACACCCCCACCCCCTGGACACCCCTACCCCCATGGACAGCCCACTCAACCCCCTAGACCCCCCCCCCCTAACACACCCAACCACCATGGACAGCCCCCACACCACACTGGACACCACCCCCACCCTCTTGGGCATACCCTTGACACCCCACCCCACCGGACATCCCCCCAACCCCCTGGACATCCTAACCAACTTGCACAACCCCCACCCCTTGGAAACCCCCTGTACGTGAACACACATATGATTGAACATACAAAAATCATAAACCATCGTGATATCCTTGAAATATTATTATTTTACCAGAAAATAATTTAGAATGGTATAAATGAACACTATGAATCTTACCATGATAGAAATAATAATGAAAAATAATATCTCAAAAAATTAGTTTAAGGTATCGTAGAAAATAAAAACCGAAACGTAGCCATGTGAGGATTAATTGAGTGTTGTGATTTGACCTGATAGATCTGATGATAATAAATATGAAGAATGATTTTTAAAAAATGAGGCTGGAGGGCAAGACTTCGATGAAATTTTTCGAGGTTTTCCTCTTGAGTGAGAAGAGTCTCAGGTCACCTGATCAAAGAAAATAGAATGATTGAATATGGTTACTATAAATCATTTAAAAGATTTATCACGTCAGTTATTTAATAACCGACATGGTAAACTATTTTTTTAATGTTTATAACATCGGTTATTAAATAACATAAGTACAAAACAATTTATCATGTCAGTTATAAAATAACTCACATGATAAATGTCCATTTATCACATTGGTTCTTTCGATTACCGACATGATAAATTTTCGAGATTAGCTTTATCAAGTCATATATTTTATAACCGACGTGATAAAGCACCATGATTTCATATATCACATCAGTTATATAATAACCGATGTTATAAAGCTAATCATAGTTTTTATTATGTTGGTTATAAAATAACAAACCTAAAAAATTGATTCTCATCGATTTATAACGTCAGTTAAAAAATAAATGACATGATAAATCAATTTTTACAGCTTTGCACATCGGTTATATAGAACCGATGAGAAAAATATCAACATGTTAATCTTTTTCCTAATAGTGGATGCTAAAATGCATGATATATTCCCATGTTGTATGATGTAACACTACAAAACAAGAAATTTTTCTCACTCGATGGTATATTAAATCCAACATAAATAATTCATCCTATCATACCATAAAACTAAATAAGGGCTTGATTCATGTCCACACATGATACATAGAGACATCGGAAATTTATATTAGAGTCCAAATACCCAAATATTATAGTTAACATGCAAGTTTCTATTGGTGTATGTGTAATACCAGCATAAGGTCTTTTCTGTATGAACTACACTGGGCTTGATTCATGTCCACATGGGATACACATCATAGAACAGATTCTATCTCATTATATAGCCACAAAAATGAAATAATATCCCATATCAATTGATATTTATCCTATGTGTGTTTGAATAAAATGTTTCCACCCCATGCCTCTTACACCATAACAACTCACATGGGCCTAGGAGTTTTAATAGGCAATTCCCCGCATTATCATTCATATCAATTTAAAGCATTTTTTCCATGAACCTAGTAATAATCCCTAAAAATAAACATCAGTTATTTTCCCTTCCAAATGGGGAACCTACATTCCTACAGAATGAGGGCAGGAGAATGAGGGTGATGGCCGACAATCATTGGCCATGGTGGAAGAGCGGCACTGCTTGGCACTGCCACAGTCGGATAGGAGGCCAATAGTAGCCAACTGCTATGGTGGTGGCAGTAGGCCACGTTGAATGATGTCGTGCCTCAATGTCGTGGTGGTCTGGAAAGGGACCCACCTCCTTCCGGTCCCACTGGTGAAGAGGAGACTCCATATGGCACTGGCAATTAAATAATCCTAGTAGCTCATTTGTGATGTTTGGTTACAGGATACCTTGCGACCCGAGTGGGTTTCCCTAGCTGTTCTAGGGAAGTCTAGTCTGCGGCCTAGTGGGATGAGCCTACCGCGGCCTAGCCAAATAGGGCAGGCCCTAGCTGGTTCAGTCAGGGCTGAGTTAGTCCCAGATCGGGTTGGGATGACCCGAACCAGGTTTGGGTCATCCCATACTGGTTTACGCTGGACCCAGAACCCTATAGGACCCAAAAACTCATAAAAGGTCATAACTTTCAAACTGAATGTCCATTTGACAAACTATCTAGAAAAATTGAATCCTTGGAATGAGACGGTCCTTTTGAGATACTCCATGATAGTTTTTATGAATTTCTGATTATGACTAGGTTGGATCGACACCGAATACAACAAGGACATCACCACTAAAATGCCATGTATATACAGATATGGTGTCCAGCCGATTCTCCGTGTGTTGTGTTAGAACCCTTATGACATGACAGATCATCGTTTTACTTATTCATGGGACTTCATACAGCCTAAAATACGACTGATGGTTTGAGGAGCGGTTCTCCCAGAATCAATCATATTATGAGCAAGAATCCAGTGGTTAGAAGTGATGTGGAGGTTGGAGTCAAACCATCATATGTTAGCACCGAGTGATCCCGTGTAGGTTAGTGACAATCTAATACTATGTAGGTCAGATCTTTTTGGGTCAATGCTCATTGATCTTGTTTGGGTCATTGAATTCTATTCCTGTGTGGGTTGGATCCTATGTAGGTCACCGCTCAACAATCATTTGTGTGTCAGCACATACTGATCCTATGTGATTTAAATCTTCTGTGGGCCAGTGGGGGTTAGTACCTATCGATATTGTGTAGATCAGATCATGTGTGGGTCAACGGGGGTTAGTACAATTGGATCCTGGTTGGACCAGATCTTGTGTGGGTCCTCGTGGGTTAGTACTTATCAATCCTGTGTGGGTATGACTCTATATGGTTAGCAGTAGTGCCTCTTGACAGAATAGAATGATCTTTCTTGTCGAGTAACCTTTGGTACTTATTTGGTTTACTTATACCTGGTTTGAGTTATGTCAATGGATTTGTGCTTTGTGATTGAGAACATTCAATGTGGTTTTCCTTAGTGGAATTCTGATAGTCCTTTGGGGGTATTAGGGTCCCTACTAGGTATTGTTATACTCAACCATGCAAGGGATTCTCCCATACCTTATTGTGTCTTTTGAAGATGACATGCAGATTGGTTGAGATTTCATGGATCCAAGACTAGGCGGCACACATAGGATATTGTAAGATGTGGAGAGCAGTATAGATGAGTTGTACCTACCCTTCAGGTAGGATCCGCAGTGGAAGATTCTACAAGTTTTTTCTATTTTTCATTAGTAGTTTTACCTTTCATTTGGGCTTGAATTTCATCCCTTTACATTCAGTTATACCTTTACTACTACAGGTTTATTTAATGATTTCATTTTGTTGTATTCATGGATTATATGTTTATACATGTTTAAAGTAAATGACTTCCTGTTTTAGGTATTTTTATTTCCTGTGGTAGTCACACAACACTGGTCTATGGAAGGAGGGCTTGGGGTAGACACGGCACAGGCCATAGGGGACGGTTCATGAAAAAAAAATTCATGAATCCTTATAAATCCTTTCAGTGAATATCTAGGTTTTTTCATAGATAACTTCCAGGTACCCTAGAGAAATGAAAAAATATGAAAGATATGCTAAAAAATAGTATTTGTACATTAATAGCATAATCTATCATTACAGGAATACACATGATGATAGAGTGAATAATCATTTAAATTTGTTAATAATAAATATCATGTTCCACAAAAAATTTACTTATATAACAATGAAAATAATGACATAGATAACATTAACTGAATTCATTCTGATGGAATAGTAAAGATAGAAATATTAATATTTACCATAATAAACTAAACCAAAACTTTATTATTACCATCAAGGCCCTAATCATGATTCAATTATTGTCACAAAGTGTAAAACTAAGAAATTATTCATTAATTGGGTTGGAACACAATGAATACCAAAAAAATCATATGAAACCAACTAAAAGAAATTAGAAAATTTATTATGAAGCACATTTGATACATATTTATCTCCAATGAATTAAACAATTAATTTATATTAATATCTATAGAATTCATAATAATCATTCCATAAGAATTAGTATATATTTTTATTGAGATACATAAATTTTGAATATCAAAATATTTATAGTCAATAAGTAGTATTAGATGGAGAAGATCTATCCTGACCAAATATGGTGTATTTTTAAACAATACCAAATAAAAAAATAAGGTATATTTTCAATGTAATAAGAAGTACCATTATTATATAAACTAATATACTATGGTGGAGAAGGGTACTTTTAATGATATGGGAGAGCATTAGAATAATGTAATTGAGTATAATAGTTTTAATAGGTAGGATACCATAGAAATGGTAGGAAAATTATCATTGTATTTTTTAAATAGAATATGAATTCTCAATGAATATATCCTAGGAGTGTCTACATGGGTGTCGTTCCTTATTCATAATAATATTTCATGTGTGTATACATTGAGTTTAAAAGCATCCAGACTTTTTTATGGTGATTAACTTATGTGAATATATTTTATAGCCTCATCCACTTGCAATTATCTAAGAAAAAAAGGATCTAACATCCTCAGTTTTTAAACTGAATTTTTTTCAATAGCATATATGACACTCCACATTGAGTATAAATAAGAAAACTAAATACTATTTTTTAATATGGATGTTAATGAATAGCCATTAGAATTGAGGTTATGAACAAGAATAACATAATTCCGAAAATATTTTTTACACATATATATATAATGATGTATTTTATTACTAATTAAATATAAATGAAAATAAATCCCTTTTTAAATTAGAAGTAATTTTTTTTCTGAATAACTATTTAAATGCGCAAAAAATGTGTTTCCAAAAATTAATTTAAAAAATAACTCATGAGTGATAATATTAATGAGATATATATATATGTATATACTAATCAATATAGTACTCAATATTCTTTCTATGTTTTTTTTACATGATACAAGTACAATTCTACTACTCTGAATAAAAAGATGTAATTTTCTAAAAAGGATTTTTTTTTAACAATTTATGGAATAGTTATTTTAAAACTAAATTTTTAAAATTTAATAAATATTATTTGAAAAAATAATATTTTTTATAAATACTTGATATAAATATTTACATTCTTTTTATTTTTGGTATTTCTATAATATGTATTAATTTTTATTGAATATCAAAAAATACCTAATTTTAAATGAAAATAGTTTTTTTCATTTAAAAAATTTGTTGTGTTAAATTGATTTTTTTTGTTTTTTTAAAGTATAATTAGATAAATTTTATGTCGATTAATCCAATTTTGGTTGTTGGAGTAATTTTTTATTTAAAATAGATATATATACATTATGATCATTTAAATATTTTCACTTTAGAAACGTGTTTTCTTGTTTCATCAATGGGATTAATTTTACCAAAACATGTGTTTTTAATGTTGTTTAATTTATTCCATATATTGAATAATAGTTTAGAAATATATTAAATAGGTCTATATTATCTTTGGACAACTTAAATAGAAAATTCATTAATTTTTATTACAATAGTTAATGATAAATTGAGTAATTATGAGTAAAAATAAAATTATAATTATTGTAAGATTAAATAATAAGATTTCCTAATTTTATTGAATGAGTTATTTTTGACCCAAATGATACTTTTTTACATTTAATTATCTCTTTGAGCTATAAGGATGACTATACTCCCATTAAAGTATTTTATTTTAAAGAATAGTCCAAGATGACATATTATGTTTTCATACCTATAAAATTTTAAAATAATATTTATTTATAAAATATCATCAACCATATAGTATACTATAACAAAAAAGATATATATAAACTTTCGTAATTCATTTATAAAACTTTAGTTATAAAATAATTACCATAATTTTCGATAAAATGATTGGGGATTGATTGTTTAAGTAATGAAAATTTTAAAGAAATGATATAAAAAAACTAAAATAAATATGATTTAAAATTATTAATTTCATTTGCCAATTTGATATATGAATTTTACTTTTTAGTTTTTGTTATAATAATTCTTTCTAATTTATCTTTTTTTTATTATTTTCATTACAAAATTGATGTATTGAATAATGTTTCAATTGACATTTAGCATATCATAAAATAATTAATTTACTATTAAATGATATAAAATTAATAAAAAAATAAAAGTATTCCTAATTAATTGGAAACAGATTAAAATTTTATAAATGAGCTATTTTTGGACCTTTTTTGAATTTATAGTAACTATATTGACCCCAAAGTGTAAAAATACATGTTGTCATATGAATAGTAAAAGGGGTTAAATAAGGGATAAAGGCAAAATGTAATGATTAAACAAAAGTATAAATATTTATAAATTTTATTTTATTAACTTCGTTCAATATGGAACACTTCTATATTATAGAAATAAAAAAATTTACTACATTTTTAGTCTAAATTAAATTTATATTAATGTAATATATTTGATAAATTCAAAGAGTTTATCTCCCCTCTCTTATAAAATGGAAACCCTTATTCTCTTTTATTAATATATATAAAACTATTTGGATTTGAGAATATATACCAATTACATTACTATATTTTATACCAAAATTTTATAATTCTTACTAAATTCATAACACCATTCATAGTGTTATTAAGTGTAAATCAAATGAAAAATATTTGTTGAATAAGTATCATATTTAATCTATTGTTTCTGCTATGATTCTTCATCCACACCCCCAAAACCATCGTAAACCCTGATAAATTAATAAATACAATAAATTAACTATAACTATATTTTATTATGTTTCTAGAATGTCTTAAATCCAACTCCACATCCATCGAATGGGAAAATATGTTTTTGTTCGTGTATTAGGCGAACTACTGTCGCGTGAGATTATGAAATTCATTTTTTTAACATTGTATATCAATAATAGTTATAATTATGGAACTAATTTTTATATATGACATCAATAATATATTTATCATTATTAAAATATAATTTATAATTTCCATTCATACCTTCACATTCACAAAATGATGGTAACATAATTTCTATATATTTTGGAACTATCACCTCCACAAACAGATTTGATTGATCTTTCATTACCACAAAAAAATTACAATATATATAAATATTTTAATTACTAATATGATATTAATTAAATTATTATCATTTGGGAATGGTAAAATAATAATTACATTCTATATATAGTGACTAATGGAAAATGGATGTGCTAATCATGCATATTTAAATCATACCATCCTGAAGATTGTAACATAGTTAATTTTTCATAACCATACCAGATAGGCTCAGCCAGAGGATAACCCCCTGACCGTTTATTAAAATAAAATAAAAGATAGTCAACAAGAAGCAGAATTCAAAAGAAAGAGTTACATGTCATAGGAACCATACCCATCTCCACATCCCTGGTAGCAAGCATCCTCCGCATTATCCAATTCCCATTCCGAGCTTTCATAATGCTTCAGAACCTTAGCATATTTTCTTCGTAAATTCATCCGCTCCAAGTATAAGAGCTCAGTATTACCACCAGAAGACCTAGTGACCAACGGCTTTGGCAGAGAGGAGTAGTACTTCTTTGATCTGCGTCGTGGAGGGGCAGTCAAAACTTCTTGATTCTTAGTCATCTTCGTCCTCCCACCTTGGACCAAATCACTAAATGAAGGCTTGATCATACCACCAAAGTTCTCCTTGTCACTCTCATAGAATTCCCCCCATTTCCCAGGGATGATCACATTCTGGAAATTATCCTCCGCTCCATTACTCTGCTGGCAATGGTCATTGCTGTCAACTGCAAGACACCTTGCCTGTTCTATCTTATCATAGATAATCAAAGACCCCGACTGCCCCGTATTGGAGCCAATGCCACCCTCCTATGAAGAAGACCCATTCTGAAGTTCATTCAAAGGGAGATCTTCCCCCAAATTCACTTGATCAAACACCTGAGAACTAGCAGAAGTGAATCCCACACCCTCATCATGCACAGCATCCCTTGTGCTCCATTGGCATCATCTGATAACCCCAGAGAACCATTCTCATGGCCAACCACATCCAGTATACCATCATTCATATTCTCTGGTCCCTTGCACCAATTATCCACTTTTCCATTAGATAAATTCCCACAAAAACCATGATGTATGCCCTGCTCAGCTGCAATTACACCTTCTGGATGACCCATTACACCAGAATCAGACCCATCCTTTGCACCAGGTTGTAACACCCCATCACCCAACTATAGATCATGTCGAAGCCTACTGAACACTTCAGACACAACTGGATTTGGAGGTATCTCAACATACTTCTTCAAGGGCACTGCAGCCCGGTTCTCCACACTACCACAATACCAGAAACCACACCTTTAGCGAGCATTGGCCCCAGCCCGTGGGGCTTGAGAACCCTCTCCCTCGGGTTAGAACTTCTTCTTCCTAATACCTTCGAATGACACTTTGAAGTCGTATGCCCCAATCGGAAGCATGTGTTACAGTAGTCGACCCAGGATTCAAATACCATAGACTGCCTCCATAGAAACTCTTCACCCACAGTGAGCCAAATCCATTTGACTGAAGGCCTTGAAACATCCACCTCCACACAGATACAGGGATTTATCGGGTGACTAATAGTTGACGTCCGAACATCAGAGCAGAGAAATCGCCCCACCATATTCCCAATCATATGGATTATTTCAAGATTTTGAAAAGGAATAGGGAGTTGAGGGAGACTAACCCACGTTGCTATGGTTGAAGGATCACAGTTCATACATAGATCAAAGGACCAGCGGAGGAGGAAGAAGCGGCATCCGTTGCATCTACGAGGGCCACCGGACCAGGCTCGAGTCAAATCCTCCTCCGAGGAAAACCAAATCATGAAATGGCGATAGTCAAGAAGCCCAACAACATCATGATCTTGCAAATGCAAATACAACATAATAATATTAATTATTTCAGGTATTATATGATTAATATGATTTGATTATGGCCACTTTTAATGTACATGTCACGCCAATGTCATTTTGGACTCATGTACAGATTATAATCAAAACGTCCGATGTGAACTTGAATAATTATATAATTTTTAATACATAATAATAAATGATATAAAAGGAATAATAAAAATTAAAATGGTTATAAATTAAAAAATAAATATTAGTAATTTATTATTCACTGTGTTATGGGATATATGTGATGAATCACACATAAGGTAAAGGTATTTGTCTAAACATTCTTTCGTTGAGGCATGTTGTTTATGTTTACCTAAATATAATTCTCATACATGTATATAAATCCACATTGACACATTATATCATGAATTAATATATTTTAATGATATTTAAATTTTATTAAATTTTAAACTTTCATGTAGAATACTATTTTTATTATTACGATGTTGTAAGTGAATTTATAACCCAATGTCCTTTCATTGAGTTAAACTTGTACTTCATCAGTAATATCAGGCTAGGATTATGTGTGAAATGATTTTTTAATCATATGTTGTATTTCCACTTGTCTTTTATGGATTTATATGTAATACACATAATCTGTTTAATTTAATAATTCCATCTTTAATGATATTATATTTTCAAGGGAATATTTTTAAACAATCTTAAATTAAATATTCTTTTTAAATAATTCAAAAGAAATATTTATTAAATTATATTTAATGTAATGTTTTATAATTTTTTATGAAACTTTTATATTATGATTCTTTCTTTGTAAATTTTAATTGTTATTTTCAATGAATTTTATTTCGTTATGATGTGAACTATTATACGATTATAAAATACATTTTAATAAATCAAAGGGTATTTTCATTCCCTTATGAGTTTAATAGAATTCTTGAAATTATTTTTTTCAATCATAGAAATTTTTTACTCTTTATATGGTACAAGAGAAGTAAACATGGTGTGGCCCATATTGTGTTGGGAAATCCCGTTTTAGAATAACTTGTGGTGGCCCATATAGCACCATGAAATCTCATTACTTCTTAACATGGGGTGACCAAGATAGAACTAGGAAAACCCTTTACATCATAACATGGTGTGGACTATGCAAACATAGGTAAAACTATTACAACCTAACTATGGGTGTCTTATATAGCACTGAGTAAGACCTTAATAACTTAATTGGGAATAAAAATATTTAGATATGGGCCATATGGTTATTCCTATTAAATGTGGGTTAAAATAACGTTAATAAAATTATTCTCTATGTCACCAATAGTTATTTAATTTTTTTATATGGGTTATAATTATTTTAATTGATAAAAAATATGAGTTTGTTTCAATTCAAATTTCATTATTTTGTATAGTAAATGAAATTTGAACATAATGGTAAACATTGAAAGAGTTTTCATGTTTTCATTAGACTAATAGTTTCTTATTTTATACCTTACTGAACATTTTTTCTCATACTAAGATTTAAAATGTTTTTAAAATGTTTTAAGGAAGAGTTAAAACAAGGATGACATCAATGTGGAAATTGTGGTGATTTTTCATAAAGAGATATTGTGTTTTATTTTAATGAGCTTCCTCTACTAAAAAATGGACAATAAATTGAGTTTTCCATATGTAATTTATGTGTACACATTGAAATAGTTTTCTAAATTCTTTAAACCAATATATTAAAAATATAATAGAATATTAATTATAGTAAAAAAACACTTGAATATATAATTTTTAAGAACAGTTCTGTACTATTGGTATCAAAGGAAAGGTTTATATAACATTTGTGATATTTATTTCTTCTTAAGTGTTATGGATATCATTATGGTTTTATAATTTTAAGATTCATCATATGTTGAATGTCTTATAAACCCCCTTTGAGGCTTTTAGTTATGAAACTTTATGGTGAGTAATGTAATTTTTGGGAGACAGTTTGTAAGGTAATTATGGGTTATTACATTTTGTGAAGAAAAATTAATTGTATGATATAACTATTAAGGTTAAACAATATAATGTATATTTTTGGGTAAATTAATCAAATTTTTTAATTTTATAATGATTATAATAATATATTTATAGAAAAAAGAAAACGCATATGATGGGTAACAATCCATTGCTTCCAGCAAGGCCATTCGAATTGGAAACACAACAAAAGGGCCACATGGGTGCATCACATAACATTGGCCAATGTGAAATAGTAGTTAGTATTAGACTCTCATTTAATTTAATTGATTTGATTTATGAATAATAATTTGATTTTGGGAAAATATTTTTTATCAAATAGATAACCATGCGATTGGAAAATTATTTGGAGATTAAGTGATTAATTTAATTTAATAATACATTCAATATTTTGGGAATATAATAAATATATGGTAAAAATAATAATATGGGATTTTTTTTGAGTAATAGTGGTTGAATCTAATTTTGGATGCAAAATATGACATTTAATGGGACTTATGGTGATTTAGGTTATTTATGTAAATTGCTATCAAATCTTGGATATTATGTGATTTGGCTAATTAAATTTTCATTATTAGAATTTATGAGTAATTGATGTAATTTAATGATAATATTATTAATTATAATATTATTTAATAAAATATAACTTATTTTTAATTTATAATATTATTCAAGAATATTTTTTAGGAATATCGAGGATAGTTATTTTTGGAATGGCTTTTGATAAAATTTTTATATTAAGTCAAAAAAATTTATATTAAATGAATTCATCCATCATATAAAGGAATTTTTTATGGAGTATTATCTTAACTTATTATAATCATTTTAATTTTCTTTAATAAATATAAGGTGAATATATTTTAATCCTTTTGTGGATTAAGTGATCCATAACAGTAGATTCAGGTGCATCTGAAAAAAATCATCTTAAATACACATTGTTTGGAGAAAACGATGAGCTTGCGATGGAATGTGATTAAAGGATGAATCAGTATATTTAATGTAATTATTATTAGATATGTTATTATTCTAGGAATAAAATAATTTCCTCAACTCTATGGAATGGTTAATGAAACATAGATGTGATTTGTTTATTTTTCATACTATGAAAATGACTACAATTTTCCCAATTATAGAATTATGATTATATGGTATATGCAATGGAATTTTCCATGTTCTCTATCATTATACATCTGAAAATTATTGTTTTATATATTACATGTCCATACATTCCTACATAGAATCATAACACATGTTATCTTAGGTGACTGTGGTAATTATTTTGGCTCTTATTTAGTTAATGTTTTATTGACCAGTTTTCCAATCTAGGATTTCAAAAAACAAAATTTTAATATTCGAACAATGGTTACCAAGACCATGATCAAATCATGAGGTTAAAATTTATTAAATGGGGAGATAATTATATCCAATTTTTTTAAAAGTAAACATTATGTTTGATATCATAAATTGTACCCCACATCATGGATAAATGAACAACTAATTATTAATTTTCCATATGGATGTTATTTCATAGTCAATAGATGGGTTGGTATGATTATTATTAACTAAATTATAAAAATATGGTTTAAATTGTGTCACCCTATGATTTTTGAATTATTTTAATTTGAATTAATTAATTCCTTTTGATATTTTTCAATTCACAATACACTAATATTAGTTTATTTTATATTTAAGAACAATTATTGTATTATATTGTATGAAAACCAAGGTTAATCATAATCTATATACAATATAAACTATTACTACATATGTATAGAACACTAATGTTAGATTGAATTACACGTAATAATTCTTTTCCTCAATGGCTTGTGTAACATGTAAGATCGTGTTTTAATGAATAATGATATTTTTTTAATATAACCTTGTAGTTTAATTTTTAGTCTTGGAACGGGATAACTAAAATATGTAAACTTATGGATAAAAAATTTAAAATGAATCCATTGGTTAAAAATTCAATAGAAATGAATATGAAAACTAATTGAATATAAATCATAATTTTATTATACACAAACAATATTTTACAGTAATAAATAAAATTAATTATAATTATTGAGTTATATGAATGTGAGATATATATTATATATTCAATAAAAAATTAACATTCATTTAATATATTTGACATGATTAAGATAAAAAACCCCAAAATATATGCATAAAATAATATATTTCTTATAAATGAATTTTACCGCCTTTCAATGGAGAATCAATTATAAATACTATATTTATTACTTTTTTGGATTAAATATGTAAAAACAATCTTCCAATTTGAAATGGAAATATAATAATTTTGTTAGGGTATGTTTTTTTAATTTTTCTATTAGGATTCAATTTTAATGAATAGTTAAAAATAATGAATTTATGTGAAAATATTCTTTTCATATATTTTTTTATAAGTGAAAATTATATTTTTAATTAGTTTAAATTTTTAATTAGACCATTTTTTTATGAAAAACCCAACCTATTTCCTTGGAATAAATTTTTATTTGATATTGAATATAAAAACATTTCAATATTATGAATGTTTTTTAATAAAAAATGCATTGTCGACCTGACTGTAGGATTAAATTTAAATTAGCTTCTTCCACATTTGGGATTGGAATTTGGAAAAAAATATTCCATATTAGGAATCCGAATAATTTTTAATTTATATGATGTTAATATAATTTTTTAGCAAAAATATTATTTAATATAGTTAAAAATAATTATGTCGATTAATGTAAAATTATGCTTATCTAAGGACACAACCTTAAAATTATTGACCTAAATGACCTATAAAATTGTTAAAAATACATTTTATTTCCATATTCCAACCCTATAAAAATTGAGATATTATTTTATACAATAATGGACCGAATTTTCAAATTAAAAATAATGATTTAATTCATTTTAAAAAAATATACAAGAGTGTAACTCCTTCTTCCCTTTAAAAAGGCCACATCCCCTCTCAATTACACACACTACTCAAGCCTCATTGGCTCAACCAATATCTACAAAAATATATCCTCAAAATCTCAGAACTATTCCGAGAATCCCACTGGTAGTAAATCAATCCATGAAATCCTTTTTGTGAAAACCAAAAAGAGTATCAAAAATAAGAGGTAACATTCTTCCAAAAGTTCTTTAATTTTATTTCCATCATCTACCCCTAATATCATTTTTTTCAATAATTTTATAATAATATCAGTATCCTTAATATATTATTATATTTTATGGTAAGGGTTCATCATACACATACACAAAAATCAATCTAATGTGTAATGATCATACGGTTGACATGCATACCAAACTACCACCTCACAAAATGATGATTGTTTATTTTTCCGTTACCACCTCTCATGTTGGAAATTACGATAAAAACACTATTTATATATGTTCTATATTATATTTTTTATGTATTTAATATTCATTAATACTTTTATAACACATAACTTAATTATTTCCATTTTGTGTAAATATGATAATTTGGTTTTAGGATGTGTGGATTACCTCCTCCTCAAATCCACGTGATTCATTCACAGTCTACATCGAATTTATTGACAATATTTTTAATGAAAATATATTATTTTTATGACATAATAATTCACCTGTAATTGTGTTGTATATAAATATTATAAGGCCCTAGCCTTATATGTGATATAATATTGAGATAAATCATTAATTTTACTTTTAATCACATCCAGGATCTTTTCTGGTTTAGATCAATAGAGAATTAATTCATAAATCATACATAAAAACATAAATATTACATGTAGACACCTCTACTCAATATCCATTTTTTCATAAGATTTTCCTTTTAAAAAGAAACATTGTTTCATTTAATTTTTTAACAGCAGACCTTTTTATGATCCTATCCCTTAATATATTCTCCTTTACTTACATTGAAAAACATTTAAAAACATGGGATGAGCCTAAATATCTCAATATATAAAATAAAATGAGGAATAAAACCATTATTCATTGATTATTTAAAACCCATGATCCATTTTCAAAAGAAACATACTTCTCACCCATAAAACATAAAATAATTAAATTACATCATATAAAAATAATGCAACTAAAAAACATCATTTAAATCATAAAACTCAAAGGAGTATTGTAGAATCTAAATCATAATTACATTTTATATTTCATGTCAACATTGGGAGTAACCATCATAGTAATTTTTGGAATACCCATCACAATATATTCCATAAATCTATTATGATAAAACTTAATGTTTACCTCTACCATGTTACACAATTCATTATATATCAATAATGGTCCACCCTTCCTCGGTTTATCACGGAACCACCCGAATAAATCATAAATTTCCATTAACCATTACATAATCATAACACATAAACCTTGCATAATGGAAAAATTTCATTTCCACATTGAATGATTATTTCATCTTTACAAGCTACACACTCATAAATGAAAACACAATATATTAAAATAAAATGGTAAACTTATAACTTAAACATGAATAAATAATAGAGAAATAAATTTAATAAATTCCATTCATGACATATATATAAAAAACATTAAATGTTGTTGAAATAATCCAACACCATTTAAAAAAATTGTAAAATATTTTATATGAATATTTTTGAATCAAAGTGTCCAAACCCACTTCGAATCATTTTAAAGTAATTAGCACATAAAAACATTCATGTCTATAAATATAGGTCTTTAAATAATTTTTTAAATATGTACATTAAATATAAGTATTAAAAAAAATAGATCTTTAAAACATTTAAATTGTTGTTTTTGTTAAAGAGTACTCGGAAACAGGAGAGACAATTGAATAAAAATCATTAATGAAAAAAATAAAAAGAAACATTAAATATAATTAGAATATGGAAATTAATGATATAAAATTTCAATAGGGTTTTAAATTCACCTTATAGGAAAATAAAGTTGTATAATATCAATATATGCCTCAATGAATGAATATTGATATGTAATCCTTTACAAAGATCTCATCATTATATTAACGATAAATGAATGAAATTATAAGTACTGAAAATATATATACACCTAATATAAGTGTATATTATGTATAAAACAATAATTGGTCATTCACATGAATTTATTTAAAAACAATACCATTGACATGGATATTTAACTGAATGAAATAATATTGAGTTAATATTTATATAACCTCAAGTCTGACTTTTCTCGTTTGTTCTATATATTTTTAAATAATATACTAAGGTTAATTTATAGTTTTTTCGGACCATTTTAAATTTTATTACTCATTTTATATTACTTATTACCATTTAATATAAATTAGTTAATTATTTAATTCATATCAGACATTTTGTCTATGTTCGGTACATTAGTCAAAAATGATCTTTTTATACTTACAAATTTTCCCTGAGGTCAAAATTCCATTATCAATAGAATAGTACTCATGATTTAAATATTATATATATATTACATATTTATTTATAATAATCTATAATATTTTGAGATTGAAAATGTAATGCACCATTCATGGAGACGGTAGGTCATACATACGCGTGAATGCTACTTTCATTTATTTATTGTATTAAATGAATGAAATTTAAATGATACATAGGTATATTATAATTCCATTATAATATATATGTTATATATAAAACATAATTTATATGATACCATCCTTTATATTTTCCATGTCTGGAATTAAAGAGTCATATCAATTTGAGGGGGAGGTTGTCCAGACTTCCTCCAATGAAATTATAATATTTACGCATTATAGATAGAATAAAGGTATGTTGTAAATAAAAATTATAGAAACCTAGAGTATATATAAATATGATATATATCATATATATACATTCCAATCATGTATCTATTCGTGGTTTAAAGAAGATCATGTATAATGAGCTGCATCGAATTGTGGAGTTGGCAGGCCGTACAAAAGCACACACGACGATATCATTCCATTAATGGTTAAAAGATATATAATTGGATGGCATATTAATTTTAAAGAATAAAAATCATGTTTTATTTATTATTTAAATCCCTTATACTCATATTTATACTCATCCATGTTATGTTTTTTAGAATAACAAATTACACCACGATGTGGAGTCCATAAGTCATATATATGCACACATGTTGATATGTTTGTTTTAAGGATGGGTAAAAGGAGTAATGTGGTTGTTTAATAATAATAACAACATATAATGATATATTATATTCTATAGTTATTATTTTATTATGGTAAAATCTTAGTAAGAGAATGTAGACGAATAAACGAACTGTGAAAGAAGGGATAAAATAATTACCTATTCTTCGGGTGTCCTTTTTGATTTTCACAAAAGGACTCTATAGGTTGGTTTTCATCAAAACTGGTCACCTATTAGATAATTTGAGGGTTTTTGTGGGTATATTTGGGCAGTTTTTGGTCGTAAAAAATGGCATTGGAAGTTTTAATAGAAGAGAAGGTGAAGATCCCTTTAATAAGAGAGGTATAGCGCACTTTATGAATGTCTTTAAATATTAATTAATAATATATTTATTAACCTTTTATAATGGATAAAAAGTTTCTAATATCTAGGATACGAGGAATATAGGATGAAATAACATAGAAAATCAGTTTTATATAAAAATAGTTCACAATATAATCTTTATCATTTACCATTAACCATTAGTTAAAAACATTAACACGTATCATGTCTTGTTTTATTGTCATAATATATGGTTACTATAGATACTATAAAATTCTAAGACAACCAAAATTCAGTCATTAATGGAATTTCATAAATTATATAAGTCATTAGGATGAATATTATATTTTTCTGACTATTATATCATTTAATAAATTAGTATTTTTCTTAAAAATACATTGATGTCAATTTTGACACTATTTAGTAATTTATTTTTGATAAAGTCATAAAAACTTGAATCCTTTAATCCAACATAATTATCTCATTACTCACATATATATTTAATCAAAAAAAATTATTTTATGGAATAAAAATTTTCATATTGAATTTATTTCATTGTATATAATATCACTTATTTAATCATTTATTAATAATGTAATAAAGGCATCAACATTGTATCACAATTTTAATTTCTAATTTAACGTCCAAAATTTATAAATACAATACCATGATATAGGAAATAATTTTAGGTATCCAATTTCTTTTTATTGTTAAAGATATCATTTATAATACCCTATATAAAAATTGTTTTATTAGAAGATACATGTTTTTCTTATATTTCCCTTTTCTTTTCATTAAATATTATAAAATTCCATTTTCACAACCAATTGAATCCCAAATTCTAGAGGATCATACTAAGGATCATAATGGTCATAATATCCCATGCAATATGATTTAGACATGTTTTAGGGTAGTTATATATTATTATAATTTATTTAGTACCCTAATTTACCTGATTTAGCCTTTATTAATGGTAAATAAAACATAATTATTGATGTTACTATTGATAATGTCCCAAACTAAAAGGAATATGTTTTCATAATTTGTAACTTCTTATTCCAAATATTGAATAAATATTTATAAATTCAAAATAATTAATTGGCATAAATTAATATAAAATTAATCCATGTTGTCAAAACAAGAAAACGATATTTAAGATGTATAAACCATAAAAATATTGGCATGCGTCTATGTGCCATTAAAAAGTGAAATTACATCCAATGAACAAAATTGGATAACTGATAAAACAAAAAATCCAATTACACTTTAAAACATATTATAAGAAAAATCTATCTATATAACTAAATTGGGTTAAAAGGCGGTTTTGAATTTAAATACATTATTTTTCACTATTCATTAAAAACAAATTTAAACAAACAAATATTAAATATAAATTTTGGTGTCCATATTTTAAATAAGAGAATTATATTATCAAATATAACATATAAATGTGATAGAAACTATTTCAAAAAGTTTTATCAATAAAAATGTGGTAGAAGAGCCCTTTTAAAAATATTAGAGTATATTATTCCTTAAATCGGATCCATTATCATTTTTAGCCGCTAAAATATATAGGATAAATGTATAAACATTTAAAAAAATTATGTGAAATCTTGTTATATTTAATAATGTTCATTCTTTCCAATATAATGGCTAGGCGTTAACAATTATTTAGTATAATAAAATATTATTGAATTATTTTTTGGTATAAATTTACATTGTATGGAAAGTATGATTTTGGAAAAAATCATTATTTCATGTCAGGTATTCTATCATACATTGTATCCCCTTTAATTGAAAATTAATAACATATACATAAATATTAATCGATATAAAAATTTAATTATTCTATAAATATCTACGATGTTACATCAGTCCCCTCTTTTTGAAATTTCATCCTCACAATTTAAAATTTGTTCTTGAAACTTCATTGAAAATACCACACTCGAAAAAGAGACAATAAACCAATCACTTTAAAATAAAGAAAGAGAAGTACAATGGTCACCTAAGATAACACATACTAGGATTCATATAGGAATACATGTATATGGAGGAGTAAATAAAAACCCTTTTCTGAAGGAGAGTGATAGAAAACATGAGTAAGTGAAAGTTAGGAACCATAAAACCAAAAACTTGTGATGGATTAAATGGTATTTGATTTCCCAATTGGAAAAGTAATCTTTTTTTTGGTTTTTATGATCCTTTTAATATATTTGAGAAATTTTATTTACCATTTTTACTAACAATATATGGAAACATACCAACATGTCAAGTAGAATTTCATGCTCTAATAAATTTATTCCACAAACTCGTCTTTTCACTAAACAAAGAGTATTCAAGATGAAAGTGTCACAATTGAAGAACTAGAATCAATATATACAAAATCACATAATCGACATAATATTATCAATATATTCATCCCATCTTGAAACATTAACCATAACCAAAATGGTTAGGATAATATTAGATAATTCCCCAAAAGAATAAAAATTTATATGAAAAAAAGAATACTTTTAACACACAAATTATACATTAATAACCAATGTACGACATAGGTCATTCAACATATAATTATCCATAAAATTCCAAAAAATAATCCAAACATGTATTAACATAAAATATTTGAAGGATTTAATCACATAATCTTCCAAGATATATTTTAATAGTTATCTCCAAATTACATATATCACTCTTAATGTATCATACCAAAATGTAATTATCCTAATAACATGTTCTAAAATATAATTTAATCATCACCTTAAATACATTAATTACCCATAAGTCAACAATTATAATCATTTATTATTCCCAAAATATAATTCAACCATTATTCCCCAATTAAATACAATATTATTCTATTTATCATAATCATATAAGGTTCCATAAATATTGAATGACATTGAAACTATCTTTTATCACATAATCCCCAAATCAATTTTCCAATACCCTGTATATCCATTTCCAAGAAATAAGTTCCTAAAATAAACTTATCGAGATTTCATAAACATGTTATACTAAGAAATAATGGTCATACTAACCAAGGAATACACGTTGTCCAGTGGTAGTTGATAAAGCCTTGTCACACTTAGGTTGTGGGTTTGAACTCCAAGGTTGGGTCTGATGTGATGGGTAGTCAACCTTCCTATAGGTTTTCCTTCATTATAAATTCATATATTTCTTATGACATAATATCTTAAAAATTACCAGACCATAAATTATCCTCATTTTTATCTCATGCATTTCATTTTTCATTTCAAAATTTAATAATCCTTAATTAACTCAAAATATAGGATCATATAAAAAATAAATGTTCTTTATAACTATATCCACAAAATAAAACATAATTATTCCTCAGTTTTTCTTAAAAAACATAATGTTTACACATAAAAGAAGTCTTCTAATGTAATCCCATCATTAATACATTTTAATATCTAATCATCCATAGATTGAACATAACTCTTCAATTCCAAAAATTTATACATCATAATAATCAAAAATTTATCATGATCATTAATCCATGTTTTTCCATATTATTCTTTAATACATATTTCTTATAAAAAAATACAACATAATTTCCAATGATTCAATAATGTCAAAACCTGAGCTAAAAAATAATATGTACCATTTCATAAGACATTTTCAGTTTCCTCATCTTCAATTAGAATGGAATTAAGTATTTGTAAACATATATTTCAATAGTACTTACCATCTGATCCTTGATCCTTCTTAATAGGACAAATTTTTTATTAATGACCATAAAAACCAAATTTAAAAAATTCGATTCATCCCCCATAGGGAAATTCATTCCCTTTTATCCAGTCAAATGAATGCTTCTGTTTTCCCCTGGATGGTTACTGCTTTATGACCTTTATTACCACATCTATAACTTATTCCCATCACTTTGGTACATTTTACATCAAGTTAAATTCCAACTCATTGACACAGTGGTTGTTGGATATAATTACCTTTATGATTATTAAATGATCATCAATATGGATTTGTTTCTAGAAAATATGATGACTTAGAAAAATAAAAATGGTTTAATTGGTCAATCATGACTCCAAATATTTGGTTTAGAATTACCCCAAGTGTTCTCATTACAACTCCCATTTCATTTGGTCGGTTATTTAATAAACCACCATAGTTTCCTTCACATCCATTGTTACATCGGTAACTTCAAGATCCATCCATTTAATAAAACCAAAAAGATTAGTGAGAGAATATTTTGGTAAAATCATCATATGATATCTTATGAGATGGGTAAACTCTAATATATAAATATTCAGGTTGCATAAACTCATTAATTTTTTCATATATAACTATGAATATTTATAATATTATAATAATTGTGGTAATATAAAACATATCCCTTATGCCTAAATAACAAAATAACCTCTAATGTTATCTAAATTGAAATATAATACAAATTGTAAGTGCCCAACCTTAAACATTACATAATCTTGAGATAAGTCTATAATTTCAATTTAAATCACATTGAGGATGTTTTTTGGTTTATATAATTAGATAATCAGTTCCATATACATACATAATATTGTAAATATTACAAGTAGACACTTCAACTCACTATCTTATTTATTATAAAACAAAAAATCAATAAAAATAAACTGTGTATCATTTCATGTTTTCACAACATAAATTTTATTTGATCCAATCCTTGACTATATTCTTCTTTATGTCCTACTAAAAATAGTTCAACATTATGGATGATGATAAAATGCTCATTAAGGAATAAAAAATAAAAAATAAACTAGTTAGTCCATGAATATTTAAAACAAAAGAAAACATTTTCAAAAAATTATATTTCTCATCCATAAAACATAAAATATTTATCTTACATCAGGTAATAATAATATTCCTACGAAACTTCATAGAAATCATAAAACATAAAGGTTTACATTCTAATTAATATTATACATTCATGGTCACATTCACCACTACATGTAGATTAACCATCATGGTTATGATTGGAATACCCATCATAGTATATTCCCTGAATATCATAGGATAAACCGTAATGTTTATCATTCTCACATTACCAAATGCAATGGAGAGCTATCATGAGATCACACTCCCATGTTTTATCACAGAACCAATAATATACATAATAAAATCCCAAGAAAAATAACATAATCATAATATATAAACCATGAATAATGGAAAAATAATGTTTGCACATTGTATTCACATTTCATCATTATAGGCCACACACTCATAAATTTAAAAAATAATAATTCATAATTAAATGGTAAAAATGTAATGTAAAAATCAGTACATAATAGAAACATAATAGAATGAAATTAAATTCATGACATATATATGAAAATCTGTTCAATGTAATTGATATAATTAATGCACTTTTTAAACACAATTAAAGAATTTTAAAAGAAGATTTTTTAATCAATGATTCCCATACCACATTGAAAAATTTGAAAGGAATCTACATGTAAAAAAATCCATGTCCATATAAATATTTCTTTAATATCATTATGAAATCATTGACATGAATGAGAAATATTTAGAAGAATAAATCATTGAAACATTTAAAATAATTTTTTAGTTAAATATTCTCATAAGACATGAGAAACACTTAAATAAAAATAATTAAACAATAAAAACAAAAAAAAAATTAATATCATGAGAATATATATATTCATGATATAAAATTTCCAAATTCTTGTATAGACAGTTTAGAGCATTATAAAGGTGCCCAATATCATGATATTCCTCAATGAAAGGAGATTGAGACTTTGTCCCTTACAAAGATCATATCATTATATTAAGGATAAATAAATGACATTTTTACATGTGAATATAAAAATACACCAAATATAAGTGGATATTCAGTGTAAAATAATCATATTTCATTCACAAATATTCATTGAAATAAAACAAAGGTCATGGATATTCAACTCAATGAAAGGAGATTGAGTAAATATTTCCCTAACCTCAAGTATGACTTGTCTCATTCGTTCATTATATTCCTAAATAATAAACATAGGTTAATTTTTACTTTCTTCAGAACCTTACTTCAAGTTTATAATTCATTTTCTAATACATTTTACCATGTATTAGAATTTATTTTAATATTTTATTTCATATTGCATGTTTTATTGATGTTCGGTACATGAGTGAAAAATGAACAAGTTATAATTACAAATTGTCCATGTGGTAAAAATTCAATTATCTATAGATTAGTAATAATGAATTAAATATCATATATATATATATATTATATATTTATTTATAATAATCCATAATATTTGGAGATATGAAATTAAATGCACCGTTCACGGAGACGGTTGGTCGTACGTACGCATAAAAGATACATTCATTTATTTGTCATATTAAAAGACTGAAATATAAATGTTACAATGGTATATTATAATTCATGCATAATATATATGTTATATATGTTCCATAATTTCAATAACACCATCCTGTATATTGTCTATTTATGGAATGAATGAGTCATATCACTTTGATGGGCGATAGTCCACACGTACTCAAATGAAATTTTTGTATTTACACATTTTGGAAAGAATAATGTTATGTTTTAAATAAAAATTATAGAATCATAGAGTAAATATAAATTAAACATATATCATTTATATTCATTTTTTTACAAATATAATTTCGGTTTAATGAATATCACGTTGAATGAATTGCATAGCATTATTGAGACGATAAGCCTTATATATATAGGAGTGATTATATCCTTCACTTAATGGAAAAAATATATATAATTGGATGGTGTATTGCCTAAAAATGTAATTAACCTATTAAAAAAATTATTTAGGTCTATTATACCCATTTTTATACCCATATAAATATTTTCTTGTTGAATAACAAATTACACCACAATATATAGACGGTAAGTCGTACGTACACACGCATGGTGATATTATTATTCATAGAATTTTTAAAAGGAGGAATATGATTATACCATAATTATAAAAACATCTAAGAATATATTTTCTATTGTATTTATGATGTTATTATGCTAAAAACTTATGAATTGGATGTAGAAGTAGAAAATAACGTTGAATGAATGGATAAAATGATTAACTCTTCTTTGGTGTCCCCTTTTGATTTTCACAAAAGGACTCTATAAGTTGGTTTATTTACTAATAGGTGGTATCTAGGATTAATTGAGGGACATTGGGAGTATATTTGGGAAGTTTTATTCATATGAAAATGTAATTTAAGGTGTCAATTAATGATAAGGAGAAGTTCACTTTTATGTGAGATGTTAAGGGAACATTAGGAATGTCTTAAAATATTAATTAATTATAAATTAATTATTTATTTTTAATGGATCCAAAGAGATTAATTACTAAGAAAATATTAGTATAGATATAAATCCTCTCAAAAAATAAGTTTCATACAAGTTCAAGTCACCAAATTAACCATATCTGTTTGCATTAACCCTTTGTTAAAAACACTAACTATTACTAGGACTTCTAGTATATTCATAATATATGGTTACTATAAATACTATAAAATTTCAATAGAACCCAAAGTGTATAATTAATTATATTTTTAACATTATATATTTATGTTTTAATAATATTATATGCTTAGGACTATTATATCATTTAACAAAATAGTATTTGTTTTAAAAACTCATTTATGTCATTTTTGACACTATTTAGTAATTGATTTTTGATAAATTCATAACAATATGATTATTTCAATTAAAAAACGCATTCCACACATTTTAATGTCATAAAAAATTCATGGATGACACCAACACATTGAAATTAAATTCATTTTAATATTTATAATATCATTTATTTGACTCTTTCATTAATAGAGTAATCACTGTATCATAATTCTGTAACAAATATATTTTTTTATTTAAATTAAATATTTAATAATAAAATAAAATGATTCATGAAATCATTTAATATTCCAAATTAATATTTTTATTCAATTTAATTAGTTATATAACCATATATTATAATTGTTTTATTAAAAGATGCATGTTTATGTTATATTTCCCTTTAATTTAAATTAAATATTATAAATTTTCATTTTCATGATCAGGTGGTCGTAATATTCCGAAAGTTCACCCTAATAATGATAATGATCAAAAATATCACATTGAACTGGATTAGGTCACATTTTATGGTATTTTTAAATTACTATAATATAATATTTTTACCCTTATTTAAGTTACTCTATTTAATAGTGGTAAATAAGAAATAATTACTGAAGATACTATTCATAATGTCCAAAAAAATTTACCTATTTATAAAATTTTTACCTTCTGATTCAATTTTTATAATCCACTTTACCATATTTTAAACACTCAATTTCAATATTTTAATTTATAAATAATTTTGTGTGTTAAAACCAGAAAATGTGTTATTAATAATTAAAAACCATCAACAGATTCACATCTATTTACGTCCAATTAAAGTGTGAATTTACATCCAATTAAAATAATTTGATAAATAAAAAAACATATTCCAATTACACTTTTAAACCAATTAATTATAAAATATAACTATATTAACAAATTACAGGAAAAAAGAAATTTTGAATTAAAATCCAGTTTTTCCCAACTCATTAAAAATGAATTTAATCATAAAAATACCGAAAGTATATTTTATTATCCCACTTCTAAATAACATGATTATTTTATCAAAAAAATATATAATTGGTGAAAAAATATATTTAAAAAGGGTTCACCATTAAAAGGCTGTAAAATGACCTTTTAAAAATATTAGTGTATTTTATGATTAAAATATGATTCATTGTCATTTAAATCCTATATCATTCATTAGACAAATGGATTAACAAATAAAAAATATGTAAAATAACAATATAGTTGATTGTTTTAATTATTTCCAATAAAATTTATAAGATATAACTTTTATTTAAATTAATAATATAGTTTTTTTTGTTTTTTTACTCAATGTTGTGTGCAATGTAAAATTTCTTAGAAACAAGTTGTTGCATGTCGGGTATGCTATCATACATATTTTCCCATTTGAACTATTTTTAATTCTATATTCAATAATATTAATATATATTAAAATTTATTATCCTATAAATAGTAGGGATGTTACATATATACATTTATGTAATTTTGTTTAATTATTTCAATATGACAATAAAACAGAAACAACGTTAATGTGTACATACGGCCTACCACCTCAATGAATGGTGAATTCCATTTCATAATTGAATAATATATATATTACTATAGTATGAATATTATGAATATAAATTATATTTTTTTCATGGTTTTCATTCATTAAATCATGATATAATTATAAGAATAATATATATAATAAATTAAGACACAAGAAAAAAACAATGTTAATATTACCTAAAGAGAAACCATAAATAGTAATTATTAAAAAGAGGGTAATATAAAGTAACAATAAAACCTTAAATGGTATTATATATAATAATATTTTTTTATAATATATTAATAATAATCTTGAATTTATTATACATGAGTTATTAATGTGTTCACTGAGAGTTAAGACACAGGGATAGAAAATTTGATCTCACTCTTTATTTTTAAGAGATACATTTCCTATTCACCTATCACATCTTTTTTGTATTGTATATACTTAATATTATTTTATTATATTCCTATTCTACATAAATATATCGGTATTTTGAGAACCATTTTATGATCTTCCTCTCATTGTGTCTATATTTCAAAAGTTACCGAATTGATAATGTATTTTTTCTCAAATAGCGTTCTTAGACAGACATCACATACTATATACATATATTTTTCCATTTGGTGTATATATTTACATTGAAATGTTATATCATGAATTTTATTCTTTCCCTAATATTTTCTCCTTCATGTAATTTCTTGTTATTATTTAGATATTATGACCCCAACTTATCAAGTGGTAAGAGTTTATTAAAACAATTTCATCGCATTTTGAGATTATTAATGATTATGCTAACACTAATTTATTATTATGATCCATATATTAATAACTCACATTAATTTTAATCTCATATAGTTATTAATGATATACTCATGTATTAGCTTCCACTCTTTGGTACATAATATTATTAAAAAATATATTTTTAAGAAAACTCTGTCTGTATCTCTCTATTTTGTCAGAAATCAATTTTACATCAAAAACCATGTTTTCTAAATAGTATTAAAAAATGGTTTCAAATTATATTTGATGATTATTTTCATGAAAAAAATCATTTTAAATTTTTTTATATTCTTAAAAAAATCAATCATGTATTTTCAAACCCTTTTCATAGAAAAAACAAATTCAAAAATGTTTTCAGAAATATTTTATAATTTTTTGAGAAAAATAATTTTTGAAAAGGTTTTCATATTTATTTATATGTTTTCATTTTTAATTTTCTGAAAAAAAATCAACAGTTTTTATGATAAATATTTATTTTTAAAATAATACATTATATTTTATACAATGAATTTTTTTGAAAATGACTTTCAGAATTATTTTCAAACTAATATGATATTTGTTGGTTTTAATAATTTTTTTCTAGGTAAATAATTCAATGATTCAATTTATATTATATTTTGGAATGGATTATGTTTTTATGGCATGAATTTTTATGAAACACATTTCTAGTTCACTAGTTATATATCACATAAATCTATTTCTTTTCATGGGTTATTCTTTTGATGAAATGATTATGAGACCAATAAATTTTTCCATTGGTTATGATTTGATTACATGATAATGATACACATTTAATCTTATTGGTTATTATATGATCCATAATGATCTTGTGGAACATGTCTGATCATATTCATTAACAGGTGGTTGATACATACATCTCCATATATTTCATGGGTATTGTTTTATGTCTCGTGAGAAAGACTAAGATAGTATTGGTAGTGAACCATGACAACTAAGATGACCATGGGAGTGAACCATGTAAAAAATATGGTTTGAGGAGTGAAATAATGCTATAATTTGTCCATGGGAGTGAACCATGACTATAACGATAGTATGGGAAGTGAACTCATACTACCAATATAGCCTTGGAAGCGTTTTCTTGTCTACTAAAAAAATATTATTTTATGTGTATGTATTGGAAACAATTACACATTTTCTCTTATGTTATGCATTCATGGTTTATGATAATTGATTTATTATGTTTAATATCTTATGAACTACAAATAATTACACCATGACTTATTTTTATGATCTTTCATATACAGTGTATGGTGATGTAATGATTTTATCACATTCTCACGCCCCTATTCTCATGTTAATGCTTAAAAGTGTCTATTATTACGCTTACAGAGCATTTAACACAGTATTTGGATTTTTTTGGTAATGTTTGATGTATTCTATAATTGTTTTATAATGTCTATTTATATTAAAACTAGGTTGTTATATTTTTTATCCGAGAAGTGTTTAGTTATCCATTTTAATTTAGTATGAGAAAAATTTATTGATATCCCTATGTATATTTATAAGGATGTGTCTATAGATGCCTCTAAGGATAAGTACAAGGATGAGTTCACATTTATGAAAATGTCTTGAAATTCTGGTAGAAGATAAGGTATGTGGTTTCCTCAAAATAAATCTTTGTATAGATAATATTATCATATATGGATTTGGTAAAGAAGTACCTAGGGGTACCAACTACGAAAAGATGTTTGAGGCCTAACTTGGGGTAGTATGGTAGACCACCATAAGACTTACTCTATGCCTGGTTTGACACTCCCATGTGAGATTCATTGAGAATTCAAAAACTCTTTACAAATAATCATGAAAGATATACATGTAACTATCATATAAATAACCTAGTAGAAAACATATGCATTCATATATTAAGGAAGGTTTCATTATTTAGACATCATATAAGTATGTTTTTCATGATTATGTTCTTTTATTCGATGATATGTTTTTCTCACCATTTGATTTCATGATTTAGTCAATGGAGTTAACTATTAGTTACATGGAAAACATTGAATATTTCAAACATATAATTTATAGTAATTTTGAAAATATTGGGATAAAATTTAATCTGATTTTGTTTCATTATTTCAAATGCATTGTATTTTAATAATTCTTATGGGTTATAATGTTAACCATTTATGGGAATTTTATGTTAATCCTTGGATGATGTTTGTGAGATTAATGTATTATCTCAGCACATGAGGATTTATTTATAATGGATAACCTACTTGAAAAATTATGTGTTTATTGTATCTAGAGAGTAATGGGATAACTTATAATGGATCTCATGATCTATTAGTTCTGTAAAAATAATAATTCACCATCCAGTATAGAGTATGAGGGGAAATGGGAAATTATTAAGGGAAAAATTAAGGGTAAGAATTTACATATGAAAAATGAATGAAAACAAGTTATTATATATACTTTTTAATGTTTTTATAATTTAAGTAAAAAGGTCCTTGAACCCAAAAAATCATATCCAAGTACCTTCATCTCTGATGTATCAAATAGTCTCATAGATCATCATAGATTCATGGATGTTTCATTATTAACATTATCATTCCTTTGTTCTATATCACTCTCCTTCAGAATGTGATATTTGGATTTTTCATATATTTCCCTCATCTCATTTTCCACATATATTATCATTTATAGAAACCCAACTAGGTGTCATAGTAGGAAAATATATTGGATTAAACATTCTATTTTAAAGAAATGTATACTTTTCATTTTTTCAATGTGGGTATCTTTTAATAGAAATAAAAATTATTAATCCTTTCATAACCAGGATGAATTTAGATGGGAAAATTCATTTTAGGGGTATTAGAATGTAACACCCCAAGATTTTTCAAATTATCATTCTACATTAATTTTATCATTTTGTTATTTTTTATTTCAAAAAACACTAAAAAAAGTTTATTTTATATTAAATATCTATGTTTGGATTGCGTTATATGATAAAAAAAGTTAATCATTCCCCAAACGCAACATGAATTCTTGATGGATCTACCCTAAAAATCAATGTTATCATGAATTACATGCAATAAAGACATTCCTTGATGGCATGTGTAACATTAAAGGCCTAGTTTTATCAAATGAAAATATATTATTGCATAAAACATAGCCATTAAATTAGTATTTAATAAAATTGTTAAATAAATTATAAAAATATTTTGTATAAACAAATATATAATGAATTTATTAGTTAAAAATTAATTAGAAATTAATATTAAAACTAATTGAATATAAATGATAATATTATTATACCCATGAAGTTGTTTTTCCCTAGAAAAATACAATAATTAAATATTGGGTGTCATATTAATTTGATATATATATATATATATATATATATTCAATAAAATATTTATGATATTCATCAAATAGATTTTATAGACATAAGAAAAAACAAAACCAATTTTATGCATTGAATATTATATTTCTTATTGCGGCATTTTTTACGCATTTAATAGATAACAATTTTTACGCATTTAATGGATAACATTTTTGAAATCCCATTTATGAAACTTTTATCATTTATATATTTAAAAATATAAGTAAACATCAATATCAAACCATTAATATTAGTTCAAGGTAATTTTTTTTTATTTTTCTGTATGGATTTATTTTTAATTAATAGTTATGAAATACTAAATTATTATTCAACACTACATTAAATAATATATTTTAAGAGAGGTATATTATATGTTAAAAAGTTTAAAAGAATAATTAGATAATATTTTTAACAGTAAACCTAATATTTTTTATTGTAATAATTTTTAATATGAAATTGAATATAAATACATAGGATTATTTTGAACATTTTTACTTCTAATCCCCACATTGTCAACTCCACAGTGGGATTAAATTTTAATTAATTTCATCAATATATATTATTGGAATATGAAAAAAATGGAATATATATTTGTAATTAGAATAATTAATAATATCTAATAATGAAGATATATTTTTATTATAAAAAATATTAGAGAAATTAGTTACAATTATTTTCATCGATTAAGGTAAATTAGGCTAAACTATGGAATTGTCTATAAACTTAAGGGATTAAACGACATATAAAATTATCCAAAATCCATATTATATCAATATTTAGAACCTATAATATATTTTATCAACTATTTACAAATATTTTATTATATACTATTGGAAAATGTTTTGTGTAATTACCATTCCAAAAAAATTAAAGAGTGTCACTCCTCCTCCACTTTAAAAAAGCCTCATAAACTCCCACTTTTTCACACCACTCAACACACATTGGCTCGAACAATATCTACCCTAATAGATACTAAATATCACTCCCCATATCCAATAATCCTCTAATTAGGAATAAATAAATCCAAATATTTGGTTTGGTGTAAACCTAAAGGAATTACCCCAGTAAGGGGTAACATTCTTCGTCAAGTTCTCTTAAGTTGTTTCTAATATCCACCACTAAAATCATATTTTTTTAGGATTTTAAAATAATAAAAGTTTTCTATGTATATCAAGAGGTTATTATTAAAAATTTTAGGCCGAATATTATACAAAATTCTATGAAATTGGTAAAAGACATATTGTTACATGTACGAAGAACTACCACCTCACGAAACGATGATTGTTCATTTTTCCATTAACACCAATAATGGTGGAAACTAATACGTAATATCAATTTATATATGTAATATATTATATTTTAAATATATTTATTCTTATTTAATCTTCTTAAAACACATATCATTATACTTTCCATTTGGTGTAAATAAGATAATTTTGTTTGAGGAAGTGTACACTACTGGCCCATCAAAGTGATGTGAATTGTTTACACACTATATGAAATGTATTAAGGATGTGTTTAGAGAAATATTTATTATATATATTACATAATAATACTAATTTAATGATATTATATCCATATATACATATATTTAAATTTCATTCATTCTTTCAATACAACAGTAAAATGGGAAAAGTGTTCATGCGTACATTAGGCCAACCATCTTCATTAACAGTGTATTCCAATTTATAAATAAATATTATATAAATTATTATTACAAAAAATATTCTGAATATAAATGATATTTTTATCAATTTTTATATAATTTAAATAATTATATATGTTTAAGGATAAAATATATAACAAGATAAAACATAATTGAAAAATTGAATATTAACCGATGTGTAGACTTAAAATTAAATTGTTAACAATTGGGTAATATAAATCCAAAATCAACACATATATGGTATTTTATATAAGAATATATTTTTTTAAAATATTTTTATTAAACATAGCCTTTTAATACAAGATTTTTGTGAGGGTTCAAAAGACTCAAGACACAATGTAATGGAATTTCATCTCACTTTTCATTTCCATGAGATACATGCATTATTCACCGCTCACATTTGTTTTGTGGTTTATATTCTACATAAAAATTTATAATATGAATCCAATAATTAATGATATTGTTATTTATTTATCCATTTTATAATATTTCACTCATTGGTTTTATGTTTCAATGATACCAAACAAGTTATGTATTTTATGTCAAATTTCCTTCTTTGAGGCACTTTCCATGTTAAACACCTATATCATTCAATGAGGATTACATACTGCCGTTGAAATTTTATATAATATAATATAATTATTTCCCTAATATTATGAGATTGATTTAATTTCATTTTTTTACAATGATATTATGTTTCCAAATTACTAGTTGGTAAGACTTTATTGAAACAGTCTCAATGATTATTGATATTGTTATTGATTATGCCTCCATTGATAAACTATTATGATCCATCTCATAATGGCACTCATGAATTTTATTATATTACTTTTATTAATTAAATCTTCATATATTAGTACCACTTTCCACAAATTTTCAATAAATTTAATTAATAAAAATGTTTTTAATTAAAATATAACTATATCTCTCTCCCTGGTAAGAAATCTATTTTATTTGGAAAATGATATATTAAAAAAGTAGCTAAAAATTGATTTCGAATAATATTTTTCAAAAATTCTCATGGTAAATTTATTTTAAAAATTTATTTTATAGTTTTAAAATAATCATTCCTAATTTTAAAAAATATTTTTGTATAAAAATAATTATTTCATTCATTTAAAAAATTAGGAATTTTTTTCCAAAATCTTTCCAAGATTTCTTTATAGGTTTTCATGTTTATTTTCATGAAAATGACTTTAAAAAAGATCTGTTTTGTAACAAAAATTTTTCCAAATAAAATTTTTTATTTTCCTTAATAAATTGTTTGAAATTTCCTTTCAACCTTATTACCCATCTAAGATGACATCTATTTGTGTTACTCATTAATTTATTGGTAAATGAATAGACAATTACATTCTTATTATTTTCCAAAATGAATTATGTTTTTTTGGAATGATTTTTAAATAATACCCTCTCTATTTAAATGGTTATACTTCTTTAAAAATGACTTCACTTCATGGTTTATAGTTTTGATGAAATTCTTATTAAACATGTATCTTTCTTCATAGGTTCTGATATGATGACATGTTTATGAAACCCATTTAATCTCATGGTTTATGATATGATCTTTAATTATGATTTATAACATAAATGTATGATTTCATTATGAGCTTATAGGGACCAATATATTTCTCAAATTAATAGGTTATATATGTATATCACTTTAGGTAGACTAAGAAGGTCTTTAATGTGAACTATGACAAATAAGTCGGCCATGAAAGTGAATCATGACTACTTAGATGGTATGAAGAGTGAAATCATGCAACTATGAGGGATATGGGATTTAATAATGAATAAAAATATGGTATAGGGAGTTAACACATTCTTCCAGGATGGCCTTGGCTATGATTCCTGGACTACTATGAAAATAATATTATATTCTTCAGTGTGGGCCACAATTTCATGTATTATTCCCTTGATAGTATTTCAGGGATTATTTTACACATTTAATTATGATTTATATCTTATGAAATACCAATATTTATGCCCTAATTAAGGTATATGATCATTTATATGGTGGGAAATATCTTAAAATGTTTTTATCCATTCTCATACCGATATGATTTTATTTTCCCCCTTGTTTACCATTACTGAGCATCTCTGATCACCCTTTTTTATGTTTCCATCCCTATGTTATGGTGATATATATCATGTATTATATGTATAAGAGGTTTTATATACATGGATAACCTAGTGGGTTATAATGTATCACACTTATGTACCATAGTTAATGTTCCCATGTTTCAAAAGGCACTAAACAAATACGATATTTGGCATCTATTTTTGTAATGTTTTAATTTTTCTGAATAAATTATGTAATTTATAAGAATTTTTTTACTAGGTTATTATATAAATATGTATATATAATTAAATATTTAGTAAATAAATTTATTATAATTTTAAATAAAAAACATATGAATATTGAAGGATATTTTTTTTCTAAAAACATTTTAAAAGTTCTTATATGTATTTACACAAATAAAATAATCAAATAACTGGTGTTGGATTATATGAATGAAATATATAAATTTTTATATAAAAATAGATATATTTATTTAAATTCATCCTATGATTTTTCAAAACATTATATGGGAACAAATAAAATTTTACAAATTAATGATATATTTTTCTAAAAATGAAATTTTCCACCTTCTGAGGGCGCACTTATTTTAATGGTACATTTCTAAAAATTTATAAATTTTATTTGATAAAATAAACATAATTTCTTAGTTTAATATCTAAATTTTACATGGTTTTATTTTTTATATTTCAGAAATGTTTCATTTTATAATGAATATTTAAAAATATAAAATTTTAAATGAAAGTAACTTTTTTGTATCAAAAAAATATTGTGTTTAATTATATTTTCAAACTGTTTCAATGTTTAATTATATAAATTTTGGATAATTTAGTCTAATTTTGGACATTAGAATTTGTATTTTTTTTCAAATTTGATATAAAAAATAGTTCACTTCAGAACGTTTTAACAAAAAAACATGTTTTCTCGTTACATCAATCAGATTAATTATTTTTTAATTTTATCCAATTATCCATTCTAAATGTTTAAAAATGGATTCCATATGTTAAATAATAAGATCAAAATTTATTATACATTTTAATATGATTTTTTAAAATATGTATAGTAGCTATATTTATTTTTATTAGAATTAAATATTAGATATTTCATAAAAATGTTCTAATAATTATAATATTTTTAATATGGAATATTTAGACGATATATTAAAAATATTAAAGGTAATTTGGAATCAAAAGAATTTATATAAAAAAATTTATTTTATTTATATTTTTTAGCGATAAATAATTACCTTAAATGATGACAACATGATAATGTAGTAATTGTTTAATTACATGATATAAAAAATAAATTATATTAATAATATTTAAATAAATATACTTTTTAATAATAATTTTGTTAATGAATTTTATAGATTCAATTGGAATGTTATTTATGTTTTATAATAATTTTTTTCAATTTACCTTATTTTATTATATTTTTTAAAATAAATGTAATTCACTGTTTCAAAAGTGACTTTAATGATACTTTAAAATAAATAATATTTTGTTAAATGATATAAATTAATAAAAATATAAAATTTGGCCATCTTTTTGTGATATGGATTTAAATTTCATTCCTGATACATTTAGAGGTCTTTTTACAGTTTATTGTCACTTTATTAACCCTGAAATTGTAAAAATACATGTTTCCACATTAAAGGTAAATGGGGTTAAAAATATAATTATATTTAAGTGAATAAATTAATATTAATTATATCAATATCATTATGAAAATGTGAAATAATACACATATTTTTTCTGTAATGACCAATGAAAATAGAAGTTTCACTCATAAAATGTGCAACGTACTCTCTAAATGATTTTAGGGTAGTTAAGTTTTATAACCATATTTAATAAGTGGATTTAAATTTATAATTTAAATATTATAATGGTTAATCATTCAGGAATATTATTCTGTATTTTATGGAATTATGATGACATTGATTAGAGATATAAATCCAATGTCATTTTGGACTCATATACCCTATATCATCAAAAAATCCAACGTGAACATAAATAATTAAGTAATTGTCATAACATGGTAATAAGTGAAATAAAAGTAATAATAAACATGAAAAGGTATATAAATATAGTAAATATTTTTTTAAATTTTTTTAATTACATATGTGATAAATTATACTCATGGTAAGGGGATTTGAATCAATTTTTATTACATGACGCATGTTTCTGATGTTATGAAGAAACATGTTTTTGGAAGGTTTATATGACTACTGATTAACATTATATATGATTAATTAATTTATTCCCATGATATATAACATTTTTTAAATTTTACTCTTTCATGTGGAAAATGATCCAATTGATTACATTATAGTAGGGGAATTCATATATAAATTGCATTTTTTTGTTGTGTTAAACTTCTGCTTCATTAGATATATCAGGATATTTGTATGATGAAATGATATATTTTTATCATATTATTTATTTAAATTTTTTATTTATATTTAAATTTAATAAAAATAATCTATTATTTTAATTAATGCGCACTTCCATGATATGATATTTGTAAGGGATATTCTTTTCAAAAAATATTCATAAAAATTATTTTTAAAAAACTAAAACATATTTTTCTCAACATTTTCAGTATAATGGGAATTTATTCCATAATTAATCATTAATTATATTATTATTACATAATATGTTTTCATGGTTATTTGAAATTAAAATGGTTTCATTATTATGTTTATAGTGATTCTATTTTGAGAGATTACATTTAAGAAAATGGTAATTTTTTTTATTTTATGAGGTCAAAATATTTATTTGAAACACATTATTAAAATAATATAGATGATTTATTATCGATATATTACATTTTCATAAAATGTGGGGTGTAGGTATAATTAGGAAATATTGTTATATATTTACATGGGGTGGCCACGGTAGCACTATGTAATCCCACTACAGCTAAACATGAGGTGGCCCAAATAGTGATGTCAAATCCTATTATAGATTAAAATTTGGTGGCGCATAAATCTTTGAGTAAGTCTATTAAATATTAATTAGTTGTCTCTTATATAGAAATTGGTTTTTCCATAATATCATCATAGTTAAAGAAAATTATAGATGTCGGTCATATGTTAATTCAAATTAAATATATTCTGGATTTTTATTTAAATATTGATTCTCTAAATCATCCAATGATGTTTTATTTTCTTGATGTGACTTATAAAGATATTATTTTACAAAAAGATATATGTGTGTTTTAATTGGAAATGTTTTATTTCAAAATATAAAATGATATTTATGTTAAATATAGTCGTTATATGAGTTTTAATATTTTTACTAAACAAACAGTTCCTTTTTTATATCCCTTACTGATATATTTTATTCTCATCCAAAAATTTGAATTTTTATTCACATAATTTATGGAAGGGTTGGGAAAATGATGATATCGAGTCTATAATTTTAATTATTTTTCATAAAGAGAAAAAATATTTTATTTTAAATTATTTCTGTTAGATTAAGAAATGGATTTTGTATATATGTACGAACTTATTATTCATGGGTTTAATTTGTAAGATTATTTCATAATTCTATGAAACTCAAAATTCAAAAGATACAATAAGTGAATTCTAGTTAAAAAATACTTGAATATTTAATGATTAATGAAAGATCCTTACATTGTTATTATTAGGAAAACCATAGACACATTACATTCCTAAATATATTTTTTCCATTTTAATGGATTTGGAAATCAATTTAATGGCATGAAAATCACTTTCAATATAATAAATGTGTAATAATTCCTTATAATTACAAGTATGATGACATTAGAACCAAAATTTGTAGTTAAAAATTACAGGGGTGGAATTAGAACCACAATATCATCATTAAAAAACATATAATGGATATAATGAGGGGTATATGTTGTCTCTCATTAAAATGTATCAAATGGTATATAATTTACTCATATTAAAATGAAAGGAAATATGTGTAAATGGTATTATAAAATATTATTAATTAAAAAGTAATGGTTATGATTCTAAATCCTTAAATATGAGGTATCTTATTAAACATTAGGATGAATCCTTATGGATTTAGACACACCTTGGGATTGATTTAGAGTTAGAGAGGCAGTAAACATCATTATCAATTCATTTTTGGTGGAGTGTTATGAAATATTAATTCAGAGTGAGATCCTATTATTGATGTCAATAGGGTATTTTCATTCAAAAATAAATCAATATAAATCGTGAGAATAGTTTCACAAAGGGTATGTGAGTTTATTGAGTTGGGTGAGTATGGTGGGTAAATTTAACTCACACATTTAGGTAGGAATATTCATACCTAAAAAGGACTATAGACTGAAAAAATTTCAATTGGATTTTGTAAAATCATTGCAATATTAGCTTACCCTTTTTACACTTATTAAGAAAAATTAAATATCAATCATTGTTACAATTTTATCACAAATAATATAATATGACCCTTCACAACAACTTTTGACATAGTAAATCAGAATTTAGTGTCCATTTAACATAATTGGATTACTGAATATGATAAAATTTTCTTTTATATCAATACATATAATGTGTTAAAAACAATTTTTATAAAAAATATGTATCTTTAATTTTTAGTTGTTCATAATGGTTTTACATATTAAATATGAATTAAAATAATATTAGTAATTTTATATGCGTATAATATTTAAAATAGAGTGTCAAATTTTAATTATATTGATTTAAAATACATAATAATTAGAAAGGGTATGTGAGTTTATTGAGTTGGGTGAGTATGGTTGGTAAATTTAACTCACACATTTAGGTAGGAATATTCATACATAAAAAGGACTATAGACTGAAAAAAATTTAATTGGATTTTGTAAAATCATTGCAATATTAGCTTACCCTTTTTACACGTATTAAGCAAAATTAAATATCAATCATTGTTACAATTTTATCACAAATAATATAATATGACCCCTCATAACAACTTTTGACATAGTAAATCAGAATTTAGTGTCCATTTAACATAATTGGATTACTGAATATGATAAAATTTTCTTTTATATCAATACATATAATGTGTTAAAAACAATTTTTATAAAAAATATGTATCTTTAATTTTTAGTCGTTCATAATGGTTTTACATATTAAATATGAATTAAAATAATATTAGTAATTTTATATGCGTATAATATTTAAAATATAGTGTTAAATTTTAATTATATTTATTTAAAATACATAATAATTAGAAAAGTAATATTCTTCGAAAAACATATATTTACCACATAAATAATATTTACCTTGGTAACATAATTTTATGCCATAAAATGATCTTTATCACTTTATATAATTAAATTTTTTTTAATAAAAAAAATAATTTTATTATATTTATAAAAGTTTGACCATTTTCATTTTAATATTAGTACATTTATCTCATTAATATCCATTTTTATAAAAAGTGCAGTTTTGGATTAATGTTTATGTGTCTTGTAAAATTACCAATGCTTTTGGTTTTCATTGAAATATATCTTTTATTTTAAAATAAAATATATATATCCTCTAAAGAAAACTAAATCCAATTTTTTCAAAAATTAATTTTATTTATATAAATACAAAATACGTTTTTATTAAAAATTACTATTTATGTCATTAGAATGTTAATCATAAATTTAAAATTTCAATATCTTATTTTAAATTTTTTTTTGTTTTACTAAAATTCAGAAATTAGAATGTATTATAATCTTCTCATTATTTCATATATAATTATAATTTTTAGTATGATATAATATTTTTCACTAGTCTCATAAAAATCAACTATTTCATTAAAATCCCAAAAAATAACAAAAGTTATTTATCAATTTATTAATCCCAATATGAAATTTTTTTTATCAAAATTAAATTCTATAATTTTATAATTTAACATTTAATTATAATCATGAATAATTTAACTTTAGATAGTGCATTGTGCAATAGTTTTGAGGATGTATAGTTTACAAGCTAGTGTTTGGTCACATGATTTGCACTCCCCCCCCCAATTGCATCCATGAAATTGGGAAACATTTCAACTACTAAAAAATGTGGGTATTACATCCACATAGATTCTATAATATACCTTGTTTACTCCTTTATTTTTTATTTCTCTAATGGACTTTCCCCAGCCAAGATTTCCGATTCTCCAACACTTTCTCTCTAGTGTCGAGAATCTAGAGAGGATCATCAATATATTTGAGTTAAATATCCAACTCTATTTCTATATATATGATTACATTATTTAAATATATCCTTCACATCCTGAATAATTAATAATAGATTATTTCGGGATGGAAGGACCGCATAGGACACATTGGGCCAGAAGATCCCCCCTCCTGCACCCCTCATTGGACCCCCCCCCCCCCCCCCCACACCGGAAGAGAGTCTTAACCTTAACGTGGATGCTTCTCTCCCCAAGGATGAACCTGTTGCTCTCGGTATCCTAGAGCGTAATCATCTGGGGAAGAATGTGGCGACAAAAGTTGAATCCCATCAGGCCTCTAGGGAACCTGTAGTTGCTGAGGCCATTGCCATCCTAGTAGGCATGATGCTCGTTGTGGAACTTGGATGGGCTGATATTATATTTGAGTCAGACTGCCTCTCTGTTATCAATGCCATTAACCACAACGATGATGGACTCCAATCATTTTGATTTATCATCCGAAGAATCTTCTCGTTGTGCCAAGGATTCTCTTTTTTAACCTTCTCATTTACCATAAGGGAAGGAAACAATGCGGCCCATCAGCTGGCGACCTCAGGCCCATTCGATGTCAACCAACTATGGCTGGACAATTTCCCTTCATGGCTCTGCTTATGTACGGCTGCTGATCTTCATCATTAATATTATCCTTCTTTCTTATCAAAAAAAATCCAGGTAATGTTTTAAGGTTGGATGAAATGTCCAATTATTTATATATAGCTAAAAATAATCAATATAAATTCAAAATTCCAAATAAAATTTGGATTAAATAATTATATTTTATTAATCATACAATCCATTTTTATGAGGAATCATTTAAGAATACATTATCCCCCCATATTATGTTCCTTGTATTTCATTTTATTATCAGTATATCCCTATGGATTCTTTGTTATTTGGGTTTAATATTTTGAATATCCAACAAATTCCCAATTATCTCCTCCACATGTTTTGGGACTACTAAATTATTTTCATCAAATTTTTCCTAAAAAGTTTGAGTATGATATCACTTCTAATAAAAATTCATTTATGGTTCCATTTAGATGGATGAGTTGAAAATATTATTGGATGTGAATTCAACAGGAGGAATACATTGAACATATGCATCATGGAATTCAAGGGAACAATACCTCAACATGTTTTATAATATAAAAATATTCCATTAAAACTTACAATATTTTTGAAAATGATATTAAATAAATAAATGAATCTAAATGTTAGTATACTCAAAATTGTTCTTCCAAAATATTGATGTGAACCATTCATTATAGTCTTATATATTATATTCGTGCTCACCATAATATCTCACTACTTTATTGATTTTCAGTTGGGAATGATCCTGATTTGGATAGATATATTCTTGGATAATCAATTATTTTGATCAATAAATAACCACTATATCATTTTTCATATGGATGAATCCTTATAAAATCTTCAACACATCACTATATTAAAAATTAAATCCTCTCTTAATTTTAGATTCAACATTGGATCTTTAAAAATTCCATTATTTAGATTGACCAAACATTCCTCACATTCCATTGACACTTCTAATTCAATACATTTATATGTAAAATTGTTTAATGAGTTGGATCTTTTTGTTAAATTTTGAACATATTATTAATAGTGACATTACAAACCATATTGACTATGTATCTCAGTTATTTTAATTATTGACGGACTGCGACATCCCAACATAAGAGCCACTGAATGGTTCCCTAATCTGGCTGGCCACATGCCCCCAAGTCCACCTCCCCATACGCCAGAGGGTGGAAACTAGCAACGAGGGTCTAGTATGTAAGTATTAGGGAGAGTATAAACATTGTCATCAAAATAAAACACTAGTGGAATAAAATAAAAATAACCATGTACCGAAGCGTATAAATAACTAGAACAACACCATGACATATGATAGTTAAAACCTGAAAATACAATACTCAAATGAAGGATAAAACATTTCATGACAATGAAAGTGTCAGGTGTCTACAACGTAACTGAAATTTTGGCTACAACGACTCCCAAGTGGGTCCTGAAACACCTCATGTTCCCTCTCCCATTCTATAATCCCAAACTAAAACCTATCACAACACCTTTCCCTTATTCATTCCAAAAACAACAAGGTTTTATCAGGAGCTGATCAGGTTTCCCAAATAGGGTGTGAGTACAATCAGTAGGCCATAACTGACAATGTCTAAAATGAGTCTATTAAAAAGAAAATTTATGCATTTTTATGAAGCTAAAATTACAATGTATAATTTAAATAGTTATCAAATTATTATTTAATCCTTAATCACCACATTATTCCAATTCAATTATGGATTCCCTTTTGATGCATCATTTTTTGTAATTAATGATATGGTGTAGTTCGTCATTCATAACACCCCAATTCCCAGTTTTATAATCATTCATTATTACTATTAATTATTGGGTGAAGGTCCTTATTCATAGCACCAAAAATATCATTGAGTGTAGGTCGTTATTCATAGCACACCAATTCTCATCTGGTATAGGTCTTTCTGCCTAGAACCCCATAATCTCAATTTTCGATAGATATTGTGGAGGAAATCCCTGACCAAGCCCCAAATTTTAATTAGTCTAGGACACCAATACTAGAACCACAAAATATCATCCAATTAATCTTTATTTAAATCATAGGAATTTTCCACATTATTCATTAACTAATCCAATGATTAGTTAAAAATTTTCAAATTTTATTATATAATTCAACAATTAACTAAGTACATAAACCTTCAATTAATCAATCAATTAATTAATCAGTAAATACCATTTATATTTCATAATTAATTTTTCGCAAATAATTCTCCATTTAAAATCTCAACTGGCCATAACCAATTCTTACAACTAATTATCTTTGATCAACATCGTGAAATATAACTAATTCTCCCAATTAATTATCTTTTTTCAACATAAATATCTCATTAAAATATCACGACCCATACTGAATATCCAAAAAAATATCATTTTGTGCAACACATCATTTATTCTGTTATCAATTATCAATTAATCGGAAAGGAAAATCACAAGCCAAACCCATATTCCTAATTAGAAAATTTTTGGAATTAAATTATCTAGGGAATTTATAAAATTTATAAAATCATACCAATACCACAAATCATGAATATTGGAGTTATATTTAGACCGCCTACCTCGGTTTATTGGTGAAAGTTATCCCAACAGAAATCCCTAAAATTTGTGTTGCCCAACGTCATCGATCAAGCTCTGAATCTGAAACCCTATAACAAAATATTTTTGATCAAAGGAATCATAATCATTTAAAACTAGATCTAGATAAAAAATCCAAGATCTACATTTCAACTCAAACGATTATATCAATGGAAATGGTGAGGATCCTCCGTGAATAGAACATGGAAAATTGAGGAAATAAATGGAGAAGCAACGGGATGAAATCCACTTATAGGGAGGAGAGTATATCTTCAATCAAGGCTTCCAATATCTAATAATGGTGTTCATATCTCCATTGAATCTCTTTTATAGACTTTGGAATCACCTAGAATTCTTCAAGCCTGAGCCTAGGTCAAAAAATGGATGTCCTTGGGGTTTGGGTGGTTTTAAAAAGGATTTTCCGAATTAAAAACCTACACACACATTTTCCTGGGAAGAGGCACATGGTTAGTAAAACCGTGTGCTGACCTTGCAGATCTCTATGTCCAGGTTTCCATAGTTTGCATTATTTTTTCCACCAGGTTAATCTAACAATGAACAAACTATGTAGACCCCTCTGTCCTGTTTTGCACGCTTGGCACAGTTTGGTTTCCCGGTTTGTCAAACTGTGAACAACCCATTATCCATTAGTTTTCCATAAAAATTAACCCAAAACACCCCAAGACACCATTCCTTATTAATGATACATCAAATCTAATAAAATTACATGAAAATTTAAACAAGATGAATCCAAAAAAGGTTGAGTTCATAAAATATCCCCTCTTTATAACATCTCATCCTTGGGCTACACTCCTGAGAATCCCTATGATTCCGAGTCAATTTTTTTTCAATTAATCCCTCATGTTTTATTCCAGTTCCAAATTTTCTTCTTCCCCATTTCCATGTTTCCATAACACATGAACTAACAACAAATACTTTCTCCGTAACACATCCTCACTGTGACCCAACAAACGTATCAGATTATCCATAAAGGATGCATCAGTCTCGAGGTCAACCTATTCCACGTTAATCACATGGGAAGGGTCGGGGTGGAACTACCGTAGTTATGACACATTTAAAAAAATATTCATAGAGATGAATGTTTATGTAAGTTATAATTGGTACACCACCGGCCTGATTATCTCCAGCACTATAAAGGGTCCAACAAACCTGGGCGCTAACTTTCCATTCATATGTATCCTATGGTGACCCAATCTAGGATACGCTCAAAGGAATACATGATCAACCTATGTAAAATATATGGGTCATATCCATAAATAAAAATATGACTTCTTCATAATCTGATCTATAGTTATATGCTTTCGAATCAACTACACCTGCTCGGATGTCGCCCGAACGAGACTCAGTCTTAATAACACTGACTCACCCGCCTCAATCCTACATAGAAGTGATATACATGGTCTATCATAATGTTCCTAGTATAGTTCTATTTGTATAGTTTCTTGACAACTGTTGTTATAGGTGAACTCTAATAAAGCCTTGTGTTTCTCCCAGGAACCACCAATGTCCAGCACATATGCTTGAAGTATATCCTCTAACACCTATATGGTACGCTTCGACTATAAATATATCTATGGGTGGAAGGTCACACTTAACAGAACCTATGTACTAAGTGACTTTTTTAAACACTTCTCGATGTGTGACGCAAAGTGTGATTCATGATCTAAAAATACATTTCTTGCACCTCATGCAAAAAAAAACTATCTATCTCACAAAAAATTATCCCAACTACTATATTGTAAACATTTACATGATAGGAAAGAAGTTTTATACATTCATTAGTCGATCCACAATGTCCAGAATAACATCATTATTCTTTTCAGTCTTTGGAAGTACTACCATGAAATTTATATAAACATCATCCCACTTCCATTATGGAATATGTAATGGTTACAATAGGCCTCCTGGTCGTTGATGCTCTCCTTTAACTTACTGACAGGTGAAACATCTTATTATGAACACTTCTGAGTCCTTTTTCATTCCTAGCCACCAAAATTGTCACTGAAGGTCACTGTACATTTTTATTACCCCAGGATGTACCGCCAACCATGATGCATGAAATTTTTACAAGAGTTACTATCACATAATCGTAGTCACAACAAACCAATTTTCTACATAGATGATCTCATCATCACCTATTTTGCAGTTTCAAGGTGTCTCCCACCCTTCAAGGATTTACCTTAAGGATAAACACACATGATAATCATATTTCCAATCCCTGATCCATCTTAAGAGTGTACACTCCACTGTTACAGAAACCAGAGTCATCCTCTCCTGACACCCCTAAACTACCACAAGCATTTCTACCATTAGAGTCATCATCTTCCACTCTTCACTAGACTCATATACCAACTAAGTCTAATTTTTTTCTACTCATGGAATTAGCCACACTATTCCCCTTCCAACATGTATATGCCCGTCCATAATCAAAGGAATGCATATAATATATCTATCTTTAGTAATGATGATTCAATTTGTTCTGTGAAAAGATATACATCATTATTTTTTTGATCCATAAAAACTGTAAAATTTTCACCCAAAAGATAGTGTCTTCAACACTTTAGAGATTAAACCACTGCTTCCAACATGAGGCCATGAATCGGGTTATTTCGATCATGTGTCCTTAGCTTCCTAGACCTATAAGAAACAACTCTACCCCCTTACATCAACCCAGATCTGTGTCTGACCCTAGAAGCATCACATTACGTCGGGCACACCTCACCTGACTTAGGTAATAACAAAATTGGTGTCGATTTCAAGCGCTTCTTCAAAACCTAGAAAGCATTATTTCATGCTTCTATCCAAATAGAATTTATCCCTTTTCTTTGTCAAACCAGTAAAAGGTGATTCCATTCGGGAAAAGCCCTCGATAAACCTATAGTAATAACCAGCTAATCCCAAAAAGTGTTGAACATAATAAACATACTTGGGTTGCTCCCAAGAAACTATCACCTTCATATTTTCTGAGTTTACTAACACACCTTCATCTGAAATTATGTGTCCCAAAATGTATATTGTGTCATTCCAAAAATGACATTTAGATAGCTTTTCGTATAGACGATGCTCTCTCAATGTACCAAGGATGATGTTATGTTTTTTAGCATGACCGCCATGAGTCTTAGTGTACACTAAGATGTCATCCTCAAACACCATCCAAAAATGATATATGTATGGATGAAAGATCATTTTCATTGAGGCTATAAACAATACTGGAGCATTTTTTAACCCAAAAGGCCTTGGAAAAATATCCTAAAATCCATCACTTCTCCAGAAAGTAGTTCTTGGTATATTAGAGGTTCGAACACTCGCCTGATTGTAACCTAATCATAGATCAATATTTGATAACACACCAACATCCTTCCACTGGTCAAACAGTTCATCGATACAAAAAAGAGTATAGAAGTTCTTCAGATTCATTGTATTCATATTTTGGTAGTCGACAAACATGTTTAAACTCCTACTGGCCTTCTTTGAAATCAAAACAGTGGATTGCCAAGGTAACGCACATGGATGTATAGACCCTTTATCCTCTAAATCATTTGACTTTGATTTGAGCTCAGGAAAGCTCAAACGGTTTGATTTTATAAGGTGGAATAGATACAAGATCAACCCCAACATGATCTCAATATTGATGTAAAAAATATATCTCAGGTGACAACCCAAAGAAGTATACAGGAGAGATATCCTGAAACGGTTCTACTGTTAGTGGAAGGACATATTTCCCACCACTCCCATCATCCAGCAAATGACTAGAAACTTGGGTCAGGAGCTCTACCAATTACCGAGTAATTGGACCAAGTCTTCCTGTATAGATATCCCATTCACCCTGATGGGTATATTGGTAGCCCTCATGAGATAAAAAGTTCACTCTTCTGTAATAACAATTTTTGTGGGCTCGGTGTGCGAGTACCCAATTCATACCCCTAATCGTATCGAAGTCCATCATAACTATGTAAAATATATAACAAAGGAAACAATACTCCTTAATCTCTAGATAATATCCCATGCATAAAATAAAATCCCTAGATTGTGTTCCCAATGTTGTAAAAATATACTTCACCCCACTTACAGACTCAACCTACATGCTCAATCCATTGAGATGATTTGTAGATATAAATGAATGAGAGGAAACTGTATCATACAAGGAAGTAGCTAAAGTAGAAGAAACTAGAATAGTACCTATCATTGTCGATGGACCAGCCTCGCTCCCCACGAGTTTAGGATGGACTACTTATAACTATCATTCCCCTCTTCCATGTGGTTTCGTCTGACTCCCCTGAGTAGCATCACTCTTCTGGTACGGGCGCTCATACCCTGAAGCACCACGACCACTTCCTCTACTAAATCTCCCAGTAGAACTCTAGTTTCCATAACTATATGGTGTAGAAGAACCCCATCCCACACTCTGACTCTGAGTAGCTGCTCCCTCAGCACCAGCCTAGTGCGTCTTCCTACAGAACTTCTATAGGTGTCCCTACTTTCCACAAAATCAGCACTCCTTTGGTTGTATAAAACAATGTGTACAATAGTGTCCATGCCTACCATACAAGTGGAATTCAAATGAGAACGATCAGGATTTACTATTCCTATTAACTATCCACCTTGATTTCCCTTTTCCTGATTATGTTTTTCATGACAGCACTTCCTACTCTTAGATGTCCCTCCCCCAGATTGTCCAGCTACATGTTTAGTACTGGAAGCTTGTTTCAGGTTCCCTTCTGAAATGAGAGCCTGATTAACAACTTATGAGAATTTCTTCAACCAAAATATTTTCTAATGGGACATAATTTACAAATTTAGTTCATCCATAAATCATTTTTCCAAAGATGCCTAATCTACCAAAAAAAGATTGAAAAAAAAGTTGTCAATATGGGAAATGTTCAATGTACTCTATTATGGACATGCTCCCTTGTGTTAGATGCATTAAATCTAAAGCCTTATCTTTCTGGAGCATGTCTAGATATAAGTTTTCCAAGAATTTATCAAAAAATTCCTTCTGTAACACATTTTCTGTCAGTCCAGATCATACCTGAATGTCCCACCAGTGCTTCATAGAACAACATAGCATATAAGTAGCCAAATTGACCATCCTCTCAACCGGGGTCTTCAAATGGTCAAGTATCATCACTATGGATTAAATATATAATTATTCTCCCTCAGGTCTACCCTCATCAGTAAAAGTAGGATGGTGTTATAGTAGAAACTCCCTTTTCTATTCGGACATGCTTTTATTTTCCCTCAATGGGTCTCTCTCAATGAATTGTATGAAATGATATAAGTTATTTGGAAATTGTTCCACTTCATCCTCATCTTTCACCAATAATATCTCAATTTCCCTATCTAGAAGTTAATTACAGGCCATACACCTCTATCTCTCCCCCAACAAGAATCATGGAGGCAAATCTCTAAAAAGACAAAAAAACATATTAGCTCTCATAAAACGACCTTATTACATTTACTTAAGAGGAGAAACTAACACAACTAGTTTCAATATGTCTTTTCCCCTTTTTTCTTAGCACACAGTCAAAACTGATGCCTTATCACTACTGTTAACCATCATACTCCTGGGTCATAGTTTACAAGGGTATATTTATTATCATTAATTAATTCATCTAATAATTAATAAAATTTTCTAAATGTAATTAATTCAAAAATTAATTAATTTATCATACTCAATTCAACATTCAAGGTTCTCATTAGACACCTATTTATTTTAATTTTGCAAAAAAAATCAATCTCACATCAAGGAAAAAATAGTTCAATTTCAACAACATACCATAACCCATTTTCTATGAGTTACTTGTATGATTCATGTCATAACAATCCAAAGTGAATAGAATGATGCATGTAGACTCAACTATCATTCCTCTTTACTCCATAAATAAAAATTAAATGATTTTAAAAAAAATATAACATTACACAAAAAGTGTGTCACCCAGGGTGAAATAATATACAAATGTAACAAAAATTAGTAATCAAAAAAATCCCACCGTGAGTACTCAGATTTTTCACCATACATGTGTTTGAAACTCCCATGCATGAGCTCATTACCAAGCCTCTACTCTTCCTACTCTCATGTGAACCTTTCCCAAAATAGTATGCAAAACAAAAAAAATAAAGAAAATAGAACTCCTCTGATGCCACTTTGTGACATCTTGCCTAGGATCCACTTAATGGTTACCCGAGCCAGTTAGCCGTATACCCATAGGTGCGACTCCCCATATACTCGAGGGTTCCAACTAGCAGCATGGATCTAGTAAGTCTGTATTGGGGATATTATACCCTCTATTATCTGAATAAAATTCCATCAAAAGAAAATTCAAATAACCAAGAACTGAAGTGTATAAATAACTAGAACAATACAAAGACCTATGATAGTCAAAACCTGAAAATAAAATGCTCTACTGAATGATAAAAAAAGCTACGATGATGAAAGTTCCATGTGCCTATAATGAAACAGGAAATAAAGACACAACGACTCCCAAGTGGGTCCTGAACCACATCTAGATCCCTATCCCAAGCTCCAAACCCAAACTGAAACCCATCACATGGCCATTCCATTATCCATTCCTACAACAAAAATGTCTGCTCGGGTGCTGATTTGGCAGCCTGAATAGGGTGTGAGTGAAAGTTAGTAGTCCACCACCAAAAATTTCTAAAAGTATTCCAGTCAAAACATTGGGCATTATGTTTTATGAAGCAATAATTACAATACATAATTTAAATAGTTATCACATTGTCATTTATTCTTTAATCATAACATTAGGACAATTTAATTTATGTTCCCCATTTGAATCATTATTCATAATCATTAATCATTTGGTTTAGGTCATCATGACTAACACCCATATTCTCAGTTGAATCATCATTCATTATTACCATTATTCATTTGGTTTAGGTCGTCATTCATAGCACCACAATTCTCGTTTGGTGTAGGTAATCATGCCTAGCCATCAAATTCTTATTCAGTCTAGGTTGACATGGCTAAAATCCCATAATATCATGCTTGGATAACTATGATCGAGTAAATCCAGGACCATGTCCCAACTTCTAATCGGTCAAGGATGCTATGCCTAGAAAAAAAAAATATCAAACATTTAACCATTCATTAAATCATAAAAATTTCTACATTATTCATTGCTAATCCAGTGATTAGATAAATATTTCGGAGGTCATTAGTTAATTAAACAATTTACTATACCCATAACCCCATAATTAATTGATTAATAAATCAATCAATCAATACCATTCTTATTCCCTAATTAATTCTTCACAATTATTTATCCAGTTCAAATCTCAACATTCCATAATTAATTCTAACAATTAGTTATATTTGATCAAAATAAAGACATATAACTAACTCTTCCTATTAATTATCATTTGTCAACATCTATATATCAAGAGAATATCTCATCCCAAAATCAATCTCCATAACCAATATCAATTTGGGAAAACCCTTCAGTTGATCTGTGATCAATTATCAATTAATCACCAAGGAAAATCATAAGTCAAACTGATGTTCTTAATTACTCAAATTTATGAATTCAATTATCTAGGGAATATTGAAATTTCATAAACTCATACCCATATCATAAATATTTAATATCGGGGTTCTATTTAGACTACCGAACTCAGTTTATTGATATAAGATAACCCAATGGAAATCCCCAAAATCTGAGTAGCAAAACATTGTCAATCAATATCCAAAACTAAATCTCTAAAAAAATTAATAACAATGGAATTAAGATCTTGTAAAAATACATCTAGATCTAAAATCATAGAACAAGTTCTCAAATCATATGTTTAGATATTTGGAAACTATGAAGATCCTTGGTGAAAAGATCCTGGAATGATAAAGGAATGATTGAGAGAATAAATTGTATGAAATACACATACCAGGAGAAGAGTGTGTATTCAATCTGGGATTTCAATATCGAATAACGGTATTCATATTACCTTGGAATCTCACCCGGAGGCTTTGGGGACACCTATAATTCATCAGGCCTGATCCAAAGTCGAAAATATGGAATTCCCTGGGGTTTGGGTGGGTTTAATAGGATTTTTAGAATTAAAAAACCACGTGCATGGGTTACGGGGATGAGGTTCATGGTTTGGAAATCCATGTGACAATAGAGTGTACCTCTCTCTCTAGGTTTTCTCGGTTTTAATGGTTTGGGCACATGAGTTTTCAAACCATTCACAAACCGTGTAGATCCCACTCTTGAGTTTTGCATGCTTAGCAGAATTTGGTCTAATGGTTTTTTAAACCGTGCACAACCCACTATCCATTGGTTTTACTTAATTATTATCACAAATTCATCTCAAGACAATACTCCATGTTAAAGGACATATATACATTGAAAAATACCTGAAAACGCAATAGAGATGACTCCAAAAAGGGCTGGGAACTTACAATCTCCCCACCTTATAATAGTTCATCCTCGACCTTCCCTCCTGAACATTACTATGATTCATAGAAAAAAATATTGGGCTATTGAGACCTCATGTAGGCTTCCCATTCCCATGTTTCCTCTTGGATATTTCCATGTTGAAATAACACATGAACTAACGACACAGTCTTTATCTGAAACACTTTCTCACTATGACCCATCACACGTATCAGATGCTCATGACAGGACGCATCAATCTCGAGGTGAAACAATTACACATAAATCACCTAAGAAGGGTCATGTTGATACCACCATAGTTGTGACACATGGAAAACATCATGAATTGTTCTTAATTTCAATGGAAGTGCTAAATGGTATGCCACCAGCCTGATTCTACCCACCACCTTAAACGGTCCCAAAAACCTGGGTACTAACTTTCCTTACCTTTGTATCCTATGGTGACCCAATATAGGAAACACCCAAAAAAAATCTTGATCACCTTCTACAAACCCATGAGGTCATCTATATATATATATGCATACAATTTCTACCTGCTCAGATCCATAGAAATTTGTTTTCGAATCAAGTGAACATGCTATGATGTCTCCCAAACGAGACTCGATTCTAACAGCTCTGACTCACCAGCCTCTATCCAACATAGGGGTAATCTACATGGTCTTCCATAAAGTGCCTCATATGTTTCCATCTATATAGTTTCATTATAACTATTGTTATAGAGAAACTCCACTAAATACAATTGCTTCTCTCATGAACCACCCAAGTCAAGCACACTTTCTCAAAGCATATCCTCCAACACCTTTATGGTATGCTCCAACTACCCATCTTTTGAAGGGTAGAATATCATACTTAACTGAACCTATGTACCAAACTCCTTCTATAATCCCTTTCAGAAGCATAATTTAAAGTACGAATCACAATATTAAACTATAGTCTATGGAACCCCATGCAATCGCACTATCAATCTCACATACAGTTCTCCCAAATTCTCTACTATAATGATTTTCCATATAGGAAAGAAGTGTTCTACCATCATTTTTTGATCCACGAATACCCACAAAACATCTTTTGTCATAAGTGTATTTTATAGTCCAACCACGAAATCCATAGTCACATCATCCCAATTCCATTCCGGAATAGGTAATGGTTGCAACAGGCTTCTAGGTCATTGATTCTCTTCTTGCGTCTACTGATTGGTGAAATATCTTGTTATGAACCCTGCTATCTCTTTTTTTCATGAATGACTGCAAAAAAAATTCATCGAATGTCATGGTATAATTTTGTCACCCCAGGATGTACCACCCACCTTGAAGCATGAAATTCTTGCATGAGTTCCTCTTGCATACTCATAGGCACAACATCCCAATTATTCGCATAGATGATCTCATCCTCACCTATTTTTCAGTCTGAAGGTCTCTCACCACCATTAAGTATTTCCCTAAAGTATAAACACAATAGATTATCGTATTTCATGTCCACGATCGGTCTCAAGAGTGTAAAATCCTCTACAACAGACACTAGAGTCATCCTCTTCTGACACTTCTGAACTACCACAAGCATTTCTGCCAGCAAATTCCCCATCTTCACTATGCACTCAACTCATGTGCCAACTGAGTTTGAGTTTTTCTTCTCAAGGCATCATCCATATTATTCCCCTTCTCAAGATTATATGCTAGTTCAAAATTATAGGACTTCATATAATCAACCCATCTTCACTGTCGAATATTCATGTCAAGCTGGGAAAAGATATACATCATGATTTTGTGATCCGTAGAAACTCAACACTTTACTCACAAAATATAGTTCCTCCAAAAATTAAGAGCATAAAACACTACATCCAACATGAGTTCTTGCATAGGGTAATTACGTTCATGTAGCCTTACCAACCTAGACCCATAAGCAATGAATCTACCCCTATAAATTAACAAATCTCCTGATCCAACCCCAAAAGCATCACAATAAACCATGTACTCCTCACTTGACTCAATTAATACCAATATTGGTGTGGTTGTAATGTTCTTATTCATCTACTATAAAGCATCATCATATGCTTCCATCCAAACAAAATCTATCCAATTCTTTTTCAAACCAGTAAGTGGTGTTTCCATTCCGAAAACTACCTGGATAAACCATATGTAATAACCAGTTAATCCCAAAATGCATTGAACATCAAAAATGTATTTGGGATCCTTCCATGAAACTACTACCTCTACATTTTCTTAATCTATTGCCACACATTTTTTAGAGACGATGATCCCCAAAAAGTGTGCGGTGTCAATCAAAAACTGACAGTTAGATATCTTGTTGTATATATGATTCTCTCTAAGTGTACATAAGACAATGTCATGATATTGAGAATGATCATATTGAGTATAAGAGTACACTAAGATATATTCCACAAACACCACAAAAAACTGATCTATGTGTAGATGAATGATCCTGTTCAACAAGCCATAACCACTACTATAGCATTTTTCAATCGAAACAGCTTTTCCACAATCTCATAAAGGCTATATCATCTCTCGAAAAAAGCACTTGGAATATCAGAGGTTCGATCCCTCACCTGCTAATACCCTGATCTCATATCGATATTTAAGAACACACTACCCCCTTTCATCTGGTCAAACAGGACATCGATACACATAATAGGATTGTGGTTCTTCATAGTTATTTTATTCATCTTTCGGTTGTCGACCCACTAGCGTAAAATCCCATTGGCCTTAATTGAAAAAAATAAGTGATCCACAAGGAGATGTACTTGTACATATAAATGATTTATCCTCCAAATCATACAACTGTATTTTGAGCTCCTGAAGCTCTATCAGTGGCATTATTTCTGGTGGAATAGATACCATCTCAACCCCCGACATGAGCTCAGTAGTGAACTCCACATTCTCTCAGGATCCATCCAAAAAATGTCTTCAGGAAAGACATCCTAAAACAGTTCTACTACTGGAGGAAAGACATCTTTCCTACCACTCCCATCATCCAGAAAAATACTAGGAACTTTGTTTGTGAGCTCTCCCATTTATTGAGTAATTGGTCTAGCTCAACCTGCATGGATATACCATTACCCACAAAAAATATATTTTTCACCCTAAGGAGATACAAAGGTCACTCTACTATTATAAAAATCTATTTGGTCTTGGTAAGTGACTAGTCAGCCCATACCCATAAACAGATTGAAGCCCCTTATATCTAGGTCATAGATATCACAAAGGAAATGATACTCTCCAATCATTAGAGAGAATCTCATTAATAAATAGATAACCCCAGAATATTTCCCCAATGGTGTATCAATATTCATCATCCCACTTACATACTCTACCTCCATCATCAAGCCCATTCGGGATTTGAAGATATGAAGGAATGAGAGTTGCATGTATCAAAAATGCAGTAGCTAATGTAGAAGAAACTAAAATAGTACCTCTCACTATCGATGGACTAGCCTCACTCTCCACTAAGGTAGTTTTCACTTCTTGTAACAATAATGCCACTCTAACATATGGTGTTTTCTGACTCCCCTGAATATCACCACTCAGATGGTACATGCACTCTTACTATGAAGCACCATGCACACTTCCTCTATCACCTCTTCATGTAGAACTCCAACTTCCTGACCTATAAGGTGTAGATGACCCCCTTCCAAAACTCTATCTCTGAGGAGTTTCTCCCTCAACATGAGCCTATCGATGCTTCCTATAAAACTTCTATAGGTGTCCCATCATTACTAAAAATCGAAAATAAACTGGTGGTATAGGATAATGTGTACGATAGTGTCCCTACCTACCATACTAGTGGAAAAGCACAAGATAAATATCCAGTGTGAATTTTCCTCTTGACTTTCCACCTTGATTTCCACTATCATGACTAAGATTATCATGATGGTTCTTCTGGCACTCATAATTCCCACCGCCTAATCATATGGATACACATCCAGTACTTGAAGCCTCATTCATGTAATCTTTGGAAATTAGATCTTGATTAACCACTTCTGAAAATTTATTCAACCTAAAGATATTCACCTACAACTTAATTTCACACATAATCCCTTCTGGATATAATTTTTTCAAAGAAGCCTCATCTACCACCTATGTTGTAGAAAATCATTATAAATATGTGAAATGTTCAGAGTAATCCATTAGGGACATGCTCCCTTATGTCAAATTCATAAACTCTGAATCCTTCTCTTTCCTCAGCATTATGGGATAGAATTATTCCTATAATTTCTTCAAAATTTCCTTTCATAACATATTATCAATATGTATAGATCTTACTTGAATCTACCACTAGAACTTCACTCAAACCTATAGCATAAACGAAGGCAAATTGGCCCTCCTCTCAGCCAATGTCTTTAAATGGTAAAGTATTTTCTCTATGGATTCAATCTAGATTTCAGCTTCCTCAGGTCCACCCTCTCTAGTAAAAGTATGAGGGTGTTATAGCTAAAACACCATTGTCAACTCAGACATTCATTTCTTAACTCTCCATGGGTGTCTCACCCAGAATTTCATGAAACATGAATTGTTATCTTAGAATGGTTCCCCTTCTTCCTCATCTTTCACTAATGGTGCCTCATGTTCCCTATATGGATGTTCATTACAGGCCATACCCCTTGGTATCTCCCTCAACAAGCCTTTTGGAGGCATATCTCTACAAATCCAAACAAACTTCTGAGGTCTCATAATCCAACCTTATAAAATTTACATAAGAAAAGAAACTAACACAACAAGTTTCAACATGTCTTTTTTCCATTTTTCATACCACATGGTCAAAATTGAATTCTAATCACTAACATAAACCATCCCACTCTTATATCATGGGTGACAAGGGTAAATTCAATATCATTAATTAATTATTATATTAATTAATCACTTTATCTAAAATTCATTAATTCAAAAATTAATTAATTTCTTACACTCAATTCAAAAATAAAAGTTCTCATTAGACACCCATTTATTCTCATTTTTCATCATTTGTTTTCTACATCACATCAAGGAAATATATTTCTAGTTCAACAACTTACAGTAACCCATTTCCCCACGAGATCCTAGAATGATGCATGTCATAACAACCCTAAGTGCCTAGAATGATGAATGTGGAATCCACAATCATGAATCTTTAGGACAAGAATCATTATTCAACAATTTTCAAAACAAATATCACATCACACATTTCCATTACCCAAGGTGAAATAATATAAAACTGTAACAACAAACGGTAATCACAACAATCCAACATTGAGTACATAGATTTTACTCTGTACATGTGCTTGAAACTCCCATGCATGAGCTAATTACCAATCCTCGACTCATCCTAGTCTCATGTGTACCGTTCCAAAAATAGTTATTCCAAAGAAGAATAAATAAAAGAAAAATCTTCTGATACTACTTTGTGATGTCCCAAATAGGGAGCCACTAAACGCTGCACTGACCCGGTTGGATGCTTTACCTCATGCGTGCTTCCCCATTTTCCAGAGGGTGCAGACTCTAACACCCCAGGTAAATAAAGAATATGAAATTTTCACATTTATCCATATTTGTGAATAAAATATTAATATAACTTTAAAGGGGACGCTGTGCTCGATGTCGTTCCCAAAACACAATAACGAGTTTCTTGGTAATCTTACCTTGCACTCTAATAATAAAATAATATTATTTTAAATAGTAGTTAACGCCTAGCTGTTGTGATGGCGGGAATGAATAGAACTAACTAAAAAATTATTATATATGTTTGTCAAATATTTTTACTTTTTACAATAAATGTTAGAGGATTAAAAATGCGAATGAATCCAATTTTAAGCGTAAACATTCAAATATTCTTTTAAAGGTCGATTAACCGCCTTTTGATGGCGAACCTCTTTTAAATCCACTTTTTGACAATTGTATGTGTTATATTTGACAAAATAAAATTCTTCTTTAGAATCAGGACATCAAAATATACTTTGTGTAAATTTTTGGTATTTTTCAGAAAAAGTTCAATTTTTAATGATTAGTGAAAACTGTTGTATTTTAATTCAAAACCTCTTTTTAATATAATTTATTTATATGATTATATTATATTATGAATTTGTTTTAAAGTGAAATTAGAATATATTTTTACCATTTAATCCAATAGTGGTCTTTGGAATTAATTTCACTTTGAAATCGGACTTAAACTAGTGTCAATCTTTTGATACATTTTGTTTCATAAAAACACGCTATTTGTTTTGACAGCGGGAATTTATTATTAAATTAATTAATGCAACTTATATGTTTTGAATTTTGTAAAATACAAATCATTTTTGAATTCTGAATATCAAATATATCTTAGGGTGAATTTTTGGTAATTTTCTGAAAAACTTCAATTTTTAATGAATAGTGAAACCACTAAGTGGTACTTATAAAAACTGATTTTCCGTTTAAATGAAAATTTCCCACCTTTGTATTTTGAATTTAAAAAATCTGACATACATGGTTTTCATTAAGAAGTAAAATGTGGTTCAATGGGATTAAAATAATTTTTTGGTGAATAGTAACTTATTAAGTTGTTAATCGCGATTAGAGGTAATTAGTGTAGTTTAAGGTAAGAATAATGTTTTAATAAAATGAAATTACCTAGACACATGTCCTACCCTCATTGGATGTGTCATGGACGACCAATACAATCCATGGGTCATCTTGGGGACCCCATGGAGCCACTTTGGTTGGAAAAGGACATAAATACCTTTTTATTTAATGTTAAAGTAAAAATGACACAAACATGAGATGTTTTACTAAAACAATTTTTACATGGGGTTATACAAGTCATAATTTTGACTATAAATATTCATTGCAAAGATAAAATGATTTCCTACATCATAGTATTTTTATTATAATTTTTATACATTAAAAAAATTATATTATTTATGACATAATGATGATGCAGCGATGACCTCATTATTTAATGATTTAAATAAAATGGAAATAAAATGTAAAATTTAAGACCTACACATGTCCAAAACCTATTGGATGGGTGTATTTCTAACCCTTATCACCTTATCCTCGAATTTTATCAATGTGTGACCTTTTAAATCCGAAAATCATTTTAAAATAAAGGAACATTTCTTTCCTTTCCAAGAGTGCCCCTCCTCTCCTCTTACAAAAGGCCCCCACCTCTACCTCCTTACCCACACTTCCAAAGCCTTTGGCTCTACCGAACCCTGCCCATTTTGCATCTCCAAATCCCTCTCTAACTCCTTGAATCCTCACTTTGGGAAGATTTCTTCCCAAGGAAGCCTTTGAGCTCAAACCAAAAGGAGCTACCCGATTTTAAGGTAATGTCTTCACTTGTGTCCTTCTGTTTTATTTTGCTTCTCCAACCCCCTAAACTCTTTTTATTAAATTCTTTTGTAACAACTCCAGTATATTAAATATACTAGGATGTTGTTATAGGAATTATTCTAGCTACACTTACACACACCTCTATCAAATAGTTAAAGAACATTCTGTTTCTGTGGATGGCGAATTTCTGCCTCACGAAATGATGATTGTTCAACGCTCATATAACACCTTAAACGGTGGCCATTAAGATGTCACTATATTTATATATGATATATAATATGTTTATGGTTTCCTTAAGCTTCTGTATTTTTCATTTATGGCATACCTTTATGGTTTCCATTATGGGTAAATGCGATATCTTCATTTTAGGAAGTGAGGACTACCGCCCCTCAAAGTGATTTGATTCGTTAATTCCATATGTGGTATGTATAAAGGATTTAATTAATGGTATTCTATATGATATTATACTGTAATTATAATATACATTTATATCATTATTATTCCATTCTATAAAATAAAAAATAGAAATGAAAGTAGCGTTCATGCGTACGTACAGCTTACCGTCTACATGAACGGTGCATTTCATTTCTTACCTCTAAATGATTATGTAATATTATAAATGCATGTATACACTGAATATATATGATATATATGATATATACATCATGATTAGAACTCTGGATTTAATGGATACATGAAAAACTTGTAATTATAAAGAGCATATTTTGACTCAAGTACCAATGATCGTTTAAACGACCGTTATTAACTAAAATAATTACATAGTGTTCATGACATGGTAATAAGTGATATAAAATGAATAATGAACTTGAAAAAGGTTCTTAAGTATGTAGAAATTAACCCAAGTTTATTATTCAGGAGATTAAAGAACGATCGAATCAAGTCGAACCCGAGGTAAGGGATCCCACTCATCTCTTTCTTCTTAAGTACACTCTTTTATGTCATTCCTTTTAAAGATCATATTTCATGTTATTGGGATGTTATTTTATATTACTCTTACTGTAAACTTTGTGTTAATATTATTAGAGACCATATTCTCTCTCATCAATCCATTTTGGAAGTTTTAAGTTGCACCGTTAGGCTGCCGAGTTTTCGTAAGGGATTTTTCATATCAATTTTATTCCCGTGAGATTTATGCTACATTTGCCACAATTTACTTTGAGTGGTGAATGTACTGCACATTATTTTACTCATTGTGTAATATAATTTCATTTATGAGTATTTACATAAATGTTTTATTGTCCTTCTTTCACGGGGTGCATGTCTCGAAAGATACCCATGTCGGTAAGGGAACCTTTCACCCTCCACTTTTTAAAATACTTCTTTTGTTATGTATTTTAATTCACATACTATTATGTTGGGTTATGTTCTTATATATCCTTATTAATTTAAATTTTATTTCCATTTGATGAGATACCATTTTTATCTCTCATCAATCTATTTTGGAAATTTTGTAGTGACATCGTTAGGCTGTCAAATTAATGAAAGGGAACTTCTTAACCCAAATTTGATTCTTTGGGATAAACTTGTACTCCTTGAATATGTCGTTCTATGAATATGTGTGAATATACACTGATTGTTTTACACTTAATATTCACTTATATTTGGTGTATTCGTTTGTCACACATAATTATGTAATTGATTTATCCTTAAACCAAGGATATCGTCTTTGTATGGGACTTTGTCTCAATCTCCTTTCATTGAGGAATATTTTGTTTTATACACAACCTTATTTTATACGATGTATAAACCCCTTTTACTTTTACGTTTATTCAAAAGGAATCTTTTTTATACGAAGCATTTACTAAACGACAAAAGGGAATGTTTTTGTCATACGTATGCGGCGACAATGACTTCTCCACCGCCGTGACCATTATTTGAGTTTCGGATTCCTCTACTAGCCATACCTTTTTTAAAAGAAAAATAAATACCATGTTTTACTTTTCTTTTGTTTTGGTATTGAAAATGGTTTTCATAATTTTTTTATATCAATGTGTTGTATTAATATCTTGTGATTGAAATGTGGAAATGTTATGTTTCCTATATGCATGTTTTATGTGATACGATTATGTTGAGGTTCTTGGGCATTATTATGAAGACGGGTGGTTTCATGATAAACTAAGGGCGGATGAGCCCGATATTTCTCTCCAATGCATTGGGTAACACGATGGAGTGAAATGTTAAGGTTTCTCCGAAGAGATTTAGGGAATATACTTTGGTGGGTATTCCAAACGTAACCAAGAGGGTTACTCCCTACGTAAGAATGTTATGAATGCCTCAAGTTAACTTTATGTCCTATGATTTCTATGATTTATTCATGATTTCATGGGGTATGTTAAAGTTCCAATGTTTTATGGGTAATTTATGATTTCATTATTATGTATATATGAACTCATGTTTCCTTTCCATATTTTTATATCCCTTACTGAGCTTTTTATTCCCATCCCAAGTTTTTTTTGAAATGTTTTTCACAGGTCAAGGGAAAGGTACATGATATGATGATAGTGTCAAGGAAGTGTCAAGAAAGAATTCATGTTTTATTTTAAATATGTTTTCATTGATGGAAAAAAATGAATACTATCTTTATGTAACCACTTTGTTTAAATGTGGAATGTAATGCAAGTTTTATGATCTAATTCTCTATAACTCTAAACCTAAAAAGATCCTCAATGTGTAATCTTGTAATAACTCAAGATTAAGTAAGGTTTAAGGCTGGGGCCTTATAGTTGATATCAGAGGTCGGTTTAGATAACATTAGAGGTTAGGGTATTATTTAAGCATAAGTGACATTACCATAATGGTTAGGAATTCAGAATAAGTCCTAGTATTAGATAAAGTGAATGAGTAAGTATATCTTAGTGTTTATCTTCCTCATTAGTACATTATGGTTTTGTTGATATACTCACATTGACCTTTTTGGTTTTAGTAAATGGCTAGATCTAGCAGGCACCAAGGTAACAATGGATGTGAAGAAAACTGTGATAGCTTTTTGAGCAAGCAACTGAATGATATGGGAGCTGCAATGAGAACTCTTTTTTTTATCCTCAACCAACTATCTGGATTCATGATTGACCACCTAAACCTTGGTGATTTCTATAAAGAATCATATATGCGAGAAACAAATCCCTATGGAACTATGGGTAATAATCATAAAGGAAAGTATGTTCAAAAACCTATGTGTCAAAGATGTGGCAAGAAACACCTAGGAAAATGTTTCAAAGGGACAGAAATATGCTATAGATGTGGAAATGAATGTCATAAAGCAAGAACCTGCCATGGAAAAAGGAAGCATCCAGTTGACTCGAAGAAAGGGAAAGAAGTTCTTTCTGAGGGATTACTTGAATTTTTTAAATGTGGTGTGCATGGTCATTATGCAAACACATGTCCTATGAAGAAGTTTCGTGAATGGTATCACCAAGATCGTACAAATATTTATTTACCAATACCTAATTCCATTCTGATTGAGGATGAAGAAACTGAAAATGACCAATCAAAGGTATGGATTATTTCATAAATTTTGTTTTCCTATTTTGGAATCTTAGGATATGATTCATGATTTTGTTTTTAGGAAAGAATTATTTCAGAATAAGTTGGAAAGGAATAGTTAATGGATCATGAAGAATGTTGAATGAGTAAGAAGTCAACATATAAGGGCTTCAAGAGTTATGGTGAAATTCTTAAGATTATTATGTCTCTTTTGATGATGGGGTTACATTAGAAGACTTTTTATAGTATGTGTAACTCTGATGTTTAATATATAAAAAATTTATTCAAGGAATAGTTATCTGTTATTTTGTGGACATAGTTATAAAAAACCATTTGGTTTTATATGATCCTTACTTTTGAGGTAATTATGGGATACTATATTTTATGATGGAAGTGAAAGGCATGAGATTAAATTGAGGTTAAATTATTTTATGGTTATTTTTGATGATTTTATCTCTTTTTGGGAATGATTTGGGAATTATATAGTTTTGGAAAATGGACAACACGCAGACCGTGTGACAACCCGTCGCGTCAGACAAAGCTACAGGAATCGAACCCACAACCAAAGTGCGACTGGTATTTATCACCTACCACTGGACTACGTGAAGTCCCTGGTTAGTTTGACTAATTCTTTTTAGTTAGATGATTTTATGAATTAATAGTAAGCTGATTTTGGGTTATCTATGGAAATTTATTAACCTATCATGGAGGATATGTGATTAGGTTAATTACTTTTCAATACGAGACTTTAGGAGCAACTGATGTTGTTTGGAGATAAATGTTACGATTTAACTTGGAAGACTCTGTGACTAAATCCTTCAAATATTTGGGTTTCAATCTTAGTTTGGTTTACTTTGAAGTATTTTATGGACAATTTTTTTATCAAATGGTCCTCATTGAACTTTGGGTTTTGTTGGAAAAATTTTGGAGATTAAGAATAGATTTTCTTTTTATAAAGGGTTATCCTTTTCTGGATTATCTGATCTTGTACTAACCTTTTTGGTTTTGGTTTTGGTTGAAGTCTAAAGACATGGGAAGTATATAGTTCTCTTTTGTGGATTAGGTGATTCTCTAGAAGTTGATTGTAGTACTCTTAATGTGAACAAGTCTTCTTAAATACTCGTCTTTTGGGGAAATTATGAGTTTGTGTAAGAAATCTAGTAAAAGTTGAAAGTCAACATGACAAGTATGTTTCCTTAAGATCAAAAATAAATTCCTCAATGAAGAGTAACTTAAAACAAAAATGTCTTCTTTTAACTTTTCCTTCTGGGGAATCGAATACCGTTTAACCCATCACAAGTTTGTGATTTTCTTATGGTTAACTTTCTTCTAGACATGTTTACTATCACTCTCCATCAGAACATGACCCTTTTTTTCCTCCATGTCCATATTTTCATACTTGGAATCCTAGTATGGGTTAACTCAGGTAACCATTGTACTTATCTTTCTTTATTTTAATGTGATTGTTTTACTGACACTTGTTCCGATGTGGGATTTTCAATGAAGTTTCCAAGCCCAATTTTAAAAATTGCGAGGATGCAATTCCCAAAAGCGAGGAAGGATGTAACAGCCCAGGTAAATAAAGAATATGAAATTCTCACATTTATCCATATTTTTGAATAAAATATTAATATACCTTTAAAGGGGACGCTGTGCTCGATGGCGTACCCAACACGCAACAATGAGTTTCTTGGGAATCTTACTTTGCACTCTAATAATAAAATAATATTATTTTAAATGGTAGTTAACGCCTAGCTGTTGTGATGGAGGAAATGAATAAGACTAAATAAAAAATGATTATATATGTTTGTCAAATATTTTTACTTTTTACAATAAATGTTAGAGGATTAAAAATGTGAATGAATCCAATTTTAAGCGTAAACATTCTAATATTCTTTAAAAGGTCGATTAACCGCCTTTTGATGGCGAACCTCTTTTAAATCCACTTTTTTACAACTGTATGTGTTATATTTGACAAAATAAAATTCTTCTTTAGAATCGGGACATCAAAATTTACTTTGTGTAAATTTTTGGTATTTTTCTGAAAAAGTTCAATTTTTAATGAATAGTGAAAAATGTTGTATTTTAATTCAAAACCTCTTTTTAATATAATTTATTCTTATGATTAGATTATCTTTTTAATTTGTTTTAAAGTTAAATTAGAATATATTTTTACCATTTAATCCAATAGTGGTCTTTGTAATTAATTTCACTTTGAAATTGGACTTAAACTAGTGTCAATCTTTTGATACATTTTGTTTTATAAAAACACGCTATTTGTTTTGACAGTGGGAATTTATTATTAAATTAATTAATGCAACTTATATGTTTTGAATTTTGTAAAATAGACATCATTTTCGAATTCGGAATATCAAATATAGCTTAGGGTGAATTTTTGGTAATTTTCTGAAAAACTTCAATTTTTGATGAATAGTGAAACCACTAAGTGGTACTTATAAAAACTGATTTTCCGTTTAAATGAAAATTTTTCACCTTTGTGTTTTGAATTTAAAAAATCCGACATACATGGTTGTCATTAAGAAGTAAAATGTGGTTCAATGGGATTAAAATAATTTTTTGGTGAATAGTAACTTGTTAATTTTTTAATCGCGATTAGAGGTAATTAGTGTAGTTTAAGGTAAGAGTAATGTTTTAATAAAATGAAATGACCTAGACACATGTCCTACCATAATTGGATGTGTCATGGCCGACCAAGACAATCAATGGGTCAACTTGGGGACCCCATGGAGCCACTTTGGTTGGAAAATGACACAAATACCTTTTTATTTAATGTTAAAGTAAAATGACACAAACATGAGATGTTTTACTAAAACAATTTTTACATGGGGTTATACAAGTCATATTTTTGACTATAAATATTCATTGGAAAGATAAAATTATTTTATACATCATAGTGTTTTTATTATAATTTTTAGACATTAAATAAATTATATTATTAATGACATCATGATGATGCAGCGATGACCTCATTATTTAACGATTTAAATAAAATGGAAAGAAAATGTAAAATCTAAGACCTAAACGTGTCCAAAACCTATTGTATGGGTGTATTTTGAACACATATCACCTTATCCTATAATTTTATCAATGTGGGAGATTTTAAATCCTAAAATCATTTTAAAATAAAGGAACATTTCTTTCCTTTCCAAGAGTGTCCCTCCTCTCCTCTAATAAAAGGCCCCCACCTCTACCTCCTTACCCACACTTCCAAAGCCATTGGCTCGGCCAACCCCTGCCCATTTGGTCTCCAAATCCCTCTCTAACTCCTTGAAGCCTAAATTTGGTAAGACGTCTTTCCAAGGAAGCCTTTGAGCTCAAACCAAATGGAGTTACCCGATTTTAAGGTAATGTCTTCACTTGTGTCCTTTTGTTTTATTTTGCTTCTCCAACCCACTAAACTCTTTTTATTAATTTCTTTTGTAACAACTACAGTATCTTAAATATACTAGGATATTTTTATAGGAATGATTCTAGCTACACTTACACACACCTCCATCTAATGGTTAAAGAACATACTGTTTTTGTGGATGGCGAATTTCTGCCTCACGAAACGATGATTGTTCAGCGCTCATATAACACCTTCAAAGGTGGCCATTAAGATGTCTCTATATTTATATATGATATATAATATGTTTATGTTTTCCTTAAGATTATGTATTTTTCATTAATGGCATACCTTTATGGTTTCCATTATGGGTAAACGCGATATCTTCATTTTAGGAAGTGCGGACTACCGCCCCCTCAAAGTGATTTGATTTGTTAATGCCATATGTGGGATGTATAAAGGATTTAATTAATGTTATTCTATATGATATTATACTGGAATTATAATATACCTTTATATCATTATGATTCCATTCTATAAAATACGAAATAGAAATGAAAGTAGCGTTCATGTGTACGTACAGCTTACCGTCTCCATGAACGATGCATTTCATTTCTTACCTCTAAATGATTATGTAATATTATAAATGCATGTATATACTGGATATATATGATATATATGATATATACATCATGATTATAGCTCTTGATATAATGGATTCATGAAAAACTTGTAATTATAAAGAGCATATTTTGACTCAAGTACCAATGATCGTTTAAACGACCGTTATTAACTAAAATAATTACATAGTGTTCATGACATGGTAATAAGTGATATAAAAAGAAATAATGAACTTGAAAATTGTTCTTAAGGAAGTATAAATTAACTCAAGTTTATTATTCAGGATATTAAAGAACGATCGAGTCAAGTCAGACCCGAGGTAAGGGATCCTACTCCTCTCTTTCTTCTTAAGTACACTCTTTTATGTCATTCCTTTTAAAGCTCATATTTCTTTTTATTGGGATGTTCTTTTATATTAATAATACTGTAAAATTTGTGTTAATATGATGATATGCCCTATTCTCTCTCATCAATCCATTTTGGAAGTTTTAAGTGGCACCGTTAGGCTGCCGAGTTTTCGTAAGGGATTTTTCATATCACTTTTATTCCTGTGAGATTTATGCTACATTTGCCACAATTTCCTTTGAGTGGTGTATGTACTGCCCATTATTTTACTCATTGTGTAATATAATTTCATTTATGAGTATTTACATAAATGTTGTATTTTCCTTCTTTCACGGGGTGCATGTCTCGAAAGATACCCATGTCGGTAAGGGAACCTTTCACCCTCCTCTTTTTAAAAGACTTCTTTTGTTATGTCTTTTAATTCACATACTATTATGTTTGGATATGTTCTTCTATATCCTTATTGATTTAAATTTTATGTCCATGTGATGATATACCCTTTTTATCTCTCATCAATCAATTTTGGAAATTTTGTAGTGACGTTGTTAGGCTGTCAAATTTTTGCAAGGGAACTTCTTAACCCAAATTTGATTCTTTGGGATAAACATGTACTCCTTGAATATGTCGTTCTATGAATATGTGTGAATATCCTCTGATTTTTTTACACTTAATATCCACTTATATTTTGGTGTATTCTTTTCTCACACATAATTATGTAATTGATTTATCCTTAAACCAATGATATCGTCTTTGTATGGGACTTCGTCTCAATCTCCTTTCATTGAGGCATATTTTGTTTTATACACAACCTTATTTTATACGGTGTATATACCCATTTTACGTTTACATTTATTCAAAAGGAATTTTTTTATACGAAGCGTTTACTAAATGAAAAAAGGGAATGTTTTTGTCGTATGTATGCAGCGACAACGACTTCTCCGCCGCCACGACCATTATTTGAGTTTCGGATTCCTCTACAAGCCATACCTTTTTTTAAAAGAAAAATAAATACCATGTTTTAATTTTCTTTTATTTTGGTATTGAAAATGGTTTTCATAATATTTTTATATCAATGTGTTGTATTGATATCTTGTGATTGAAAGGTGGAAATGTTATGTTTTCTATATGCATGTTTTATGTGATACGATTATGTTGAGGTTCTTGGGAATTATTATGAAGACGGGTGGTTTTGTGATAATCTAAGGGCGGGTGAGCCCGATATAGCTCTCTAATGCATTGGGTAACGTGAAGGAGTGAAACTTTAAGGTTTCTCTGAAGAGATTTAGGGAATATACTGTGGTGGGTATTCCAAACGTAACCAAGAGGGTTACTCCCTACGTAAGAATGTTATGAATGCCTCAAGTTACCTTTATATCTTATGATTTCTATGATTTATTCATGATTTGATGGGGTATGTTAAAGTGCCTATGTTTTATGGGTAAAGTATGATTTCATTCTTATGTATATATGAACTCATGTTTCCTTTCCATATTTTTATATCCCTTACTGGGATTTTTATGCTGATCCCAAGTTTTTTTTTTGAAATGTTTTTCACAGGTCAAGGGAAAGGTACATGATATGATGATAGTGTTAAGGAAGTCTCAATAAAGAATCCATGTATTATTTTAAATATGTTTCCGTTGATGGAAAAAAATGAATACTATATTTATGTAACCACTTTTTTTAAATGTGGAATGTAATGCATGTTTTATGATCTAATTCTCTAAAACTATAAACCTGAAAAGATCCTCAATGTGTAATCTTGTAATAACTCAAGATTAAGTAAGGTTTAAGGTCGGGGCCTTATACAGACTAGCATCAAGAGTCTGGTAATTCATTCTTCGATATATTATACACTATATAATCATAATAAAATAGCAGTGGAAGAAAAAAATTACCCAGTTCATAAGCGTATAAATAAACATAACAATACCATGACATATGATAGTCAATACCTGAAAATAAAATAATAAACTGAATTGTAAAACATTTTATTACTATTTCTGTGCCATGTATCTACAATAAAACTAAATATAAAGACTCAATGACTTCAAAGCGGGTCCTGAACCACAACTTGTTCCATCTCCCATGCTCCAATCCCAAACTGCAACATATCACAGGGCCTTGCCCTTATCTATTCCTACAACAACAAAGTCTTCATGGGCACCGATCAAATGACCCTAATAGGGTGAGAGTACAAATCAGTAGGACACCACCAACAATTTCTAAAATGATTCCATTAAAATCATAGAGCATGCAGCTTTATAAAGCAATAAATAGAATGAAATTTAAAAAAAGTTATCACATTCTCATTTTAATAATTAATAATCACATTATGGATTCTCAATTCTTGTTTCCCATTTTAATCATCATTAATTATCATTAATCAATTAGTATAGGTCATCATGAAAAACACCAAAATTTTCAGTTGAATCATCATTCTTTATTACCATTAATCATTTGGTGTAGTTCTTCTTGCATAGAACCACAAATCTCATTGAGTGTATTTCATCATGCCTAGAACTCCAATTCTTATTATGTGTAGGTTGTCATGCCTAGCTCCCCATAATCATAGGAATGGGTAACTATTGGGGAGGAACTCCATGTCCATGACCTAATATTTAATCGGTCTAGGACACAATTCCTTTCCCCAAAAAAATCTCATCCATTTAATCAATATTTAAATCATAAGAATTTTTCACATTATTCATTATCTAATCCCATTATTAGTTAAACACCTCAAAGGCCATTAGATAATTCAGAAATTAACAAAGAATATAACCCATTAATTAATTCTTCAATAAATTAATCAATCAGTACAATATTCGTTCCGAAATTAATTCTTCACAATTAATAATAAATTTCAAATCTCAACAAGTGAAAACTAAATCTCACAATTAATTATCTTTCATCTACAACATGACATATAAATAATTCTCCCAATTAATTTTCATTTTTCAACATACAAATCACAAGACAATATCTCAACCCAAAATCAATCTCTAAAACAAATATCAATTTTGGCAACCCCATTTGTTTTTTTTTGATCAATTATTAATTAATCGCCAAGGAAAATCACATGTCAAATCCATATTTCTAATTAATATAATTTACGAATTCAATAATAAATGGAATTCCGAAAAATCATAAAATCATAAACATATCATAAATCAATACTACGAGATTTCGATTTAGACCACCTACCTTAGTTTTTTGATTATGGTAATCCCAACAGAAACCCCCAAAATCCGAGTGGCACAACGTTGTCGATCATGCTCCGAAACTAAATTCGATGAACAAAAATTCATATCAAAGGCATCATGATCTTGTAAACCTAGATCTATATCAAAAAAATTAGATGTAATTATCATTTCATAGGTATTGATCTATGGAAATAGTGATTATCCTCTATGCAATGATCATAGAATGCTATAGGAATTATATAGAGAAGCAACGAGATGAAAACCATATAACGGGAGGAGATAAGATCTTTAATCAAGGATTTAAATCTCAAATAATGGTGTTCAGATCTCATCTGATTCTCTATAGAGAGCTTTTGAAACACATTTAATTCATCCATATTGAGACATGGATGAAAATATGGATTTCCCGAGGGTTCGGGTGGTTTTAAAAAAGATTTTCCGAACTCAAACCTCACACAAACTGATTCCTTAAAAGAGTTGCATGGTTAGGAAAACTGTGTGCCAACCGTGTGGACCTCTCTATCCATGTTTTCATGGATGGAATGGTTTGGCCGAATAGTTTTCCATACCGTGAAAAAACTGTGCAGACCCCTCTATCAAGTTTTTCACGCTTGGCAGGGTTTGGTCGCACAGTTTTTCAAACTGTACGAAAACTGTGCACCACCCACTGCCCATTAGTTTTCATTAAAAATTCATCAAATTCACCCAAAACCATTGATCCAATTTATTACTTCTTAAAATCATCAGAAATTACATGAAAACGTGCACAAGAAGACTCCATAAAAGTCAGGATCTTACATGGACATTAATTTATTTCCACTGTATATAAAATAGCAACACATATTTCATATCTTGAGACAATTAAACCATGAAAATAATGGATTCTGATACCGATTTATGACTTATATAATTTACCCTGAAATTACATATATATGAGAGTCTCATGAATAATCCACAAATGATTCTAATTCAACCAATTTATTTTATACTATTATATTATATAATCAATGTATTTCAATATGAAATAATCTAGATTATGCTTTAATAATACGTTCATCATGTCTATATAAATAGCAGGTTTTTTAGTTAATCAAATGTGAATCATTGTAATATCATAATGAAAAAACCTCATAAAAAATACAATTATGAGAATATCATCCCTCTTGACTCTTAATTATTGATTACAAGATTGAATATTATCATTTTAGAAATAGTAATCCTCTTAACGATAATCAAATAATTCATCAATGCATGGGAGAGGGTACATATTCACTTTTGTAATGGTATTTATCTAACTATAATTGATTCATAACCATACTGACCCATCATTATTCTTAAAAAACGAATTGGTGATCCCAAAGTAGAAAAAAGGGTGGAAAAGTACCTTATCACATAACTCATGAATTTTTTTCTTCAACTCCACTAATTCAACCAGGGTCGTTGTATAAGGAGTATTGATATTTATTTTTCTATATTTATTAGATAAGTAGGAAAATCTACTTTAATCTATAGTATATAACCATTTAATTCTTTCCATTAATAAATCAATGTATTCCTGAATAATATTAAACTTATATATACTTATCTTATCCTTTACAAAAAATGGTTTTATCTTCTTTTCATCTCTAATAATTACATTAAGGTGGATACAGAATGCGGATCATCATATGAATTAGATAATGAGGAAATAGCTATAAGTACAGATATCTCCACCCCACATAATAATATATTTCCATTGATAGTAAATTTTTTCATTATACTTTGAAATCAAATGCATCCATAAGATTATGATAAAATCCACCCTAGGTAGGAAAATAATGATATTATGTTGGCAGTTTCTATAGATTAAAATATGGACTGACTAACATACCCACAAGAATTTTTTTATTCAGTGTCCTTAATGAAAACACATTTCATAGGGTCCTAGGATTAATTTTAATTTTGTTAGAAAATATATAGGATATAAATGACATTTATGATATAGAATCGAATAATTATTTTTATAGATTTGATTTTATAATCAATGTACATGATATTCCATCATTATAAAAATAAACATCAACCCTTCTAATCATTTTATATGGTCTTTAATCCTGAGGCCCCATCAATGGTGTATTCCCTTGATACTTGTGGTATTACTTCTATTAATACAAAATATGTTTTTAGTTGATGAAATAAATATTAGTGAATTATTTATTTCCCATTCATTCGTGGGAGAAATTTCCATTCTATTAAAATTCTCAAAATAATAATGTTCCCTTCCATCAAGTACCTATGTGTTTCTTTTCTAAAATTATAACGTATTGGAAGTCTCATATTTCACTTTGTCTTCATTTATACATTTCACAATCCATAGTCCCAAGTCAACTAATTCTTATCTTAATATTAATTGAATGTATATTACTTGTATAATTCATCCTTTTCCTGATAGAACATGCTTCTATGTCATTATATAATGAAGAAATATGTAGTAGTTCCCATTGGAGACTCATTATAAACACATCACCGAAAAATTAGATCATCTATTATAGTTTACATATGTGGTTCACATCTTGCATAGAAAATATTTTAAAATAATCCTTATACATAGTAATAATATTTTTTATTTTTAATTAAGAAATGAAATTTCCTTTAAATATCATCCCATTTACCTTGAGGGATATAATTCCCAATTAATATATCCTTAAAAGTCTCCCACTACACATTTTATATATCCTCATCCAACTTTTTATTTCATATCCATGACTAACATTTATTGATATTGACCATTTGATAATAAACATGAACAACAATATCCTTTAATTTCATCCTAATGTAATAAATTTAATAAATGGGACTTTATTGACTATTTAACTACTAATGGATATGTTTCCCCATTTAATTATGGTAATTTTTGTATGATGTGGCCTAACAATATTGTATTATGTTCTAGATTATTAGGTTTCTATATACTAGAATGAGTATTATTCATAACCTATTTTAAATTTCCTAATATAGCTATAATTTTGTTAGTTTGAACACCCATTTTTGTTGACATTATCGGGAAGAAAAACATAACAGTGATTACGGATATCGATAAGATTTCCATTTCTCAATTAGGAATTATATCTAAACACTTCATGTATGTAATTAGATAGCAATAAAATGAATATTGATCCATTAAAATCATAATGTATTTAAATGTTCTTATGAATCCAAATTGTTTATCAATATTATTATATTAGACAAGTTCTTCTAAAATCTAGTTTCCAACGATCATACTAAATATCCAATTATATAAACTATAGTTAAATGACTCCAGTAAAATAAAGTTAGTCATCTCTTCATTACACTAGGAAAATATATAAGGATTACATCAATAAGGAATAAATAGTATTTCATTCTTTAGAGACTAAATACATAAAATATTTCAATATTAAATTCGTATATCAAAAAAATATAAAAACTAATTGAAACATTATTATTCATTTTAGTGCAAACCAGAATGTTTTATTATATCACTTCATGGTACCTAGTGGAAATAGAAACATAATATAGGTTGTTTAAAATGATTAGTAGGTGAATAAGTATAGATAAAACAATCATGAAAAGCATTCAGATGATGGAATACAAAATAATTAATAATCAAGTAGCATTATTAATATCTAGTGAATAAAAAAGTATTTAACTATAATAATAAAACTATTCACATGGATAATAAAAATTTAATTCATTGTTATAGAATACATAATGTCATGATTCTTTATCTATTCCATCAAATCATTCTCTAAGATATTATTCATACCCTCTATGATGAAACCATGACATCATTATTACTAATATGGGTATATTGTTGACATTATTGATGCATTTGGTATAAATACACAAAATAAAAAAACCATTTGTCTCATGATATCTACTAAGGCATCAAGGGCCTATATAATGTTAGGATTCACCCATTAATTATTTATGACAAATGAATTCACAACATAAAATATATAAATATAAATAATACCATAATTTCATTTCATTAGGAATAAATAACGTTTTATTTTGTGATAAAAACAAATTAAACATTAATACAATAACAATTAATAAGTGGGAAAACATAGAGATGAGTATTCCAGATAATGGAGGATGGATAATAATCAACATAGAAAAAATGGGGAATTTTCTAGGTATTAGTGAAAACCATTGTCAAAAAAATATAATGTAGTGGTCTAGGGTACTTTCATTGTGTTGGGATATCAATTCTAGATAAAAATTGAGTACAATAGTTTAAACTAGTAGGAGACCACGAAAATGGTAAGAGATCCAACATTATGGTTGGTAAAAATAATGTGAATTACAAAAATAAAATCCCCAATTACTGACTATCCTAGTTTGTAGTATTAGACCAACCCATCATAAACATGATTGAATATTCAGTTGAAACTCGACCATCAATTTTCAAGGTGATTTCCCCAAGGTGCATATATTCCACAACCAAATAAAGTTTCTAGTATCCAAATAGGGATGACAGTGCAAGTAAAAAGATTCACTCATTACATTCCAAAATATTTTATTTTTATGTATAATGATCGCTTAAGAAATGGTGATAATGAGATAAAATCTCAATTTTTAATATATAAAATTGGTGATAATTCCGTATAATTATAAGAAAGAGGATATTACAGTAAATAATTTTAATTGTAACTAAATGGGGTGGAATGAAATCCCTTATGTCATTATAATAATGAAATAGAAAAAATTATCATAATAAAGGGGATTAGTACACTATCATAAAATATGTATCAAATGGTAGACAATAACATAAAATTAAAATAATGTAACTTTGTTGAAATTGTATTATGAAAAAGGACTATCAATTAAAAAAATATGGGAATATAGAATTCACTAACTATTTTAAGGTATTCCAAAACCCCTATTTTGATTATTCCTTGGTTGAGTTATGTTTTGGGTGATTTTGGTCAAATTTAAAAAATATTGAATGTTTCAAGGCCATGCATGGTTAGTTCCTGTTTTCCCCAAATCATTCACCCTCTCATTAAATATTGTGAAAAGCTAAACAGTAATGTTTTTCATGGATCAACAAGTTTTAAAAAACTTCTCACCCATCTAGGATAAACCATGAACCACTAATAAAGGTGAACAATGTTTTTTGTTACCATGTGCCAATTTATTCCTCAAATATTTAATCCTACAATTAATTTTAGAATCCTAAAAACTTGATTTATTTTATAGATTGGATGATATGGCCCTAATAAGATTTCAACTTACTTAGAGGCTCCCAATAGGTTATTACAGACCCTATATACCCTTTTAAAAGAGAATAAAATCTAGGAGAATGATGTTCAATATCTTCCCAGTATGTTTCCTATTCTCATTTTCATTATCCGAATCTATCTTTTTTTCACCCAGGGATTTAGTAATTCTTCATGTCATTTGAGTATCTAATACCCATTATTTTAGATATTGAATTGATTTATGATTCATAGAACATAATTTTTGATGTTCATTGTTATGTTTTCTTGAATAGGACTTTCTATTTCTTGATCCAATTATCTTATGGTATGTGGTTTAATTTATTATGGAAAATTCAAAAAATCATTGATTACATGAGTTATGTAAAATGATTTATCTATATGTAATTTAATTCATTCAGTTTATTAAAAAAACAATTCAATTGAATTGGGGATTTGAAATTAGATTTTCTTAAAATATTTAACCCCACATAATTTTAATGAATTTTATTATCTTGTGGAATTGGATGGGAATTTTTTAAATTTAATAGTTTAATTTAATTGTGACATTAAATTTATTAATTTAAAATGTTAAATTGATTTGATGAAAATGATTTCAAATTTTTATTTGAGAAAAAAAGAATAAATTTTGTGTTGATATAAACATAGAGGCGTTATATTGGAAGAGTAACTATTTTATTAAAAACCCATGTAGTGGTTTTTAAAATGGGAATTGAAATATTTGAAATGTAATATTGGGATAAATTGTATTTTGAATATTTTTTACTTTAATTTTCAATCATTAAATTTTGTTAGAGCACATGAATGCCTACATTGTTAGTGAGTTATTTATATAAAACCCTTTGACTCTTTATAACTAAAACAAAACCTACTACAGTATGTCACTACTTGATGGGATGTTGGAGAGTCATATTTTACAATATTCTGAGAGCCATGTGTATACACATATTGATGGAATTAGCGTTTATGTGTGTAAGGATCCTATATCCTAGAACTATATTACCTCTAGAAATATGGCCATGTTGGTCATTGTTTATACATGAAATATATGCCATTTCATAAAACTATTTTACATGATCCATCTGAATGTATATAAATTGATTTATATAAAGTGTTTAACACAACATTTTCTTAAGTTATTTTAATCATTTCAATTTTAAATCATGATTTTGTTAAAATATGAATTTGTTATTCCATACCTGTTTATTTAAAATATATATAGTTATTTGGTTAATTAAATGTGGTATCTTATTAATGAATCCTCGGTTGGACCCAAATAGACATTCATTACACACCCTAACTGTTCATTTGGGTGTTTGGATACTGTCATTTCCAATGTTCGAGCAAGGGTAATTCCCTTATTGGAGGGGTCTCTTGTTGAAAATCAATGGGCTTGGAGAGTTGGGTCTTCTACATCTAGGGTTTTTGGTCTATTTTCTAGTATATATAGGTACTACATTTGTATTTATTTCTCTTGTTTGACTATTGGTATATTTTTTCCATGAGGAGTTTTTCATTTATACATATTAACTTGTGTTTTTTTCTACCATTTTTATTGTGAAAAATTCATTCCAATAATAATAATGTACGATAATGGCGCTATTCACCAACCCATTGGTATTGGGAAAGCCCCTCATGATATTACTAGATTACTTCAGTTATTAGGTTACATGGGTATGTAGAAATTTTCATGACAAAGTGGTATAAAAGGGAGGATAAGAATATTTCTATGATGATAGTATTCAATAGTGTGATCTTTTCGGGACATGGAAGGTACTTATAACTGAGTGGTAGTAAAATGCTCTTTATGGTGAGCATTAATAACAAGGGATGTTTTGGTAATGATGTATTGAGGATTAATAATTTTATTTCCCCTATATTTGATTTTGATATATTGAAATCGAAATCATGATTATCTATCTATAGAGTGTAATTTACCTAGTTTCTATATTTGAGTGTTAATATGATGTCTTCAATGTTGTCTTATGTTGTTGTCTTTCATAATTCCTTTGATAAGATGGTAAAATTGTATATAATAGGATGTTTCACTTTGTTAATAGTGAAAACATTCTCCCATGGAACTTAGTATGGTTGAGGTACTTTTTATAGTATCCAATCTATAGAACATGAAACACCACCAATTCGTGTTTAGGCTCTTGTAATGGAACCTCAATGTGATGTATTACAGAGTCATTATCAAGGGTTGCTTCACCAAAATCTTCAAGTATTAAGAGTCTCTAATGATCGTCCGAAGGATGAGGAATGGTTGATCCGAATTGAGGATTGTATTGATTTCTAAGGGACGCCTAATGAAATCAGTCCCAAATGTGCTTCCATCATGCCATATGGGTTGAGAATTATATGGTGGGGCATGATGATGATAGAAAAATAAGAGGGATTATTGTGGAATACATCAAGGATCATTTCAATGACTAGTTCTATCTAGATTTGATGGTTTTGTCCCAACCTATTATGTTTTCTGACATGAGAATGTTGACATGATTTTGAATGAATATGCCATCTATTTTTCAATTATTTTCCATCAAGCTCCTGAGATTTAATCAAATAAAAATACAATGACTAAATGAAATGATATGGGTCATCGAACTTGTATTTTTTTTCTCAGTTTTTATTTCTAAATCTTCAATCAATGTAAATGTACTAGATATGGAATTCCTGGTTGAAATTTACATGGACGGTATGTTATGGTTGAGAAGAATCCCTTTTTCAATATGTGGGAATGTGAATTCCTCTAAAGGAAAGATAAATTGTGATGATTCAAATGATTATTCTCAATAGTATGGTTTTTCAATCCCTCCTTTATTATTTGGAGTTGGCCAAATTATTGTTTATCAGTGTGATAATCTAGGGAACTCAAATAGGGTTTTCACTAATACACCCATGGTATGTGGTTCCTATAGACATTCATGTCACTTTTCTGAAGTTCATCTATACATTTCTACTCTACATAGTGGCACATGATTTTAAACACATTATAAAACTATGGATCCATTAAATAACTCATGAATAATGTTTTTCTAGTCACATTCATCCAGAATTATGCTTCATCATGTAGTGGAAGAGTCTATAGAGGATGACGATATGGGTCAAGAAAATATGAGATATACCATCACTACTAGTTTTTCATTAGTGATAGATTTATTTTTTAATGTTTCATATAAGTCATTTATTTTATCCAATTTTTTCTATATTCTTAATATTCCAATGGAGATCTTAAATAATGTGATGGATATTACTACATCACTAGGAATAAAGAGAGAGTAGGGTATCTGTAGTCCTAGTTAGATTTTCTTTTTATTATATGTTTAACTCATATGGGATTTTTGGTTCTCGATATAAAACCATTTGAATGTTTTTAATGATTTATTGGATCATTTCCAATAAAGTCGAGATTGATTGTTAGCTTATGGTTCTCCATTACTACAACAGATTTGGTATCTTTTAAGGATAATGGGACATGAGTTCTAGTAGATCTGGGTTATTCTATCTAGAGTTAGAGTAATATCTAGGATTTCTTTTGGTCTGGTGCAATAATATGTGAGCAGTGGTCTCCCTCTAGTTTTCGTCGATATCCTAGACGATTCTCCTTTAAACATAACTAGTTTTCCCTAGATATGGAAGGTATAGTTTTCTAATGATTTAGCTCATGATACTCAACCAGTACTTACTCTTTCCTATGTCATTGAACCAGTTCATATGAAGGATCTATATAATTTAATGGATGATATTATAGAGAGAGGAATAATATTCCTATGTGTGTCACCTTCAATTATTCCTATTCTTTTTTCACTGAAGGATGATGGTTCATATCACCTTTGTGTGGATAACTAAAAACCCAATTGTGTTATATTATAGATCATTTATCTTTTACCATGGATTGATGACCAGTTGACTAGATGAGAATAGTGAATTGGTTCTCATATATTAATGATCATATTGGTTACCATCAGTTAAGGATAAATGATTCTAACACCCCAAAAAAATCATTTAGGTGCTAGTATTTACATTATGAATACCTTGTCATTCAATTTTGTTAAAACAATGCTCCTACATTTTTAATGTATATGATGAATTGAATTTTCTATGAGTATCTTAATAACTTTTTGGTGGTATTTGTGGATGAAATAGGAGTTTACTCTACGTTTGTGGATGATCTTTTACACCATATGAGAGCAGTTCTAGAATTGTTAAGAAACCTTTGACATTATGAAAATCTATTGAAAAGTGATTTCTGGATATTGAATGTGATGATCTTGGGACATGAGGTGTCAAAAAAGGTATTTTAGTTGACTATAAAAAGGTGAATGCTATTATGTAAAGGGAACGACTATGAAATGTTTTAATTCTTTAAAGATTCTAGGGATTATCTAGCTATTATCACCAATTTTTAAATGAAATATCAATGTTGGTTTCGCTAATATTATCTCAAAATTGATTGGAGTAATGATTTCATGGGATGAAAAATTTCATAGTTAATTTGTTGATATTATATATCTTTTGAATACTAGGTTGGTGTACACACTCCCAAAGGACGAGTAGGGATATGTGGTCTTCTATTGTGTATCAATTTTAGTTTTGGGACACTTTGTATTAATGGTGATAATTTCATTATAGTTGGATATCTTCAGATTCAGCCAAACCAGAAGAATTATCTGACACATGACAATGAACTTGTAGTTGAGATACACATTTGTAATATTTTGTATAATTACCATTTTTTAGAGTCGTTTGTCATGTATTCCAACCACAAGATAATTTTTTAAATATTATCTAAGAAATATGTGAATCTAATCTATAGTATTTAGGGAGAGTTCCTATAATGGTTTTACTTTATCATTGCATATACCCCAAGTAAAGATAATTTCGTCATATATTCCTTGAGAAGGAATCATCTGACTAAGGCCATGAAGGAATCACCAGAACAGGGGAACAAGATGGTTATTTTTTTATAGATGTATATTAAATTCTAGGAAATAGTGGTATAGGTTTCATTGATCATTGTATATTAGTAATCTACTCAACTCTAGTTGAACCTTTAGTATAATTATCTTAATGATGAATTTTTTAGCAATAGATACTCTTTTATGGAAGAGATATCATTACTACGTGGTCATTATCCATGGTTGGAATTCTATGTCATATGAACCAATTTTTTGTTCAATTATCATTAAAGAAATTTGTTATGGGGGATTTCCATAAATCATAATTTCCAGGTCACCTATGAACCAAAAATATTTTATATGACATGCTATGAGAATTCATATGGCTAGGAATTTAAAAGATAATTTTTAATTTTTAATTTTATTGTTATCCATGAAAACAGGTCAAGTCCGAGACCCAAAAACCTTTTGGTTTTCTTTATATCTTTCAAGTGGGATCTTGGATGTGGGATGAGATCTCTATGTACTTTTTTTTGGGATTCTACATAACCTAATAAGGAAGAATGTGATATGGTTTTTGATCGGCAGGAAAACAATGTTATCTCAATTATTCAAATTCAAGATTCAACCCATGTTTAGAATATGGAAAACCTATATATGAATGATAATGTTATTTGTAACAATGTTCCATCTAATTTAGTCTCTAATGGATATCCTCAATTCACTTTGATATTTTAGATATTCCTCAAGGAGGCACTAGGATCTCATGTCTATTTGAGTATGACATACCATGCATAGTTAAATGTCTAGATATAAAGATATATTATGATTCATGGGGTTATTCACAAAAACTACATTCATGAATTTGGTTATATGTCGGATTTCTATCTTTTTATGGTTGATTTTTTATAAAACAACAGTTACCATACCACTATCAGATTGTCTCCTTTTCAGGACTTGTATGGTTGACCATATAATTATATATTATATTGGTCTAAAAATTGTTATATTTCCTTGGTTAGTTTGATCTTGGTTTAAGAGACTACAAAAAATATTTAATTTATTTTTCAGAGAATTATGATGGTACCAGGTTAGAATAAGTATTATGAAGACCATCATCACAATCCATTGGAATTATCAGTTGGTGATCAGGTGTTTCTGAATGTTTCACCTCAGTTGGGTCGTTGACAACATGGGAGGTACAGGAACCTTGATCTTTGTTCTATGGGACTAGTTTAGGATTTCATGATGGATGAGAATGTTTCTTACCATTTTGAACTTCCACCACATATGGAATCGATACATAACATGTTTCATGTATCTCATCTTCTGAATTATCTTTCTTATCCCTCTCATTTTCTGAGTAGGATTTATCTCAATGTCGAGGATTATTTATTTGTGACTAAGCATCAGGTCAGGATTGTTTACTCTAAATCCAAGTTCATTCATGGGAGGATGATTCCCTTGATTTGAGGACTATGGGAGCATAGTTTTGATATTCCAAAGATGTGGTATAGGATGAAAAAATGAGATAGTATTGACCTAATATTTTTTACATGGATGTTTTTTTCTTGTATTTCTATGAATAGAATGCTTCTATGATGGGGAGGTTGTAACATCCTATTACTATTTTTAGTTATTTTTACACCAGTAATTTGTTTATAATTTTATTGATTTTCATTTAGAGGTGATTTTGGTACAAAATTTTATAAAATTTGAATGTTTCTCGGCAATGCATTGTTAGCACACGACATTCAAAAACTACTCCACCCTCTTAGTGGAAATCATGAAAAAACAAATAGATGGGGTTCACATGGAAATAATGAGTTTAAAAAACTGAAAAAACAACTATGAGAAACTGCGAACCTTGGAAAAAATGGTCACATGGTTAGGTAGTATAGTCTGTCTAACCATGTGACCCATTTAATCAAACCATGCATACATTAAATAATTAATCCAAAAATTAATTTTCAAATAAAAAAACACTTAGTTTATGTGCCTAATATGATAGTATTATAGTAATAAAATTTCTTATTCTATAGAGGATCTTATGTGGTGATATTATCCCCTCTAAAACATTCTACAAGTAAATTGATGTTAGGAGAACCATGTATTATATTTTCCCGGTATGTTTCATCTTCATGTTCAATTTCTCACACTCTCCCATTTTTCCATCATCGATATTAACTTATTTCATTTTTCTAGATGATATAATAACCTTTTTAAAGATCACAAATATTGGTTTGATTTTCGGATTTTATTTCAGACATACTTCCTTAGAGATTCCCATTTAGGACTTTTTTTTTGAGATCTCATGATCCCGGTATAGGTGGATCCATTTATGATGGAAAGTTTTATTAAACATATACCTATTATTTTAAATTAAATTATTTTATTTATATGAAAATTATTTCAATTGGTTTATTTAAAAGACATTTCTATTGAATTGGGGATTTGAAATTGGATTTGGCATAAAATTGGGAAAAATTCCACAATTCCATTTAACATGGGTGTGTTATGGAATTGGATCAAAAATGATTATATTTAATTTTGTTATTTAATTGGGAGATATAATTTGTTGATATTAAATTATTAAATAGATTTATTGATATCTATTTCTCTATTTTATTTGATAAAAATCATATAAAATTCCTTTGATTGAAACTGGAAGGTTTTATCATCGAAAAATGAATTATTTGATTTAAAACATGTGTAGTGGTTTTTTAAAAAATTGACATATTTTTGATGGATTTATGGTTTGAATATTATTTTAAAAATTTTCAAATAAATTTCACATCATTGATTACTGTTAGAGAAGATGTACGCCTAGGCAGTAAGTTAGTTTTTGAGATAAAACTTTTTGGATGCTATAAAAATAAAGAAGAACCTTGTATAGTATGTCACATCTCCAATAAGATGGTGATGAGTTCTCTATTCCTAGTTACAATGGGATTTGTGTGTAAACATATATTTGTGATCCACCTTCGAGTGTGTGAGAATCATATAGACTAGAACTATTGCACCTCTTTAAAGATGACCATGTTTCTCATTGTTCATACTTTAAATATACGCCATTATTTTTATACTATTTTAAAAATTACTTTGGTATTTATATATAATATTTTATATAAAAAAAATTTATTTCATTGTTTTAAATTATTTAAATCATTATTATTATATTGAATGATTTTTTTAAATATTGTTTTGAAATTAAAATCTTGTTTGATTAAAATTGAAAAATTTACTTTTTAAATGTAATGTGGAATCTTATTATGGAATGTTTGGTGAGAACCTAGTAGAATATTACCTCACACCCTACATGTGCCTTTGGGTGTTTGTAATTATCTTTTTACATTTTCGATCAAGGGTAAAGCGCCACATGGAGGTGTTTCTAGTTAATTATTCTAGGACTTGTAGTGTCTTGTACAATGGGAATTGAATTTTTGGTATATTTTATTGTACATTATAGTAGTACATTGGGTTTTTACGACTATTTCACTTTTATCTCACTTCTCCCAATGGAGTTTTTCTAGTATACATATTTACTTATTTGTCTTTATACAACTTTTTTTTCCAAAAAATCTTTACCAAAATAATATTATATGATGTCAGGTTCTACTAACCACCCATGGGGATTGGGAAAACCCTTAATTTTATTTCAGGAGTGGATCATTTATTATTTTACTAGGGAATGAGGGTTTATTCATGATAAGTACGTATTATAATCTCATGTAATATATGTAGCTTCATGAATCATGGGAGGATACCTATAACCATGGGAACTCATTGGGTTTGAATTATATATTTATGAGGAATGGAAATTGACAATAAATTCACTTTTATTGGAGTGGGATGATTGAATTCATGGGTTCTTTCATTTTTACGATTTAAAAAGAGGGTATTTTCTATGGAAACTAATGATAGGTAATAGGGATGAATGGTATCGTGGAGGGGGTATGGTGGGTTTAGTGAGTTCAGTGAGTTATTTTGGAATATGTTGTTAATACATGTGGTTATGACATTTCAATCCAATAAAGGTATTCAATATGTTCATTGTGTCAAAATAATTTAGTAAAATTTGATGCCCTATAGATTAGACATTTTAAAAAATTATTGACATTGATTAAATATTAATAATGTGTTATATTATACTAGAAAAAATATTAGAGGAACATTATTATAAAATTTCATCTTTATGAATACAAATTTTTAATCAATTTAACCTAATTAAAAAACTAAATAAGTAATTGTTTACTTTTAAATTAAAATATATAATTTGTATATAAAATTTCATGAAATAAGAAAATGTTTTAATTATTAAGTGATCTTAAACTTATTTGAAAATATTTATCAATTAAAATAGTCTTAATTAATTTTTATACATTTATAAAATTCATATTAGAGTCTAAAATGTAAAATATTTACATTGAATGGACACAATATTTAGAAATGTATAAATTGTAGAAAGTAACAATTTTTTCGCAGTAACTAATATTAAACATGATAACTTAATTTTATACTAATGAGTAAAATTTACTTATAAACATATCTGAAAATTATAATTATGAATATGAATGTAACGACCAATCCCCTAGGGTCTGTACCATGACAACCCCATGACCTCCTTCCATAGGTTAGGGGTTGGTGACTAGCACTAGAAAGGCATATCCCAAAAATTGAATGTATTTCCTTTAAACTTGTACACATAGAGACTTGGTACACAGAAAAATTAAACCAAAATGTTGGACATCTGATAGAAAATGTGTGAACCGAAAGTAATATAGGGCCTATATACAAACCCAACTGAAATTTAATGTAAAGAAAAAAAGGGAAAAACCTATTATTATGGTCATCCACCAAGGATCCTACATGAAGGGTAGGTACATCTTGTATTCTGTCATCACTGCTGATCTACATGACTATCAATCACCTCAAGCACTATCATTCCCAGGAACTCCATGTCTCAATCGACCGGTCAGTCTTCTACAAAATACATAACTAGGTGAGGGAAAAGCCCGTTTAGGGGTGAGTATAACAATACCCAGTAAGAACCACAAGACCATTGAATGTCTCCCAGAATTTCCCAAAGGAAAAACCACAATGAAAATTATCAATCTCAATGAATAAATTAAAAGTCAACTCACAATATGGATACAACTTATAGAATCTTAATAAAGTTGATTATTCTTTAGCTAGATAATTTTATTCTATTGAGAGGTTTTGGTACTAATACACGAAGGGTCGCTATAATAATGATCCACAAATAGACGCTCTAATTTCGATCCACATAGGGTCTCACTAATCTCAATCCATAGAAATTTTCCCAATTTATGATCCATGGAATATTTGACTTCTTATGATCCACGCATGGTTTTTCTCATGCGAATCCATGGAGGGTCGCTCTTCACTTGACAGCCTACCACTAGATTTCTACACTTGGTGCACTTGAGTTATAGAGGTTCTGAACAACATAGTATTAGTCATAACTCAACCAATACTACATACAATGAAAATTAACCCAAAGGTCTCTGATGTCGTAAGAGTTCCAATGCAACAAACGACACGTCCTTTGGACACCCATTCTATAAGATATAGGCAAAATTTAAATAGGGCCTAGTTGGACTTGATCTTGATCCAACCTAGAAACAAACCTTCATCTTCAAAAACAAAAGTGGTGTATATCAAAATCACTGCATCGTCACAAGGGTCCTCATTCCATTGACGATGTGTTAATCGGATGCTCGGTTTGCGAGTTACACATTATTTAGTGAAACGAGACCAGTCGGGTCCATGTCTGGTAGGGGTCCTACCTGGCCTGCCTGATGGGCCCACGGTTCTAGTCTGGACAGTAGTTCTAGGACACATGTAATACACAACCTACATGTAGGCCAATTTTTCTAGACCAGATGCGGTGCTTCCGGTTCACCCAGCTGGCAGTGCCTGTAGGGCAACACCCTTCTTCCGAAACGTCCAACTAGAGCTGGATGGTGTTTCATGTTGAGAGGCACGAGTGGGAAGCTCATCTCCCAAGTGGCACGCCGACAATACATATTCACCACTTGTGGCCCACATAGTCACGACTCTTTCCACCGTGGCTCCTCCAGGCACTACTGTCACCACGCTGTCGGCTCGAAAAGGCCGTCAACGCCACACCGGCAATGGCATCTGCAGGCCACTAGAGATTCTTTGGTGGTCTGTTATCCTTCCCATCTCTTCCTATGGTCCATTCCAACCTCTACCATCACTATGAGGGACTTAAATTATTCTACACTCCTTTTTTTCTCAGTCACTCATAAATAATGCTCGTAAACAATGAATGTTGGGGGTCTGGTCCTTGTTTGGATAGGCTCACACCATCATTGTTAGTGTTCTAACATCGGGATTGACATAATCATCATTTGAAATATGGAAATATCCAAAAAGGAATTCATCAACAACCACCCATAGTAAATATTGAATCTTGGATCATCTATTTGTTCGTTTGATTCACATAATTCATATAATTCAATAATGTGAAAGACGAGTCTTTTAAACACATAAAACAACTAGACACCTTATCTATGCTCGATAGAATGAACTGCAGGGGACGGTAGTAATTCCACATTCAATTCCATTCGTCACCATTTTCTCACAGTTATTAATTGAATCGGATAGTCATCGGCACTTCTTTAGAGGTTTCCCCATGATTTCCAATTCTTTCGCCAACAGATAGATTAAATAAAAAGAAACCACCTCCATGTTGTGCTCATTAATGTCGCACATCAATGAACCTTAATTAATGAACAGTTAATTATACTATCATTGTAGTTACACAATAAAAGAAATGATTCATTTAATGAACCTCATTTAATGCTTTTCATTTCGCTGCTATTTTTCAAATCACCACTCATTAGTTGAAGTGAGAAATAAAATAACCTCAACTTTTAATTTATTATTTTTCCAAAAATTATGAAATTTATATTTTTAATCCATCCCTTTTTGGTCAATGTTGATCATCTCCAATGTGAATCTTTGTAAAGAAAATTTAACTGTTCCATTGGATTTTCAATCTGATAATCGGTTGACAAGATTCAAAAACCCACTCACACCTATATTAAACTTATGAGAAAAAAGATAAAAAAATAATTAACATTCACCCTCGACCCGCACTGGTCGAGTATAGGCTTCTATTAAGGGGAACACACCCCCAAGATCTCAAAGGTACTCTCAAATTTTCAATCCGAGATACCATTTAGATATTGAAGGATTTAAGAATAAAATAATTGTTTCTTAATTATTTTTTTGTGGCCAAAAATTAACTTCCACTTTTAGCCCGCGACGGCCAATGTTAGGATTTTCCTGAAGAAATAATACCCTCACAAGAATAGTGGGGGTCTCAAATTTTTAATCTCAGTGACCATTCATGAGTTATAGGCATGTGAAAAATAAAATAATTTTATTCAATTATTTTAATTACAATTATTCCGTTTTTGGGGATTTCTCATTGCAGGCTTGGGCTGACTAAACATAAGTCATGCCTAGGGAATTCCCGCCATCCTGAATGAAATAGTGAGCTCTAATTTCTACTATGAGAACCCATTTAAGATTTATTCCACTTTTTTTTAGGAAAACTGCTCACATGCACTATTTAAAGAATAACATTTTTTAGCATATCATTTCGGGCACTGCAAGCCTCGTAATCACATTTCATAAAATTTTTCAGTCTCTAAATAATTAAATATAATAAATAAATTATATGGAAATTCTGAAACTATAAATTTTCCATATCTTAGTTTATTACATATCTAAAATTAAAAAATGTTATTCGAAAAATTGGCGTTATTTAACATGAATCTGAACCTAATGCTCACATGTGCTCTCATGGAGATTCATGTGCTTCCAGCGAATGCACATTAGAGTAATCGACCATCCAAAAAGGGAATGCTCATGTATTTCCTCTATCACCACCATGAACTCTGCAAATATCACCCCTTCAAAAATTTCTAGCTTATCCTAGTCGATGATGTAGGATGTATCATGCATGTGCCTCCTCTGTAGTGACACGTGAAAAACATTGGCAGCACATTGCATCTTTGGGGGAAGTACTAGTTGGTACGCCACCTCACTAACAATGTTAAGGATATGAAAAGGTCTGATGAAACTCAAAGATATCATTCCAACACGAATAAATCTCTGTAATTCCCATCGGGTTGAGACCTGAATGAAAAACATGGCCTCCATCCTTGAACTCCAAGGGTCTTCATCTCCAATCAGCATAAGACTTATATTTTCTTTATGCAGTCCTCATCTGCTCCTAGATGATCTATGTCTCCTCAGTGATAGCATGTACAACTTTGGACCCATGAGGGATGACTCCCATGGGTCGGTCTAGCATAGAGGAGATCTTCAAGGCTGCCTGTACAAGGCCTCAAATGGTTCCATGAAAATGGTGGGATGAGAGTTATTTCTATATGAAAACTCCACTATTGTTTGGTGGTCCTCCCAATTATGACCAAAATTTAGGACACATGTACGAAGCATGACCTCTATTGTCTGTATGGTCTACTATGTTTGATAATCTATGTGAGAGTAAAAGATAGGGTCAAGCATACTTGAACCTGATGCTTATGTTTTACTTGCTAACAAATGAGGCATCATGAAAAAAAATCGGCCATAAAATTATTAATCCCTGACAAGCAATACTAACGTCATGTGTCGTGGTACATCCTTGTCACACTAGGATGTACCTCTAAAAAGGTGGCATGGAACACCCTCAACACCTATTCCCACAATTCCAATATTACTATGGTGCATCCTATAAAAAGGTTGATGCACTCCCTACCTATCTAAAAACTATCAAGAGAATATCCTGAGGATATCATTGCACATTGAGCCTCGCAGTCGACATCCACATGTTGCACCTATGTAAAATTCTTTAAGAGTGGGGGAGTGACTATCATAGATGGTAGGTAAGAGGTTCTCTCACTATCCACAAACAATATCTATATCATGGATAGCTTCCATGTCTCCCCACTCAATAGTTGTAAACCAAAAATCCTACTGAGTGCATTTTCCACCACATTCCCTTTCCCAGGTGTATAGACTATCTCAAAGTCATAGTGCTAGTGTAACTAGGGCCATCACCGCTATATCAACTACTTTAATGCCTAAATCCACCATTCAATCAACTTGAAAGGCCACCCCTATTACCTAAATTATGTTCCCATCGACCCTTTGGTAGTGGGTACTCATTCTCTATGGCCACTTGGTTAAACTATCTTTAATCCACCCATAACATCGAACAATGGGTCTTACTAGTCCTATCCTCATCAATTCCTCCAACAATATTATCATCTCTCTAAGCTCTTCGAGATCCATATGATATGAATTTGTATATATAGATGTCATCCCTGGGTACTAGACAATGTATAAGTCCCTCTCCCAAATGGGGAGGTAATCCTGGAAACATCTTTTGAAAATATTTTCCATCACTCAGCCACAATTTTTGGGAAATGAAAACTGAAAACACCTGTTTACGTGATGTTAAGGCGAGCAAACTATAGATTGATAGGTTGCAACCTCCTATGCAAGAGTTTATCTCATTCTTCCCAGGATCCCTTTTTTACTGAACAAGGAAAACACCATTACAAGTTATTGATATACCACATCCTTTTTCCAAAAATAGTCAATATGGGCATGAATTGTGGATGACCTATTCGTACCCAAACTAACGTCGTAAGGCCTCGACGTTTCCATGAAGAGGATCTAAGTGAAACTCTGTCCTCAACGGTCAGATCACACTTTCAGAATTTGTGTGATTATTAAGTCCCCTCCCATGGGTATCTCCAGATGTAAGGGTCATGTCAAGGGTTTAACTAGAAACTCTAAGTCTTGAACATGATTCGTGACAAGAAGAAATGATTATTACCTATGTATATTAATATGTTAGTTTGTAGTAGACACACACTATACCTAAAATCATTCCTAGATCCCTTGGGTCACACTCCATGACCACATGCATTTACTCATTCCACTCTTATATCACCCCTTCAACATCAGCTACCCTCTAGATTCATCTCCCCCTATTACATTTTCTTTTAGAAACATTTGACACGTCTATGTCTCTGAGACTAACATCAGTTTCTTAATTTCCCACTACTAACATTTATCAGCTATATCTACTCATCCAAAGAAAATACAACAACAAAAGGTTATATATAGCACCCTAACATATGTAGGATTTTACATATAATTTGTATTGGCTCGGATGTCCCCAGCCAAATCTCACATCAAGGTCCGAGCCCTGAAGCATTGTTTGTATCATATTCATTGAGCAATTGGAATGGTCGGTACAGCTCAATGAATACCTAACTATCGACATGTCATCCTGCCAAAGCTGTATAAGCTATTGCGAACACATACCCCCTAGATTTTTAATAATAGATCCCCCTTCTCTGAGAATAGTTATCAAGCTCTATCCATTGAAAAGTAATCTCATAATAATATAGGGGTAATCTAAATCTTCTCATCTCCATGCCGAGTCACATAAAATGATGATTGTTAGGACCACCATCTAATTTAATGTTTCCCCGGATAGATGGAAATTCAGTCACCACCTCATGTCATTACTTATCCACCAATGAGTTGGCTCACCTTGGAACCTGAGAGATATCTGTCACTAAAAGTCATGTAAGGAACTGAACCAAGTTGTGTCATCTACCTGTTGCACCAGAAGTAACTACTGACCAGTGGGATGTTGTATTACTAGGGCACTTCCCAAAGGTACTATCTCGGGAAACAGTCCTCATAATAAAGCCTCATCACACCACGGACAATCCTCATGATCACACACTGGAATCTTGGCTAGCAGTCTACATGGAATTATATTGAAAGAGAATCAAGATAAACCATGCTCAAAAGGACATACCATTTGAGATGACTCAAAAGAAAACAATAGAAAAACTTTTTCAAAACAAATGAAACATGTGTTTTAGTGTACCAAGTCATAGAATAGAATTCAAGGTCCTGGTGTATGGATACGTCGGCTGCTGCACCAACACTAGACTCTTTGGATTGTAATCCGAATTCATGACACATAACACCTACTCATTGAATACACATACTATTATTTCTTACGGTAGAACTGACTGCCCTATAATATCACTTTCTTATGACTCATCCCCCATGGCTCGTGTCGTGACTACCCCAAGCCTGCCTTGCATTGGCCAGTGGTTGGAAACTGGCACCAGAATGGAATATCCCAAAAAGGGAAGGAATTGCCTTCAAACATGTACACACATAGCCATGGTACAAAACAAAAGTAAACCATATTGTATGACTATTGACTGTAAAAGTGTTAAATGAAAATTGAATAGGGCCAATATAATAACACAATTGAAAAAAATGTACAATAAAATGTGAAAAGCATGATTTGAAGTTCGTCCACTATAGATCCTACCTGAAGGGTTGGTACAACTCGACATTTGTCGTCATTGCCACTCATCACGTCTATCAATCACCTTCGAGCACCATCTAGCCATGTCTCCCAATGTCTCAGTCAAGATTTCCATCATCTACACAATACATAACAAGGTGTGGGCAAAGCCTATGCAAAGGTGAGTAATATAATACACAGTAGTTACCCCAAGACCCAAGAAGGTCTCCCAGAATTCCACAAAGGAAAAAGCACAAAAAATGATCTCAATCTTCTAGCATAAAGTAAAGATATCTCAATATAGGTACACATCATAGATAACATGAAAATTGATTATTTTTCTTGAGCTAGATTATTTTATTCTTTTGAGAGTTTCTAATACTGATCCACTCAGGGTCTCCATATTGATGATCCAAAAAGGGATGCTCTATTGTCGATCTACAGAGGGTCGCACTACTATCAATCCACAGAGGGTCGCACTGGTGCTGATCCACAAAGGGTCGCTCTCATGCTGATCCACATAGGGTTTCTCTATTTTTGATCCAAAGAGGGTCACTCTACTACAGATCCATAGAGGGTATCTCTTCACTTGACAACCATCCAAAGGATTTCCGCACTTGGAGGGCATGAGTTCCAGAGTTTCTTCACCTCATACTAATGGTATTACCAAAACCTCTATGAAATCCAACGAAGAGGAATCCTAAAGGACCAACTTGTTATAAGTGTTCCAATGTGATTGATGACACATCAGTCAGACGCCCGATCTGTATGATATATGCAAAATTGTAAATAGGGCCTAGTTGGATTCGAGTACAATCTAACCATTATGTACACCGAAATAATCCAAAACACATGTGGACTATCACAACAGGACCATATTGTTTCAAGGGTCCTCATTCCTCTGACACCGCATCAATTAGATTCCTGTTTTTTCAATTTACTTAAGATTTAGTGAAACAGAAAACGTAGGGTATGAGTCTGTTAAGGGTCCGTCCCAACCAGTGGGTCCGGCCCGACCAGTGTGTCCGGCCCACCCTGCTGGTCCATCTTGGCTCATTGGTCCATCTCAGCCAGCAGGTCTGGCCCAGCTAGTGGGTCCGGCCTTCCTGAAATACCCAGCCCGTATTCGAGACGGTTGAGTGGGTCCAAATTTGGTGTGTCCGGTTCAGCCAGCTAGCAGTGCTAGTGGGGTACCACCCCTAATTCTGAAACGGTCATTTGGATACGGCCGTTTTTTTTTCAGCCAGGAATCCCGAGCAGCCCATGCAGGCTAATCTACTCCCACGCTAGGTCCTGGCATCACGTCTCCACCCGCTGTGGCCGGGCTAGCCATGACTCTTATCGCCTCAGGGCCTGCGGATGCAGCTGTCTCCACGTGGCAGGGTCAAACCCACCGCAACCACCGGTTGCGAGTGCCGTCGCTCCAGTGGTGTCGTACTGGTAGTTGCTTCCACAGACCACCATATATCTTCTGGTGGTCTGTTTTCCTTCAATTTTGTGCCTACTGGCCTCTCGGGTCATCTCCATCACTGTGAGGATCTTATATTCTTCTTGCTTCCACGTTGACCGGCCATGCATAAGGAACACACCAAAACCATGAACGACATGGGTCTGGGCCTTGTTTTTATTGGCACACGCCCTGCGCATCAGTGTTATAATATTGGGAAAGCAGCAGTCATCATATCAATGAATGAAACCCCCAAAACCAAATCGTGAAACAACCACCCACAGTAGAGAAAGAATCATGGAACAACCCATTGGTCGGATGATTCACGTTCATCAAAAAATTAATGAATTGGAATGAGGAGTCTCTTAAACACATAATATAATTAAACACCATATTTGGACTTGATGGTATCCTTTGTGGACAATGGGATGAATTCAGAATTCATTTTCATTCATCGTCATCCATCCTCAGTCCTTCATTAAATAGGAATGTTGTTGACGCTGCATTATAGGTATTCCCGCAATTTCCATTCCATTCTCTAATGGATTGGTTAAATAAAAATAAATATCCTCCACAAGGTTCTCATTAATGTTGCTCATTAAGAAACCTTAATTAATGAACCATTAATTAAACTGGAATTTTGGTTACACAATAAAAGAAACAATTCATTAACTAAACCTCATTTATTTCATAGAGTTATTCTATGGTTTGGACATCCGTCTCTCAATGGTTGAAGTTTTATATAAAATAACATAATTTTTATAATATAATTTTTCCAAAAAAGCCAAAAATTTTACTTTTTCATCAAACCCTTATTTTTCAAATTTATGTTTCACCAAAACGAATCTTGGTGTTGTGAATTCAATTGTTCACTCGGGTTTTCAATCTGAGAACTAGTTCATAAGATAGAAAAACTTTCTCGAACCATTACAATATGTACCTTTAAAAAAAGTTTAAAAATAATTAACATTCACCCTCGACCCATGCCGGTCAAGGTTAGCTATGCCAAAGGAGAACATTTCCCCACAAACAAACATAACAGTAATCTCATATTTTCAATCCATGTAACCCTTTAGAATATATATGTATTGAACAATAAAATAATTGTTACATAATTGTTTTATTTATGACCAAAAACTAACTTCCACTGTTGGCTTATTCCAGCCAATGTTGGGATCTATCTAAAGATAGAATGCCCTCAGGAGCATAGCGGTGGTTTCAGAATTTTAATCAGAGTCATGTTTCTTGAGTTATAAGCATTTGGAAAATAAAGTAATTTTATTTAATTATTTTATTTATGGTTATGCCATTTTCTGGTTTTCACACTGGAGTCCTGCAATGACTAATCTTAAGTCAGACCTAGGGTAAAATCACCATCCTGAATGCTACTGTTCCCTAAGATTTATGATTCGGGAACTAGTATAAGAGTTATTCCACTTTTTCTGAAAAACTACTCACACACCCTTTTTAAAGATTAACTTTTTTCTATGGATCATACTAGGAACTTAATGCCCTGAAATCATGTGCCATAAAATTTCACAGTCTTAAAATAAATCTATATTAAAATTAAAAATAATTAGTTGAAAATTCAAAACATTACAATGAAATAATAATATTTAGATAAATTAATATATTTGGAAATTATAATTTAAAATTTTCACATAAAAAGTATGAAATACAGATTTTTCTAGAAAACAGTGTATTAGTAAGAGTAATAGTTAGTGTTCCTTCTAAAATTATAAATGATTTTGGATTTCAAAACATAAATTTTCATATTATAAAAAATAAAATTTATGTCTCATTCAATGAAATATTAAACTATGTTTTACTAAGATAATAAATAATTAATTGAAATAAAAAAATTATTGGAAATTATTTATTATGACTTTAATATGTTAATAATGTATTTTATAAATTCAATTTTGTATTTTTAAACTATATAGTTTTATTTATTTTAAATTATATAAATTAAAATATAATACATAATTCACGGCTATTCATATATAATTTTATAGTTTTGTTTCAAATTGTATTTTCCAATATTCAACTAAAATTATACTAATTAAACAAATACCAAAAAATAACCTTAACATAATTCAGAAATAATTATTCCTAGTATGAATTTTTTTATGAAATATAAATTCTATACTTTCAGGATTTATATTTTAAATAATTATAATGAATAATTGTTTCTTAAACTGTGAATTACACAATATTTTTTGTGGTTAATCATTATCCAGCTGGAGTATGGTCTAAAGTATTCATATTTTTTTAGTAGAAGACATTCATGAAAATGTTTTTAAATATTTAATGTATCCAAAAATGGTTACATAAGGATTCATAATAGACCAAGTTGAATATCCTAGAAATATAATCATGTCCATAATGAATTCTTTATTATTTGGATAATGGAATCGAAAATGTAAATAAGGATGAAAAAAGAATAATATAATTAATTTGATATATGTAAAAAATAAATGATGAAATAATATGAAATTTAATTTCAATAATATTTGTCAAAAACTAATAATCCATGTTTAAACATGATGATTTGTGGAATGTGAAATCATGTTAGTCAAGTATCCAAATATATTTTGATAATATCACTAACTAATGAAGTTATTTTGAAATGTATTATGATATCATAATGGAATTGATTTACATTGATTATTTATAACAACCCTGCTTTTTATTACAAACGTAAACCAGATTTATTACATAAAATCTTCACTTGATAAAACATAGATGATCGAGAGGTCTAGTGTCTTTGGGGTATAGAAACATTACATAACATCTTAGAACATAAAACACATAACATATTTATTGAAAAATTCCATTACATTGCCACTACATTCCCTCGTACTTAGTATTTCATAGGATAACATGAGTACATGCATAAGAAAAGTGTGATCTATAATGCACAATAAGGTAATAAACATTGATTGACTTGAATAATGCAATACATGTTCTAAAATAGTCATATCAATGGTGTGAAGGAGAAACATGAACATAAAGGCATGATTATGCATGATAATCATCAAATGGAAATGTGGCAACAACACTTAACATGAAATTAGAATGAGCCAAGGCTCATTGCGAATGGAGAATGACTAAACCCCTCACTGCACATGAGGCACGAGTAAAACCTTGTTGCACTATAATTAGCATGAGTCAACACCCATTTCCCATGACGTATCATGATACTGTACTTTAACAAATGCATTGGAGCGCTATGAGGGCGCACCCTTCTAAAACATTTCATTTCATGCATTAATGTGCCACATGGATCATATAACATGGAATCAATCAACATCATAAGTTATTACACAATTAATAAATGTGTAATAAATAAATGAAAGAACCATTCAATATGTATATGTTCATAAAGATGAATACCCTTGATAGAGACATGGGTATGGTATTCACTACACAATGATCTTTCTTTGGTTAAATATTGTGCAATTTCAGCAGCATAACAACATAACATATGGATTCATGAAAACATTTGATAAGATAGAAAAGGGTTTCTCGTAATATATACATAAAATGGATAGTAATGGGGTCATATAGATACACTTCTCAACAAATGTTATGGAATTTAGATGCATAATACAAAATAATTACTTGGATGTAAAAGTGGAGAGGTAAGTCTGTTATGGAATTTCAGTATAGTAATGGGTGTACATTGGTGGGATTAATTTGATAGAAATGGGTCTCCCATTATGAAAACATAAAAAGGGATGTATGGGGAACGTGAAAAATCATACCCTGGCATTTTTAATTGAAAAAAAAAGGGCATAATAACTTAATGAAAATTTGACAAAATGAGAAAGGAAAAAATACCTTACATGGAAGTGTGTTCCCAAAGGCTTGGGAGAGGCTTGATAGAGGCTTCATGGGAGTTTGGGGAACCATTGGTGGAATCTAGATATTGGAGGCTAGGGGTTGGTCAAACTCCAAATTCATTGAGTGAATATGAAGTGGGGGATTTGGTGTCTTTATAAAGGAAATGATAGAGATTTATTTATTATTGATGAATGGGACACCTCACATTAATCAAATCGATACCACAATCCAGCCCAGGGTTTTTACCCATGGTTTTTTCCAAAGGGGAGTGTAATAAAATATTTTATAAGGATAATGGATTAACTTTTTAGAATAATAGGGTTTCTTATGTGGAAGTGAGTCACACTCTCAAGGAAAACAATTTAAAAAGACAAAATGTTTAATATGTCTTCAAGGGTCCACTGAAGCACTGTAAAATAAATCAAAAAAATCTAAAATCACATTATTTTTCTGCTAAAAATATATTTTCTGAACATAATGTTTATATAATTTCATTACATCACTATTGGGTCATTATGATGTCATAAAACATATCCTATATTTAAACGGTATTTAATTTTTACCCAAAAATTAGACTCTCCGAATATTATTAAAAATTCACTATTGGATAATTTCAATGTCCTGATTCCAAAAATATTATTCATTTTATTTAAATAATTTTATAATTTTGTGAATTTTTACTTGTAAAATAAAAACCAACATTTACCAAAAATTCATGGGTTCTGACAAAAACAGTTTTCAAACCATAATAAAAATAACAATTGCATTCATAAAATTATATGATTATTTATATTTAGTAAAACATAATTAAATAAAAATATTTTATTAAAATTTTATTTAATTAAAAAATTTATTAATTCATCAAAATAGATTACTTAGTTGAATATTAACTTCAAATACTATTTGAGCTTTAAAAACTATTTACAAAGTAACAATAATAAAATGTAAGCAAATTATTAATACAAGAATAATGTACATAGTCATAGTATTATGGTATTGTTACATAACAACTTATAAAACCCTTATAAGACTGATGTGTAAGGTGTTTGATGGTGACAAACTCTTGGGGTGGCTCGGATAACAACGCCCGAGTGGTATTCTCTATTAACTTCCACCTCTCCCATAGTATGTTGTTCTCAAGCATTATGTGTTCATGCACAGCATGGGCTTGGTCAAGAGTAATGCCAAATGATGCCACATCCTTTTCTAGCTCTAAAAAATGGGCTTCGTATGGGGCAAGTCTACAGGATGAAACCATCACTGTAACACCCGAGACTTTTATGAGAAATATTTTGTTTTTATGTTATATAAATCATCAAAGGAATATTTCACTACACACAACACTTGCTTGGCTTTCTTTACATGCAATCACGACCTTCCTCGATAGCTTGCGTCGTATGCAATACCGAGATTCACTAAAAAAACAATATTCTATTAAAACTAGTCGTTATGAATAGTATTAACTGAATTTTGAATTTTATAACATTTTAATGCAACATATACATTTTTTAGAATGAGGTATAAAATAAAAATCAGTTTTTTTTATAAAAGAAGTATTTTTCAAAAAATGCAGTTTTGCCGCCTTTTGATGGTGCACCCACATTAAATCTAGTTTTTGACATGTCTTCGTATGGGGAAAGTCTACAGGATGAAACCATCACTGTAACACCCAAGACTTTTATGAGAAATATTTTTTTTTATGTTATATAAATCATCAAAGGAATATTTCACTACACACAACACTTGCTTGGCTTTCTTTACATGCAATCACGACCTTCCTCGATAGCTTGTGTCGTATGCAATACCGAGATTCACTAAAAAACAATATTCTATTAAAACTAGTCGTTATGAATAGTATTAACTGAATTTTGAATTTTATAACATTTTAATGCAACATATACATTTTCTAGAATGAGGTATAAAAGCAAAATCAGTTTTTTTTATAAAAGAAGTATTTTTCAAAAAATGCAGTTTTGCCGCCTTTTGATGGTGCACCCACATTAAATCTAGTTTTTGACATGTTTATAAGTTCAATTTGAAAAAATAAAATTATTATTTTTAATCAGGGTATAAAAATTTACTTTGGATAAATTTTTGATATTTTTCTGATAACTTTAATATTTTAATGAATAGTAAAAATACCCTAATTTTTAATTAAAAACAAATTTTTTTCATTGAGATAATTTATATGGATAAATTATAATATTGAATGGTTTTAAAGTATAAATAGAATATATTTTTACCATTTAATATAATTTATGTCATTAGCATTAATTTCACATTGAATTTATAGGTAAAAACATTTCAATCTTTGGCAATGTTTTAACTTCTAAAACACGTTTTCTTAACAACGGGATTTATTTTAAATTAATTACTGCAACTTATATGTTTTTAATTTTGAAAAATGGATTCCATATTCGGAATCAGTGGGTCCAAATTATGTTAATAGGCTACTTTTTATTTTTTGGGCATTATGAATAGTAACAACGGTAAAATTTATTTACCATAGTTAAAGGTAAATCGGGTAATTAAGGGTAAATATAAGATTATCAAATTACCCTAACACCTGCCAAAATCCTATTGGATGACTAAAAGTTGACCCATATTACCTAAGGGTCGGATTAGATTCATTTAATGGAATTTTTTCCATGAAAATAATTTAATTATTATTAAAACCAAAGAATGTGACAACATGTCACTTTCTTATATCTTATAAGTATAATAATTTTAATTTAGTGATAAAATTCATGAAACTTCGAACATGAATAGTATCCAGAAATCTAATACAATTATATACATCATAAGAATTTATTTATAATTTTTAGGGATTAAATAATTATCATTAATTATGACACAATAGTGATGTTGAAATTATTTTATTAATTAAAATAGAAAATAAATGGTTTTAAAAATAATAAAATAAATATTATATGAACTATTTAATGTGCTCCACTAATTTTATAGATACATATGACATTTTATGGATCTATTAAAGCTTTTAGTTCGAACATATCTTCTGTATATATTTTATTTAAATTCAAATAAATGAATAGTGTCAAAATTGACACTATTGTTATTTTATAAAAATAACATATTATAAAATTGTTTAAAAATAAAAAAAATATTTAAAAATTATAAATTAAAATTTATATGGTATAAAATGTCATAAAGTGTCAAATTATGGAAAATTCACAACACATATGTAATTATTTATAATAATTTAAAATTTAGAATATTATTACCACAAATAAAATTAAATTGATAAATAAGGATAAATAAAGTTGATAATGTTTAAAAAAAATTCCTAACATGTCTAAATTTTATTTTTTGATGAGATTAAAACCCTATCACATATAATATTTGGTTAGGAGTCATTTTGGAAGTTTTTAAGTGGGGTTGGGATATAATATAAACTAATATTTCTTATATTTCCAAAGGTGCACCTCTCCTCCCTTATAAAAAGGCACCTCCTTCCTCTTCTCCTCACACCAATTTTAGCCTTCAATATTGGCCAATCCCTGACAATTTCACTTCCCCACTTCCCTAGAAACATCTTAGAGGTTCTGGTCTTCTTCAAGGACCAATTGTAGTTCCCTAAGAGGAGGTCTCAAAGAGGTGCTTCAAAGAAGAGGTAATGCCCGTTACCAATTCATTCATCTTTATTTCTTCTTCCACTTCTTCTTCATTAGTTGTTTCTTTATAAAGTAATAACATAATTATCACTCATATACTTATATATTATTATAAATATGAAACAACCCTATTTAACCATCTATCCATCCTACGAAAAACGAAATCACCGCGTGTGCGTACGCACGGAATACCGTCTCCACGCCGTGGTGTAATCTATTTTCCACCACCACCATACTTGGATGGGTATAATGGTGTAAATAATAACTATATATGATTATTTTAAAGTGATATTGATTCTTAAATAGTATACATACACTCCAATTCAATTCCACGATCATGGGAACGATATCATCGCTCGTGCGTACGTACGGAATACCGTCTCCACAATGTGATGCGACTCGTTCTACGTGATCTTCATTGCATAATGATTATATAAATGAATTTAATGAATTTATATGATATATATTACACTAATACAATTCTATAAATGAGGTATCTATAACCTAAAGAGAATAATAATAATTAATTCGACAAAACACGCATAAGAATAAAAAGTAATAAACACCCGAATAACAAGTAGTAATGAAATATTACTAATAATAAGCTACTAATATGACCATATATGATATCATAAAAATTTTATGATTCTATAATAAGTCAATAAAATTATTTAAATCATTATATAGGAGGTTTGGACACTTACTAAGCAAATCTGACCTAAGGTAAGGGAAAGATCACAATCGCATTTTTATCCGAGATTATTTATAATTTGGAATTTACTGGGGTTTATTTCATCATCCACATCCATGTTTCCTCAATATGTAATATTTATATCCTTCTACAATATTTTATATCCAATTTTACCCTTCGGTGAGTTTTTTGTAAAAGATATGAAAGGAATCTTTTGTCGTTTTTCGTACGAGGTACTTTTTGACTTTTCTGACAAAAGTATGAGAACAGTGTTTTCTTTTAACTAATACGACATGAATGGATTTTTAAAACATTATTTCCAAGAATCTTCCCTTACAAGTTTTCAAGTTTAATTTTAATCAACTTATTTTAGTTTAGAATTGTATAACATTTTAAGAAAGGAAAAGTGTTTTTGAAGTAGATAGGATATTTTCATCAAGAATGGAGTTCAAGTGTTTTATCAAAATTATTTTCCATCTAAGATAATAAAGGGTTCTGTTTCTATCCCTATTATTACATTTATTTGATTATGTTATGATGGAATTATTTTTATGAATTCCTTTATCTTATATGAATTGTTTTATGATGTCACGATGTTTTAGATTCCCATTTTTATTACATGGGTTTTTCTATGATGTATGGTTTATGATTTTGTGGCACACATAAGAATGGTATCATTATGAGATGGGTGGGACCTATATCTCCCTCCAATTCATTGGGTAAATATTTTATACCTCATGAGATATACATGGCTTGAACGTAAGGTTATACCGGTTTAGCAAAACAGGACTGAAACGAGGAGTGAACTCAGTTTAGAAATGGACTTTGTCCACTAAGATAGTCTTGGCAATGAGTCTTGACTAATAAGAAATGATTCTCAATGATTATGTGTGTATGCCACAAAGTTTAATTTTTTAAGTTATGATTATTGGGATTACATTTCAATTCCATGATTTATCCTATGTTATGAAATTATGATCTCTTTTGTAGGGTAAGATTTCCAAAATGTTATGTATTTATTTTGATTTGATTGATATTTCTTTTGTTTACCCTTATTGAGAATTTGAGCTCACCCTTTTGTATGTTTTCTTTCCCCAGGTCATGAATAAGGTTATTAAGTAAGATATGCCAAAAGGGACTATAGATATGATGAAATAAATGGGAGACATTGTAGACTCTTTATGAACTAGTTGTTTATGTTTCCCGGTCTCTAAAGACACTATACCTATACGGTCCTTTCATGGTTTTGTTATATCGTGTAATAAGTGTTCTTTAATTTTGAAGTAATAACAATGTATGAAAAGTATGGGTCGTTATAGTTTGTATCAGAGGAAAGGTATAGTCATCCTTTGGAAACTAGGATGTGAAAGCCTTAGTAAGAACCATAAGGATTAGTCTAAGCATAGAACACAATCTTAGTGTTTTAAAAATGTCCATGAATAACCTAGGATAAGACCTTAAGTGTGAAATTGTGTTCTTGATTATGTGGTTTTACTATTATAATTAGTGTTTCTCACACTATTATTATTGGTTTTAGTCAATGGCTAGAACCCGAAGGAACCGTGTTAATGCGGAATACGACGGGCAATGCAATGATTGTCCCCCTGAGCAACCATACGTTATGGGAGATGGAATGAAAAATCTTGTAGCCATGCTCACAAAACTTTCTCAAGCTATGAATCATTCAGAACTTCCAAACGATCAAAGGAAGGAGCAACATTATATTGAATCCTTCATGAGGAAGCGTCCACCTTCATTCAGCGGGTCTACTGATCCATTAGTTGCTGAACAATGGATTAGTACTACTGAAAAGATATTTTCATTTCTTCAATGTTCTGAACATGATAAATTCATCTTATCAGTGTATCGTTTGGATGGTGATGCTGATCAATGGTGGAATCTTATCCAGAATATGAGGCAAAGAGATGAAATTGAGTCCATGGAATGGGATGAGTTCAAGAACTTATTTTTCAATAAGTACTTCCCTCATATTCTCTGTACAAATATGGAGATAGAGTTTCTTGAATTGAAGCAAAAGGATGATGAATCTGTTGGTACCTATGAAGCAAATTTTACAATACATTCAAGGTACGCTTCTGGTATTATTATCCAACCTGAGAGTAAGATCGATCGATTATTTAGTGGCTTAAAACCAAGTCGTTGAAGGGTCGTAGCCATAAGGGACTTCAATAGCTATGAGGAAATCGTTCGATGTGCTCTCATAGTTGAGATGGAGATTGGAGTAACCCATCAGTCATATGGGTTTGATAGGAAGAGGAAAATGGAATTCAAAGGAAAATCAAAAGAGCACACTGAAAAGAAGATGAGATTTCCATTATGCTCAAAGTGTGGAAAGAAACATGGAGGGAGTTGTCTTAAAGGGACAAGTAAATGTTTCAAATGTGGAAAGGAAGGTCATCGGGCATTTGAATTCCGTAATGATGGGAAGAAGATGTCTAATGATGCAAACCAAGGAAGGGACACACAGAATGAACCTACTACACTTCAATGATTCAAGTCAAGGAGATGGGGCATTATGCCAATAAATTCATTAATCCAAGGGTTGTTGATGATGATCGACATCAACAAAATCTTAAGGCTAAAGACAAAGGAAAGTCACATGCAATTTCTATCAGTGATGTGGAGTACGATAATGATGTGGTGAAAGGTACAGTTACCATCCACTCTAAAGTAGCAAATGTTTTATTTGATTATGGATCCACCCACTCTTTTATTTCTGATGATTTTTCTAAGGGTATCACCATATTACCTCAACAATTAGAAGTTGAGTTAGCTGTGACAACACCTAATGGCACAACAGTCACATCAAAAGTTTATAATTCTTCCCCGATTGAAGTTTGTGGGAAAGTGCTTCCTGCAAATCATGTGATCCTTCCTATAGTGGAATTTGATTTGATTCTTGGCATGGATTAGATTTCTCTATATAGAGATCATATCAATTTCCAAAGAAGGGAAGTCACATTTCATATTCTAGATCAATCTATGATCGTCTATCAATGCAAGGATGAACATAACCTTCCAGTGGAAATTTCTTCCATCTTATGGGTCTTGATTCCACTGAATGAAGGTTATTTATCTCAAATGGTTGGTGAGAAACTCCCGATTAAGAATATGCCCATTGTACGGGAGTTTGATGATGTCTTTCCGGAGGAATTTTCGGGTCTTCCACCAAATCGTGATGTTGAGTTTTCAATAGAACTCGTACCAGGTGCTTTGCCTATTTCAAAGACACCTTATAGAATGTCCCCAATTGAGTTGCAAGAATTCAAGAAGCAACTCCAAGGGAATCTTGATAAGGGATTCATACGCACTAGTCCGTCACCTTGGGGAGCACCTGTTCTATTTGTTATGAAGAAAGATGGATCAATGAGACTCTGCATTGATTATCAAGAACTTAACAGGATCACTATCAACAACAAATATCCTATACCACGCATTGATGACTTATTTGACCAACTACGCGTAGCTCAATACTTTTCCAAGATCGATCTTCGTTCAGGGTATCATCAATTAAGGGTCAAAAGGGAGTACATACCAAAGACGGCTTTCCGTACAAGGTATGGACCCTATGAATTTATAGTGATGCCATTTGGTCTTACTAATGACCCTTCTATCTTCATGGATCTAATGAATAGATTCTTTAGAGACTATCTTGATCAATTTTTTGTATTCTTTATAGACTATATTCTTGTCTATTCAAAGAGAAAGTAAGAACATGAAGATCACTTGAGAATTATTTTAAAAACCCTGAGAAAGGAGAAGATTTATGCCAAATTTACCAAGTGTGAATTTTGGCTTAAAAAAGTTGCATTTTTGGGTCACATAATCTCAAAAGAGTGGATATCTATGGATCCAACAAAAACAGAGGTTATCGAAAGATGGTCGAGACCAACATCAGTAACTGAGATCTGAAGTTTTCTTGGTTTGGCTGGATATTATCCATGTTTTCTGAAATATTTTTCACGATTATCTAATCCACTCACCAGGTTGACTCGGAAAGGAGTTAAGTTTGTTTGGATGGAGGAATGTGAAGATAATTTCATGGAGTTGAAAAAAAGGTTATCCAGTGCACCTGTGCTCACACTGCCTTGTAGTGGAGAAAGGTTTGTGATCTACAGTGATGCATCCAAGAAGGGATTGGGGTGTTTTCTTATGTAAAATGATATGGTGATAGCTTATGCCTCATGACAATTGAAAATACATGAGCAAAATTACCCAACTCATGATTTGGATTTAGTTGTGGTAATCTTTTCATTAAAGATTTGGAGGAATTATCTTTATGGAGAAAGGTGTGACATTTATATTGATCATAAAATTTTAAAGTATATTTTCACACAAAAGGAGCTGAATATGCGCCAAAGAAGATGGTTGGAGGTGATTAAGGATTACGACTGCTCAATTCATTACCACCCTGGGAAAGCAAACAAGGTGGCAGATGCAATAAGTCGACAAGACCATGCTAGCTTATCCATGATGAGGATCACAAAAGATCCTATATTTATGGATTTACGAAGGATGGATCTTGGAATTATAATGGAAGGGTAAAAATCGTATCTTTCTCAAATGAATATTCAACCATCTATACATGTGAAGATTAAAGAGGCACAGAAAGAAGATGCAGAGTTACAAAAGAAGGTGAGAAATGTTCCTGAATTCAACCTTGATTGTGATGGGATAATAAAGTTCAGGAATAGGGTTTGTGTTCCTCCCATCCCAGAATTAAAGGAGGAGCTGTTAGATGAGGCTCATAGTTCTTCACTCTCTATTCATCCTGGAAGCACGAAGATGTATAAGGACCTGAAAGAGTACTTCTGGTGGGATGGCATGAAAAGAGATGTTGCTGAATATTTTTCTCGATGGTTGGTTTGTCAGCAAGTTAAAGCTGAGAGACAGAAGTCTTAGGGGATGTTACAACCATTACCCATACCCGAATGGAAATGGGAAAACATCAATATGGACTTTGTCACAGGACTTCCTAAAACATCCAAAGGCAATAATGCTATCTGGGTCATAGTTGATCATCTTACAAAGTCTGCACACTTCATTTCTATTATAGAGGATTTCTCTCTGGATCATCTTTCCATGATATATGTAAAGTAAGTGGTAAGATTTCATGGAGTACCACTTTCTATTATATCTTATCGGGATCCGAGGTTTACCTCAAAGTTCTGGAGAAGTATTCAGCATACTCTGGATACATAGTTGAGTTTCAGCACTGCTTATCATCCTCAGACAGATGGTCAGTCTGAGAGGAAAATTCAAACTCTAGATGATATGTTGAGAGCTTTCTCTATAGATTTCAAAGGTGGTTGGGATAAACACCTACCTTTGGTGGAATTTTCTCATGTATTCATATGTCTCCTTATGAAGCTCTCTATGGAAAGAAATGCAGGACTCCAACTTGCTGGGATGAAGTTGCGGAAATAAAGCTATTAGGACCTGATCTTGTTGATGAGATAGCAGAAAAGGTCCGATATATTCAACAACACATAAGAGAATCTCAGATTCGGCAAAAAAGTTATGCCGACAACCGAATAAAAGACTTAGAGTTTGAAGTGGGTGATAAGGTGTTCTTACGAATATCTCCCTGGAAGAGGGTCATGAGATTTGGAAATAAGGGAAAGTTGAGCCCTATATATATCGGTCCTTTTGAAATTCTGGATTGTGTTGGGAAGGTAGCTTACCGATTGGCACTTCCACCGAATCTCTCTCAAGTTCACGATGTGTTCCATGTATCTCTCCTGAGAAAGTACATACCTGATCCTTCACATGTACTCAGCTCAGAAGTTGTTCCACTGGAGCAAGATATTTCTTATAAAGAACACCCGATATAGATTCTGGATCGTAGCAAAAAAGTTCTACAAAACAAGACCACTCGCTTGGTGAAAGTTTTATGGAGGAACCACCAATTAGAAGAAGCTACATGGGAACTTGAGGATATGATGAGGGAGAGGTATCCTCATCTGTTTGTTACAAAGTAACAAATTTCGAGGGCAAAATTCATTTTAAGGAAGGTAGAATGTAACACCCAAGACTTTTATGAGAAATAATTTGTTTTTATGTTATATAAATCATCAAAGGAATCTTTCACTACACACAACACTTGCTTGGCTTGCTTTACACGCAATCATGACCTTCCTCCATAGCTTGCATCGTACGCAATACCGAGTTTCACTAAAAAAATATGCTATTAAAACTAGCCGTTATGAATAGTATTAACTGAATTTTGAATTTTATAACATTTTAATTCAACTTTTACATTTTCTAGAATGAGTTATAAAAGAAAAATCAGTTTTTTTGGATAAAAGAAGTATTTTTCAAAAAATGCAGTTTTGCCGCCTTTTGATGGAGCACCCTCATTAAATCTAGTTTTTGACATGTTTATAAGTTCAATTTTACAAAATAAAATTCTTCTTTTGAATTAGGGTATAAAAATTTACTTTGGTTAAATTTTTGAGATTTTTCTGATAACTTTCATATTTTGAAGAATAGTAAAAATATGCTATTTTTTAATTAAAAACAACTTTTTTCATTGAGATAATTTATATGGATAAATTATAATATTGAATGGTTTTAAAGTATAAATAGAATATATTTTTACCATTTCATATAATTTATGTCATTAGCAATAATTTCACATTGAATTCATAGGTAAAAACATTTCAATCTTTGGCAATGTTTTAACTTCTAAAACCCGTTTTCTTAACAAGGGGATTTATTTTAAATTAATTACTGCAACTTATATGTTTTGAATTTTGAAAAATGGATTTCATATTCCGAAACAGTGGTTCCAAATTATGTTAATAGGCTACTTTTTATTTTTTGGGCATTATGAATAGTAACTATGGTAAATTTTATTTACCATAGTTAAAGGTAAATCGGGTAATTAAGGGTAAATATAAGATTATAAAATTACCCTAACACCTGCCAAAATCCTAATGGATGACTAAAAGTCGCCCCATATCATCTAAGGGTCTGATTAGATTCATTTAATGGACTTTTTTCAATGAAATAATTTAATTATTATTAAAACTGAAGAATGTGACAACATGTCACTTTCTTAAATCTTATAAGTATAATAATTTTAATTTAGTGATAAACTTAATGAAACTTCAAACATAAAAAGTATCCATAAATATAATTCAATTATCTACATCATAGGAATTTATTTTTAATTTTTAGGGATTAAATAATTATCATTAATTATGACACAATAGTGATGTTGAAATTGTTTTATTAATTAAAATAGCAAATAAATGGTATTAAAAATAATAAAATAAATATTATATGAACTATTTAATGTGCTCCACTAATTTTTTAGAAACATATGACATTTTTTGGATCTATTAAAGCTTTTAGTTCGAACATATCTTCTGTATATATTTTATTTAAATTCAAATAAATGAATAGTGTCAAAATTGACACTATTGTTATTTTATAAAAATAACATATTATAAAACTGTTTAAAAATAACAAAAATATTTAAAATTTATAAATTAAAATTTATATGGTCGAAAATGTAATAAAGTGTCAAATTATGGAAAATTCACAACAAATATGTAATTATTTATAATAATTTAAAATTTAGAATATTATTACCACAAATAAAATTAAATTGATAAATAAGGATAAATCAAGTTGATAATGTTTAAAATAAATTCCTAACATGTCTAAATTTTATTTTTTGATCATATTACAACCCTATATCATCTAATCGTCGGTTATGAGTCATTTTGGAAGTTTTTAAGTGGGGTTAGGATTTAATATAAACTAATATTTCTTATATTTCCAAAGGTGCCCCTCTCCTCCCTTATAAAAGGGCACCTCCTTCCTCTTCTCCTCACACCAATTTGAGCCTTCAAGATTGGCCAATCCCGGACCATTTCACTTCCCCACTTCCCTAGAAACATCCTAGAGGTCTTGGTCTTTTTCAAAGACCAATTGTAGTGCCCTAAGAGGAGGTCTCAAAGAGGCGCTTCGAAGAAGAGGTAATGCCCGTTACCGATTCTTTCATCTTCATTTCTTCTTCCACTTATTCTTATTTAGTGATTTCATTATAAAGTAATAACATTAGTATCACTCATATACTGATATTTTATTATAAGTATGAAACAACCCTATTTCACCATCTATCCATCCTATGGAAAATGAAATCACCGCGGGTGCGTACGTACGGAATACCGTCTCCACGACGTGGTGTAATCTATTTTCCCCCACCACATTACTTGGATGGGTATAATTGTGTAATTAATAACTATATATGATTATTATAAAGTGATATTGATTCTGAAATAGTATACATACACTCCAATACAATTCCACGATCATGGGAATGATATCATCGCTCGTGCGTACGTACGGAATACCGTCTCCACGATGTGATGCGACTCGTTCTACGTGATCTTCATTGCATAATGATTATATAAATGAATTGAATGAATGAATATTATATATAATACACTAATACTATTCTGTAAAGGAGGTATCTATAACCTAAATAGAATAATAAGAATTCATTCGACAAAACATGCATAAGAACAAATAGTAATAAACACCTAAATAACAAGTAATAATGAAATATTACTAATAAGAAGCTAAGAATATGACAATATATGATATCATAAAAATAATTATGATTCTAGAATAAGTCAAAAACATTATTTAAATCATTATACAGGAGGTTCAGACACTTACGAAGCAAATCGGACCTAAGGTAAGGGAAATATCACAATCTCATTTTTATCCGAGATTGTTTATACTTTGGAATTTACTGGGGTGTATTTTATCATCCACATCCATGTTTCCTCAATATGTAATATTTATATCCATCTACAATAGTTTATATCCAATTTTACCCTTAGGTGAGTTTTTTTAAAAGATATGAAAGGAATCTTTTGTCGTTTTTCGTACGAGATACTTTTTGACTTTTCCAACAAAAGTACGAGAAGAATGTTTTCTTTTAACTTAGACGACATGAATTTATTTTTAAAACATTATTTACAAGAAGCATCCCTTAAAAGTTTTCATGTTTATTTTTAATCAACTTCTTTTAGTTTAGAATTGTATGACATGTTAAGAAAGGAAAAGTGTTTTTGAAGTAGAAATGATAGTTTCCTCAAGAATGGAGTTCAAGTGTTTTATCAAAATTATTTTCCATCTAAGATAATAATGGGTTCTGCTTATATCCCTATTATTAAATTGATTTCATTATGTTATGATGGAATTATTTTTATGAATTCCTTTATCTTATATGAATTGTTTTATGATGTCACGATGTTTAAGATTCCCATTTTTATTACATGGGTTATGCTATGATGTATGGTTTATGATTTTGTGGCACACATAAGAATGGTATCATTATGAGATGGGTGGGACCTATATATCCCTCCAATGAATTGGGTAAAGATTTTATATCTCATGGATAGACATGGCAGGAACGGAAGGTTATACCAGTTCAGTGAAACAGGACTGAAACAAGGAGTGAACTCGGTTCAGAAATGGACTTTGTCCACTAAGATAGTCTTGGCAATGAGTCTTGACTAATAAGAAATGATTCTCAATGATTATGTGTGTATGCCACAAATTTTCATGTTTTAAGTTATGATTATTGGGATTACATTTCACTTCCATGATTTATCCCATGTTATGAAATTATGATCTCTTTTGTAGGGTAAGATTTCCAAAATGTTATGTTTTTATTTTGATGTGATTGATATTTCTTCTGTTTACCCTTACTGAGCATTTGAGCTCACCCTTTTGTATGTTTTATTTCCCCAGGTCAGGAAGAAGGTTATTAAGTAAGATATGCCAAAAGGGACTGTAGATATGATGAAATAAATGGGAGACAGTGTAGACGATTTATAAACCAGTTGTTTATGTTTCCCAGTTTCTAAAGACACTATACCTATACGGTCCTTTCATGGTTTTATTATATGTTGTAGTAAGTGTTATTAAATTTTGAATTAATAACAATGTATGTAAAGTATGGGTCGTTATAATCACATCCTTTTTCTGGGTAAATTAGATTTAGTAAAGCCCTATATTTACACTAATCATGTGATCACTATTCAATGAAATATTATCAATGTTCACAATTCATAGTGGTAGTTTAAAATAAAGAAACATAAAACCATTGATGTTCACCATAATAAGACATTTAATCCGATCATGAGGAATTTTCATTAATGAATATTTTCATCCTTACAATCTCCCCCCTAATAAAATTATTCCTTGAAATTTCATTTTCCCACACTAAAATAGTTTTGGGTAACATTGCTTTATCACTTCTTCTTATTCCAATGTTTCTTATTCAAACTATTGGTTTCCCCACAACACCTTGACAATGGGAATTTTCTTATTTCATATTGATTTTTCTCTATGATCTAAGATCTTCACTAGTGGCTCCTCATAAGAATGATAATCCTCTAGTTGTACTACCTCTAAATATAGTACATGTGAAGGGTCTAGTATGTACTTATTTAAGAGGGATATATTAAAGACGTCATGTACTTTGTCCATGGTAGGTGGAAGTGCTAGTCGATAGGCCACATCCCCAACATGATCAAGAATATCGAAGGGGCCAATGTACCAAGGACTTAACTTCTCTTTCTATTCAAACCTCATGACCTTCTTCCAAGGAGATATGCATAGATATACCATTTCTCCAACTATAAACTCAAGGTCTCATATATGTTTATCTACTTAACTCTTCGGACGACTCATGGCTTCCTTGATCTGTTGCTGAATGGTTTTCACCTTCTCCACTATTTATTCGACCATTTATCATCCTAGAAGCTTATGCTCACCAACATCATCCCAACATGCTGGTGTTGTGCACCTATTCCAATATAGGGATTCATAAGGTTCCATTTGGATGCATATGTTGAAACTATTATTGTACGAGAATTCAACCAGTGGAAGATGGTGGTACCACCCTCATTTTATATCCATAAAACATGCTCTCAACATGTCCTCAAGTGTTTGGATAGTTCGCTCAGGTTATCAATTAGTTTGAAGATGGTAAGTCGTATTACAGTGAATTGTGCATACTTTATAAGACGATCCACAACAACCCAGATTGCATTGTTTCCATTGGATGTCTTCAAATTTCCGGTGACAAATTTCATGGTGATGTTCTCCTATTTCAATGTTGGTATGGGCAATGTTTTCATCATAACCTTGGACTTCTTCCTCTCTTCCTTCAATTTATGACACACAAGGAACTTTGATGTATACTCAGTGATCTCTGTATTCATATTATTCAGCCAATAATGATTGTGGAGATCTCAATACATCTTTGTGTTTCCTGGGGGAATAGAGAAAATTTAACTATGCACATCATCCAAAATTTCCTTCTTCAGCTCCGGACATGATAGAACACGTAGTCTTTTCCCAAATCTAACAATTCATTCGTCATTACCATTGATCTCCAAGGATTTCCATTTTTTAATAGCTTCCACTCACTTATTAATTCCCCAATCATCCTTTTGAGCATCCATTAACTTTTCCAAAAGAGATGTTTGAGCAATCATTTGTGAATAGATTGATGATGTTCCCTTCTTTAGGATTCCCATTTCCATATTCATAAAATCTATAAAGATTGGATCCTTTTCAATTATCATCAATTATAGAATCATTGGATCCTTTCTACTTAGAGAATCCACCAACTTGTTCCCTTTCCCAAGGGGGTAATGGATTGAGAAGTCATATTCTTTGATCAGGTCTAACCATCTTTGTTGACACATGCTCTACTCATTCATGGAAAATATATATATGAGGCTTTTGTGGTCCGTATATATTTCACTCATCTCCCCAAAGATACAATGATTCCAAATTTTTAAAGAAATGATCACCAAAGACCACTCTAGATCAAGTGTTTGATAATTATTCCCAATAAAATTCAATTGACTTGATGGAGAGGCAATGACTTTTTCTTTTTTCATCAACACACTACCCATGCCCTTCTTTTAAGCATCACTGAATACCACAAAAAGTTCTCCACTTGTGGGTAAAGTCATCATGGGCATAGTGATAAGCCTCCTTTTAACTCCTTGAAGTGTTCTTTGCATTAATCATTCTATGAAAACATTCCTCCCTTCTGAGTTAGCTCTGTAAGAGGGTTAGACAATTGTGATAAATTTCTTAAAAATCATCAATATTGTCCAGCTAACCCCACGAAGCTACTGATATTCGTTACCGATGATGGAATAATCCATCCCTCAATTGCATCTATTTTGGATGGATCCACAGATATCCCATTTCATGTGATGATATGGCCCAAGAATGAGACCTCCTTCAACCAGAACTAAGACATGATGTACTTTGTATAGAGATTATCCTTCCCCAAGGTCTCTAGTATAGTTCTTAGATACACCCCATGGTCCTCCATGGTTTTGAAGTATATCAGAATATCATCTATAAAGACTACCACAAATTTGACGAGTTAATCCCTAAAGACTTTTTTTATCAAGTCCATAAGGATTTATAGAGAATTAGTGATTCCATAAGGAATTACTCTAAGTTCATAGTGCCTGTATCTTGTACGAAAAGCAATCTTGGGGATATCTTCCTTTTTCCCCCTTACATGATAATATCACACCGCTAATCCACCTTGGAGAAGTACTGATCTCCATACAGCTGATCGAACAAGTCATCGATTTGTGGTAGAGGATACTTGTTCTTTATCATTCTTTTGTTATGATCATTATTATCGTTGAAAAGGCGCATTGAAACATCATTCTTCTTGATGAATGGGACTTGTTCACCCATGGTGAAGCACTTGGGCAAATAAACCCTTTATCCAGATTCTCCTATAATTTTTTCTTCATCCCTAATTCTGAAAAATATCCATTCTATACATAGTCTTGGATTTTGGAAACTCCCCATGTATAAGATCAATTGATATTTCAATATCTCTTCTAGTATGAAGATAAGGAAACCCATCGCAAAACAATTCATTGAATACCCTCACAATAAGCATGTCTTCAAGGATGGTTTCCTCCTTAGACTCAATCATCTGATTCATATGCGTATGCTCATAGGGCAGTAATATCCATACTAAAGACAATAGAGATAAAGAATATTTATCTTCCTACTTGCACTTGTATAGAATTGGTGGTTGATTCCCTATATAGAGAGTGATTTCCCTCTCCGAGAAATGATTGTTGTTTCTATATAAGGAAATCCAATCCATTCCATGAATTGCATAAAATTCCCCAAGAGGGAGTATGATGAGGTTCACCATGAAATTAAATCCCTATAATGTGATAGGGGAGGATTTATATTAATGGGATGTAATTATTGCCCCATCTTCTGTACTAACTGACATCTTTACTTCCATGATTTTTGGTGGTGTTGGGATTGTTCTAATAAACATTAGAGATATAAAAAAATTTGTAGAACCTGAATCAAAAATTATGATTGATATTCTTGAATGAATAACTGGTGTACCTATCACCACTTCGTTGTCGGGGCTCACTTCGTTAGTAGTGATGTTAAAAGATCTCCCTTCCTACCCTAGAGGTTGTTGGTTGCCTCTGAAAACCCTTTTCTTAGGGCACTGATTCGCAGTATTCACAGGTTCTTTTTAGTAGTTTTAATGAATAACACATTAAGATTCTAATAGATTACTATTCTCCTCTATTGCATCCGTGGGGTTTTCTTGTCAGTAGTTGATAGTTAGTTACCCTTCTCTTCCACACCTAAAACATTTCCTCACCCCCTTCAGGCAATTTCAAGGGTCCTTCTTTCTGCAACATAGGCAAGGGGTGATGGATCTTCTTAGCACCGTTGGATTTATCCATCTGACCGCCTGTATTGAAGTCCACTTTACACTTCATAACCCCATGATACCCCTGAGATTCTTCGATCTTCATTTTTACCCTGAGGGAACATTAGACTATTTCCTCAGAGCTATCAAAGTCATGGATTGCCAGTGCTTTCTGTATGGAAGGTTTAAGACCACAAAATACGTGGTCATCCTTACCGTCAGGGGTAACAATAATTCCAGAGGCATAACATTCATGATTTGTGATGTTTTCTTCAAATGATCTGAAAGATTTTTCATGTTTATTACTTGAGGGCAAGGTAGTCCCTATTCATATTAAGTTATAGGGTGCGCGTAAATTATTTATCGAAATACCTCTTCCATAAGTCATTCCATTCCATTTCCATGATCTCTTCCCCAGGATATATATTTTTGATCAACATCCACCATAGATCGGATTCACCCTCCATATGATTAGCATCTAGAAGAAAATTCTCTTGTCCTTAACATTAATGGATGGATAATATCCTTTCAATGGAGTTGACCCATTTTTCGGTGATTGGGGGATCATATGATCCACTAAAATTAGGAGGCCTTTTTCTCATAAAGCTCTCAATAGTGACTTGTTCTTCCTTAGGGGGGGTTGAACATTTCTATTGACCCAAGTTTCAATTCAAATATTGATTAAATTGGGTGAGAAGCATGAAAAAGTTTTTGATTCCCGCTCCCATTAGATTGGGCATCTCATTAGCATAGTCATCACATTGATCATCACATCGGTTGTTAGCCCGAGTCTTCCTATTACTGACCATTGGCTGGAATAAAAGTAAAGTTTGGGTTAACACATAAACTGTAATCTAAGGAAAAAACTGATGGTTATAGGTTACTTTTATTTCCTTTACATTTGAATCCATAGGCCTCAATCTAATTTTTCAATGATCTACTTTATAATATATATTATTCGTGGAATTTTTTTTATTCACATAAAAAGGGTTAATACTATGCTTGTGAACTTAAAAAATAATATACCCCTGTAGTGTCATAAACAAGAGTGTATAATTCCCCATTGTCGTTCACTATTTCCCATTCTAGTCTAGCTCAATGTGGTGTTTTCGGGTTTTACCCCTAGGATACATCGGTGCCAAAGCCGCCTCTACCTGCTCTTATCCAGACATTGATGTATTAACTTGAAAAACCATTTAATAAATACTCACCAATACTTAGGGATGTTTTTATTATAATTTCGTGTGTCTCTAAGTCATCACTAGGGTTTTCTAATCCTAATCCCAAAAATAACAAAACCTATCCTCTGATACCAGCTATCATAAACCCTATTTTTTATTACACAATTAAAACTGATTTATTACATAAAATAATTACATGATTCAATATAGAAGATCTAGAGGTATATTACCTTCTGGGATTAGGAACATTTCATAACAACATTGAACATAAAATACACAAGATAATTATTGAAAACATCCTTTACATGACCACTACATTCCCTCATACTTAGCATTTCATGGGATAACACGAGAACATAAATAAGAAAAGGGTAAGCTATAAAGTAAAGTGAGGGAATAAACATGGTATAACATGTGGAATAAAATAAATGTTATAAAATAGTCATATCAATAGAGAACAAGAGAAACATGACCAAAAAGGCATGATAAAGCATGATAATATTAACCTGGAAATGTTGCAGCAACACTTAACAAGGAATTAGCATGAGCCAAGGCTCATTGTAGATGGAACATGAGTAAACCCATCATTGAAAATGATGCATAAGTAAAACCTCATTTCACTTGAATTATCTTTATTTAACACCTATTTCGAATAAAGTATCATGATACAATACTTTACCCAATGCATTGGAGTTCCATCAGGGTCCTCCCTTCTTAATTATTTCATTTCATGCGTAAGTGTGCCACATGGATCATATATCATGGAATCAATCAACATCATAAGTTATTCCACAACTAAGTAACATGGAATAAATACATGAAAGTACCATTCAATATGTATATGTTCATAAAAGAGAATACCCTTGATAGAGACATGGGTATGGTATTCACTACACAATGATATTGGCTTGAAAAAACACGGTGAAATATCTGCTGCCTAACGATGTGACATAAGGATTCATGAAAATAGATGATGAGATGTAAAATGGTTTCTCGTCATATGTAAATGAAATGGAATGTAAGGGGGCATATAGATACATTTACCCACAAACTTAATGGAATTTAGATGCATAATACAAAAGAATTACTAGGAAGTAAAACAGGAGAGAGAAATCCCTCACAAGAATTCAGAATGGTAACAGGTGTACATGGGAGACATTAATGATTGAGAAAGGGGGCTCCCATTACCCAAAAATAAAGAGGGCAGTATGGGGTAGGTGATAAATCATAACCCAACATTTTTAACTAAAAAAATGGTATAATAACTTAATGAAAGTTGGACAAAATGAGAAAAGAAAAAATCCCTTACATGGAAGTGTCATCCCAAAGGATTGGGAGAGGATTGAGAGAGGCTTCTTGGGAGATTAGGTCACCTTTGGAGGATTCTAGAGAGAGGAGGGAAAGTTTTGGTAGAACTCCAAAGTCATTGAGTGAAGAGGAAATGGGAGAATATGTGGGATTATATAATAAAGGAGAGGGAATTCATTATTATTTAGGTTTGACACACCTCACATTAAACTAATCAATACAACAAACCATCCCATGGTTTATTCCCAGGGTTTTCGACAAAGGGTAATGGAAAAAAATATTTTTTAAGTCCAATGGCCGATCTTCTTAAAATAATAGGGTTGTTTATGTGGAGTTGAGTCACAATCTCAAGGAAAACTATTTAAAAAGACAAAATGTTTTATAAGTCATGGAGGGTCCACTAAAGCATTGTAAAATAAATCAAACAAATCTAAAAGCACATTATTTTATTTCTCAAACATATATTGGCCGAAAATATTTTTTATAGTATTTTATTACATAACAATTGGGTCATTATGATGTCATATAACACATTATATATTTAAACAATTTTGGATTTTTACCCAATAATCAGAATCTCTAAGAAAATTTTGAAAAATCCATAGTTGGATAATTTCGATATCCTAATTCCAAAAATAATTTTCATTTTATCTATGTAATTTTATAAATATGTGAATTTTTAATTTTAAAATAAAAACCCACATTTACCAAAAAATCATGGGTTCTAACCAAAATAGTTTTCAAACCATAATGAAAATTTCAATTGCATTCATAAAATTATATGATAATTTATATTTAATAAAAATTACTTTAAAATAATATTTCAATAAAATAATATTTAATTAAAATATCCATTAATTCATCTAAATATATATCTTAGTTGAATATTAACTAAAAATACTATTTGTGCTTTAAAAAATATTTACAAATTCACAATAATAAAATGATGGGAAATTCTTTATACAAAAAATAATTTTCATAGTCATAGTACTTGGGACAGGTTATATAACCCCTTATAACAGTCGTATAAGACATAAGGGTATGGTGCGTGATGGTGAGAGACTCTTGGGATGGCTCGGATATCATCACTTGGGTGGTGATCTATAATTACTTCCACTTCTCCCGTAGTCAGTTCCTCTCAAGCTTAACATGTCCATGTTTGGTTTGGGCTTGGTCAAGAGTGAATCCCAATGACGCCACATCCTTTATGAGCTCCGGAAAATGGGATTTGTACGCAGAAAGTCTACTGGTTGAGGTCATTGCTTCCTTTGTCTTAGTAATTTTGATTTGTTAATGCCCTATATTTATACTAATCATGTGATCACTCTTCAATAACTATATTGGAAATGGTCACAATTCCTAATAGTATTTTAAAATCCAGAAATATAAAACCAATGATGTTCACCCTAATAAGACATGTAATTTGATCGAGATTCATTCTCATTAATTAATGTTTGGGTTGTTACATTATTGATGAAAATAAGGGTATTCCCCAAAATTATATAACCATGAAGGAAATTAAGTCAATGTTTTAAATGGAGTCTAGTTATTTAAAAATTAATAGAGTAACCATAAAGTGATCTATAATTATTTTAGATGATAATAAATTATTTTCTTGGTTGATAATAAACTATCATTTTTTCATCCCTAATAATATTTTTAGAACATATTTATTTTTATATATACATGTTTCATGTTTCAATATAGGGAGTTATATGCGATGCAAGAAAAAATGAGAGTCAAAATGATGATACATCTAACCAATTTATAACTTGATTGAGTATATATCATGTAAGTGATCTTAAAATTAATATCTTATATTTTATTTGACTAATATATCAACCATTATGATAAATTTCATATATTGTACATATTAAGTGGGTTAAATTTGTTAAATCTTATAGAATTTATCATTTTGGAGGAACATTAAATTTTCAAAAGTGATCTCGAATATCGTTGAAAATTTCGGATTATTATATTATTATATAATAGTTTTAACAGAATCATTTCTTATGATTACTGGGGATATAATTTTATGTAATTACATGAAATATTGAGAGATTTTAAGGAATATATCGAATTCAACAATATGAATTTTTTTTAATTAGTCACCCTTGTTTTCTACACTATGAATTTATAAAAAATAAATATTAATTATTAATTGTATACATTGATTTTTTGTATTATCATTTTTTTATTTTCAATTAGATGAAAAACTAATCAAAGGGAATATGTCATATTTATATATACTTTATATATGGATATTTATTACTAATAAAAAGGGTTATATTTACAAACCAACAAGGGATTTTATGTATTTATTTCTATTTAACATTGTTGTCAAAATGTGTTCAGAAGAGAAGCCTAGAAGGATTTTGACACACCCATCAAATATTTACAACCAAATTTGGGTTATTTTATCATTTTAATTGAGTAATTTCGAATTATGTAGAAAAAGGTATGGTATTTGTTTCTATTGTTAATGCTATTAGATAACCATTATCATGTTGAAAAAATATTGAATAATGATTATGAACATGTTAACAGATGTTATGAGTAGATAAATTGTATAGAACTCGGTCATGGTTTTCAATAAAATATGTGTTTTTAATATAAGGATAAAGTTTGAGTTTTAAATTAATTGGAAAGGGTTTAATGATTTCCCCATCCCAGATATATTATTTTATAAATATTCACGGGGGGAAATGTTTATTCATATTTTAAATTAAGATGTCGTAAATATTTTAATGATATTAACCTCCTAATTGAACTGAATTTTGAGATATAAATAATTACATAGAGTATTAATATTTAAAAAATATATAAATTTATGAAAATTCTTAGTATAAGTCTATGATAAATAGACTTTAAAAAAATAGATATATGGGGAACTGACCATATTATTCTTATGAATAAATGAAGAAAAATATTTATCAAGGCTTAATAATTCATTAGAGAAGGCTGAGATGTTTATAAATAATACATTAAAAATATTTTAATTATTTTGAGATATATTAATGGGTATACTATTTAATATAGTGTTGTTAAGAATTATATATAAGTATTTCAGATGTCCTTGGTGTTTTAGTCGATTATTGAAATTAGTAAAAATATTTGATGTGTTTGAATAATTTATAATTTTCATGAGATAAATATAATTATCACTATTCATTTTTTTTAAATCCATAAAGTTAGGATATGTCCCAAAGAAATATCATTTTTTGGAACATGTTTTGAAAAACATAAAAAATCGTCTGCAATCCTATCATAAAGTTATCACTACTTAAATGTTTCCCTATGATTAAATACTACATAATATTGAAAATAACGTCTTGAATGTTATAGGTAAAATAGAATAAAATAGTTGGGATTAATTTTATTTTGATTATCATAATGGATGATTATAACTGGCCAACATTATAAAGTATTTATTCAAGAATCATTCAGATAATAAAAATAAAAAATCCATTATTTTGACCATTATGTAAGGGAAACTCAATAATTTTAATAGATATAAGATAATAAAATGATCTAATGAAATATTAACTCTGATTTATAGATAATATAATAATATCTACATATTAAGACTTCATTGTTCTAAAGGATCAAATAATAGAAACACATATTTAATATAATATAATCCTAATGATTCCATTATATTACTATGACAAATCATTGTGATAAGAAGAATTAAATTTTATTTTCCCATGTATACCATAATATAAATCTAAATGATGATTTTATAACCATAAAATGACATAAATATTTTTATTATTGATGGTCATGATTCATCCTAAAAAAAATTTTGTTGAGATATTGATGAAAATACTATTCATTGAGAGGAAACATCACTCCACATCAATTGTATAATGTTTTCAGGCACATGTAAAATAAAATTTTGTATATTTTTATTAAATTGAAGGATCTATGTAGATTTTGAAATTATTCCATGATGATAATATCATTTTAGAAGATTAAAAATTTTATGTCAACATATCTGTAAAGACCCGCAAATTTCAAGTAAATTTTTTTCTTAATTTTCTTTGGAATTTTACAAGAGCGCAGCTTCAGACGGCACCTGATTCCGAGGCCCGGTGTGCCCGGAATCAATTTCCGAAGTTTGGCTCGGGTACGTTCAGTGAACGGACGAGCGGGTTTTTCTATCTCTTGAACCGGTGCCCGGAATCAAATTCTGAGGGCACCGATGAAATCGCAGCGCCGGTATTTGCTTAGAAACGCCTCTTCCGGAGTTGCGTTTGCTCAGACGTGGTTTTTAAATTTTGCGGCTTTAAGTCAGAAATAAAATAAAGTTTGTGCGACAACTTTATTCTATTTCACTTAAGCTGCTTGGAAGCCACTTGAAGCCACTTAAAGACGGCTTGAACTGAGTTGAACTGGATAGGATGCTATCCGGAAATATCCTACCCCCTTGGTAGGATATTTGTGCGGTGGGGCCCGCACGAACCCCGCCGTTTCTTTCGCTAAGTAACGCACCCGCGAAAACCCGTCAAAGTAACTGAAAAGTCAACCGACGCGTTTTCTTTAATTCTTAACAGACCATTTAATTGGGCGGTTTATTTCGTGAATTAAATGGGTCGTTTCTTTCGAATTGATGGATCGTTTCTTAACCGGTTTCGTGTGTTGGCATGTTTATAAAATAAGACCAACCTAAAAATCCTTTGAAAGGATTTGAGAGGATCTTGTTTCTTCACCTCCCCGCGAAGAACGCGAAGAACGCGAAGAACGCGAAGAACGCCGGCGACCGAAATTCGACGACGCACACCGAGATCTGCGACGTCGACGAGCTTTAACCGCGACGTTCTTCGGCGACGCCTCTTCTTCCGCAGCCGATCCTCGTTCGGCAACTAAGGTAAGAATCAGATCGTTAATTCTCCTTTTTTTTATTCGATATCAACGGATTTAAATTAATTAAATCCGTTTGATCTTGATCCGGAGATTGGCGACGCGACGCCGGATACCGCGACGACGCGACGATCCCCCTTCTTCCGCGACGAGCAATCCCGCGACGATCCCTCGTTCGGCAACGACAGCTGCGAGGTAAGGGTTGATTTGAAATATTTTTCCTTTACCGTGATTTTATTTCTTTTAAAATAAGGAACCGATCACGGAACAATTTTAAATTTATTTAAAATTGTCGATTGGTCGTTTCTTGTTTCTCCCGTTGTTTATGACTAATGCGGAGGGTGCGGGTCTAACGAACAAGACCCGGCAACCCTCCGCCGATCTTCCTTTTTGTGCGGATTTGGCGGGCGACGGAAAAAGCACGACGCAAGGGCCAATTGTTGATTCCGCAGTGGAGATCGGCCCCCGGGAGGAGCATCGGCGCAGGCGGGAGGCAAAACGGGCCACCGGAGCAACTCCGGCGGCCCGCGGAAGGCGGCGGCGGCCGGAGGCGGCGGCGCCCGGCGCGCCGCCGTGGAGAAGTTCCGCCGCGGCTGAAGCCGCGGCGGCGGCGGCCGGTTCCGCGGCCGCGCGGAACCGGGGAGGGACGTGGCGGCCCGGCCGCGTCCGCGTGACAGGCGGCCCCCCGCGGGGCCGCGTTTCCCTCAAAGCCGCGGGTCAAACCCGCGGCAGGTTGTTCGGCCGCTCGGCCGAAGCCGAGCCGGCCGGTCCGGTCGGCCGGGCCGCGCCCAGGCCGGACCGGACCCGGCCGAGCCGGTTCGGGCCGGGTCGGGCCGACCCGGTTCGGCCGACCCAGGGGGGGTTCGGGCCGGGTCGCCCCGGGCCCTTAACCCCCGTTTCGGGCCCTCTTCGGTATTTCGCCCATATCTTGGTCCTGGGACCTCCGATTGGCGAACCGTCAGCGGCTACGCGATCCTTGGATCGAGACGGTCGTTTCGGTATATTATACTCAAGGTTTCGGAAGACTTTGGGTTCGGCCGGGTTGGTTCGTACACGAAACCAACCGGGCCCTCGGAGCGGAAACGCTCATAACTTGAGCTACGGACGTCCGATCGACGTACCGTCAGCTGTGGTAGTTTCCTCTACGTGAGACGGAACTTTTGGCATACTCCGCCCAAGGATCGGATACAGGCGGAGTACAGTCGGGTTGGTTTTTCCCTAAAAACCAACCGGGCCCCTGGGACGAAAATGCCAATAACTCTCAGACCGGGCGTCCGATTGACGCGCCGTCTGTTGCGTTGAGATCCTGTTGTCGATACGGAACTTTTGGATACATCAACTTCGGACTACGTGTCAGTTGATGTATCAGCCTCTCGGCTCGTGGAGCGGACCCTCCTAAACGAGCTCGCTGCGTGCGGGAACCCTAGCGCTGGCTGTGACTTCGACGACAGAGCAGAGATCCTCCGTGGACTGCGACGACGGCAGAGCAGAGATCCTCCGTGGACTGCGACGACGGCAGAGCAGAGATCCTCCGTGGACTGCGACGACGGCAGAGCAGAGATCCTTCGTGGACTGCGGCGACGACAGAGTAGAGATCCTCGGTGGACTGCGTCGACTACTGCACTCAGCGATCCTACGTGGATCAGTGCTACAGGTTCTGTGTGAGCCCGATCCTATGTGGGTCCTTACTACCGGTTCTGTGTGAGCCACTGCCTACAGGTTCTGTGTGAGCCCGATCCTACGTGGGTCTTTTGCGGGGGTTAGTACCTATCGATCCTTCGTGGGTCCGACGACTTAGATGGATCAGTGATCATCTTTGACGTCATCTGAAAAAGTATACCTGGTTGAGCTGAATCTTATGTTACTCTCCCTTGTGGATTGTGTTGAACTATCCTATGTGGATTTACCGTTTACTCTCCTTGTGGATTTGAGTCTTGCTTTCCTTTGTGGATTGAGTTGTTCTTGAGCTCGTGAGCAGAGCTAGAATTGGGGACTTAGGTATATGTATGGGCATATACCTAAGTCGAGTCAGATGTTACTTCGTGATTGCATCTTTCTTTTGTGCTATATCCTTTGTGGAGTTCGGGAGACCTTCGGGGGTCTCGGGGTCCTTACTGAGTAGCTTGTACTCACCCCTGCACGGGCTATGCCCGCACCTTGTTGTGTTGGTTGCAGACGACGGACAGCGCTGATCGCGGTTGGGGAGTGGAGCAGGACGGTACCTGGAGGTGGACCACTGGGCGGGACGTGCTCGGAGCGGACGTGGGACCCGAGGAGCCTGGAGGCTATCTGTACCCACCCTTCAGGTGGGATTGCCAGTGGACGACACGAGGCCGCCGTCTTTTCTTCAGTTGCTGTACTTTACTTTCAGTTGTACTTTACAGTTGGGCTTGTATTTCCGGCCCCCTTTACTTTTCTGCACTTTACTTTCCGCTTGCTGACTCTGTGTGGTTGTTACTTATAAAGGCAATGCCTTCCCTGTTTACTGGGATTTTACGCCTTGGTGCTAGTCGCCAGCCCCTGGCCTATGGAAGGCGGGCTTGGGGTAGTCACGGCACGGGCCCCGAGGACTGGTCGTGACAATATCATTAGTAAATACATTTTTTAGGAATTTAATAACAAGTATTCAAGTAATTTAAATTTATAAAATATATAGATTTAGTGTGATATTATTGGAAAATTTGATCCTATTTTTTAGTCAATATATAATTGAGAGGATATTGAAGGAATATTTCAATAAATAAAATTTTATAATTATCATAATGAAGTCATCGTGATATTTTTATATAATATATGAGTTAAATATATTGAAACATTATGAGAACAAAACATATATTCCTTAAATAATTTTGGAGAGATTATGCATTACGTAAAGAAAATAAGAAATTAACACATTGTTATATCTGATAATCATTATTGAAATGTATAGAGAGGGAGAGAGAGAATAAAATTAAATGTTAAATAATTATTAAATTATTTAATAAGAAGAAGAAAAAGTGATGTGTGAGAACCCAACCTTGCTACCATTTATTATCAAATTATCCAATGTCCATGAATAATAATATAGTGATCCCAAAGTGATTATTGTGTATTAGAAGAATACAGGTAGTGATTTGAGATTAATTCACTACTAGTAAATAATATTAGTATCTATTCATGTTTATAAGTGACTCAATATATTCATAAGGTAATACATATGGATGATACGGGTAAATATATTTATAGAATAATTGATATGAATGGTTATTAAAATATAACTACGTTACTCGATTCATGAATATTACAATGGCTATTATTCATGTAATATGGATGGTTAAAGATTATTGTTTTTGCATCTAATGATATTTTTTAGGTTGTTTGTTTATAATGAAATATCATATGTGTGTGTGTGGAAAACAAATCATCACAAATTGAGTACTAGTTTACATTTTTTATGTTGAACCTCTTAAATATAAGATTTCTTTTCTTATAATGTTATCATATATATTGGTTGTACATGAGCTAAGAGTGATAAGAGATTCTTAGATCCACACACCATAAGTGGTATAGTGTTATAAAGAGAAAGAACAAAAAATGGTAAAAATATTCTACACTAATTCACCCACACCATATTATAGTTACATTAATCCTACTTTATAAAAAATAATAATGATAGTTATTATAGGAAATTATTATTATTATTCCACTGTTAGATATTATTCCTAGTCCAAAACTCTAATTTCCCTTTTCTAAACATTCTTTGATGATTGACTAGGTGTTTTAATATGTTTCTTTTTGTAATCATCTATCCTATCAGTATGAAATAATGTTTTTTCTTATGGATTTGAAATCTTTTTATAGAAATACATAGATCTCATCTCACAATACTGAATCATCAATATCTATATTCTAAATCCTGGAAACATAATTTAGTATTTTTGATTTCTCTATTATAATCAGAATACTGATACATATTGACATGAGTTTGTGGAAATTAATTCATTAATATGATTTTATATGGTGTAATTTATAATTTTTTACTATAAAATCTTTTAGGTATGTGGTTACATTTTATTTTATGAATTTCCATATTTATTTTTTATAAATGATAGATTAATATTTATTTAGAACATTTATTTTAGAATAATGTGAAATTGTTATTTATGAAATACTGGGGATTATTTTTTCAAAATAGATTTTTTTCTATTTAGTAGGTAATAAAAACATTTGATTGGATACGATTTTGATGATTTAATGTAGAGAATTTCAACATTGTGGATTTAACTGACCTCATATTTGAAAATAATTTATTTCAATGAAATTGAATTTTATGTTTTCAAATTGAAAATGGTATTTTTAACGGGCAATTTATTTATTTACATGTTATTAGGTTTTAATGAATATTATAGAATTTTTGGATAGAGTAATACATATAAATTTACTTTGAGAATTCATTTAGGATTTACCCGACTAGGAGTGTGCATGCAGTGATAATAATTTTAGATAGACCCTATTTTGCGCACTCAAATTTTCATCAAATATTAGATTATATAGAATTTATGAAGTTGAGAAATAGTTTGTAAATTATGGACAAATGTTTACTCTCACTATAGTGTGAGAAATTGATGATGGAACAGGGATTCATACCCATATAAATATTATTAGAATTAAAATTATGAAAACTATTTTCTTAATTAATTATTCATTGAGATATCTTAGAATTTTGAGTTAATCTTTGGGATATTGGGACTCTCAATTGGATTTTATAGAAAATGTTTATTTTCAAGTTGAATTTTGAAAACATTAATTTTCCATTAATTGGTGAAAAATTGATGTTTTTTAGAATTGGGTAAATGGTATTTTGGGGAATAATATTTAATGTAGGAAATATGGTTTTTGAAATCATATATTATTCTATTTAGGAAAAAAAATTAATAATGTGTTGAATTTCATGTACAAATGTTTTTGGTTATTATAAATCTGAGGATAAATCAAATTTATTTTGTGCAATTGTTAAAAAATTTCATTATTTAGTAGAAATGAATTTACATTTTATTTTTTGATAACTAGTATTGGTGACATAGGGAAATCCAACTATATTAAACCATTCCACATATACATGTATATCATTTGATGATGTATTAAAATCCTTCTATAATTATACTTTCCTATTACACATTTATATCGTAGGAGATATATACAATGATTTTCATGATTTGTGTAAGTGGAATACATTTATCTTTATTAGTGGTGTCCCTTACTACTATATTGGATTAAATTCAGTTGATATGGTGGTTCTTGTTTTTAAAATTTATAATTTTTATAACATTTATCAATAGTTTAACCTAACGGTTTTAATTTTTTTTAAATAATTGGATACCATTTTTAAAGTTTATTTTAAAATGGAATTTAATTTCTAATTAAGTTACTATATTTATAAATGAGGTAAAAGTATTCGCTATGTATTTTATTTTATCTATTACTATCTATACATTGAATCTAATGATTGGGGTCACATGTAAACCCAGATGATAACTAAATCAGGTCTTATAATTTTGGAACCTTGATATGGGTTTACAATATGTGAATCAAAAAATAAAATATGACACTCAAACACACACATTATTTTCAAACTAATCCAAGAAAAATATAATAACAAATAAATAATGCATCATATTACTTGGGAATCAAAAAATTATAATTTTAGGAGACCAAGAATGATAATCCCACTTCCTAATAACATATAATTTTCTTATATAGGTGATATCTATACACAACTATAGGGGTTTTATTAAGTATCATCATCTCTTTCATTGAAATAATATAAGAAAACTTTTTAGAAAAATCCAAACATGTCTAAAATAAACATTTTAATATCCTTGTCCTTATAAGACTGAAGTGAGTCAGGTCAGGTGTTCCCACAACATCATATGATCCCCTTCCATACGCTAAAGGTTATCATCTATCAAAATTTCCCAATTGATAATATGGGGATATTAAACCCTCTATTATAAAACTATAAATAATGGTAATGATAATGGAAATATAACTTGATAAAAAATATGACATTGGATATATCAACGGCAATCCAACTATAATACAATGATAACTAATATATTATAACATAATCCTATTATAAATGTAACTGAATCAATCATAGGGGTTCATTATTATTGAATGGGTTGATCATATATATTTATAAAACAAAATATTAAAAATATCTCTGAAATAAATAAAACATGGCTTAGAAGATATACCCAATCCAATATCCTAAAATAATATATCTATCAGAATCTACTATCAATATGTAGTCCCTTAACCTTTTCTAAACAATTTACAATATGGGTTACATGAAAACCATGGAAAACAAGCATTCTATGAGAAATATACTATGTTTCCAACCACAAAATGAGTCCATAAATAAATCCCTCATATATAAGTGTGTGAAAATTATTATATTAAAAAAATAAAAAATCAAAAATATGCAATAAAATTCAAAAACTTATAAAAATGCACAAATAATAGTTACCATACAATTCTAACTAGTGTAGGTGTTCAGTTAAAACATATAACACCCAAATATGGGGATTTGACAAAGTTAATACCCATAGTCAAATAATTAAACTTCCACGAATATAAGTTATTAAATGTTATAATCATACTAAATCCCGAAATCAAAATACTATTATTGAATTATTTCCATATTCCAATAATTATAAATCTATCTATGATTTTTTGGTATATCTCAATTTTCAAATGAATGGTTTTATATTTCTTCAAATCTCAATAAAAAAATGAAACCCTGCAACCACACCCAATCCACTAAATATTTTAATGGAATGGTTTTTCATAGTGCCCAATCCCACTGAAACAATTATTTCAGTATCATACCTACCAATCTATAACTATTAATGGAATGGGTTAGAATAACACTCAATCCTATAAAAAAAATAATTCTTGATTATAATCTCATCTAACCCACTAAAAATGATGGGATTCAGTTTTAATATATCCCCACCACTATTAATTAATAGATATGGTATGTATATGTCCAAAAATATATTACTCATGAAACTTAGTTGGAATATATTTGAATCAATCATTCAAAATTTAATAATATTATCAAAACAACATGTGCTATTCTAATTTTTATTTAAGTTTCCCATCACCCTTCACAGGATGAAAACATACCATGTTATTCACTTACTAGTCAAAGAACACCTTATAACTCCAACCTATATGAATCCTTTGTATATACATACTTTTCGTCATTATGTTTTACTCAAAGTCATCAAACAATTCCAAAAAACACTATAAATATATAAATACATCCTCCTGGTTCCCAGTTTCATAATTGCAAATAATGTACCACAATTATCATGATCATAGAAATTTCATAGTACTAAAATAAGTTCCACAATGATCATGGAAATCAATGATATGATGATTGAAGTATTGAACATCCAAAAACCTGTCATTGATATAAAAATCCTTATTAAAAAAATATTGACTGACAATACCTATTATAGTTTGATTCACGGATATTTCTTTTATCATGTTATGATCAATATATCAAACAAAAAATGTAATTAATAATTATTAAAAGAAAACTCTGGGGACAAAATGTTGTTTTGTTTTTTGAAAACACTTTTTATACTATATTTGAGTGATTCATCATCAAATGATATATACCCAAATTTATAAAATAGCTCAAATTTAGGGATTTGGAATTATGAACATAAAATTTGCATAAGTAATCCTTGATATAGTGAAAAATAATCTTAGGTTTTATGGTGACCCAACCCCATAAATAAAACTCCAAAAAGTTATTTTTATGATTGAATCCATCATGAAATAGATAAATTTTAAATACCCAAAAATTCTGTAGAAATGTTTTTCTTAAATACATGGGTTTTTTACGAGTTTGTAAAAATTTACGGTGCTTGGTTCTGAGGCCCAGTGTGCCCAGAATCAATTTATGAAGTTTTGTTCTGGTACGTTTAGTAAACATACAAGCATGATTTTATAACTTTTGTACTGGTGCTCAGAACTGAAATATGAGGGCACCGTTGAACTTGCAGCATCTGTAATTGTGTAGTGATACCTTCACCTCAATAGTGTTCTAAATATAATAGAATTTAGTTTTTGGGGATTAAAATTTAAATATAATAAAAATAAAGTGTTAGATTTAATTTTATTTTTGGTGGTTAAAGCTCAAAGAGGAGGTCAGTGGTGGGTTCCACAACACCATAACCTCCCATGAAAGGATACAGTGGTGGATCCCAACCAAACATAACCTCCCTTGGGAGGATATTCTTGGTGGATCCCACACAAGATTTAAACCCCCCCTTAAATCTCCATAAAGGAGGTTGAAAGTATTCCCCTTCCCCAATTAATTATTTGAGTAACACCACCCATTAATTAAATGAGTTGTATTTTTTTAATTAAATACAAGAATTCGAATGGTTGTGCCATCAAATAATAGATAAATTCATCTATTATTTTTGGTAGGAATCTTGGTGGGGCTTTGGGGAGAGAAATAATTCACCCACGAAGAACGCTTCCTCCTCCAACAAAGATCCTTCGGTTGAGGGAAGAAACTGTCACCCGCGAAGAACGCTGACGATGCTTCTTCCTTTGTTTCCTACCCTAGACGCTTCCTGGTGTCAATGAATAGATGTTCTCCATTTATCTCCTTCTAACTTTGATGAATGACAAGCAAGGTAGGGGTTTGAGTTGAATTTATTCCCGTTCTTTGTCATTAAAATTATGGTTGAGATATGCCATTTGATATCAACGTAACGTGGAGGGCTCAGACCACACGAACATGGATAGACCCACCCCCTTTGATTGTTCTCATTTGGTGATGATGGAGGTGGAGCAACGTGACTAGCATAGGACTAGCTTCGAAGAAAGCATTGGCACAAGGCCGCTGGGTCGCTAAGAGGGTGCGACACCGTCGTGCCGCGCAGAATGAGACCTGCGGCCCTGACGGGCTGCGGCGGAAGCTTGCGACACCGTCACGCCACGTGAAGGGAAGTAGGGGGTCGCGACTATGATGGGATGCGGCAGATGTGTCGTGGTGCCATTGTGCTTCATGGATCAGGGGATCCGCCGCAAGGGCGGGCCGTGGCAGAGTTGGTGGAGTGGCTGGCTGGTCGGACAGTCGAGAGGAGCGGGACCCCGTCGGGTCCCGCTAGTGCTGGAAGGGTGCCACCTGGTGCTGATTTCGGCTCACAACTGAATGGTAGAGCTGTTCGAGACATAGAGTGTTGCAGATTCCCTGTTGGACGCAGCTCAGCGGAACCACGAGCCGAGGGGCTGCCAGTCGTCCGAGCTGCCAGCCATCCGGGCTGCCAGGCCAGGCCGCCCTCCCGGGCCAGGCAGCTATCAGGTCGGGCCCTCCCTCAGGCCGGGCCACCCCCTCGATGTGGGCCACTCACTCAGACCGGGTCAGACCCTAGTCCAGACCGAGTCGGGACGGGTTGGTCCAACGGGGTTGGACCGGACCCAGACCCGCTATTTCCAGTTTACACCTTTTCACCCATATCATGGGTTACAGGTGTACGATCGATGAACTGTATGTAGAGATTGAATGCATAGAAAGAGACGGTTCTTTTGGAATATACAACTTGATATTTGGACATGGTTGATGTATGGTCGGGTTAGATTGAACCTAAAAACCTACTGGGTCCCTGGAACAGAAATGCCAATAACTCACAAAACAGGCATCCGATTGATGCACCGTCTATTGTGTTGAGATCCCTATGATGAAGAAGACCATTGAGATACATTTTAGTGGGGATTTGTGATAGTTTTATTATCGACCTGTAGCTCGTGGAGTGGATCCTACTAGAGGCGAGCGAGGGGAGTACAGAGACCTAGTAGCTGGATGAGATCTGAAGACTGCTGACCTTTTGAATATGAGTGTTTTGAATAGCCTAGTGGAAGGTGCCTCTGTGTGAGCGTGCAAGACCCAAGGTGGGGAGCGCCTCTTTGTGAGTGCAGCAGACCCATGGTACTCGACATGTGGAGTACCTCAGCAAGCTTCCAAGGGAGCGCCTATGTGTGAGCACAATAGACCCATCATGGAGAGCGCCTCTATGTGATCGCAGTAGATCCACAGTACTTTATAGGAGGAGGTCCTCAGCAGTCCAATGATAGTGGGAAGCACCTCTTTGTGACGCAGCAGACCCACTGTACTCGATAAAGGAGGAGTACACCTTCAGCTGATGTTTTGACAGTGTGACTGGGGTTGTTACATGATACTACCCATTAGAATAAAATCCTGGTATGACTTGAGTCAATGAATTTTGTGATTACCTCATGAATGATATGGTTTACTAAATAACTTAGGTATATGTTTGGGAATATAGCTAAGTGATGGTTATCTGTTGTTTTTATACTTGTGGTTTATCCTTGTTGGATTTAGTGAGACCATGAGGGTCTTGGGGTCCCTAATGAGTATCGTTATACTCACCACTGCACAGGCTATGCCCTCACATCGTTGTGTTGGATACAAACGACGGACAGTGCTGACGGAGGCCAAGAGCACCAGGACTGGATGGTACCCAGAGGTGGACCATACGACGAGTCGGTACACAGAAGATTTTGATGGATGTGGAGTGCTGAGGAGGCCATCTATACCTACCCTTCAAGTAGGAACCCCGAAAGACGATCCAAGAGATTCTCTTTACCTTTTAGTTATTATTCCCTTTTTTGTACATGTACTTTACAGTTGGGCTTGTAATTTCGGCCCCTTTTACATTCCAGAACACATTTGTATAGAATTTTTACTTGGTTTTTTAAAATTATGTTGCATACTCTGTTGTGCGTGTTCAGTTTATAAATTCAATTCCATCACAGTTTAAGGATTTACACCTTTGGTGCTAGTCGTCAGCCCTTGTCCTATGGAAGGAAGGATTGGGGTAGTCAGGATACGGGCCCTAAAGGATGGTTTGTGAATATTTGGTATCAGAGGAGTCGGTTCTACCATAGAACATAGGACTCTGATCATTTTTTTCAATGAATCAATAGTGTTAAGGGTACTAAGTGTGGTTTTCAGTTAAGGGAGTCCAGTGATTGTGCGGGTGGCCAGCGTATCCCTAAACTGATACCCTGACTTCTGATTTCTGACTTAGTGCATGAAAACACTGATTATGTGTGTGTTTTCAAAAGTTATTCTTTAAGTCATATCAACCAAGTCATCTCACTAGGTATAAATCTTTTGACCGTGTCGCATCTGTTACTTTCAGGATGCCTCCCCGCAGAGCCCCGAGAGTCCTATGCTTTGACATCCAACCGAGAGACAAGGCCTTAGTGTTGGGCCCTTTTACAGAGGAGGCACCAGTGGTTCCACTTCCCGTTGGGCCACCGATGCCACCAGAACTAGTAGCAGACGATGCATGCTGCATGATCATGTTGCATGAGTTCCAGCACCAGAGGCCACCAAGGTTCCGGGGAGTGACAGACCCATAGGCGGCTGAGGATTGGCTGGAGGGTGTGGTGAGAGTTTTCATGCTAGTAAGGACACCAGCAGACTACATGATGATCCTTACTACCAGTCTCCTTTAGTAAATAGAAAACAGATGGTGGATCCTGATGCTCCAAGTGCATGTCGAGGTGACACTTCATAGGATAGACTTTTTGAGCCTGTTCCAGGAAGAGTTTGTACCATCCACCCTTTAGGCGATGCAGATACAAGAGCTACTGCATCTACAGTAGGGTGGCATGACTGTAGAACAGTACTCGGTGATGTTCACCGACCTCTCACGCTACTCCACTGATATTGTAAATGATCTATTCTTTAGGGCCCAGACCTTTGAGCAGGGGCTTAGGCGAGAGATCAGATCCTCGATGATCTCCCTCAGCATCCCGATGTAGGTAGGGGTGTTAGTGAGAGCCCTCCTAATGGAGATTTTCCTTGCTGAGATGTCTCTTGCAGTGAGACCGACTACTAGTCGACATGCAGTGGAGTCTTCTACAGTTGGCAGTAGACTGATGATGCAGAGGTCCCAAAGGACCAGAGCCACAAGTGGATGACTGTAGGACTCAGGATCTGATGTGCGGGGCACCCGAGGCAATGACGTACCTGCCAGGAGCAGGCAGTGTTACTCATGTGGAAGGCAGGGTCACATGGCTCATGACTGTCTGACACGCCATTCAGATGATCAATAAACACTTGAGGGACCACCTAGGCAGAGTCAGAGGTTCGATTGAGATGTTCCATAGGGCGCAGGTAGATGTGGAAGAGGATTTGGTCGAGCAGCTAGTGGGGGACGACGTTACGAGGTGCTACCGCCCCCACCACCAGGAGGTCTACCCCGACCACAGGGAGTGTGTGGACTGGGGAGGGCTCAACTACATGCAGTTGAGGACTACGAGCATGGTACTCCAGAGATGATTCGAGGTATGATCTGTGTCTACTCCACCGTAACTTTAGTTCTTATCAACACATGTTCCAGTCATTCTTTCATTACGACTACCCTCATTCAGCCCTAGGAGATTCCAACAGAGCCGTTGTCTAGATCCTTACGGATATAGACTCCTACAAGAGCAGAATTGATGATTACACACTTGTTCTGATAGTGTGAGATGACTATAGGAGGTGAGAGCTTCGGCTGGCTTCTCCTTGTAGTGGCGTCGAGGCTTTACAACGTCATCTTGTGTATTGACTCGTTATGTACAGTCCATGATCAGATTGACTGTATTAAAAGCAATGTGTGGTTTTTCCGCACAGATGGGACCAGTTTCACCTTCATCGGTGAGAAGGGAACGTATGCAGCATAGAACATACTTACTCGGAGGACGGTGTAGCCGATCACTCATTAGTTGGCCTTCCTTACCCTTGGAGGAGTTGATGTGGAGATTCTGACTTATCCTGGAGTGGTGTACCAGTATGAGGATGTTTTCCCTAATTATGTTCCAGGACTAACTCATCGTAGAGAGGTGGACTTCTAAATTGAATTGTACCACAAGATGGCACTGATATCTACTCCAGCAAATCAGATGGCTCTAGGTGAGTTTCATGAGTTGTGGGTACAGCTTGAGGACTTGCAAGGGAAGGGATTCATCAAGCCCAGTGTTTCTCCTTGGGCCACCCCGATTATGTTCTCCAAGAAGGAAGATGAGAGATTGAGGCTTTGTGTTGACTACAGTCGCATGAACCAGGTGACTATGAAGAAGAATTACCAACTCCTGTGTATTGATGACCTCTTTGATCAGCTCAAGGGAGCACGATGGTTATCGAATATAGAACTCAGATCAGGATATCACCAACTCAGTGTCGGAGACGAGGATGTGCAGAAGATGGCCTTCAGATGTCGGTACAACCACTAGGAGTTCTTGGTTATTCCCTTTGGTGTCACCAACACTCCAGCAGTGTTCATGTGTCTCATGAACTAGATATTCCAGCAATACCTCGATCACTTTTTTGTAGTCTTCATCGACGACATTTTGATCTACTCGACTACTGAGGAGGAGCATGCCTACCATTTTCAGGTGGTACTGGACACACTCCGAGGACACCAGCATTATGGTAAGATCTCAAAGAGAAAATTTTGGATTCGATAGGTTCTGTTCATTGGACATGTCATCTCGAAGGCTAGAGTTGTAGTGAATCTTGTGATGATTGAGGAAGTACATTCTTGGGAGACACCCAGTAGTGTGATAGTGGTACGAAGTTTCCTGGGCGTGGTAGGGTACTACCGGAGATTCTTTCTAGAATTCTCCAGAGTTGCAGCACCACTATCAGATTATTATGAAGAAGGGTCAACCCTTCGTGTGGTTAGAGAGATTCCAACAGATCTTTCAGGAGGTAAGGTATAGGTTGAATAGTGCCCCCCCCCATCTTGAGGCTTTCAGAGGAGGGCGGAGGGTACGTAGTTTACTGCGATGCATCAGGGATTGGACAAGGGTGTGTGCCGATGCAGTAGAGAACAGTGATCTCATATGGTTCTTGTAAGTAGAGAAAACATGAGAAAAACTATGCTACCCATGACCTGGAGTTAGAAGTAGTGGTATTCGCCTTGAAGATGTGGTAGCACTATCTGAAGGGAGAATGTTTCAACGTGTACAATGATCAGAAGAGTCTCAGGTATATCTTCTCTCAGAAGGTCAAAAACCTGAGGCATCGGCAATGGATTGAGTTCCTCTAGTACTATTATATCGATATAGTCTATACTCATGGGAAGGGGAACGTTGTTAAGGATTCTCTCAGCTTGAGATCTGGTATTCAGCTACTAGGAGAGGTGACAGAGCAGTTGGAAACCTTACAGATATCGTTTGTGGATAGAGATGGAGCAACATTTTTTCAGTCTCTCATAGTCACTCCTCCACTTCTTCTGTGAGTCAGGGAGGCACAACCTGGAGATGTTGACTGTTAGACGCGACATTCTCAGATATCCATAGTGTAGGCACATGATAGATTTTCTAAAGGTGGGTAGCATGTCATCCACTTTAGAGGACATACCATGGTACCAGTTGCACTTTAGTAGGAATTTTTGAGAGAGTTCCACACTCCCCCTCTAGAAGTACATCCAGAAGTGGCTAAGATATATCAGGACCATCAACGATAGCACTCGTGTCCAGTTATGAAGAAGGCAATAGCTGCGTTTTTCTCTCGATGCCTCACTTTTCATCAAGTGAAGGCGGAGCACCAGGTACCAGCAGACTTGGTTCATCCCTTAGCGGTACCAGCGTGGATGTGGGATGGGATATCCATGGAATTTTTGACAGGTATTCCACGTACATCCATGAGTAATGATTCGATATGGGTGATCGTTGATCGATTCACCATGTCGGACCACTTCCTACCAATCAGAGAACAGGTCTCAGTAGAGAGCTTGGGACGCCTCTATGTGTAGAAGATTGTGGGTGAGTATGGAGTACCTTCTTCTATTGTCTCTGACCATGACACATGGTTTACTTCCTGGATATGGAAGGGGTTGCAGGAGGCTTTCGAGAGGGAGCTACATCTGAGCACCACCTTCCATCCTCAGACGGATGGCCAGACTGAGAGGACCATTCAGACTCTCAAGGACATGCTCCGTGCTTGTGTCCTCGATTTCAGTTGCAGCTGGGAGGAGCACTTACCTTTTGTGATTTTTTCCTACAATAACAACTATCAATCCACTATCAGTATGAAACCTTTTAAGAACATTTATGTTCGACCTTGCAGATCACAACTGTGCTGGACAGACCCAGGGTAGTCAGTACTAGTGGGACCAGAGATGGTATAGGCTACCACGTAGAAGGTGCAGATTATCCAGGAGTGGATGAAGACTACACAAAGCATGCAGAAGTCTTATGCCGATAGAAGACAGAGACCCCTGGTGTTTGAGGATGGCTACCACGTCTTTCTATGGGTCTCACCTCAACATGGTCAATAGAGATTTGGACGAGGTGGAATGTTATCTCCATGATTCATCGGACCTTTCCAGGTCCTCAACAGAGTAGGAGAGGTGTCATACAGGTTATCTCTTCAACCTCAGTGGCACCGGGTGCACGAAGTCTTCCACGTATCTCAGCTGAGATGATACGTGCATGACCCTTCCCACATCATCGTCCATGGGGAGATGAACCTCGAAGATGGTGCGACATTCACGAAGGTTCCCCTGTATATTCATTATTGATAGAAGATGGTCCAATGTGAAAGGTCAATACCATTGGTGTGCATTCGTTTGCAGCACGGGAACCTCCAGGAGAGCACATGGGAGCAGGAGGCTCAAATTCATTCTCAGTACCCCAATTTGTTAAATTAGTTCAAGTCGTAGCTTATGGGGATGTAAATCCCGGAGGTGGGGAGAATGTAAAACCCTAAAATTCTGTGTGAATATTTTTCTTCAATTCATGGTATTTTTACGAGTCCACAAAAATTTAAGGCACTTGATTTCGAGGCCCTGTGTGCCTAAAATCAATTTCTGAAGATTTTTTCATGTACGTTCAGTAAACGTATGAGTGGGAATTTATAACTTTTGAACCGGTGCTCGGAACTGAAATCCAATGGCACTTTTGAACTCACAAAGTTAGTAATTTCATAGTGAGACCTTCACCGCTGTTGCGTTCTAACGAGAATAGATGTTAGTTTTGTGGGTTTTATATTTAAATTGTATAAAAATAAATTGTTAGAGTTATTTTTATTTTTGGTGGTTAATGCTTTAAGAGGGGGTTAGTGGGGGGGCACCACACCATAACCTCCCATGAGATGTTAAGGTGGTGGAGACCATCTGAACATAACCTACATTGGGAGGATATTATTGGTGGAGCCCACACGAACTTTAAGCCCTTATTATCTCGACATAAATGAGGATGAAACTCTTCACCTTCCCCCACTAAGTATTTGAGCTGACACCACCCATTAATTAAATGAGTTGTCTCTTTTTATTAAACATAAGAATTCAAATGGTTGTGCCAACAAATAATAGAAAACATAACCTATTATTTTTGGTTGTCATCTTGGTGGGTATTTGGGTAGAGAAAGAATTCACCCATGAAGAACGCTTCCAACGCCATTGAAGAACCTTTGATCGAGGGACGAAACAGTCTCCCATGAAAAATTCTGATGACGATTATTCCTTGGTTTCCTACCCCAGATGCTTCCTGACATCAATGAATCTACATCTGCCATTTCATCTCCTTCTACAAACTACAAATGACAAGCGAAGTAGGGGTTTGAGTTGAATTTATTACCGTTTTTTGGTGTTCAAATTTTGGTTGAGATATGTTGAATGATATAAATGTAACGTGGTGGGATCAATCCGCATGAACACAGCCCGAACCTCCCCTTTTGATTGTTCTCGTTTGATGATGATGGAGGTGGAGCAATGTGACCGGCATCAGACAGGCTGTGAAGAAATTGGTGGAGAAACGCCACTGGGTCACCAAGACTGCGCGACACCATCATGCCACGCGGAAGGAGAGCAGCGGCCGTGTCGGGCCATAGTGGAGGTGTGCGCCGCAATCGCACAGCGCGGAGGGTAACAGGGGGCGCAGCTATGCTGCGCTGCGGTGGAGGTGTTGCGGCACTGTCACTCTGTGTGAATGAGCTGGAGGCCGCGGCGAGGTCGGGACGCAATGGAGGAGGCATGGTGCCATCACGCCATGCAGAGTAGCGGAGCCACATCCAGGGCCGATCGTGGCGGTGTCGGTGGATCAGCTGGCTGTTCGGCCAACCAGGAAGAGCGGGACCCCATCGGGTCCTGCGTGTGCTCGACCTGCACCACTTGGTGCTAGTTTCGGCTCACACCCAAACGGTAGAGCAGTTTGGGAGCCAGGGGGCATGTGGATTCTCCCTGGAAGTGACTAGGCGGACCTGCGAGCCATCGGGCCACCAGCCGGACGGGCAACCAGGCTATTCGGTCGGGCCGCCCATAGTCCGGGCTGCCCACCTGGGTCGTGCCTCCATTGGGTTGGGCCTCCCCATTGGGCTGGGCGACCCCTTTGGGTCGGGCCACCTTTGTGCCAGGCTGACCTCGTGCCAGGCCGACGCCTCGAGAAGGGTGACCCCCTCGGGCCGGACCGCTCCATCAGACCAGGTCGAACCCGTGGACCGGCTCGGACCCCAGTCCGGACCCAGTGGGGCTGGCTCTATCCGACTAGGTTAGACGGGACCCGGTCATGCAATGGATAGTTTACACCTTTTCACCCATATATTGGGCTATGGGTGTCTGATCTACAAACCGTCTATGGTGACGGAAATCATAGAGTGAGATTGTTTTTTTGGCATATCCCACTTGTGATTTGGACAAAGTTGGAGTACGATCCAGTTGGATTGAACCTAAAAACCAACTGCGCCCCTGGAATGGAAATGCCAATAACTCACAGACCAGGCATCTGATTGACGTACCATCTATTGCATTGAGATCCCTATGATGAGGTGTACCTTTGACATAATTTTGTGAGGGGAATCATGAAATTTGGAGTATTAAACTATATCTTTTGGAGAGGATCCTCCCATAGACAATCAAGTGGAGTACGGAGACCTAGTAGCGGGATATGACCTAATGACTGCTGACCTTTCGACTCGGAGTGTTTCGACTAGCCCAGTGGGAAGCACCTCTGTGTTAGCGTGGAAGACCCATGGTGGGAAGCGCCTCTCTGTGTGCATGACAGACCCACAGTACTCGACAAATCGATTACCTCAGCAGCCATCCTGGGGAGCGCCTCTGTGTGAGCACAGCAGAACCATGGTGGAGAACGCCTCAGTGAGTGTGCAACAGATCCATGGTACTCGATAGGAGGAGTACCTCAGCAGCCCAAGGATAGTGGGAAGTGCCTCTGTGTGACGCGACATGCCCACTTTACTTGATATAGGAGGAGTACACCTTCAGCCAAGCATCCGACAATGTGACTGGGGTTGTTACTTGATACTACCCCTTAGAATAAAATCCTAGTATGAGCTGAGTCAATGAATTTTGTGTTTACCCAAGAATGAGACGGGTTACTAAATAACTTAGGTATATGTATGGGCATATACCTAAGTTATGGTTATCTTTTGTTTTCATACAAGTGGTTTATCCTTGTAGGATTTAGTGAGACCATGAGGGTTTCGGAGTCCCAATTGTGTATCGTTATACTCACCCCTACACGGGCTTTGCCCGTGCCTTGTTGTCTTGGATGCCAACGATGAAAGTGCTGACGGAGGCCGAAAGCACCAGGACAGGATGGTACCCAGAGGTGGACCTTACGACGAGTCGGTACACAGAGGATTCTGACGGACGTGGAGTGCTGAGCTTTCCATCTATACCTACCCTTCAAGTAGGAACACCAGAGGATGATCCAGGAGCTGATCTTTACTTTTTAGCTATTTTCCCCTTTTTTAGTTGTACTTGTACTTTACAGTTGGGAATGTATTTCTGACCCCTTTTACATTCCATCACACTTTTGTATACATTTTTTTCTCTGGTGTTTTACTTCCTGTTGCATACTCTGTTGTGTGTGTTCAGTTTATAAAGGCAATTCCTTTCCGGTTTAGGGATTTACGCCTTTGGTGCTAGTCTCCAGCCCCTGGCCTATGGAAGGTGGGATTGGGGTTGTCACGATACGGGCCCCGAGGGACTGGTTGTGAAAAAAATATAGGATAAAGGAGTTGAGTTTCATAGCCTTACAAAAATGGGAACCCAATCTTGACATAATATAATTAATATAATTAAATCAAAAAATTTAATAATATACCTAAAAATAGTCCCAATACAAATGAATAAATAGATTTATTATCTTCAATATTAGCTATATAAATAATTTTTATTAGAACACATAAATACACTACTATATAATCATGATCTTCAAGAACCTTTTAGAAATATCAAATGATATATTCTTCTTCATAACATAAGGGATGGAAACATAATAATGTGTTGACCTTATATGATTTGTAAAGGAAAATAGTATGTGTCAAATCATAAATGTTAATTTGAACCTGATAAAAAAATAGTTATCTCAATAAAATATAATAAGGACATATATGATAATCAAAACACTTGTTAGTGAATAATATGATAATAATAATATCATCAATTAATCATAAAATATATTACATGGCTCAAGAAAATATTAATAATAAAATAGATATAAAAATGATGTATATGTTATTAATAGTTTTAAAATTAATTTAAAATAATGATAAAATATAATTTCATTAAAAATTAATTGAAAAAAAAAATCGTATAAATTATTAAAAAATAAGGAAATTGGGATCAACCATAACAATATTCAATCCTTATTTGTAAATCCCATTATAACCACACCTATGTGAGAAAACTCATTATGTGAATACATGAAAATGTGAGGAAACGCATTATACGCATCAACATGTGAACAAAGTCATTTTTTCTACTGTTTAATATATCACTTGATTAACACATATCCTAATTCATTATATGGTTATATATGACCCCTTTAATCATCATCCATAAATATGTGTTCCACATAAAATCAATCAAAATCATATCTTAATAAACCCATGGAAAAAATTGTGATTCCTTATAATAAGAACAAAAGAATTTTTTGTATATAAAAATATAATTTTTAAAATGGATCATAACATAATAAAATAAAGAGGATGGTAAAAACAGTAGTTTATTGGAGATAAAAATTTGAATAAAAAAAAGTAAAAATAATTTTTTTTTAGACAACAATTTTAACATTTCAATAAAATACAAAGGAAAAATTCCATTCAATTTTTTTATTGGAATTATTATAATTTTAAAAAAAAATATAAAGAGTTTCAAAGAAAATACTTGAAATAAATAAATGTTATCAATAAAAGGTGGAGTATAATATGAATCATGTTACTTTGATATGATTGAAGGAAATTTCAAATATTTTGATATACCATTTTTTTAAATCCCACATCCTAAAATTTGTATTGCATTTTAAAGTTGAAAAGAGATAAATATATTTATTAGAATCAAGTAAAATAATCCATATCTTTTATCTAAAAAATAAGGATAACAATGGTGGGAATTAATGTGTAAACATTGCTAGATTGATTTATTTGTAAGAATGGGAGCTATTCCATCCAACATTACACTTTTAACAAAGAAGATATTTTTTCATAAAAATTCATTATTTAGTATGAAAATTAATTTATGCAATAGAGACATGTAGAAACCATATAACCTAGAGGAGTATTAGGATCATGTAAGTCTTGTAAATATTTATTCAAGTAAAAAGGATTTGAACTATTGAATCAGAAATTGAGTCTTGGAAACCCTTACCCTAAATTCCCAAAAAGAATATCTTACTCTAACCTCCTATATAATAAATATTAATACAATATTCCCATATTTTTTTAAAATATTATAAATCTAACATCTTATGAAATTAAATTAAATAGATACATGTGAATTATATTCGAACGTGGTATTCACAAGATGAATGCATAAAATCGATGAATTATTTTAGTAGCATGATGAGTAAAAAGCGTTAAGGAATGGTTTTAATGAGTGATAAATGTAATTTATAGTTAATTGTAATTATTTTAGATTATAAATAATTGATTATTATCTTTTTAAATAATAACCACATGGAATAGAATTTTCTCGAAACAAATAATGATATTGAATTAAAAAAGGAGGGATTGTATGATGGAATAATTTCAGTTGCATAACGATAAAAAAATGAATTATAAAAATTAATTTTTTATATTTATTGTTAATTTTTCATAATTAGGGAATCATTTCCATAGTAAATTATCAATTATGTAAAAAATTATGTATAAGTAAAATGTGATAAAAAATGGATTATCAAAAAATTATTTCATGAATCTTATGTAAGAGGGGGAGGACCCTAAATTTCCACTATAGCTTATGAAATATTAGGATAACTCCATAGAATATTTGAAACATCATGGGAGGTAATTTGAGATTATATGGAACGTACCATCGTGATAAATTAATTTATGGTGGATATGAATGATATAATGGTAGATAGATGTCTCCATTTATCATTGAAAAATAAGGGTGTTTTAGGGAAAATAATGTTAGGTGATGGGTATGAATGGTATCACATGGGTGCCTGGTGTGTAAAGTATGATTGGTGAACTATGGTAATATATGATATGAGTTAAATCATGGTATTAATTTAATAAAAAAAATTATTTGTAGAAGTTGTGACTAGCCTTTTAATAATTAAAATTTTTTCACACCTTATTTAACTACTTTTATAATTATGACTCCGGAATTTAAAAATTAACCATGGTAAATATTTTATTAAAAAATATATAATAGTTCTATTTTTAAAAAATATTTACCTATTGATTCAAATTTGTGTCTCCATTTTAATAAATTTCATTTATAATTACATGAAAATTAATTTTTAAATTAAATCAAATTATGTTAGGGAAAAAATTCTTTGTAACAAATGATGTTTTAATTTCTATGTGTTATTAATAATATTTAATAGTGATTAAAAATTTAATGACTTATAATTAATTTCAATATATTATAAAAACACATATTAGAGTCTTAATTTAAAATTTATTCTTTTAAATGTAAAAATAAATATCATTTTTAATTTTATTATTACTTCAAAAAATAACATTTAATATGATAAAAAGTGTTTATAATTTAAATTTAATTTTAGGCCTTAAAATAAATTAAAAAAATTACATAATATTATAATTCGGATTAAAATTATTTAAAATTTTAATCGAATTTATTGACTAAAAGTGGTAAGAAAATCAATATTAGTTTGAATAATTCTTAAAGAACAATTTTATTAAACATATATCTTATAATAATGAAATGAGTATTGTTATATTAAAACCATCATATGGTTTTTGTAATGTGTTTACTTATAGTGATACTATCTAATTTAATTTATATAATATAATGGTAATATTTGATAATTGTTTTAAGGTGATACAATTTTTCTTTTTGGTTTAGTGTTTTGTGCATGGTAAGATACTTAGACAGTACTTAAATAGTGGAAATTAATTATTAAAATCATGGGTTGATTACATTTTACCTCTTCAAAAAAATTCATCACTGACATTTTATTAAAATAAAGAAAAATATGGGTGGGTTATTTTCTATCATAATGTCTTTATAATACTATGTTGACTCCCAAAACATATTTTTCCACCATGATACATTAACTAGTTAGGTGATATTATTCCTCCAAACCACGTGTCTTTGATCTAAGGTATCCACATGTTGGTCATTATAGGAAATGTAATGTTCTATTTATAAAGCATCCCAGATCAGAACATGGTATGGATCTGGTATTTACTTCCACAAAAGTGAATTGTTGAACACTTCATCCACTTTAATGTGGTGTAATTGGAGTACCAATAGATAGTATATGACCCAAACACTATCATTGATCATGAAAGGACTAATGTATATAGGGCTCGACATCCTTTTCATATAAAATCTCATAATTTTAATCATTTTAAATATTAAATTGAATACCTTACCATGTTCTTGAAACATTATATCTCAGTGATTATTATCAACCTAAAACATTTGAGGACTTTTTGGTGCTTTTAAATTTATTCGAATGGTCTAATCTATCTCTAGTATTTTTTAAAATGGTTTGGAACTATAAAATATCTCAAACATAATCCACACAAGTTGGTGTCCAACACAACATCCATAACGACCCTCATATGGTTCTATACGATTTCAATAATGTATCTTATTTATATATTATTAATATAATATATGTTTTTATGTTTCCTAACTTCCTTGGAAATCCATTGAAAAATATATAACAATTTTAGAATGTTTTTGAATTGTCCTCTCAAATTGATAATTTTTTTGAGAATGATATTAATTAATAAAACCTTGTTTTATCTATCATGATTTTTAAAGGCATTGCACAACACTGATGTTAACTATAGATAATGACTAGATACAATGGATAGTGTTTCTTTAGTTAGCCTTACCACTTCCAATATGTATAACTTAGTGTGTTGGTCAAAGAAGGAATCTTCTATGAAGGAAATAAAATGTGCTGAAATTTTTAAGGTCACCGACTATAACAAATATTTAATTATAGACTTTTTAAATTGTGTGAAGTCTTAAGATGAAGTCCTAGGTGATGTTTTCCCTATTCACACAAGAAAATTTTTAGTGTCTGAAACATCCATTGAGTCTTTTTACAATCTCACCTAACATACAGGAAAACGAGGGGTCATGATACATACTCTGTGATTTCACTGTTTATGTAATCCCACTAGATGTTTTTCATTAAATACATATACATATTAATAAATCATAGAAATTTAGGGTGGTATGTTCTCTTTGAATAATAAAAAAATATCTTTCTTAATATTAGACTTTGGTGGGACACAAATCCAGGTTCTAATCACCAATAACACATCATTATTAAATGTGGGTTTAAAAATTATAAATTTTTCTATAGTTCAACATTAATATTTTGAGATTATTTAATAATTAATTTTATTGAAGGTTATGTTATTAGTTTGTAATGATATTATTTATCTCTGTCCATTATGACATAAAACCTTTTCTACTGTAAAACCATCAATATGGTTTTTTATAATCATTATCATGGATAGAGAAGCATCTTAATTAATACATAGATCAATATCCACCATATTTTTCTTACCTCATTGGTAATTTTATTTGTATCAAATATTTATTATAAATTCCAATTTTTTTGGGAAAATATTCAATTCCTTATCGGTAAATATATATTTTATTTTTTATATCACTCAATTTATTAATCAGTTTTACATATAGATAATTCTCCAAAATATTTAATGAAAATATTACCTTATCCAAATATAAATCATGTATATGGTAATTTTACTCAATAGTAATTAATTAATGAAATTTTTATGAAACGAAAATTTCATTTAACATGAAAAAGTATCCCAATTCCATTTTATATTAATTATTGTATATTAAATACCATTTCTCCTAACATTGTAATGTTTGTACTGGAAGAGTGACCAACTATCATTATAGCTCTTTAAAAATTAATTTAAATTAATATGTCTCAATAATATTCATTTACATAAATGTTAACATGCTTAGTTGATTTGAAAGATATGTGAAACTTCTCCTAACGTGTCATAAATATATTTCTAACCTAATTAAAAAGTGAATATCAGTAATAATGGACAGACTGATCATTTAATTATCACGTCTATTTTTGATAGATCTATTGATATTCCCATTATTTTTATTAAATCACCCGATAATAAATCTTTCTCATATTAAATTTATAGTTTTTAATTTTTTTCATACTGTTTCTCCATTCTCAAGGTTGTAAAAAAACCGAATTTTGATGAAGGTATCCACTAAAGAATCAATTATTTATATCCATTATGATAATTGTTTAATACTTTTTTCTAAATGGAAGGACAATAATTTCATATTTCTAATAACATGGTATGACTTGTTTTCTTGTAAATTTCTCCCCTTTTAACTATTATCTAATGAAATGTAGATCAAATATCAATCATCATGAAGTATCAAGATCCCATGAGTTGATAAAATTTATCACTGATATTGGGTAGAGGACAAGTTCCCCATAATTTTATTTTATTGATCTCATGAAAACCAATAAAAAGATTCAATGACCAATACTTATTTTTAAAAAAGAGTAATGGTCCACCCCATAGTGATTAACTTGTTCATATAAAAACATTATCAAAATTGTCGTCTTGTTTTGTCTTTAACTCCTCTAATAAAATTGGATAATTTTTATTTGGACCCCGTGAGAAAGGCATAGATCCAGGTGTGAGTTAGAATGAAAATACAACCTTACATTCTAGTGTAAGACTAGGAAGTTCAACCCAAAATAAATCATTATATTCCCAAAAAATAATGTTAATCAGTATTGAAATCCACCCTGATTATATGAATCATGATTCAATATTTATTGGGCATTGTAACCTATACTATATATTTTTATTTCATGTCAATTTAATAATATTCCTTTAATCAATACATGATAATAAGATGATTTAAGATATGAAATGATACTCCCTTATCCAAAAAGTTTATATGTGAAATATATTGGTATAAACAATAGAAAAACAAATTATGTCAAATGTAACCCATGTAAGAAGAATATCATATGCAAGAAGTATCATATTTCAAATATCAATCAGATTATATTCATAAATCCTTGACATGTTCATTATTACACTATATATTTCACTAATATTTAAATATCAATTTCATGAGGTAATGATTTAATAATCTTATAAATTGTATGTGACATAAATGAATTTAATATGAAATATTAAAATTGGGTCTATTGAGCTTGAAAATATACCAACTATACACCATGTCACTTCATTGTCAAAAAATATCAAAGAAATAGGGATTGTAAATTAACTTTTATTTTTTCCTTCGGGTGAGGTGGTTTTCTAGGCTTATTTTTTTCATTAGACCATGTCTTGGGAAATTTCATCAGATATGTTTTGAAATCATTTCACTTGTAACGTTATTATATGGGCAGATCAATTTTTATGAAATTATTCTCTTATTTTATTAAATACATAGCCTTATTTCACCCATTTTGAGATTAATATATTTATTTACCATATATAAAACACTTCCCTACTCCCTTGACATAATTACCCTAGTGATTTATCATTAATTCATTTCATGTAGGAAATTGAATGTTTTAATACCATATACCATATCATTGGTTCTCCCCTGATGTTCCACCATCCTTTTTCATTCTAGAGAATATTGAGATGATACAGATAACATTTTCACCATAATAGAATATAAAAAAATCATATTTATAAAAACTAAAGTATATTTTTTATATTTCCTTTTAATGACTTCGATTTAAGACAATACAGAAGTGATGGATTTTTCCACAGTATCGTATATGAAACTAAAGTCATACCTCATCAGGATTACGAAATTTTATTCATATGATCTAATATATTTGTAACAAATTTTGTTAATTCGATGAATTTCCACCCTATTTTTACTCTTCGAGTTCGAGAAAAATACTTAATGAAAATTATCTTCTTGAACTCTATCAATCACATAGAGTGTACTTCCTCTTATTCAATGGTATACTTATTGAGATTCAACCACTATTCTGTATCACCTTCAAAAATATAAATATCCAGAAAACCCATCTAATTTTCTAGTAACTACTGATTATAATATATTTTTTAAATCAAATTGAACATAGTTTTTCTTTATTTAAACTTGTGATGTTACATTCTTCCCCTAATTTGGAAATTTCGGTCTCCCAATTTTAAAATCTTTCTCGAAAACTTCACTGAAAAACCCAAATTGGAAAATGAGTCAATAAAAATATAACATTAAATATATATAGTGAGGTTTGAAAGTTACCCGCAAAAACAAATACTAGGATTATAACTAAGAATACATAGATATGGAATAGAAAATGTAAAGACCCAAACATTCATTAATGGAAATACCTCTTGATCTAATTAAATGTCTCTATATGTAAAATGTTAATATAAAATGTCATATTATTTTGTTTTATGTTTTTTTTATTTAAAAATACTGTTAAGAATTGTAACCATTGCTAATATAGCCATTGAACACTGATCACATGATTAGTATAAATTCAGGTCTTTAACACATCCAATTTACTCAGAGAAAGGTAGTGATGACCTCATCCAGAAGACGTGCCCCATATGAAGCCCATTTACCAGAGCATGGAAAAGAAGGTTTTATATTTGGTGTTATTCTTGACCAAGCCCAGGCTGATATTGAATATGTTATTCTCAAGCGGGACCACATACGAGAGATGTGGACGTTAATAGAGATTACCACCCGAGCAATGTTATCTGAGCCACCCCAAGAGTCTATCACCATCACACCCCTTAATCGTCGGTCTTATGCCGCTGTTATAAGGGGTTATGTAACATGACCATATCACTATGGTTATGTACAATATTTTTGAATATAATAATGAATATACTTTCATTTTATTATTGTTACCTTGTAAATAGTTTCTAAAGAACAAATTGTATTTTTAGTTAATGTTCAACTAAGAAATATACTTTGACGAATAAATGGAATTTTGAATTAAATAATATATTTAATAAAATATTATTATTATTAAAATAATTTTTTATTAAATATTAATGATCGTATAATTTTATGAATGCAATTGTAATTTTTATTAAAGATTGAAAGCCATTTTTTCAACACCTCGGAATTTTCGATAAATGTTTGTTTTTATTTTAATAGTGAAAATTAGAATATTTAGAAAATTATTTAGATAAAATTAATATTATTTTTGGAATCAGGACGTCAAAATTATCTTACTGTGAATTTTTCATAATTTTCTGAGATAGTCAAATTATTGGGTAAAAAATAAATACTGTTTAGATAAATAATGTGTTTTATGACTACATAATGACGAAATAGTGATGTAATAAAAATCTATAAACATTATGTTCGGCCAATATATGTTTTACCATTAAAAAACTATGATTTTGGGTCTGTTTGATTTATTTTACAAAGCATTAGTGGACCCCTCAAGACTTATTAAACATTTTGTATTTTTAAATTGTTTTCCTTGGGTGTGTGACTCACATCCACATAAGGAACCAAATTATTTTAAGATGTTTGGACATTGGATTTATAAAAAAAATTACACTTCCATTTTCCAAAATCCATTAGCAAAAAACAATGGTTTTTTGTGGTTTGGATTAGTTTAATGTGAGGTGTCCAAAACCTAAATAATAAAGAATTCCCTCACCTTTTCTATATAAACTCACCCAATCTCCCACTTCCTCCTCACTCAAAGCCTTTGGAGATCTTCCATCCTCTACCCTTATTTCTCTAGAATCCTCCCAAGGTTCCCCAAGATCCCAAGAAGCCACTCTCAAGACTCTCTCAAGCCTTTGGAAGTAGACTTCTAAGTAATGGTTTTTTCTTCCTTTATCATTTTTGTCCAATTTTCTTAATGTTGTTATTCCCTTTTAATTTAAATTATAAATTTTGGGGTATGGTTTAACACCTCCCCAATACTTCCCTAATTATTTTTGAATGATGGTAGACCCATTTCATTATCATTAAATTCTCCCCATGTACACATGTTACTATGCCGAAATTCCCAATGGTATTTCTCTCTCATCATTTTAATTCAAGAAATTATTTTGTATCAAGATTCAAAATTCCATTACATTTATTGGTACATGTATATATATGACCCCCTGTCTTTCCATATAATTTAAACATGATGAGACACCCCTTTATCTATCATCAACCATTTTTATGAGTTATTATGTCACGCTATTATGCTGTTGAAAGTGCACCGTACTTTTCCAAGAGAAAGTTATTCTGTAGTGAATACATGCCCATTTCTCTATCAATTGTTTTCACCATTATGCACATTTACTTATTGTTTTTTGATTTTCAGGTATTTATTCTACGTTCTATTATCGTGGAATAAATTATTATGTTGAATGATTCAATGTTTTATGATCCATGTGGCACACTTATGCATGAAATTAAATGTTTATGAAGGGTGTGCCCTGATAGTACTTTAATTCATTGGGTAAAGTATAGTATCATGATATATTTAGTGCATTGGGTTTTTACTCAAGCTAATTCAAGTGCAATGAGGGTTTACTCGTGCTCCATGTGCAATGAGTTTTACTCATGCTTCATGTGCAATGAGCCTTGGCTCATGCTAATTCCATGTAAAGTGTTGTTGCCACAATTCCATGTTATGATTATCATGCTTTATCATGACTTTATGTTTATGATTATCTTGTGCTCTATTGATATTCCTATTGTTTAACATCTATTGTATTCCTCATGTTATTCAATGATTATTCCCTTACTGAGCTTTATTGCTCACCTTTTTCTTCTGCATGTTCCTAGGTAATCCCATGAATTGCTATGTACGAAGGAATGTAGTGGTCATGTAAAGGATGTTTTCCATAAAGATGTTGCTTTTAATGTTTTAAGTTGTTATGTAGTGATCCTAATCCCCAAAGACACTAGACATCTCTATGTTCTATGTTGTATCAAGTGATTTATATGTAATAAATTATGATTAATAGTGTAATAAATGATTAGGTTTTTCATAGTTGGTATTAGAGGAAAGGTTTAGTTATTTTTGGGATTATGATTAGAAAAAACTGGTAAAGTTGTAGAGACAAGACTAAGTATAATAAAAAAATCCCTAAGTTTTGGTGAGTATAGAGTATGTGGTTTATTAAACAAATATATCCCAATCTGGATACGAGAAGGTAGAGGCAGCTCTGGTAGTTATGTATCCTTGGGGTAAAACCAGAAAACACCACTTTGAACTAGATATGAATGGGAACTGGTGCACAAAAACGGGTCATGCTTCACTCTTGGTTATAAAGCTCTTGGAGGATATGCTTTGGTTAATTCACAAGCATAGTATGAAACATTATTAAGGGACAAAAAATGCCCTAAGAATATATATTAGAATGTAGATCATGGATAACATAGACTAAAACCAATAGAATCATATGTTATGGAAATAAAAGTTATTTATAAGTCATCAGTTTGGTCCTTGTATTACCCATTATGTGTTTCCCCTAACAGTACTTTTATTTCATCCAAAGGCTTTTAATATGAGGACTCAGGCTAATAACCGAGGTGAAGATCAATGTGATGACTGTAGTAATGAGATACACAATCCAATGGGAGAGGGAATCACGAACATTGTCAATATTCTCCCTCAGCTAACTCATGAATTGAATAGAAATATGGGTCAAGAGAAACGTTCAACCTCCACCTAAAAAATAACAAGTCTCTATCGAGAGCTTCATGATACAAAGGCCTCCTAATTTTAATGGATCATTTGATCCCTCAATCGTCTAACAATGGATCAACTCCATTGAAAAGATCTTCTTTGTCCTTCAAAGTTATGAAAAAGAGAAGGTTCTCTTGGCATCTTATTGTATGGAGGCTGATGTTGATCGATCGAGGACGTTGATCAAACATAAAAAGTCTGAGGAGGAGATCGAGACATTGGAATGGAAGGATTTCTGAAATATGTTTTTTGATAAAGATTTTCCCCAGACCCTCTAGCTTAAGATATAAAGGGACTTCCATGCCCTCAAGAAACAAATACGAAAAATATATTAGAGCATATGAGGAATACTTCACAAGGACTGCATGACACACTTCTGGCTTTGTCATTACCCCTGAATGCAAGGTTGACAGCCTTTTTGGTGGCCTGAAACCTAGCCTACTGAAAGTGATGGTGATCCGTGACTTTGACAGCTCTGAGGAAATTTTCCGATGTTCCCTCAAGGTCAAAATGGAGATCCACGAATCTCAGGGGTATCATGGGGGATAAGAAGCATAAGGTGTATAACAATTTTTTTTGGTCTTATGGATAAATCTAATGGTGCTAAGAATATCAAGCACCCCACTTTCCAATGGTGCATAAAAAAGCACCCCAGAAATTTCCTGAATGGGATGAGGAAATGCATTAGGTGTGGAAGAGAAGGGCACCTGGCTATTAACTGTTGGAAAGAAAGACCTGTAGTTGTGAAAGAGGATAGGAACGATCCATTCGAACCTCAATGCATGGTTCAGTGCTACAACTACAAAGAACCAGGGAATCTTGAAAATCAATGCTCTATGCCAGGGGTTATCGAAGGAAACCAACAACCGCCAAAGCAGCAAGGGTGAGATTTTTTCACCACTACAAATGAAGTGAACCCTAAAAAGAATTGGTGATAGGTATGCTAGTTATTCAATAAAAAATTGAAAACATGCTTTTTGATTTAGGATCTACACATTTTTTCATATCTCGAATGTTTAATAGAACAATCCCAGCACCACCACAAATCATGGAAGTGAAGATGTCAATGAGTATGGAAAATGGGGAAATAATTACATCCCATGAATATAACTCCTTCCATGTCATAATATGTGGATTAAACTTCCCGTTGAACCTCCCCATACTCCCTCTTGTGGATCTTGATGTGATTCTTGGCTTGGATTGGCTTTCCTTATATAGAGCCAACAAAAATTGCCAGGAGAGGGAAATCACTCTCCATGTGGATAATCGACCCTCGATTCTATACAAGAGAAAGGAGGAAGATGAATTTTCTTTAGGTCTATCATCTCAAGTGTGGATATTACTGCCCTATGAGCACACTTATATGGATCAAATGATTGATTCCAAGGAAGCAACCATCCTTGAAGATATTCCAATTGTGAGGGAATTCGCTGAAGTGTTTCCCGATAAATTTCCTAGTATTCCTCCTAGAGGAGATGTTTAATTCTAAATTGATCTTATACGTGGGGAATTTATAATATCCAAGAATCTATATAGAATGGATATTATGAAGCTTGAGGAGCTTAATAAAAAATACCAGGGGAATCTGGATAAAGGGTTTATATGACCAAATGATTCACTATGGGGTGCACCAGTCCTCTTCGTCTGGAAGAAGGATGTGTCAATGTGCCTTTGCATCGATTATCGTGAGCTTAAAAAAATCATGATAAAGAACAAGTATCCTCTCTCATGAATTGATGACTTGTTCGATCAGCTGTGTGGAGCACAATACTTATCCAAGGTGGTTATGCAGTCGGGATATTATCAAGCATGGGTGAAGAAGGAAGATGTCCCGAAGACTGATTTCCATACAAGATACAGGCACTATGAATTAATAATAATGCCTTTTGGACTCACTAATACTCCATAAACTATCATGGAAATGGTGAATAGTGTCTTTAGAGATTACCTAGAAAAATATGTGGCAATCTTTATATATGATATTCTAATATACACCAAAACCAAGGATGATCATGAGGAGCATCTAAGAACTATACTAGAGACCTTGCGGAAGGATAAGATCTATGCAATGTATACCAAGTGTGATTTATGGTTGATGTAGGTCTTATTATTATTCCATATCATCACAAGCAATGGGATATCTGTAGATCCCTCCAAAACAGATGCAATTGAGGGATGGTCGAGGCCAACATCGGTAATGGATATACATAGCTTCTTGGTGTTTGTTGGATATTATAGACAATTTGTGTGAAATTTATCATGACTTTACAGCCCACTTACCAATCTAACTCAGAAGGTTTTAATGTTTTCATGGAAAGATGTTTGCAATGAAATCTTCAAGGAATTGAAAATGAGTATTATCACTACACCCATACTCACTTTACCCACAAGTGGAGAAGTCATTGTGGTATTATGTGATGCTTTAAAGAAGGGCCTGGGATGCGTGTTGATGAAAAATGAAAAATTCATTTCCTATGTTTCAAGGAAATTGAATGATCATGAATGAAACTATCCAACACATGACCTTGAGTTGGCTATAGTGATTTTCTCTTTGAAAATTTGGTGGCATTATGTCTTTGTCTAGAAGTGTGAAATATATACGGACCAAAAAAGACTCAAGTATATATTCACACAGAAAGAGTCGAACATACTCCAACTAATATGGTTAGAGCTGATCAATGTCTATGACTACTAAATCCATTACCACTCTGGGAAAGTGAACAAGGTGGATGATTCCCTAAGTACGAATGACCCAACGATTCTGTCATTGATGAGAAATTAAAAGGATCTCTTCTTATTATATTTGATGAAGATGGACATGGGAATCCTAAATAAGGGATCATCATCAATCCATTCACAAATTATTATGCAACTATCACTTTTGGAAAAGTTAATGGTTGCTCAAAAGGATGATGGGGGAATTCAGAAAAAAGCGGAAGCTATCGGAAAAGGGAAATACTTGGAGTTTAATGTTAATGATGAAGGAATTGTGAGATTTGGGAAATATTTTGTGTCCAATCATGTCTGGAGCCAAAGAAGGAACTTTTAGATGATTCACATAGTTTAAAACTCTCTATTCACCCAGGAAACACAAAGATGTATCGAGATCTCTGAGAGTATTATTGACGAGATAATATGATGAAGGAGATTGTTGAATATAAATCGAAATGCCTGGTTTGTTATCAAGTGAAGTCAGAGAGGCAGAAGTCTAAGGGGATGATGAAACCATTGCCCATACCAGAATGGAAATTGGAGAACATCACCATGGACTTTGTCACTGGACATCCGAAGACATCCGAAGGCAACAATGCAAACTGGGTTGTTGAGGATCGTCTTACAAAGGCTGCACACTTCAATGCTATTCTGGAGGATTTCTCATTGGATCCACTGGCACATATATATATCAGGGAAGTGGTAAGTATTGAGGTAGTACCAATATCTATTATGTTCGATGGAGATTAAATATTAACCTCTATGTTTTGGAATATTCTTTAACATGCTCTGAATACTGAACTAAACTTCAGTACGGCTTATCATCCTCAAATTGATGTCTAATCCAAGTGGAATAACCAAACACTTGAGGACATGTTGAGAGCATTCTCAATGGACATTAAATGAGGATGAGATCAACATCTTTCTCTAGTTGAGTTCTCTTATAATAATAGTTGTCACTCGAGCATCCAAATGGCACCATATGAAGCCCATTATGGGAAAAGGTGCAGAACACCGGCGTGTGGGGATGCGGTTAGAGAGCTTAAGCTTCTTGGACTAGAAATGGTCAATGGAACTTTGGAGAAGTTGAAACCCATTCAGAATCATATCAAGGCATCCCTGAGTCGATAGAAGAGTCATACAGATAACTGATGATGAGAAGTTGAGTTTAAAGTTGGAGACATAATATTTCTACGCATATATCTGTGGAAGATGGTCATGAGGTTTGGAATGAAAGGGAAGTTAAGTCCAAGGTACATTGGCCCCTTTGAGATTCTTGATCATGTCGGGGTTGTGGCCTATCGACTAGCACTTCCACCGATGATAGAAAATGTATATGATGTCTATAATTTATCCCTCTTAAGTAAGTACATACTAGACCCTTCACATGTACTCTCTTTAGAGGTGGTACAGATAGAGGATGATCTTTCTTATGAGGTGAAACATGTAAAGATCTAAGATCGTAGAGACAAAGTTCTACAAAATAAAGAAATTCCTCTCATCAATTTGTAGTGGATAAACCACATGTTTGAAGAAGCGGCGTGGGAATCAGAGGAAATGATGAAGTAGATTTCTACAGATCTATTTTAGTGTTGGAAAAGGAAAATTTGAGGGAAAAATTTCTTAAGGGGGGAAGATTGTAACAACCCAAACTTTCATAATTAGAAATCCATCTTGTTCTAATTAAATTCCTATTTATGTTAAATGTTTATATAAAATGTAAACTTCTTTGGTTTAATATTTTTTGGATTTTGAAATACTATTTTGAATTACGACCATTGCTAATATAGCCATTGAACAATGATCACATGTTTAGTATAAATGTTGGGCATTAAAAAGTCCATTTTACTCAGACAAAGGAAGTGATGGCCTCATCAAGTAGACATTCCCCATATGAAGCCCATTTGTTATAGTTTGGAAAGGAGGTTACATCTTTGGGCTTCTCTCTTGACCAAGACCAATCTAAGATTGAATATATTAAGCTCGAGCGGGACTACCTACGAGACAAGTGTAAGTTGATAGTGATTACCAGATGAGAAATATTATATGTTCCACCCTAAGAGTCTGTCACCATTGCACACCTTACTCGTCACTCATATGCGGGTGTTATAAGGGGTTATGTAACAAGACCATAGAACTACGGTTATGTACATTATTTTATAATATATAAATGAATATACATTAATTTTATTATTGTTACCTTGTAAATAGTTTTTAAAGAAAAAATAGTATTATTAGTTAATTTTCAACAAAGAAATCCATTTTGGTGAATTAATGGATTTTTTAATTAAATAATCATTTAATTAAATATTATTATTATTATTAAATTTATTTTTTATTAAATAAAAAAGATCGTATAGGTTTATGAATACAATTGTAATGTTTTTTAAGATTTAAAAGCCATTTTTGTCAAAACCCAAGATTCTTCGATAAATGTCAGTTTTTATTTTAAATGTGAAATTTAAAATATTTATAAAATTATTTAGATAAAATGAATATTATTTCTCGAATTAGGATGTTGAAATTATCCTATGGTGATTTTTTCATAATTTTCTGAGATAATAAAATTTCTGGGTTGAAATTAAATACTGTTTAAATATATAATGTGTTTTATGACAACATAATGACCCAATAGTGATGTAATAAAATAGTATAAACTAAATTTTCGGCCAATATATGTTTTACCATTAAAATAATGTGATTTTGGGTTTTTTTTTATTTATTTTACAAAGCAATAGTGTACCCATCAAGACTTATTAAACATTTTATCTTATTAAATTGTTTTCCATGGGAGTGTGACTCACCTCCACATAATAAGCCCCATTATTTTAAGAAGTTCATACATTGGAATTATAAAATGTTATTTTCTAATTCCCTTTTAAAAAAACCATGGGAAAAAACCATGGACTAGTTTGTGTTTTTTATTAGATTAATTAGAGGTGTCCCAAACCTAAATAATAAAGAATTCCCTCACCTTTCCTATATAAACCCACCAAAGCTCCAGTTACTCCTCACTCAAACCTTTTTGAGTTATTCCAACTATTATATCCTCACTCTTGAATCCTACCAAGGTTCTCCAATCTCCCAATAACCCTCTCTCAATCCTTACTCAAGGCTTTGGAAGCACACTTCCAAGTAAGGGGTTTTCTTCCTTTCTCATTTTAGTCCAATTTTATTAAAGTTTTTATTCCCTATTAATTTAAATTATAAATGTTGGGGTATGGTTTCACACCACCCCCATACAACCCTATTTAGGTTTTAATGATATTATTCCCCTTTCCATATCATTAAATTCCTCCCATGTAAACCACTTACGATGCCAAAATTCCAGACGGAATTTCTCTCCCCTCATTTACATTCAAGAAATTATTTTGAATCATCAATATAAATTCCATTACATATGTTGGGAAATGTATCTATATGACCCCATTACTTTACATGTCATGTAAATATGATGAGAAACCCCTTTCTCTCTCACTAACAATTTTTATAAGTTCTTATCTCACACTGTTATGCTGTCGAAATTACATCGAGCATTTCCAAGACAAAGTCATTATGTTGTGAATACCATGACCATTTATCTATCTAGTGTATTCACATTTATGTACATTTACATATTTTTTTAAGAGTTTCATTTATGTATTTTAGATTTTTTATCGTGGAATAAATAATTATGATGAATGATTCAATGTTTTATGATCCATGTTGCACACTTATGCAAGAAATGAAATGTTTAAGAAGGGTGTGCCCTGATAGCTCTCCAATGCATTGGGTAAAGTATAGTATCATGATATATCATGTGAAATGGGTGTTTACTCATGATAATTAAACTTCAATGAGGGTTTACTCGTGATCCATGTGCAATGATGGTTTACTCATGCTCCATGTGCCATGAGCCTTGGCTCATACAAATTCCATGATAAGTGTTGTTTCCACATTTCCATGTTATGATTATCCTGATTGATAATGACTTTAGGTTTATTCTTATCTTGTGCTTTATTTATATTCCTATTGCCTTACATGTATTTTATTCCTCTTGTTATTCCATTATTATTCCCTTACTGGTCTTTATAGCTCACCCTTTTCATATGCATGTCCTCAGTTTATCCCATGCAATGCTAAGTACGAGGGAATATAGTGGTCATGTAAAGGATGTTTTCAATAAATATGTTGATTTTCTTGTTTTAAGTTGTTATGTAATGATCCTAAGCCCCGAAGACACTAGAACTATGGATCTTATAAGATGTATCAAGTGATTTTTATGTAATAAATTATGTTTAACTGTGTAATAAATGATCTGGTTTGTCATAGAAACTAACCATTTGGTTCTGATCGAGAGAGATAGAAAAAATATTATTTTATAGTTAACAACTAGAAAACCATAAACATGGGATGGGAAAACAGTATTTTATTCACTAGCAGGAAAAGTAAATGGACAAAATTTTTGTTTTATGTTACTATTTATAAATTTTAGGATTTTTTTACATATCGAACTATGATCATAAGGAATCATACCTAATTGTGAAGTAGAGTTTCTTTGATTAAAAAATATCTTCCACAAACTCATCTATTATCCAAAAAATGAGTATTCAAGATGACTTGGTCAAACCATGAGTGCTACAAATAACTTCTAAATAAACAAAAAAAAATCTACAAATTATTAAATATCTATTCATCATATCGTGAAAAATTAACCAGAACCAAATTGTTTAGTAAAATATGAGATAATCCCCCATAAATAATAATAAATTATAAGAAGCTAATGGATTCTTTTAATCTCCACAACTCAAAAGTAATACCTAATGTTCAACATAGAGAATTCAATAAATAATTTTCCATATAATTCCTAAATAATTAACCAATCTAACATTGAAATTCCATATCCATAAGGATTTTATCACATAGTCTTCCCTGATAAATATTCACATTTATGTCTAAATAACATCCACTACTCTTAATGTATCATTCTTATGAGTAACTAACATTATAAAATATTATCCATGATAGTTTAATCATTTCATAAGTAATCCAAATCGCCATATTTACAAAATAAAAACATATATTCTTCATAAATAATATTCAACCATTACTCCTCAAATGAAATCCAATAATATTATATTTTCCAAATGAATATAGTGTTCACAAAAGAGGGAAAGTCTTCCAAAATAAAAATCATCACATTGTAGGAACCTAGATTTTCATTTCAGGTATGGTTCTTCATTTCGGGTGTTTTGTGGGAAAAGGAATTTTTTGGAATTTCTTTGATTACACGCCCTATACTGGTCGTGTAAAAGCCAATTACATGGATGTGTGGACCACCTCTATAGGGGCCAGTTGTGGGTACTACAACGCATGTACATTAAATTAACATACCATGTATATTTCTTTTTATTTGAGATATTGGACAAGGGTCATGTCTAACCATCATTTTCATCGTCATTAGGTCATGCCTTGTGAAAGAGTGTGTATGATCACCAAATCATCTCTGAGCCATCAATTTTTCATCTGTTGTCTGAATAAAACGCCATAGTAGCACTGGAATAACCTCTGAGAGTTCTTGGTTCTTCATGAATCTGTCTTCATGGTTTCTCCTCTCTCCCGAGTTATCCAATGTTGAATGTTTTATTTCCATTTTTTAGATCTACAATATTCTAGACCAATTCAGGGGATGAAGTTGAACTATATCAATTGTACATTGTTGAGGTAGGTTGTTTTTTGACTTTCAGATATTTTCTTTGAGTTATATATTCCCAAGTTCTAATTACACATGATTCAGGTAATTTTTGTTATGGAATTGAACCATCTTATGACCTTACTTAGATTTATTGATAGATTGGTGTTTACTTAAATATATCATGACAAATTTCATATTTATTGGTCAACCTGTGGGTTAGTTTCCTTTTTTGACTGTTTATGGATGATTGGTACAGGTTTCCTATGAGGCAGACCTTGTTTCCATGCCTTTCTTGTTAGTTTTGAAATCTTTTCAAAATTGATTCTTGTTAAATTCGTGTGTTATGCATTGTAGATGCTTAGCCTTATAGTAGTTAATATTAATTTGGGCTTCTAGATATCATTTGTGTACCATTTTATTATACAAGGATTTGAGAACCTGGGGTAGTTGGAACTAGGGGGAATTGATGTTGAGGTCTTACTGAGAGTTTATGTTATGTTTACGTTGTGAGACCATTAGGGAGATTAATATTGATTGCTTCCTCAGAGTGTCTATAGTATACCATTACGAGACTACAGGGAGAATGTACATTGAGTGATTCCAATGAGAGTCGGTAGTTTATCATTAAAATACTATAGGGGGAATTGACTGTGATTTCTTCCTCAGAGGGTCCTTGTTTTGTTGGAACACTTCATCATAGGGTTTTGTCTATGTGATCCACCAAGAGGTTCAGTGTGATATTTTGAATTTTGATTGGGATGAGTCTACCAAGATAAAGCACATTCTTGGACTCGGTCTTACTTGATTGTTAGATGGTCTTCTAAGACATCTATTTAATATTGCATTGGGGATATAGATCATAGGATAGAACCCATGATTTCATTATTCCATGGTTTCAATAATTAATAAATGTAAATGAATGTTTTAGGAAATTGTGAAATTGTTTACATTTGAGTACTTCCTTTTTTATTGCATCATTTGGCACATTGAATGATATATATATTCACTAACAGTTTGGCATCGATATTTTGGTGGTTTCCTACTGTGATTCATAAAACACTCTATTTTGGTCATGCTTTTGTGTCCAAATATATTATATGGTTATAGGTATATATAAGTAAAATCTCCCTTATTCATCATGTAATTTTTTACTATGGAGCTAGAGAGCATGGAACCAAGATGAGGCTTTCAATGCTATTGGAGTTTTCTATTTTCATTACTTTGGTTTTAGTGCGGTATTTACAGAATTTTGACTTGTTTGGAAGCCTTCATAGATACATCTAACTTGCATCACTATATATATATATATATATATATATGTTGATGTTTTTTATTCTACCAATATTCTATTATATGCATTTTTGTTCGATAATACTACTTATGCTACTGCTATCTATTTTTTCCTCTATCTTACTCTACAAATCCGAGCATATTTTCCCCACAATCACACCCAAGGCCTTCGATTCTAATTAGCAGCCTCTGGAATTCGGGGAAATTCACTTAAGGCCATGTGACGAACTGGTTATTGGGATCCTTTGGGCAGCACCTAGATCCGGTACATTACAATGTAGTAACAGAGGAGGTTATTTTCTTCTTTGTCTTACTATTCAGAGCTTATAGGTAAGGATAAGAAAGAATGGGTTGTTGGTAAAACGTTTTTTCTAGGTGTAGCAAACCCATGTATAGGGAAAATCCAATATACCCTGAATACTGCAATTTTTTCTATTTTTAAAATTATTATAATTGATATGGTTTCACCATTGGATGATACACATGTTTTGTGATATTATGATTTATATCAATTTTGTTCAATTTCTTTTACAACCCAATGAGATGATGGTATCCCATCTCATTCATCATATAAGAACTTTCCATAGATCACATTTCACTAAAAAAAATTATTCCGTCTAGGGTGCATTACTGATTCCATGTTATTGTGATGGATTTTTTCTAGATATGAATGTTTTTGTGATGGATTCCATGATAGAATACATGCTATTTTTATATGGAATTGGAATATGTAAGTATTATTTGGGATAGACACCAAACATTGGTACTTGAGGTGTTATTTTCCATCGTGGATAGGAATTTAGTGGATCATGTATGAACATTGGTTGAATTTGATTTCTTATTTTGATTTGAATAAGGATTAAAAAGTGTTTTTATGGTAGTATAGGCACTCACAGGTCAAAATATGTCATTCATGGGAAATATTTTATAAATTTAATGGTTTTGGAGATGTTTCAAAATTCTACTGTCGCAAACCCAGACAGTACGGCATGTGGTGTCATCAACACATGCCATGTGTTGTACTATTTTAGAAGAAATAACTTTTCTTATGTACACGTCGTGTAGACTTTATTCATATAATTGACTATGTGAGTAGAGACACGGGGCTAGGAAATTATTGGTGAAACACTCTGTGGCCTAGGATTACACGCTGTGTTATATGAATGATGTATCCATTAGTGTGACCAATGACATGGGTGGAAAAAAAGTATTGACACTCTATATTTCATTCATGCACGCTGTTTAGAGTCGACAATGTGACTAACAAATGGATGGTTGGAACATAATTGTTACACATCATGTTTAGGGTGTACGCTCCATGTAGTGTTACCCAGGAGAGAACCATGAGTTTTGGCTATGTAGAAGAACTAGAGAGGCATGAAAAATTCAAGTGCATGCCTTGTCACTAGAGGAACACATCATGTGTAGGGGTGTTACACGAACAAGATTGTGTTAGGTACACACCCATGTTGAAACCTAGGGGAACACAGTTTGTGGAATGTATACATGCAGTGTAACCGTATTTTGAAAAACATGAATGTTTTCTTCTCCTGTTCCATTATTGCACTTCCAAGTTTTATTCAATTATAATATTGAACTGATGTGTGCACTTGAACATGCAGAGTCATGCCACTATGACATCCTCTAGATGTACACTAGATATAATGAAATGACCAAACACCATAAATAGTAGATCAAGGACTACCAGCAGATCCTCACGTCATCCCCATCTTGGAACAAAATTTTATACCGGAAACAGGTGATGATGCACCATTCCAAGAAGTCTTTGTGAGGTTTATACAGACCTACTAGAGAGCACCACATCCTTTCTCCATTTATAATAGACTTGACGAAACATTTTCAGCATTAGTATCCTCCCACATTCATAGATGATGGATGACCTCAGGCTGCAGAGTCATGGATGGAATCCATGATGCATATCTTCGAGTATCTCATGACACCTCTAGAGATTAGTGTGAATATCGTAACCTACATGCTTTGATATTCTGAAAAAATATGGTGATATGTGATATCATAGGGGGGAAGACAACGAGTTATGGATTTGGATGATTTATAGCAGACCTTCAATGACTATTTCTACACAGAGACCTTGAGGACCCACATAGACCGAGAGTTCATGGGTCTAAAATAGTGTACTCATTCAATCATTGAGTACTCTTCTTTCTTCACAAAGCTGCATCGCATCACACTCATTCCAATGGTTGATGAGATATTTCTTTCAATGAAGTTTGAGAATGGTCTCCGACAAGAAAATTTTTCTCATGTGAACATCATTAGGTTGAATAAAATATCATCTATCGTCAACCAGGCGATGATAACTGAGCTCAATTTGAGGGAGTCTAGAGTTGTTAGCCAGGGTGGTCTTGCATCCATAGATGGAACTCCTTTGATTGATAGTAGGATGTGCCGCAGAGTTTCTATGAGTGAAGATCTGCGTAGATAGGATTCACCTTCAGGTAGCCAGGTGGTATACTACTATTGTGGTAAGAGTGGGAATATGATACCTCAATGCCCGAGAGATCTAGTCGAGTACTGATCTTGCATCAAGATGGTCCATTGTCACTATTTTTTCAGGTTTTCTCATAAAAATATAGTGATAGGAGATCTGATAAGACTCCACATTGTGGAGTAGGACCACCATTTTCTCATTAGTCTAGGAACTGGAGTTCGTCTATTCATTCTGGATGATGAGGAGCTTCTTTTTGAGGTATCCAGTCGGCAAGATTTTGAATATAGCCGGGTGGACCAGCTTAGGGTAATTAGTTAGGGTTAAAGGGCTATGATACACATCAGAATTTTGCAGTGGAGTAGACCTAGTAGGATTAGGACCATCAGACCCTCAACAATAAGTGGTAAGATCCCTGTTTACTAAGTTTTAGCTACGTGACTTTCTGATACATGGGTTTATCATATTTTTATATTTGTCTCCATTTTGGAAGGCATGGATGGTCTATCTATAATTATTAATATGTTTTGATGTTATAAAATCCATTGGGGGTTAGGACGGCTACTGTCTGTCAGTTTCAGGAGTGACCTCTTGAGGGTGGTGAGTGTCCTTCTTATAGGACCTCTATGTCCTAGAAATGACTAGCGTCGATTTCATTCTCGTAGTAGACTGGTTAGTAACTTTTATGGCATTTGATGGCTTCTGTGGTCATAGTGAGTGTCTAACATCACTAGAGTGAGGGTCTTATCTACACAAGGGTGAATGTGATGTCCAGGTGAGATGAATGGGAACTGAGTATCTTGGTTTGGGAGGAGTTACAACCTAGATTGCTAGTTTATATCTAGATGAATAGAGGACATCACATATGGTTTTTCTCTATTGGTGGATCCTTTCATCGATGTATTTATAGATTACTTTTTAGGTCTACCTCTGGAAAGAGTGGTATATTTATCTATTGAGCTTATTCCATGAGTAGCACCAGTGACCATTCCACCTTATAGGATGGCTACACCAGAGTTACAGGAGCTCAAGAAAAATATAGAAGATAGAAATTATCCTTTGGGTTTTCTTATCCTATTAGATAAGAATGAAAACAGTAACCTCATACTTTGTGTCTTTTATCAGAAGTAGAACCAGTTGACGTTTAATAACTGATATCACTTTCTAATGATTGATGATATCTATGATCATCATTGAAGAGCCTGAATGTTTTCAAAGATTGAATTGATATCAGGTTATCATCAGTTACACATTATACCATCGGATATACCTCTTACAGCCTTTCGGAGCATGTATGGGTTATACGAGTATGTGGTTATTTTTCTCAATCTCATGAATGTGCCAATAGTTTTTATAGCACTAATGAACCGATAGTTCCATCATTACTTGTATTTCTTTGTGGTTGTTTTTGCAGATGAATTCTTGGTGTACTCCCGCACTCGAAATGACCTTGTCATCCATGTTGATATAATTTTGAGTACACTAAGAGATAATTAGTTATATGCTATGATCTCAAAATGACACTTTTGGATGGATCAAATCCACTTCTTGTGTCATGTTATCTTAGAGATAATAGTAGAAGTAAACCTAGAGAATGTGAGAGTAGTAATTTTCTGGGAGATTTAAAAGAACATATTAGAGGCATGATGTTTCAAGGGTTTGATGGTTACTATAAGAATTTTATATAGGACTTCCCACACATTGTAGCACCACTGACTTGCCTGACTAAGAATGTTGTGAAGTACTCGTGTAAATATTCTAGTGAGTCAGCCATTCAAGAGCTGAAAGAGAGGTTTATTTCAACATATATACAGATTTTTCCAGATCTAGGCAAGAGTTACACTGTATACAGTGATATTCTAGGTATTGGGCTCAGAGTAGTACTTATGCAAGGAAAAAGAGTCGTTATGTTCGGGTCTCGGATGTCGAGGCTACATGAGAGGAATTAACCGATGCATGATCTTCAGTATGTTTCAATTTTTCATGTATTACACTTTTTGTGACAATATCTATTGGAAGAACATTTTATTGTTTTCACTAACCAATAAAGTCTTATATATATCTTTACACAACGTGACATGAATTTGAGATAGTGAAGGTGGGTTATATACCTTCAGTCATTTAACATTGAGCATGCCTACACACCTGGGAAAAGAAATGCAGTGGCTGATGCATTGAGATGGATGACTCAAATACAGGTAGTCTAGGAGGCCAGCAGTGAGGGGTAGCATGTGGATATATTGTCTGAGATACATTTGTAGGTGCACGACAGACAGGGGAAGACATTTATTTCATCAATGGTTTTTTCCTCTACTCTACAATATTGAGTTTGAATGAGGGAGATATCATATTTTGAAGGCCTATTCTTACATGAGAGTGTGTTAGGAGAGGACCCTACTTCTAGGTAGACCATAGGTGAGGATGTGATATTGTGCTTTCATGGAAGCCAATGGGAGTCAGCAGAAATATGCATGGAGCTGAAGCAGAATTTTCATTCCTCAGTTTGGGTAGTTCATCCGGAGGCCAATAAGATATATCAATCTTTACATCGTTTTTATTGGTTTCCAGATATGAAGAGAGTTGTTTCTATATTTGTTATGAGATGTTCCACCTGTCATCAGGTGAATGAGAATCATAAGTGACGAGATGTTCTTTTACAGCAGTTACCTATTCTCGAGTGGATGTGGAATGATGTCGCAATGGATTTTGTGATTGGTTTCCCGAGGTCTCCTCAAGTGAATGATACAATTAGGGTTTTCAATGATAGACTGATGAAGGTTTCACAGTTCTTACCGCTCATGTTGACCATCAGTGTTGATGAGAATGGTAGTTTGTACACCTAAGAGATTTTACGATGGAATTGGGTTTTGCACTCTATCAATTTTGATAGGGAACATGGTTTACTTCTTGTGTCTGGTAGGGGAAATTGAAGGCATTGGGTACATAGGTACTTCTCAGTATTTCTTACCATCCCCTGATAAATGGCTGGTCTAAGAACACGATTCAACTGTTGGAGTATATGCTTTGAGCATGCGTCCTAGATTTCAAGGCTTCTTGGTAGATACACGTGCCACTAGGGTTGTGTTTCTACAATTACATTTTTCAGGTGATGATTCATATGGCACCTTTTGATTCCTTGTATGGTATGCCATGTTGTTTTCCTCTATATTGGTTGGAGGCTGGAGAGGAAGTTATGCTGGGACCTCATCTTCTCTAAGAGACCACGGAGCAGGTAGAATTTATTTGAAAGATGATGGCTACTACAGAGTCTTTCCATAGATCTCATGTTGATCTACATAGAACACCTCTGGGGTTAAATGTAAGATATAAGGTTTTCATGCATGTCACACAGAGGTTAGGACCCATGAGTATTAGGAGACAATGGAAGGTTTTACGGATGTACGTCGGTCTATTTGGGGTTTTGGAGACAGTTGGGCCGGATGCATATCAGTTTCAGTCACCTCCAAGATATTGAACTATGAACGTTTTCTTCCATGTTTCTTAACTATGTAATTACATTTTGTACCTATCTCACATTTTTCAACCTGAATAGGTTGAGTTAGAGGTGGTTTCATACTTTGAGTAGTGCCCTATTCGGATTGTGGATCATAGTAAAAATGTTATCCATGGTCGGTATGTTCCTCTGGTATGAGTGCTATGGAATCACGGGTGAGTAAATGATGAGACATGGGATAGAGAGGCTGATGTTCAATCATAGAGTCCAGAGTTGTTTGAAGATTATTCTTCTCCACCCTTGGAATGTAAATTCGAGGATTAATTTCATTAAGGGGTGATTTTTATAATAACCTTGATCTTCTTTTCAGGTATGGATCTTGATTTTGTGTGTTTGGATGAAAAAGGATGATTTTGGAAATTTTCTGAGTACACACAATGTAATCCTGAGTACACACTGTGTACCTAGATTCCATGTGTAGTCATGTACTAGACATGTAACGGACAAGTATTTGGATTTGTGGACCGCCTAATGTTGGGTCTAGTGGAGGATAGTACACGGCATGTACATTAAATGAACACACCATGTAATTTTCTTTTTTATTTGAGATATGGGATCGGGGTTGCATCTAACCCTCATTTTCATCTTATTCTAGTCGTTCCTCATGAAGGAGTGTATGGTATCATCGAATCTTCATTGAGCCCCCGATCCATTATTCGTTCTACGAATCAAACACAGTCAATTGCATTTGAATCTCATTATTGATTTCGTGGTTCTTCTTGATTCTCTCTTCCTAATTTCTCATCTCCCTCGAGTTATCCCTGGTTGAATTTTTTTTACCATTTTATAGATCTACGATGTTTTAGATATATTAAAAGGATGAGTTTCATCTATATCGATTGTATATTGTCAAGGTAGGTGGATTTTTTCTTTTCAGAGTCTGTCTCTGAGTTATATGTACATAATTGTTGATTACCCATGATAGAGGTATTTTGTGTTTTGGAAATGAACCATGTTATCATCTGCATTATATTGATTAATAGATTTGGGGTTTTCATTGATATATCATGATAAATTACATGTTTTTGGGACATGTTTCTAGTGTATTTCGTTGTTTTAATGTTTATGGAAATTTTTTTAGGTCTCCTATGAGACATACATTGTTTCCATGCCTTTATTGGTAGTTTGGAATTTAATTCTTAATTTCTTCTTGTTAAATTCTTGTGTAATTAATTATAGAAGTATATCCATGTAGTAATTGAGATTACATTGGGCTACAAGATATTGTCTCTATAAGATAGTATTACAAAGGGCTGTGAGAACCAATTGTATTCAGAACATAGGGGGAATCAATGTTGAGGGCTTCCCCTAAGTGTTTGTTATATTTACAATATGAGACCATAGGGGGGATTGATGGTGATTTCTCCCTCAGAATGTCTATAGTGTAATTTTACAAGACCATCGGTGGAATGTAAGTTTAGTTTATCCTCATTGAATATATAGTTTATTTTTAAAAGACCATAGGGGGAATTTATGGTGAGTACTTCCTCATGGTGTCTTTGTTTTGATGGAACACTTGATCATAGGGGTTAGACACTGTGAGCCATCCATAGGGTCAATGATATATTTTGATTGTTGATTGGGACGAGTCTTACAAGATAAATAACAAACATGGACACAGTCTTACTTTATTTTTACATAGTCTTCATAGACATCTATTTTCAATTGAACAAGGGATACATTGATTAGGCTAGATCCTGGGAATTCATTATTCTATTGGTTTAAAAATTAATAATTGTAAATTAATGTAATTAGAAACTGTGGAATTGTTTACTTTTGATTTCTTCCTGGTTTATTGCATCCTTTTTTACATTGTCTACTATATATATTCACTAAAAGTTAGGAACAGATCATTTGGTGGTTTCCTACTAGTATTCACTTCACACCCTATTTGGGTCTTGATTTTTATCCCAAAAAGATTATATAGTTACATGTAAAGATAAGGGAAAGCACCCTTCTTCATCAAGTACTTGATTTTTTTGGGATGGAGAGCAGGGGAAAAAGATAAGACTTGCGATGTTGTTGGATTTTACTATTTATTTTACATTGGTTTCAGTATTATATTTCAAGAATTGTGACTTGTTTGGATTCATTCATAGATACATGTGACATGAATCATTATATATATATATAATGTAATAGTTTATAGTATCAGTCATCTTCTGTTTACTTTGTTGCTCGGCATTACTACTTTCGCTACTGTTATCTGTTATTTTCTGCTTTGTTACTCTGCCAATGATGGAATAGTTTCCCCAAAATCACACCCAAGGCCCTCACTACTAGTCCGAATCCTATGGAATTCAAGGAAATGAGTTTTAGGCCATGTTTTCCATAGGGTTCATGGCACCTTTTGGAGGCCCCTGAATCCGGGATGCTATAAATTAATCACCAGATAATTTTCTATAAAAAAGATATATGATTGATAAAACAAAATGTTCCTAAAATAAACTAATTTTTATTCCATAAAATAATTTATCCAAAATGAATTAGTCATACTACCTAGTGAAATTATGTAGGCTATTGTTATGTGATAAATCCTTATCACACATCAATTGTGGGTTCAATTCATACAACCTCTTCCAACATGACGTTATGACACCCATCCTATGGGTTTTCCTTTTTAAAGAAGTGTATAATTATTAAAACCATGGTAGAATGAGATAAAATTTTAAAAAATATCCATAACATATATTAACCACACGATTATCTCATTCCATTAAATTTTCATCTCAAAATGTAATAAACCATAATTACCTCAACATCAAGGATCATGTAAACCCTAAAGGTTAAAAATAACAATATCTACAAAAGGAAATATAATTTTTCAATAATTAACATTTTTTCATAACAAACTTATGATTGACATATCTAAGAAGTCTTCAAATGTAATCCCATCATTAATACATTTACACATATCATCATCCATAGATCCAACATAACTATTCACATACTAAAATTAAGTCATCTTAATCATCAAATATTTTTCATGATCTGTTATCCATGTTTTTACGTCTTATTCAAAAATAATTATTTCCTACAAACAAAATAATGAATAATTTCTTAAGATTAAATATTCTCAGAACATGATATATGAAATAATCCATACCTTTCATAGGTGATTTTTAGTAATCGTATCATCAATTGGAATGGAATTAGTTATTGGCAAGAATATAATTGTATGGTCTTACTAATCCCAGTCCCTTACCATCTTTGTATGACATCAACTTTTATAATGATTTTACTCCCCACATATAAAACATTCAATTGAGAAAATGGAATGAACTTTGGTTTTTTACTAGAGTCCACTAAAAGGTTCCTTATTCATTGGTAGGATATTTCTTTATGACCATCATTTCCAAATCTACAACATCTTTTCATCCCTTTGAATATTTACTAATGTGTTTTGTTCCACATCCTTGAAACATATGTTGTTCAATATACATTCCGTTATGATTATTAAATGAACATTCATAGGAACTCATTTCTAGAATATATGATGCCTTATATAAATGTCCACGGTTTAATTGGTCAATCATGACTACAAATATTTGGTTTAAAATTAGAAGAAGAGTTCCCATTGCAGCTATCATTTCTGTTACGACCCGCCTTCAGTATAAGGAGGGAAGGGTCTGCAGATTTCTATGCCCTTCATTCTTTAGGTTGAAAGAGAGATAATGACCCCAAAAACCTGCTTTCAAAAGGTCCCAGAGTGGCGACCAGCACCAAGGGTATATAATCACACACTAAATGGAAGGCATTGCCCTTTTTTTCTTTTAACTCTACCATTGGAATGGATCCATTCGAAGCTGTATATGGAAGGTCGTGTCACTCACATGTGTGTTGAACTGAGGTTAGGGATGTAGGTGTTCCTGGCCCAGAGGTGGTGTAGAGCACGACAGAGAAGGTTCGGCTTATACGAGAATGGATGATGGTGGCTCAGGACCGGCAGAATTCATATGCCGATGATAGGAGGAGACCCTTGGAATTCGAGGTCCAGGACCATGTGTTCTTGAAGGTATACCCTCGGCGTGGACAAAGGAGGTTTTGCAGGGGAAGTAAGCATTCTCCTAGGTTCATCGGACCCTTCAATGTGTTACGGCGGGTTGGTGATGTGGCTAATCAGCTAGCTCTACCACCGTTGCTATTGATGATACACAATTTATTCCATGTGTCCCAGCTCTGACGATATTTGCACAACGATTCACACATCCTCAACTGGGGAGATCTAGATATCAAAGACGAAGCAACCTTCGCGGAGTGACTAGTGATAATTGAGGGTTGTGAGGAAAATGTGCTTCGTGGTTGAACCATTTCCTTGGTTCGTGTGTTGTGGAGACATGGTGAGCTTGAGGAAAGTACCTGGGAGAGGGATGCGCAGATGTGTGCCTAGTACCCGGAGTTGTTTGGCGTTTTTTCCTATTTGGACAGTACTTGTTTACTCTGTAATGATTTAACTTGTTGACTATGGATGTGCAGTTCCTTTTATGTGGATGTGTATCTGAATTGTCCTAAAGAATGGGGAGGGGAGGATCTAATCCATAGTTAAGATGCATTAAAGTGGATGAGCCTAAACCCATTTGGGTGAGTCGGTGTCACCAAAATTAGATAGTATATTAACACGGAGGAAGGGAGACCCCTCTCCCACTGGACTAGACGTTTTGGTCCTTGTTTTGCATGGTTGCATGGGAAAGGAGTGGTAGAGTGATTGTGTTTGTTCAGGGGATAAGGTGATCCTGTGTCAGAGAGGTTTACTCATGAGAGGTATCTTCTGGGGTGTTTGTTCGGACCCCCCCCCCCTTTCCTTCGGTCTGGGTTTTGATTCTCTAGGACAAGAATGGTTTGAGAGGTATCTAATGTAATTTCCCAGACCCTCATGACCCATCCCATTGCAAAATTCTAGGATCCTAAGGGGTTGCAACCCGTTCGGTGCTACTGATCAGCACGACCGGTCGGTGGGACTGGTCGGTGCGGCCAATCGGCGCGACCGATCAGCGCGACCGATCGGTGCGACCGATATGATCGGTCTTGCCATTCGGTCGATCGGTCGCTCCAATCGGTCATGGCAATTGGTCGCACCGAATGGGGTACGACCCCTTAGGATCCTAAAATTTGGCAAAGTGATGGGTCATGAGGGTCTCGGCCATTACAAATTCACTCAGTTTTTTTTTCAGAAAACCACTATAGATTCCTTCACATGCATTGTTAATTCGGTGATTTCTAGATCCAACAATTTTCTAAAACCAAAAAGGACAGTGCGAGTATATCAATAAAATCATCGTGTACAATCTTATAAAGAGGGTTAACATTATGATATAATTATTCATGTTATATGAAACTCATTCAATTTTTATAAAATAACAATGTATCATTCTAATATCCAAAGCATTGAAGTTATATAATACAATTTAGCAATGCTTAAATAACACCCTAACCTCTAATGATTTCTAAAATGACCATTGATACTAACTGTAAGGCCATGACCATAAACATTACTTAATCGTGAGATAAGTGAACAATTGATTTTACTTCACATTGAGGATCTCTTCAGGTTTATAGAGGTATAGAATTAGGTCATAAATCATACTTAGAAACTTAAATATTACATGTTTACACTTATACTCACTTACATTTTTTCACAATACAATAAAATGTTTAAAAAGAAACATGACATCGTTTTATGTTTTAACAAAATTACTTTTCCTTGATCCCATCACAAACACTATTATTAATTACATCTTATGATTTTTTTTCCACACTGGGGATGATCATTAAAAGATCAATAAGGGATACAAAATAAATGAAAATTTTTAGTCATTTAGAAACTTGTAAACCATTAATACTTTATCATAATGTGATACATTTCACAATTAAGAAGTAGAAACACACTTCACTAATTAAATGATCATTCCATATCCTTATTATAAAAAAATATTTCCATAATGAACATATATAGAAACATATAACATATAAAGGTAACTTGGGACATAAACATACATGAATGGAATAACAATATTGTTGACATCCACACATATCACTAAATTGAATAGCCATACGGCCAACTTCAGTAGACAATGCATTAGAGATTATAACATAAAAACCAATCCATGGGTTATCACAGAACCATATATATTTGGTTTAACTCATAACCACCTATCATTTTTTTATCATGTAACCACCTGTCCAATGTCCAAGCACCATAACATAATAATAACTCATAAAATATTGTAAATATAAACATTTCTCTAATAAAATTTCTTTTTCAATCACATGAAAAAATTTCTAGATAATTATTTATTCAATACATTTCAACGCATATTCTCAATACCAAAACACCCAATATGGGAATTATGTATTTATTTTCCTTTTGAAAAACAATAATGCTTATAGAGGAAGCCAAATGTAAATTAACGTTTATGGTGGTGGGAGAGTCATTATTGGTGTATAAATTAAAAACATTCATTTATTTCATTTAGTAAAATTATTTTTATAAAAGGGATTCTGTTTTAATTAAATTAAAATTCAAAGGGATTTTCTAGGAACCTTATAAAATAAGGTTATGTATAACATCCAAATATGCCTCAATAAAAGCAGATTGAGACGAAGTCCCATAACTCAAATCTGACTTGTCTCGTTTGTTTATTAGATTCTTGATTAATAAAATTAGTTAAATTTATTCTTTTTTGAGATCATTTTTCAGGTTTATTATTACATTTATATTTCTTAATACCATGTTATAAATATTTATTATTTATTTATTTTAATATTGGTCGTTTTTCAATATTTCATACATGAGCAGCAAATGAACTTGTTGGATGTAAATAGTCTATGTTGTCAAACATCCAACATCTCTAGAATATAATTCATGTTTTAAATATCATATTTATCCAGTATATTTTTTTGTAATATTCTAGGACATTAGGATATAATTAATGAAATGCAACATTCATGGAGATGATAGGTTGTACGTACAAATGATCGCGACTTTCATTTCATTGTCATATTAACGTAATGTTATCTAAATGATATATAGGAATATTATAATTACATTATAATATATATGTTATATATGTTACCTAAGTTCAGTTACACCATCATTAATATGTTTCATGTATGGAATGAACGTGTCCTATCACTTTGAGTGGGTGGTAGTCTAGACTTCCTCAAATGAAATTATCATATTTACACTTTATAAAAACAATAATGGAATGTTGTTATTAAATATTATAGAAGAATAAAGTCTATATAAATATAAAATATTTCATATTTATTTATATCACTCATGTATTTTATCATGGTTAATTAAGATTGTGCAGAATGAATCACATGGCATCGTGAAGATGGTAGGTGGTACATATGCACGAGTGGTGATATCATTAAATTAAGGGTTAAAAATAATAGAATGAGATGGTATATTAATTATAAGTAACAATTATAATGTTATATTAATTATTTATATCTATTTTACTCATCATAATTACAGCCCAAATATGTATTATTGAATAAAAAATTACCCCATAACGTGAAGATGGTAAGTCGCACGTACGCACACTTGGTGGTATTATTATTCATAAGATGGGAAAAAGAAGGTATAAGGTTGATTTGTGTGAATAATAAACAATTCATAATATTGAATATAATTGATTTATTAATTTATTATAGATAATTTATAAGAATAGGAAGTAGAAGAGGAAAATAATTTTGAAATATGTGATAAAAAAATACATTTATTTCGAGTATTTCCGTTTCATTTTCATAAAAGGTCTAATTAGGATGAATTCTAACCAAAGTGTGGCCACTAGGAGGAAGTTATGGATGTTGTGAAATTATTTTAGTAGATGATAAACGATCCAGTTGGCTTGAGGGATGTCTGTAAATGGGTATAGGTGGCCTCCTATTATAAAAGGGAGGTGGGGCACTTTAAGAATGTCTTTAAATTTTGATTTATTAAAAATTTATATTCAAATTATATTTCTACAATGTTATACAATTAGAGGATAAAATGATTATGGGTCCAAATACACTCATACAATAGGTTTTATTAATGTTTAGGTCCTAAATTAACCTTATCATTTAGCTTTAACCCTTTTTTAAAAGCATTAACTCTTACATGTCTTCTTGTATATTCATAATATATGCTTTCTATAGGTACTATAAAATTCAGAATGAAACAAAAGAATATTATTAATGAAAATTTTAACATTATGTTATTTATTTGGATGAATAATATATTTTTATCACTATTATATCTTTTAATAAAATATTATATGTTTCAAAAACATGATAATGTCAATTTTTACATTATTTAAGAATTTAATTTTTTTAAAGACAAAACAAAATTTTTCATTCAAAAAAACTATCTTTACTCAAATAAAACACGTCATAATATTCATGAAAATTCGTGGATATCATATAAATGATTAAATTATATTTAATTTCATATTTATAATATAATTTATTTGTATCTTTCATTAATAAGTTAATCACTACGTCATCATTGTGTCATATATAAATTTATTTATTTAATGCCTAAAAATTATAAATATAATACCAGGATTTTGGAAATATATTTTCCATTATAATTAATATTTATAGTAAAAATGTTCAATTATATATCCCCACTTTAATATTATTCAATTAAAAAGATACATGTTAGTGTTATATTTAATTTTATAACAAAATAATTTTTATAACATGTCATTTTCACACCAATATGGAACTAAAATGACCAAAGATCAGCCTAAATTTTTTTTGGTCACCCATGAATCATATAATAGGATTAGGAAATGTTTTATGGTAGTTTTAAATTATTATAATATTATTTTATTAACCTTATTTACCTGATTTACCTATTAGATGTGGTAAATAAGAATAAATACTAAAGTTAGTATTCATAGTGTCAAAAAATAGAAAGAACATATTTACACAATTTGTATCTTATGTTTCCAAATATATTAACCATTTTTCAAAATTCTAAACAAAAAATTGGAAGAAATTAATTTTAAATTAATTCTCATTGTCAAAACGAGAAAAAATGTTTTCTAAAAGTTAAAATATTGCAAAAAATTGAAATGTATGTACATCTGAATTCTATATATAATTAATAACAATGACCTAAATTATAATAAATTATAATAATATATTCTATTTATACATTAAAGAAATTAAATAATATTATTTAACCATGAATGTTATCTATATGGTAAAAGTGTTGTCTATTAAAATAGAGAATATTTTTACTATTCATCGGTACATGATAGTTATCCGAAAAGGATAAAAAATTCATCGAATGTAAATTTAGATATACCTAATATAGATAATAAGTTATCCCTATCATATAAAACAAATATAGGTGTCAAAATATTAATATATTAATAGTTCTCCATTGAAATTAGGTAAAAATACATTTTTTGAAAAACACCTCTTTAATCTGAAAAATTTTATTTGTTATTATATAATATCTAGAAAACAAATAACATGAATTTCAAAAATTATACTAAATATATAAAATATATTTATCATTAAGGAAAAATCCATAATGATATATATTACTTTATAAATATAATTATTTTCTTTTTATATAATTTTTCAGTAAAACACAAGTATTAGATTCAATTTGTTTGTAATTCCATTTCTAATAAATTTGGTAACCAATGAATAATTATTTAAAAAAAATTTAAACCTTATTTTCATAATTAAATTGATATTATTCATTCCTTCAATTATATATATATGTTAAAATTATATCATTTAAATATATATAATTAGTTGTTCGTTTAAACTCAATGTAGTGTATCATGTATACTACTGAACATGGTATTTATTTAATAAAAATTAGTATTTTACATATTATAACATAAAAAATACCATATTATTTAATAATATTATATATCTTTTCATTTAATTAAAATAAATTAGTTCTAACATGACTATAGATTCTGTTACAGTATGGAGACATAATATTCTTTGATTATGATAATTCATCGGTAACGAGACGTTATTCATTGAGGGATTGTAAGGAAGAAGGCTTCGGTGTTTGTATATAGGATCCCTTTACTATTTTTTTTGTTTCAAATTAAACTATTTATAATTATTTAATGTGTATGTGATATTATTATAAAATAATAATTTTTTATGATAATAAAAATATTATTTGGAAATAAATTATGATTACTTTTATTTGACTATTTAATTTTTATATAAAAATATCTTTAAAATTAATTATATGCTTTTAATACCTGTAATATCCTAGTTATCACAATTTAATACTCTATAGAAGATTTTTTAGTCATGAACTGAGTCGTCATGAGATTCTATGTCCCGTAGATCCTGATATAGAAAAAATAAATTATTATATAATTTATATTATATATGTGGGATTTTTTTGTAATATCATAATATCTATTAATGGTGTCACAGCTGAGGAATTAGGGAATACTATTAGTCCTGGAATGCGGGATTTAGTTGAGGTGTGATATGAACATCACGTGTATAAAGTGCTTTGTGACATCAAATATGACTGTAATTTATTTAATATTTTAATTATAATTTTGTCAATAAAAAAAATTAAGTACCACATGAACCTATCTCGTATGAGAAATTTGATACCCCAATTATGTTTGGAATATCTATTTTACCCTATATACTATATAACATTTGTGTGTGTTGGGATTTTAGTTACCTAACACCTAAGGGTAATTTTTAGAGTTATATACAATTATTAAAATGATTTTACTAATTAAAATAATATTTTATTCCATCATCCTCATAATTTCTATGCACAAAACCGTTTACACCATTTTTTTGTGTCCATACGTCTAGAACATTGAAACCCACCATTTTGAATAGTTTGAAATTGACTACCCCTTAATGGGATGAAATTTACAACACCATCATCCAGAATTGGTGGAACCACATTTTAAAAGAGGATACTGACTATGAAAATTTAAATTTGAAAACATGGAAAAATTATAAGTGCCAATCCATCTCAGATTTCCATTATAGAGATATTTAACATATCAAATGTGGTTTTATAAGTATTCATAAAGTGGACATGACATAGTCATATTTCATTCCAAATTTTTGAACATATTTTTATAATTTTTTATTTTTTTAGGTATAATCCCCATGCAATTAAATGATTTATTCAAAAGTGGTTATTTTTAAAAATTGAATATAATTTGTTTTAAATGAATTAATATTGTTGAGTTCATGGTATTATAAAATTTTATAACTGTTTTATATTATTTTTTGTACATTAAAAAAACAATAATGTGTTTCCAAAGAAAACACTCAACCACAGACCCAAAAGACATATATCAACCCCCCAATGGCTACCCGGTAAGGCATGGCATAGGGAGTTCCCACACCTAGTGGATTCATGGAGGAGTAATTATTGTGCATATGTGGCCTACATATAGTCAATCCCACGAGAAGTATGATTTGGTCAAATACCGCATGGGATGTGTGTACGTATAGCCCATATGTATTTTTGTGAAGTTTAATGAGAGAGAAAACTCTCAATACAGTAAATTTTGGGCATTTCTCCAATGCTATGGTATTTATGAATGATCCCACCCAATCTATGTTTTTATGTGGGACTTTGAGAATTTTAGTTAGTGTTAAATTAAAAAATATATCTTTTTGATATGCATTTTCTAACCCATGTTCAGAAAGATAACACTATTCTAATTTCCCCCTCCCACCTTCATCCCCACTGGACCACAACCTACATCACCTAAAATCCACTATTGTATCCCCTACTTGATATTTAACTCGACACAACTACCACATCCATGGTCTTACACTAACACAGATTCCCTCTACATGCTCGAACGACCACTGTTAAGGGGAGTTTGACCCATCGAACCCCTATAATATTGGTACAGGTGTTGATTATATTTTTCCCTATGATAAAGGAACTGAGACATCCCCTTTTTCACACCCATTTATTCTTGACCCACCATGAAAATAACTCACTATTGTGCAGCCTACGTTGACCCATTGGAACTTGTCCTTTCTGAAATATTAAAACAACAGAATGATCCAGGTGTTTCCAAAATCAATTCCTACGGGTATCATTAGGAAATAATTTTTTTAACTTTTACTGGATTTTAGAATCCTTAATGGGAATGTTGAAGAGTTATAATGATACATGCCTCTATAATAGAAGATTATCTCCATTACCACAATAGAGTTGACACATTAGAGAGAGGTTATCGAAGGCTACTGCCAAAGAGGGATGCTGCCTATTTTTTTATTCATCTATTCTATTATTTTTATTTTATTATATTTAGTTATTTTTCATTATTATTTAATTTAATTTAAATTTATATTTTACAAATATAAATCATTCATTTAATATCTTCTTCTATAATCTAAGTGATCAACCCATATTTTCAGTTTTCTCCGTCATCATTTACTTCTTTTTTATAATATTTTATTTTTATTATTATTTTATTATTATGTTTTTATTTTTTATATATATTTCTTCTTCTATTATTTTCTTTTTTTATATTATTTTATTACTCTTTCTATATCACTTATATTATTTTTATTCATGTATACTTACCTTCTTTCAGTTCATTTTCATAGTGAACTATTAACTAAAACATAGTGGGGATAACCCAAGGATTCACTTGGGATAGGTAATATGTGATTCCAATTCATTCAATATGTAAATTTTTATTCATTAAAAATAATTTTGGGATATATAGGTAAGTTCACGAGTGTAATTATTGTCCACTATGACACTAAACTCAAACCCATTTATACTATTTGATAAAATATTTTCCCTCCCTCCAACTAAATATAATATGTTCATATGATGGAGTATAGCCATTAAATATATGAAATGGAACACAATGGATCCAGGTCCTGGAATATAACACATTATGGATTGAGATGTTTCATCAACCTTTATAATTAGAGGATTTGGGAATAATATTGTAGAATAAATTCAAGATTTAACACCCATTATGTAAAAGAATAATAGTGTAAGTGTGATGTTTTATCACTAAACTATCAAAATATATTTAAACACTAATATGGAGAGTGATAGAACCCATAAACCAAACCAATAAAGGAAATATTGTTTCTTACTAATCTCGTTTGATTATCATTTCACGTTAGTATATTTTCTAAATTTCCATTCATATGTATTTTTATAATTTTATAAAATAATCAAAAACAAAATTATAATTGAATTAATAAAAATAATAAAATATCCAATAATAATGATTTTATATTAATTATATTATATAGGTGAACATCTATGAACCTCTTCATGTGAGACTACACAATATGGCCACTACGGTACACTATAAAATAATTCTTATTTTCCATGACCTACAATAGGTGATCATAAAAATTGGTAACATTACTGGGGAGTTAATTAGAGATTACGTATCATTTTATAATTTGATATTATATGTATATCTTCGGTTTTTTCCAAATTAAAAAAGCATAAACAATTAATTTTCAATGAAATTTTATAATGATAAAATTTTCAATTCATGGACAAATTAATCACCACTGTGGGAAAACAAACCAAGTAATGTGAGGGAAATCCTAAAGAGCCCTGATGAACTTTCTAACATGGAAATATTATTCTGAATGGGGTTAAAAAAAGAAATTTTTTTCAAGTGGTGGTAAATATTTCTGAGGATGTTAATGTTTATTATCCAAAACTAAAGGCTAGTGAGGATGTTCCCATGGAGTTTCCTAAATTTGGATATGAAATTGATGATGTTGAAGCACATTTTAATGAATATCAACATTCTAATACTTATAAGAACCAGGTTTTTGAGCATCATGAAGAGCTAAGAGTAATGATGAAGACTCATTTGATGATAGAAATATGGGAATATTTCCATGTCATTTATGGATAAATGGCGATAAATATATATTTCAATGAGATCTTCCCTTGTACAAAGTTGAAAAATCAACACCTGAGTACCTGTTTCTATCCATGCAGGATAAAATCACCCATGTGGTGGTATTTTAAGAAAGGTTGGGGGATCCTAACTACATACTTCCATGAACTGAGTCTCAATATCAAGAGGAAGATATCACTAAAGAGGTGATTAAACCATGAACAATTAATGGAGTTGATCCTTTCATGAACTCAACCCTTTTTAATTTATTTAATATGATTTTAGTATCACTCTTTATGGTATTAATTTTTTATATTTTTCAATATATTATATTCCATAGAGGATGTTGATGAAATTGGGCATTCACCTACTATGCAATTATTATATATCTAGGGAAATATTGAAAAATAATTTGAGGTATACCCTAGATAATTATGTGTTTTTGATACTGTGTAAATAAAGCCAATAAAACCAAATATTGATAGGGAATTAATTGGTTGATAAATGTAATAAAAATTTTCCTAATTATTTTCTTGCTTTGAATTAATGAAATTAATGTGAATTTATTTTTTATTATTTTTAATTCCTTGATTGAATTCCCATATCATATATTTTATTCTTTATAGGATGTGTAGTATATGTACTTATTACTTATTATTCACCATATTTCCCGTGTGATCTTGGGATATTCTACCTTCCAAAACATGTATTTGAAATAGTCAAATCTAAGACTATGAAAAGACACTTTTAAAATTATTGAGGCATATTTTTAAAATCCCTTATACATAAATACCACCCCAAAATTTATGCTATTTTTTTCCATAGAAACCATAAAGGACCTTGTTAAGAATGAGCTAAATTTCCTGTCATTTTTATCCATTTATAGCTTCATATTGATATCTTAATTATATGATAATGTTATGTGTTGTGGAAGGGAGTCATGGTTGAAGGAAAGAAATGGATTTTATGGAGGGTTGTTGGGGTACTAAATATGGGGAATTATAAAGGAAATTTCATTCATATATTTTATATTCACATTTTCCACATTATAAACCAAATATAAAAAAGGTATTAGTTATGACTTAATAGAATAAAAAATCACCATCACATGACTGATGATTTTAAACATATTTTTTTGGTGGTAGATTTTAGGTTTTCCCTATTGATAAGACATGGAAAATAAAAAATAAGTTGGAACAAGTTTCGTGAAAAAGAAAAAAGTTTAAAAAGTAGTAAAAATTTACAGGAGGAGAACCACCCATTCATTAAGCTTTATTCGGATCATGACTTTTACTTTGATTTTTGGGAATGTGGGAGTTGTTATTTTGAAAGAGAATAATTTCATTAAACATTTATTTTAGATATAATTATTTTTTTTTAAATTTAAACCTCCTCATTGAGATTTAATTTTAAACATCAATTTCTACCAACCCTAGTCCTTAGAGCCATATGATCATTGATTAAAAATATGTCAAGATTTCTTATGGTCATTTCTTTATAATGTCGATAATGTTGTCATTTTACAAGCCTATAGATAAATACATCTTATTCATAATATGAGCGTAACTCTACTTGATGTAATATCATTAGTTTTAGGAGAAATAAAATAAATAGAGAGGTAGATCATGGTTCGAAATTTCTAATAATAATGAATTGAGGACATTGAATGAATGGAAGGATAAGTGAAAACATTCTTCAAAGTGGAAAAGTTAAATTATTAAATTTATTATTCCTTGAAAATATAGAAATTGATTTGATATTTTATATTTCATTTGAAAATTTTTTTCTGATATTATGAATTATTTATTTAATTTATTTGAAAATTATATATTGTTGACTTTTGTGTCCTATTATTTTAGATAATGATATTTTCTTATTGAGGAAAATAATGTTTTATGTGTGGGGTTATTTAACATATCCATATTTCATGAAAATTTTTAAATCATTTTATAATGATTTTTACGGTTTTAAAATATAAATTACAATGTAATTCATTGTTTTTTTTTCAAAATATCATATTAATAAATGATGAATTTAATTTGGACTTATTTAATTATTATTATGAAATGTTATGTATTATAAAATTTTCAAAATTTATTAAATTCGTTTCTGGACTTTTACAAAATATAAGGGGTCATCTATGGGATGCCCTAAAACATTTCCCCATGAACTGTATTGGCAGACACTATTGGTTCATGGGCCATTCGATACTTGAAGCCAGCCCAAACCAAGTAGTTTCTCATGGCTTCTAGATCATGAATTGGTGTCCTACTAGGGGTGAATCCTGTAATAATAAGAGTGTATTAATGAATGGATGTGAAGCATGTATGTGTGGCCTACATATAAGTGTGTGATGTTTCATGCAGGATCACTTCCCTAATGTAGGTGGTATTTGATGGTGATCCCATGCCTTGGTATATATGTAGGTTCCTTACCATTCTATGATTTAATGCCAGAAAACAATAACCATTGTTACTATTTATTTTAACAAAAATTATATTTCACCACATTGTATCTATTGGAAGGAACTCAGATAGATCTCTCCCCTTTGCATCTCCACATCCCACCTCCTTTCCCATTGAACCTCCACCTGAATCATCTACATTCCACTTTGGACACCACTACTCATGATTACACTCAAGCCACACACCACCACTATCTCTATAAACAACTATGTATCCCCTCTAGGGCCTTCGATGACCACTACAAATGATAGTTCCACCCATTCAGATACTATTATGGTTGTTTGGTGTTGATAGTGTTTTCTGCTATGATGAAGGAACTTCCATATTGTCAGACCCACTACTATGCATGAACGAGCCAACATGAAAATGCCTCACTACCATGCGACACATTCTACCATTCATAAAAAACTCCATTATAAAATATTCATACACCCAATTGATTCAGGTGATTCCAAACCAAACACATGCAGGTATCACAAGGAATTCATTTTTTCTCAATATTATATTGATTTGTAGATTCCTTAAATAGATGGGTGGAATTGTATGGGTCATTATGAATTAATAAAATAATATTCTCTCAATTTGTGTAAGATAGTTTACATTATAGGAAGAATCAGATGAAGGCCTCTTCTATTTTTTTCATTCTTATTTTATTTTAATTTTTCATTTATTTCATTTTGTTGATTTTCCTTATTAGTTAATTTTAATATGTTCTCATTTATAAATAAATCTCAGACATTTAAATTTTTCTTATATAATTTAACTGTTCCATTCATCTTCCTCTCCATCTTATTATTATTATATTCAATGTTATTTCAATATTCTAATTATTTTATTTTTATTTTAGTTATTTTATGTGTTTAAATTTAATCTTATACACTTTAATTATTTTATTTTAGGTTAGTATTATCTCTATATCTTCTAGTATTTTTATTCTTTTCTTCTTCTATTCCTTCTTTCAATTTACACAGTTACCTATTACCCTAAAACAATGGGGGCTAACCTTTGGTTTGGAATGAGGGAGGACTGTGGTGTTTCCATTTTATTCTCAATGTTAATTATTGTATTTTATTAAGTATGTGGTAGGAAGTATTGATTTCCATGAGTAAGGTGATTTTCCACTATGACACAAAACACAAACTCATTTATATTTATCATTTTAAAAACTATTACCACACATACAGTAAATAGAAGAATATCATATGTTGTAGTTGATCTATCCAGTTAATGAAATGGAATATGTTGGATCTAGTTAATGGAAAATGTCACATTATCAGGTGATGTGTGTAATCAATCTTGATGACAAGATGATTTGTAATTATTATTGTTGAAGGTAATAAAGCAATAAAACCACTATGTAATGGAATAGTATTTTATGGGTGAGATTTCATAATTACTCAAACAATCTAAATTTAAATAACACTAAGGGGAGTGAAGGAACCCATAAAACGAACCAAAAGTTCATGTTTTTTCTTCATAATCACATTCTATTATCTTTTGATGTTTCTGTAGGTTTAAATTTTTCTTGTTGATTGACTTTTAATTATATTACAAAATATTTAAAAAAATTAAAAAAATTTCTTAAAACAAATAAAAACCCAAAAAATTCGATTAGGTGAATTTGATTATATAGGTGAAAAACTAATAATCTCCTAAATCAAGATAACAATGGTAATCCACTCCAATCCACTTGGAATATAATTTTCTCTTCGTACATTGTACAATATGTGTGCATCATGAGACTAATTGTGCCTGAATATCATAAAATGATAATTTTGTAATTATACATAAAGGAAAGATTTCATTACATGAGATATTTTAATAATAGTTAGAAAATAATCTAAGAGGGATAATGTATCATTTAAATTGATATATTTTTGAAATAATTTAGTTGGTTTTGGTTTTTGGATCCTTATGAGAACCTTGAGCATTGAAATGTGGAAAAAATGATAATATATCCCTCTTAGATGTGTTCTTGACTATTAAAATATATACTAAAAATTTTATCCTACACTATGTGTTCTATCATTTTTAATAATATTGATGTCATTGAGGTTTTATATTCCTTACCATATCGGGCTCATGTTTACACATGTTTCCATTATATGATTATTTTTATTGGCTTTTGATATTTTGAATTAATTTTATCACTTGTGAATGTATGTGTGCGTATCCCATGTAAACCATTATGATATTTATTAAATGATTGATATTATAAGATATTGTTTCCATGTTTGATTTTGACTACTTGATAATATGAATTATTTTATATACTCGTGATGATATATTACTTATAAATCATTTCTCACCATGTATGTGTGTTACAATTACCTTGGTGGTTGTGAATTGTAATTGTGATAGGTGGAAAATCAAAATTGATTACCCATTATTTATAGTGTGAACTTAATAATGATGATTTCGATGCGATATATGATAACGTGGTTGAGATATAAGGTAGCCATAATGTCGTGTTGAGCGTTTTCTTGATTTAGCCTAGATTTTCTAGGTGACATTCACTATTTGATACCCTGGTCAATGGGTGTAAAAGATATTTTTGTCTAGAGGACCCATGAGACGTGATCCTATTGGGGGATAGATGATGATATTTATTATCTACAAGAATTTGTGAGAACACCGTACATTGGATGGTTTACTACTTCAAACTAATTCATTGTTCTTCAGAGATGAAGCTGATGTATTTATGTATGGGGTCTTCTAGCATCCTTATTATGTCACTTCCACTCAGTCTGTATAATATGTTATTTCCTATTTTCCAGTGATTATCAATATTGATTTCACATATTATACATGATCACGTCATGTCGAGGACACGTCTGTGGTGTACTATTGGGTCTGGTACTCAAACCCTACTCGAGAATTTCATAGTTCTTGTATATTTCAGGAGGGATCATTCATGCTAACAGGTCCCAATGGTGGATTGTTGTGGAAATTAGTATGAATCATGTGGCTAACAGGGGTGGACTCAAGAGGACCCCATAATTCTGTAGTTTTTTATTTCCTAATTCTTATTTCACAGGAATATCATTCCAAATTTTAGGTTGTTTAATTTATATGATATGTATGTACTTTCTTATTGTTTCAACTTGTTTACATTGAACATTTATTATATTTTTTATTATTTACTATTTATCATATAACATGATACTATGGTTATTGACTCCCCAAAAATGTAATTTTATCATCCCTTATCATAGAAAACCTCTAGCTTATATTGAGGTGTGAATGAGGTCATGTGACGTTCAATATCAGACCAGGTGGTTCAATTGGGGATGTTCCAAAATGGTTTTATATGATCAGGACACAATAACATATTTTTCTTACAATAATGGGTTGGATAAATATTGATATTGGATATTATAGTAGGGACTCGGGTAGGGTAACTATGTGAATTTTAGGCTTGCATTGTATAGTGTACAATAATGTTTCCAAAAAACATATCATTTTTTATCTATTAATATTTATTAAATTCACCATGGATAATGCACATGATGTGGAAATATGATTTATTAGATTTTGGGTGCGTTTATGCATCATTTTTAGGCATGTAGGATCACCTTCCATATATATATATATATAACTAGTGTAGTGTTGTATAGTATATCATAAATTAAAATCCTAAATTTTTTGTCATCTGTTTTTGATAGATTTGTTTTTTATGAAAAATATATGTTGAAACATTGTTGTGATGTATAATTATGGGAATTAATTAGTTGAACTGATAATGATGTTTTTTAGTATATATATGATGAATGTGATTAATATTTAGTGATTTAGACCTGGATCAGTTCTGGGAGAGTATACCTTGGGTTATGTGTTGACTTCAAGGAGAACCATATATAATCCCACAAAATTTATAGGACTTGTTATGTCTGTAATTTTCCTTCTGTTGGAAAACAATCCACCTCAGAAAAATTTGGTGGGACTTCCAGATGATAAATATCCTCCACAGCACATCCCCAAACCAAATCCATTGGTGCATGGTGAAATTCCATACCAAAAACCACAAAAGTGTATTTTGGACAATTCTACAGATTTCTAGATCTAGAATCCACCAATATTAAATGGAACCCGTGGTCCTTGGTATTACAATGATTAGGTCTATATGATAGAGGGTATCATTAGTCTTATTAGGAGTCCGTTAAACTTGAACGGGAGGTTGGCAGCCATCATGTTGATGGGACCCCCCAAGTGTTGGTGGGAGCTATAAGATACGCTAGATGATATGAGGGGATCACATGGTAGGCCTTAAAGGACATGATTTTATGATATCCCTTCCCTATCACACTAAATATAAATCGGTTAGTGGGTTCATGGAACAACAGTTGGGTTCCATCAAAGTAATAACATACACCCCATGATTTAACAAACACCCAAATTTCAGACAGCTTCTAGATGGAAATGAGGCAGATAAGTCCATGAATTTTGAAAATAGACATCAAGATGACCATAGATAGTAGGTCCATCGCTTCGTAAAAGATTTGTAATCAAAGATTTGAGGAATTCCACGACCATAGAGTGTATTCTTGAAGATATGTGAGGAGCTAGTATTTTCCCACCATTAACTATATATACAGGTGGACCACCCACTATGGTTATGAGCACCACATATGTTGGATTGTAGAGGATCTCCATGAACACACAATATATCAGTTTCAGGAATATGAAATAAGGATTAGTAACATTGGTTCCTTCTAGAGATTACCTAAAATAATCTATCTATGCGATGTTCAGACATTGAAGTTTGGTATGATAAACTCCTTATATCCAATGCCAACTGAGTTTTCTAACATATAATATCATGTATTTTAGTAATGTATAATCATATAGAAGTGGTATAAAATCCTGAAAAGGGAGCCGAAGGTCCATTAAAGAACCATATTAGAGGAAGAAAACTTCACAGATGAATGTAGTGTAGGGATATAGCCATATAGCTAACAATTGACATGGTTTTGTGATATATATGATTCAAAAAGATAGTGGGTAAGAATTTTCACTAATCATGGTTTGGTTTTGATTATTTTTACTCTATCTACTACCATATACGATATTGGTTATTAACATTCTTTTATACCTTCAAAATCTATTGTTGGACATGACTTACGAGTCTTGTTGTCCTCTGTGAATTTTTCCCTTGATAAAACAATAGTTATGAGTGTTTAAAGCTTTCAAAAATAACCAAAGTGTCTATTAATCATTGGTGGTTATGTAAATATTTGAGGATTTAGGATTATAGAGATATCATAACTCAATGTGATTCATGGCATGTATTATATCACACGCTATTTTTCTCACATTTATTTCTATCACAAAATTGTTTATTTTACCATTGAATAAGGAGAGAAGTTATTGATATCATGAGAGAACGAAGTAGGAGTTGGAAGAGTGGGGATGCACATGAGTCATATTTGGATTAACAAATAAAAAATTGTATGATTGTCTCTTTAATTAGGATTATTAGTGGTCCCCTCTTTTTTTCCACCAGTCATGGATCTCTATAAGGATTTCCATCATGTTGAATTTCCTGGAGTCCCTCTTGATAGATGGGTTGTAATTCAGATAGATCTCATAATGAGTGAAAAAAATAATTTTATACCACCATTTCATAAGGATCTAACCATGTTGATGTAGATTAAGGTGTAGTAAAATGACTTCACGAAGAAGGGTTTTACCAAACATAGTACTTCACTATGTGGTGAATTTATTTTTTTCAAGAATGTGGGGGGTAGTCTTTAGATGTGAATTTACTAATGGATGGTCGAATTGGTGATGGTATAAAATTGATAACAAATTCCAAGGATCGATGATCATTTCAATCAACTATGGGGAGATAAATAATTCTCCGTGATTGATATTTTATTTGGATATCACCAATTGTGATTTATAGGGGAATAAATTCTAAAGAATATATTTCAATTAATTTTCAAATTATATGAGTACTAGGTGGCATCATTTTGGATGGAAATTGAACTGGAAATATTCATGTCCCTCATGAAAAAGATGTTTAATCCATACATGGACATGTTAATTATATTTATACTAAAATTTATTCTCCTCTACTGACTAAAATCAAATAAACATGCTAGGAAATTAAATTTTTTCCTTAGTAGGATTAAAGAAAACTTGTTTACATCAGGATATTGAGGTGTTAATTCTATATTTGAGAGTTGACGTTCTGAGGGCATGTGATGTTTGAGACCAGTTTATTTATAGACCCATATAATGTTGGGGAAATCATGTAATGGACACATTTCCTCATCTACATGACTTCCTCAACATTAGATACTGTGACTTTAAATTCAAATATATTTCATATGTTCTAGATACATCATACTATTAGGAAATATCTAATTTCAGACTCTCAAGTTCTAGGGGATCATAATAATTGACAATTTTCATTAATTTTTCATTCGGTGGCATCTAGTAGTTGGGATCTTGAGGATAGACCATTCAATAAGAACCCCACATGTTTCAAGTGTCACAAGATTTCCTAACTACAAACAAATTTATTGGTCTCATTAATTGAGATCATTATCAATGTGCAATATTTGATCATGTACATTGATGCATTGGAAAACCATGGCAATGGATTTTTGGTTAGTAAGAATTTTTTATGTCTGTCATTAGTGTTATGAAATTGGTTGACTGGTAAAGATAGAATTTTTTGATTTTTAGTTGAGGAAATGATAACTCAATCCTAGTTGATCAGGATGGCAGTAAATTCTTAAATTCACTATAAAAAATGTTTATTGTATTTCTATCTAGTTAGACAAAAAATATAAAAGTATGAATGGACGAAGACAAAATTTATGCATCCAACTATGTAAGATATAAATATACAGCTAGATTATATTACAAAGTGTTTTTTGTTATATTTTTTTCATTAATATGACTATTTATTATCCCTTTATGGGGCTTGATGTGTTTCTCAATTAAAATAATGGTTTGTAAATAGTTTTTAACCAATATGGAGATATGTTCCTACAGGGTCTCCCAAAATAGCAGATTTGATAATTTTCCCTATTCTGGTGAAGAGGTTTATAAGACATAGTGGGCCCACCACAGGGGCTTGAGAGTTTTACAAGTACTCAATCGTCAAATAATAAATAAATTTATTATAATTCAGGTATAGAATAATTTGATTTAATTTATCTATTACAAGTATGTACAATGTACTAATTGAATACATAAAAATGTTATTTGGAAAAATATTATTTAATTCAAGGTTATTTAATCAATTTTTTGTAATTATGAGTTATTTTAATGACTTCGGTTTATCAGATAAAATATTTTTTTTATAACAAGGTGTATATAAAATATAAGGGAGATTTTAGGAAGAGTAATTTCACCATAACATGTCATTTATTATTTATTTAGTGAATGTTGGATATACAATTGTGGGGGAACTATTACTAGGTTTCTTAAACATCCACTATAAAAATATAGGATAATCTTATTCTGTGAACTATTGCTTCATTCAAAAATGAAATATTATCTCTCCACCCACATTCTGGAGAGATTATATTCATCATGGTGTGATCTATCTATCTATTCCATGGACATATATAATGGATGACACCAATTTGATCATCATAAATTCAAAGGAATCATTAGAGATTTACACTAAAACCTGGAAGATGATAATCAATGTTACTGAAATGAAGGAAATAGTTTCAATTAGTAACAATCCATTATTAAATGAATTCCCAGATTGATTTCCTTATGAATTTCATTTTATTGTTCCCATCCAGGAGGTTTAATTTACTATTTATTTAGTTCCAAATGAAAATATTATTTCAAAACCCTCTAATCAAAAGGATCAAGTAGAACTGTTGTAATAAATAACATATATGGAAGAATTACTTGATAAAGAATTATTTCGACCTAACACTTCACCATGGGGTGCTCCGATTATATTTGTGAAACCAATTGGTTCAATACGACTATGCATTTATTACAAATCCTTGAATAAAATAAAAATTAAGAACATGTATAGGTTTCCTCATATCAATTATTTATTTGATCAGATCCCTGGATCTCAGTATTTCTCTTAGATTGATTTGAGGTCTGGGTGCCATCAGTAGAAGGTAAAGGAGGAATTCATTCGAAAGATTGATTTCTGAATGAGAAAAGGGAATTATGGGTTTTTAGTTATGCCCTTTGCGTTATCTAATGCACCTACTATATTTCTAAATCTCATAAATAAAGTCTTTCACCAGTTTCTAGATCAGTTTGTGGTTTTGTATATAGATGAAATTTTGGTATATTATAAAAAGATGGGGGGAACAAGAATGTCAATTCAAGACTATTTTTATAAACCTAAAATAAAAGAATCTATATGGAATTATCTATAACAGTGAATTTTGGTTAATTTGTTTTCATTCAATGGTCATATTGTTTCTATATATGGAATAATTGTTAACCCTTTTAAAAAAATGTGGTTGAAGAGTGTACAAGACTAACCAATATCAAAGAGATTCATAGTTCACTTGGATTAGTGCAATATTACTAAATGTTTTTTAAAAATATTTCTTGGTTATATAGTTAAATAACTAAAAAAACATGTAAGGGAGTTATGTTAATTTGGAAAAATGAATGTGAATATTGTTTTTAGGAACTAAAAGAAGATGGGTAAATGATCTAGTTTTCCCCTACCTTCTAGGAAATGTATAATTTCTATATATAGTGATGCAATATAGAATGTTCATTATTATGTCATAAAACCTAATAATCAATATATTGATTATGATTCATGTCAATAAAAACCTCTTGTGTCAAATTACCGTAAACATGATTTGGAATTTTCTTCTATTTTTTTGCATTAAAAAATATGAGGCATATTTTGAATGGTGTAATGTGACAAATATATACTAATCAATAAAGATTGAAATGTATATTTAATGAGATATAATTAAACAAGATATAGAATATATGGATGAAATTATTAAGGATTATGATTTCACGATTCACTAACTTCCATGAATGAAAAATAATGTGGCTGATGCTTTGAGTTGAAAGCGTAGTTCTACAATAGCCAAGATACATTTGTAATGAGATCCTTTGGTTATTTATTTGATGAATGTTTTATTAGAAATTGTTGCTTCCTGGAATTATTGTGTTTTATTTCCTGTGGATTTGAAACCATCTCCCTTAGATATAATTATTAATGTATAAAAAGAAGATATTGAGTTATGGAAAAATGTATAATTGTTACAGAAGAGTGATTTACCTAAATTTAAAAATGAAAAAGACTATGTTTTGAGGGTTTCAAAGAAAATATGTGTTTGTTTTAATTCTATTTTGAAGAAAGGGTTGTTATGTGAAGCTCATAGTTTTTCTTTTACTATTCATCCTTGCAGTACAAAGATGTGTAGAGATCTTGAAGACAATTACTAGTCAGATGGAATGAAAAGACATATTGTTGACATTTCCCTGAAATTATTGATTTATCAATAGCTTAAATAAAAGTGGCAGTTTCCAAAAGGGATACATTATACTTTTCTAGTTCAAGAGTGGAAATGGTAAAATGTGTCCATCGATTTTGTAAAGGGATTACCAAAGAATTCTTGTGGTGATAATGTAATCTGTGTTATTGTTGATTGAGTGATGACATATACTCATTCAATTCCTATTCGAGATAAAATATATCAAGATTAACTTTATCTATTTTATTTATTAAAGAGACATTCAGTTTTTATATAGTTCCCATCTCCATTATTTCTGAGCATGATCCTAGGTTCACATATAAATTTTTAAAAGGCCTTTATAATGAAATTATAACTGAATTAAATTTCAGTATACGTATTTATCCTCAATCATATGGTTAGTAATAATAAAAAAATTCAGACCATAGAGGATATGTTTTATGCTTGTTCAATGGATTACCATGTAAGTTGGGAACAACATCTTTCTTTGGTTGAGATTTATTTAAAAAATAAATTGCATTCCAGTATATAGATGGAACTATTTGAAGCATTATATGGAAAGTGGTGATGAACTAAAATATTTTTGGATGAAGTAGGTGAATGGAAGTTTATGGGACCAGAATTCGTAGAAGAGATGGCAGAAATAGTTCATTTTATTCAGAATCACATGAGGATTGCTAATAACAGGTAGAAAGGTTATTTAGATAATCGGAGGAAGGATATTTCTTTTGAGATAGTTGACCATGTCTTTCTCAAATTTATTCTATCGAAAATTGTGATGGGGTTCGGTACGAAGGGAAAGCTGATAATGAGGTTCATTTGTTTCTCTGAAATCCTTGAGAATATCAAATTAGATCCCTATAAAGTGTCTTTACCTATATTATTATCCTAGGTACATAATTTTTTTCATGTTTCAATGGTGATAATATATATTCTATGTCCATCTCATATTTTGAGTGTATAAGGTAGTTTAGTTGGAAGAGAACCTTTCTTATGAGGAACAACCAGTACAGATTCATGATAATAGTGAGATGGTGTTGTGGAATAAGGTGATTATTTAGGGAATACTTTTGTGAAAAAAACATATGGTTGTACAAGAAATATGGACATATGGAAATTCTATTATTGGTAAATACCCACCCCCCACTTATTTGACAAGTTAATAAAATTTTGGGAACACAATTTCCAAAAGGGGGGAAGGATGTAACATCATAGGTATTTATAGAATTATTCCTTTTCATGTCTATTAATATTTTTGAATAAGATATTTATTTTATTTGTTGTGGGAAAATTTATTTTATGGCATACTCAACACACAACAATGGGTTTCTTCAAAATCATACACTGCACACAACTGTGAGTTAAAAAGAAAAAATACAATAATATTATTATTATTATTTTAAATGGTTGTTAACACATTGGAATATTATGGTAATGAATGAAATTAACTAACAAAAATATGATTACACATGTTTCTTAAATTTTTTACATTTATCAAATAAATATTAGATGATTAAAATGAGAATGCTTCCATTTTTAAGTAAAAGATACTCAAATAGTTTTCGAAGAACATTTTACAGCATTTTGATGGTTATCCATTTTAAAATATTAGTTTTCTCTTTTATATGTTCTATTTGACAGAATAGAAATTCCATTAAAGTAAGGAAATCAGGAATTTACTTTGTTTATAATTTTGGAACTTTTTCTCATAAAATCTATATTTTAAAAAATAGAGAAAAATACTGAATTTTAATTCAAAATCAACTTTTAATCTAATTTATTTATATTGATAAATTGTGATTTTAATTCATTTTAAACTAGATTTGGTTTATTTTTTTATCATGTAATCCAATTTTGGTCATTGGAAGTAATTTTATATTGATATTTGACATAAACACATGTCCTTATTTTTATAGTTTTTTTCTCAAAAAACAACATTCTAGTTTGGACAACATGTGTTAATATTAAATTAATTTGTTCCAATTATGTGTTTTGAATTTGAATTAAATAGATTCCATATTTTTAATTTGATGACCCAAATTGTGTAAATAGGTGCCTTTTATGTTTTTACATAATGAATAGTAACTTTAGTACTTATTTTAATTTACTATGGATAAAGGGAAAATCAGGTGAATAAGGGTAAAAATAAAATTATAATAATATAAAACTACCCTGATACATGTCCTAAAACTATAATATGTGATATGGATACCCATGAGCATACATGGGTGGATTTTAGAACCCCATAGATCCACATTTGTGTGATAATGACATGTAAGAATAATTATTTAAATTAAATATAAATATAACATGAACATGAATCTTTTAATAAAATGATTTAATTGGGGGTTATATAACAAGTATAGTTGACTTTAAATAGTAATTATATAGCTAAGTATATTTCATACATCATGGAATTTTATTTAAATGTTTTAGAAATTAAATTGATACATTTATTTGTGACATAATGATAATGTATTGATTACCATATTAATGAAAAATTTATATAAATGATATTATAAATATATCTATAAATGTAATTTGAACATTTTAATTCCATCCAAAAAAATTGGATGATAATGACATGTTTTATATGATTTATTGTACTTTTTTATAATTAATAATTTTTTTATATATTTTAAAAATTAATTGCTAAATAGTGTTAAAATGGACAAAAATGGGTGATTTAAACAATGAATATTTTATTAAATGATATAATAGTAAAAAAAATCTAATATTTTTCCAACATACATATTTAATATTAAAATATAATTAATGATCTACTTTTGGTTCTCTTTAAATTTTATATTAAATATAGTAAATATATATTAATAAAATACAAGAAGACATGGTAAAACTTAATGTTTTTAAATAAGTATTAAAGCTAAAATATAATGTTAATTTAGTTAACTAAACCTCTATAAAACCTAAATATTGAGATAATTTATACCCATATATATCTTATACTTTATATTTATCACTTTATAATAATTTTAATTCAAGAATAAATTTTTTTAAAAATAATATTTAAGGAAATTCCTTAAGTGCCCCTCCCCCCACTTATAAAAGGCCACCACTGCAACCCACTTCCTCACACATATAAACACACTTTTCTCATAAAAAATATGCAAAAATAAACTCCAAAAATCGCTTATTTCGTTCTAATAGCCTTACCTTAGAAATAAGGGAACCCATGGAATCGTTTTTCCTCAATTCAAAAAGAGTTACCCGATTTAGATTTAATATCTTCTCTCAAGATCCTTTCATTTATTTTACTTCTCCGACCCCATAACATCAATTTATTAAATTATTTTATAAAAAAACATGTATCCTCATTACACTATGATTTTCTTATGCTATTTGTTTTACCTGCACATACATACACCTCCATTTAATGGATATAGAACATAATTTTTCTGTATACGACGAACTACAACCTCATGAAATGATGATTGATCAATTTTCTCCTATCACCTACCATGTGGTTCATTATGATGGTAAAATTTTTATTTAAGATATATTTTATATTTATATTTTCTCAGTTATTCTATAATTATTATTTAGAACAACACATTATGCATTAAATGTTGTGTAAATACAATAATTTCATTTGAGGAAGTGTAGACTACCACCCCTTCAATGTGATGTGACTCGTTCCCTGTATACATGTAACATATAAATGATGGTTTCATTAAACCTATGATAAATAAATGACATTAATAAAATATTGCAATTATTATATACATTTATTCCATTTGATTATTATTATTTTAATAAAGAAAATAAATGAAAGTATCATTCATGTGTATGTACAACCTACCATTTCCTTGAATGGGGAATTTCATCTCCTATATCAAAATATTATGGGTTATATAAATAAATATTTAATAGATTTATATGATATTTAAACCATGAATAATATTCTGGAGATTATGTACTTTTTACTATAAGGATAATTTACTTCAAAACATGTTTATCTTTGACTCTTGTACAAAATATCGACAAACCTATATTATAAACATAAATTATTGTGTAATTTTTATAAAATGATAATATGTGATATAAAATGAATAATAAAATTTGATAAGGATAAAAATAAAGTATAAATTAATCTATGTTTATTATTCATAAACATAATGATTTAACATGATAAGTCGGACTCATGGTAAGGGACTTCATCTAAATCTCCTTTCATTGAGGCATATATAGAGATTATACACCTCCTTTTATATGGTATATAATCAACACTTTTAATTTTAATTTCAGTCAAAGATAATTATTTTTCTATGATGTGTTGTACTATACAACAAAATAGAATGTTTTTAAATAATGCAGAGATAATGACTCCTCCACTGCCATAACAGTTTTTTATTATTTTTCTTCCTCTATAAGACTTATTTTTTTAAAGGAAAAGAAATACATTATTCCCTTTTTGGGTGTTTTGGTGTTGGAAATCGGTTTGAAAGATTATATATTATTTCATTATCTAACCGATCACTATTTATTTCAAATGAAATTTTGTGACTGAAAAGTTGATAAATTAAATATTTTAGGTGTTATGATTATATAATGGTACTTGGATATTTTACAGGTCTTTTAATCATAAACCAATGATGAATGGTTATTAGATAAACCAAAGATGTGTTATTCCATGATAAACCATGGATAGGTGGTTTCATGATAACCTCCATTGTATTGGGTATGGAAATCGGTCGTATGGTAATTATATTTAGTGATATGTGTGGAAGTGGACTGTATGTTTATTCCATTTATATATATTTATTTACCATCTTACCATTATAAGTTATATATTGAATTATATGGGATTTATTGTAATATATTTGTTAAAAAAGGGTATGTGATGAGAATATTATCAGGTAGGTATATTTTACTACTTCATAATGGTGACAATTATTAATTTTAGATAAAGTGTTCATGGTGTAAATATTTTTACAAGGAAAAACGTTTCCCTTCTTTGTGGATCCCTTACTAATATTTTTATGATCATCCCATGCATTTAAAATATATTCATATTACTTAAATAAGAATAGATTCAATGATGGGATGATGGAAAAGTTATGTTGTTAAAACATTAAATGATAACATGTTTTATTTAAATGATTTTTTAATTAAAAAATTGTTAGTTATAAGAAGTGTCTACCTGCAATATTTAAGTTCTTATGTATTACTTATTACCTAATTCTCTAAATTGATACACCTATAAAAATCCTAGATTTATATTAATGTAAAATTATTAACTTATCTCATGATTGAGTAAGGAATAAGGCTGGGGCCTTATATACTATCCTCACATTATCAGGTAGATGGAACTAGAAAAACCTATGGAATAGATGAAAACCATTAAGGATATTTTCATACAGTTAAATATTCTCAAGCCTCTTAAGCTCAGGTTCTTATCCTTTATGATTTAAGGTCATTTTCTGAATTTTTGGAAGTTAGAAATTTGAAACAAATATTGAGAATACCTCTATATAGAATTTTTCAAGGCATAATTCATCTAAAATTTATTCTCTAAGGATGTGAAGGTCATGAGGTCTATAGAGATTTGATGCATTAATCAAGGTGATGGATCAGTTCTTGAAATCATCCATCACTTTTATCATGTTCCTAGTATCGTAGATATAGCTATGAAAAATTCTCGGAAAGCATAACATTTTAAGAGTGGTCTTCATTTGAATCTTCATTATTGGGTTTCAGAATATTGTGTAACATCCTTTGTTGTTGGGCTGAGGCATCCCATATGGTCTGAGGCCATGTATGTGGGGAGTTTTTGAGGATGTCTATCCTTCATCAATATCTAAAAATTTTGAATGAAAATCTAGTAAATATACACAAAAGAAACAAGATTTTTATTTTGACGGTGGTGGTAAATAGTTTCATCATTATGTTTCATGGGATTATTTTTGGAATAGTACCATAGTGTTCCTCCAGTGTGGGAAAAAGGGTCATATGAAGTCATCTTTTATAGATGCACCAATGTCCCACCATTATTATAGATACATGGGTATCTAACATTGGGTTTTTATGCGTGATTCCATGAACCTATTTTGAGAAGGTTCAACCCCTCTGAAAGACACAAAGGTTATTTATAGGAGTAGGGTTATAATTTAGATTTAGTTTTAATTTTATTTTCATGTAAATGTTTTCTATTTTTCTTTGTATTTAGTGATTGAGACTCCTTTTTGGGGATTGATAGTGATGTTTTTTTCCATTTTTTGGAACTCTATTATAATTATTTTTGACATTATGTGAAAATTTTGAATCATGATGTTGTGGGATGGTGACATTCATTGTTCCATAAATAATTTCCCTTGGTTTTTGGTTTCCATTAGGAATTGATAGTTATTCCATATTGGGGAATCAAAGATGTCTACAGTCGTAATATGGTGGGGCCACCATTGGATGAGTTAGTAATGAACCAAACTATCGGGTTTTCGTAATGAGAAATTTTCTAATTTGAACCCCCCATCCCTGACCATAGTATTTGTTTGTCATGGATAGTGGGTTATATGAAAAATTCATATAGATATCCCAAATAAACAATGATGGTTTTCTTTTGTGGGTTTTTATGTTAGGTTTGGAGTTTTCCCCAATAGGTTGTTTTTAGAAAAGAGTGAATCTCAACTTATTAATCCTTCCATTTCTTCTTTATATTTTTTGGTGATGTGATATGTATTCCATGGGTGTTTGAATTTCATTAATGATACAAACATAATTTCATTAAAAATTTTAATGTTTTGGGGTTTTGAGATAGATTTTGTCTTAGTTATTCAACTATAGAGTTTTCATGTCTTTCCTTGGTTCATAGTCCATGCATTCATTGGTCTCCAAAAACTGAGTTTATGGATACATTTTGATGTAAATGTGTTATATTGGGATAATTTTCACACATAGACACATAAACCTCTATGGTTATATTTAATTTTGATTACCTATTTATTTCTCATCTATTCTAACTGTTTTCCCCTTGTAATTTGGATTTTTTGGCATACAAAACACGTCGTATAGTTATGTGACATTGTTTTACAAATCGTTTGGTAACCATATGATAACATCTATAATATTTAGTTATGATAGATGAATGGATTTTCAAACACTAAATTCCACCCTTACAGGGTTATATTGGATCCAAGATGAGGGGGAATGGTTATTGCATGGTTTACCAAACCATGCAAACCAAACTGTGTGATGTTTTTTTATTAAAAAAAATTATTACAAATAAAACTAAAAATAAAATAAAATAAAAACCTATTATAACCCCTCTCCACCTCCATACTCGCACACCTCCTGGCCCACTCTCTATTTATCTATTCTCAAGAGGAGATCGTGGTTTCGCATTGCACCGTCAATCTAACCTACATTCAGACATTTTTTCATCTGATTCTCGGTGCGATCAATCAAGTTTGTTTCTTATAATCTATATATCTCCCATTATCTATATTTTTTGGTCTACTTAACCACATATTAAGGGAAGATTTTGAAATAACCCCATCAAGAAATGGTTTTTTTTTGTTTTTCCTTTGTTCTTAGTGTTCATTGGGGTCTATTTGAGGCCCATCGTCCTAGTTTTCCTGAAGGTAACACATTGTGGACCCTTCAAGAAGGTTTTCTAAATTATAAAAAGGTATATATATATATATAACCAAATTCTATATATTATATCATGGCGAGGAAAATATTTTAATTGGTTCAATGGTTAAATATATTTATGTATATATATATAAACACACACAAAGTTGTATGTCTGTGAAATTGTTAAGTGGTATTCATCAACAGAATCCCAGATTGAGGTATCATTCCCTATGAATTGGCATTTAAATTTTTGAATAATATATTGTTTTATTTTTTCATCCTTTTTTATAAAATTTATTATTTTATTATATCTGTAAAAATTATTTGGGTGGATATAAAATAGGATCATCATTGAACTAAACAATATGGAATTGGTTTTTTGAGCTTCAAACACCATTTATTTTTTACCAAGATTGATTGGAAAATGTAAATGACTATTGAATCCCTAAATGGTTATTTGGGTTTTCAATTGGGTTTTTAATTATAATTTTTAATTATAATTGGCGTTATTTTCCTTTTTGGAAATGGTATGAGAACCAAAGAATGTGTGCGGCATAAGTGGCTCTTCTGAAAATATGCTCCCTTTGTAGAACACCCATTATTATATATCTCATTATTTATTAATTGTAATAGAATATAGAAGGTATTTAATACCGGACTTCCCTAAATCAATGATGGTTAAAAACAAAGGATATTGCTCTCTATGGTTATTTAGAGGTGATTCTGGTTTTTTTTTTGTATCTTGTGTTTATTCTTTATATTTATTTATATGATCAATTTCATAATACTTTTTGGATCACCACCATTTTAGTCATAACATGGTAAACTAGAATTTATTGAAATTTATCATAAAAACACTAGCTAAACTTTTTTAGGATTACACTTTGGATAGTGGCCCCATAATATAGACACACTCAACGATGGGGATGACACCCCTCTATTTGGCAATGTAGAGTATGATTAAGCATTATGGATGTGTGATATTATCAAGAATTCTATTAGGATGGATCAATTAATTTTATGTTTATAATTTTCCACTGAGCTTTTAGGTATTCCCATGTTCTCTTAAATATATCTATCTACAATATTTAATATAAGTGTCTCATCTAGTATTATTATTGGAGTACTGCTAGCACATTTCCATCATTATGCCTTTATTTCTTCTTCTACTAGTTTATGATGTTTCCTAATGGTAAAAATTATTTTTTGGTTTTTAATAGTTTCATGGGATTTTTTTTAAAATTGTTTCATTGTCCTTTCCACAATTTACAAATATATCCTTATTATAACTTCCCCTCTCATTCTCTAAAATTTCCGAACAATCTCTATTTAGAAGGATCTATTTTAAACATCTATAGAAATGGACTTTGATTTTTTTTTTGAAATTGAATCGATGAAAATCGTATGTTTATATTTTTATATTTCATAATTCTAGTAAATGAATTTTTTACTTAATGAAAATTCAATGATAATTGTATAAATTGGAAATGACTACTATGTTTTAGTACACATTACAATAACTCAAAATTTGTTTTTTAATTTCAGTTGTAGGTTCTAGTTTGATCTCAGTCATCATGGTGTGATGTTGTGTTTTCATATAGGAGAGTGACCCACATGGTCAAATGAGGTTTTACTAGTTATCAGCATTAGTTATAATTTAATTTTAGTTTATTTTTAGTTTCTTTATTTAGTTAATTTTATTTATATACGGCTGATAGTTTATATTTACATTGATTTTGATTTTTTATATGGGTAAGAATAATTCCCACTAACTCATTTTGGTTCCCTTGGTACGTTTCATTACCATGAGGAGATCAGGAACGCACCTCATGAATGTTACGAGAGATCTCATGTGTCTGGTTAGAGGTCAAACTCTGTTGGATGGGAAATAACAAGTCACTTAGTGTGTAATCATTACATAAAATAATGAATTAAATAAAATTTACTTAATCCAAATGGAATGCAGTGTTTTCGTTACTTGGTCAACAGTCATTTAATCAATTAATAGAATACACAACCCATATTTGACTAATGGACTACACATGGTGTATGAAAGATACACATTGTGTAGTCTGGATGAACATGTACCAGTGTAGCCCTGTTATCATGTTGTGTATTTAAATACAAACCTCATCTAATACTTGAACACAAATGGAATTAATTATAACTAATTTCCAAGTTTATTGAACACATGAACATTTAATTTACCATTGTTCTACACAACATGTACTCATGTCTTGATCGACTAGAATTATTGGCACCTTTGGATGAGTTATTTTAATATATTTCATTCATAAAATTATTGAATATGATTATATTTGAGTGAGTGAATTTGATGAAGCCAATATTTCCCAATTCAGATTACATATTGATTGATGTTGAATTGAAAACAAATGATAAATTTATAAAGCCATCAATTGTTTATAATAGTTTATAAATAATTATGTGCCCACTCAGATATAACTAAATTTACCTAGGTGTAGTAGATGCATGGAATGGTTAATTCCCAACTCATAATTTTTCATAATTGTTGATTATTTAAATATTTACACAATAATAAATTTCATGGTTAGAAAAATTTGGTTAAATATTAATTAATGATTTCATTCTAGAACCAATATATATGATTGTCACATAATTTTTTAATTAATTTAAATAATAAAATAATTATTTTGGGATGAATTTTTTGTATTATGATGATCCCAAAAATGTATCTACATCATACCATCATTTATTGTTGGAATCAAGAATCAATTATTTTAACCAGTGATCCTCTCATGTACTTAGAACATGAAAACATCATCATACGAATCTCCTGGTGACAACATTGTAGATCATGATGTTTTCAACATCCTCCTTTTATCACCCTAATAATCACTTCAATTAATGGTTCTCTTTAATCCCTCTAAAAAAGAGAGTGGTGGTGGAAGAGGATCAGTCTCTGTTTGGGAGATTGTTCATTGAGAGGGAGCTCTCGATGGCCACAAAAAATTCCCTCCACATGTTGTGAAAAAAATAAATAAAATGGAAACACATTAGAAAATATTACAAATGGGTTTATATACCACTAGTGTTTATAAAATAATAATATTAAAAGATCCCCTTTGTTGTGTATTTAATTCCCATGGGAATTCTTGTATATAATAAAAATAAAATTATTATTATTATTTATTTACATGAAAAACTTAGAGAATTAAATTAAATATTATTTATTTTAATAATATTTAATATACATTAATTATCACTAGATCATTATTCTCATTAATAAATTCCTCCAAAAAATTTATAATATAATTAATAATGTAATATGATATATTAAATAAAGGAAACTAAATTTTTTAACAATAAATAATAAATTATTATATATATTATATAATAAAATAAATATTTTTTAAATATTCTACTCACAAAATATTATGTCAAATAAATAGTGAAAAAATATTTATGATCATGAAGACATTATGAATTATTAAACTACATTTAGTAACTATATTTATTCAACTTATTAAATAATAAATAATTTTTTTATATCACGGATATTATAGAAACACTTATTGTGTGATCTTCTTGGCCTCTTACCTAGTGGAATTAATAAAAGTGACCAAAAATTACATTGATAGTGCCTGAAACATGCCAAGTATCCCATATAAAAATAAATAAGTTTCACAATGATATAAAAACATATACTGACATTTACCAAATAAGATAATCCCATTATGATTATTTATTTAGTCATGTATGTTGCATTCTAGTTTCATCAACCTATGTTCCCGGTTTCACATTGTTTGACATTCCAAAAATTGAACATTACTACAGAAAACCATGTCAATGGATTTATTTAGGGTATATTATTTCCATGGATGGATATGAGATATCAACATCCTTTAATGAAAATAATGGAATATTCATTTATTTTATTATTCATTATGTATATATTATTCATGATGCACCCAACGTATCCTACTTAGCATAAAAAATCCTTCATCACGGTTTTTTTTTCAATACATCAAGGTACATGAATCATAATATCCATTAATAACAATATTAAATTATATAGACTAATACATACATCTTTATATATGAGCATCCAATGAAACATATAAATGTATATTTCCAACCATCGAGTCTCATTCTTGTAATAACCTACAGTAGAAATTACAATGAGTGTAATCTATAATAATGTTCCTCATGTCCTATGAGTCTCCAAAAATAATATCATTTTAAGTGAATTATTGTAGTTGTAAAATATATATTTATAAATTATATCGTGGATGTTCTAGGTTCTCATAATAGTGAGAAATATTCATGACCTTTTAATGAGACATATAAACTTAATAGATTATCACATATTATGTTAAATAGACAAATTTTCATTTTTGGATAAAAAGGACAAACTTTTAGAAAAATCATAATATAGGTAATCAAAAAGTTACCCATAAGTTTGATCTATCGAACCGACTCTAATAACATGAAGGACATTCGAAATAAAATATAATCGAGTACCAAAATATCAATAAGATTATTGATATGTGAAAATATAAACATGGAATATAAATCATTGAAAATTGGAATGAACATAAGGCTCAATAATGTTATACCATTACTAAAATATGTTTATCAAGGAAGAAATCATGGAATTAAATTTCATTTCACGAATGGGGTAAGATACCATCGATTCATCAAAAAAAATCAAAATGAATAAAATTACATTTTGAAATCCATATCATGTTTTTTTAGTGATTCTTTTACACACATGATAGAGAACATGAGAATATATAATTAAATTTTTTATTCAAATATATAATCATGATTTAATCCTTTTTTAGTTTTGAGAAATTATCCATCTTGGCTTCATCATATATTCTAAATTATAAATGTTAATATTATTATTCATCAACCACTAAAATAAACATACAATAGATAATAATATCTAAGAAATAATGAAATAATATTACACATATTTCTATCCACCAATTGAATCCAACTATGGTTTTCACTTGAAAAGATAATATATAACATGAATAAAAATTCATATGAATAAAGATTATATTAATCTCTAAATATAGAAAAATAACAGCAAATGATAACCTCAAATAATTACATAAATTACTAAACTTAATAATATTTAAAATATTCTAGGATAAAACTGAATCCAAAAAAATAGAATGATTGGATAACATGTTATTCCATTAAAAAAATAAACATTTATCTCAAAATAACACCAGTGAATCTTAATGTTATATACCAGGTATGTAAATTAAATAATCATATAATTTACCAATTATTCTAATATTTTCCATAAATAACTTCATTTACCATAAATCCATATAAAAATCATCTTGTCATAGAAAATAAAATTCCACATTTATTAGCAAAAAAAGATCAAACTTTAGAAAAAAATTAATTTTGAATAATTTAATAATATTATATTTCGAATATATTGAGTATGTTCAAAAAATAATAAATCACTTACTCTCTATATCACATTTTACTACCATGGGGATCTATATGAAGGGTCATATGTTATAAAAATGTAATAACCCTTTTATCATAATTAACCTTAATTACCTCAACATCAAAGATCATATTTACCCTAAAATATAACAATATATTAAAATTTATTTCACCCAAATTTAAACTCATTCATCGTAAAATTACCTCTTCACTACCACACATTGTAATCTTAAGGGATACATATTCATAAAACATATATTCAAAACAAATAAATATCTTTTATGTGTTCCCATCACATAAATAATTCAATATATTATTAATGAATTTATACTTATGATCATACATTTACTTATTTACCTATAATAATTGTATAACAACATAAGATATAATAAAATAAATCATCATTACCTCCAACATTATCAAATACTTCATTTTTATTCCAATTATAATTCACTTTAACATAAATTGTCCATAATTTCTTGTTTTATAACATGGGTTTCACATTAATACATTGTTTTTGATATTTTCTTCATGGAGTTTTTGGGAATTAGGAAATAATCATATTTATAAATCACATAAAAAACAATGTTTAAAGTTATACTCGAATTTTATTTTCCCACCAAAATAGGTTTATACTTTTACATTAATGTGTCATTCATGTCAAATTTTGTTCATTTAATACATGTGACCTTAATATTTATATAATCTGGACACATTTTTAAGCCATTTGATAAATATTTGATGTTTTTCCATGAGAACAAAAATCACACTAAGTGATATTTAAAAATAAATACCTTTATATATTTAAAATTAATAAAAAACATTAAATAAGTTTTCTATTTTACATAATATTCTTTTTTAACTAAAAATAAGAATTTTCATACTATTGAAATCAACTTCAATGAACAATGAAAACACAAATCAGTTTTATGAAATCATTATGTAAAAAAATGCAGTCTATAAAGTTTTTTAGAAGCCATGAGAACTCATGAATATGATCTATTTAACTTTGTAATATCATAAAACATACATAAATAATGAGTTCATTTTTTTACAATATAAAATCAAATTATTTCATTTGATACCCATAGAAAAATGTGGATGTCTATACAGGTGAATTGATATATTATCCTTAAAAACTACCAGATAATGGAATAATGTAACTAGTCAATTACCTCATCATTTGGGAGTAACCAATCACTCATAAACTATCTCACTTCTCCCAACACATTGGAGAATTAAGTATGTCTCGCTCATCATTAGTTCTATTTCAAACTCACCCATAATTCTTATAAAATTTCCATGAACCATCGAAGAAAAATACACTTATATATTACAATTTTACAATGAAATTAAATTTATTTGGAATTTGATCTCATAAATGGTATCACTTTTATATATATCAATTAAAGATAATTAATTTCAATTTTCTTATAATAAAATTTTGAAATAAATAATATAATTAATATAGAGAAAAATATTTTCAATGAAAATTATCATAGGAACCTATTATAAATTATTAAAATAAAATAATTATCATGAATATGGGAAAATTGATTCATTATGATAATAAAAAAAACAAATATTCATTTCAAAATTTTCTAAAGTTATTTAATAACAATTCATACAAAAAATATTGATTTATTTAATCCATTATAATTAATATAAAAAATAATTGAAACTGATATTTTGAAAACATTAAAGAATAAATAGTAAAACTATTAAAAACATTAAAAATAACCTTGATATAGTAGATAAAATATTCTAATAAAAAACTTCAAATAATTTGTTTATGAAAACTCCCTTACATCAATTCCCAAATCATAACGTTCATATGTCTACCCTCTATATTAATAAAATTTGGTTATTTTTATAATTGATTAAGAAATTTTTTATTTTTCATTATATTATCAATATTATCATTATTTCCTTGGATACCATGAATTTTTTTGATACTAAAATATTAAAATTCATGTTGGATGATTTGAGACAATTTGGTTTAGATGTCCAAAATGGCATGGGTATGTTGACTATGGTTAATGGTATATGGGCAATATCATATTGAGAAAAATAATTCATGGATCAATTATTATTTTTATAAATTAAATAAAAATTTAGAACCAGAAATAGAAGTTGGTAATGAAAAGTGAAATATGTTTTATCATCAAGGTGGTAGTTAGGACATACACATGAGTAGAATTTATATTTTTCAAATAGATTGAAACAAAATACATTATATACAATTTTAATTCTACATAATAATAAAATTTATATAAGAGATTTTGAAACTCATTAAATTTATCCTTATGACCATTTCTATGAGGTGCTAATGAAAAATGAATCAAATATTTTCATAGAGGTGGTATTCCTCATGCACGCATGAGTGAATTTATCATTTTCAAACTGATGAATAAGGTAAGAAAGTATAAATGATTTAACATTAAAAAATCGTAATATTTTCATAATATTATTATTCAATATTTAGGTCAAACATTATAAAAAATTTATTGAGGTGGTGATGTAAATCTAACGACGATAACATTATGTATGTGTTGACAACTATTACGCACGAGAGATGATTTCATTTTATATATGAAGGAATGGGATATAAAGGAATGTTTTACTATAATAATAATTAAATTAATATATAATTATGAAAGTGTTTTTATTATTTCATCTTGGTTAAAGAATATTTTAATGATTCCTATGAATAAATAAACATAAAACACTTCGTTATGAATTGTACATATTCTTTGGAAAACCTCCCATGGATTACACATTAATATTTCATATGACCGTATTTTTTGAACACCACAACCAATAGAAAATTGTTTAGATGGTTGGGATTGTACTTGGTTTGAGAACTTTCTATTTAAATTTATCACGATCTATGTGGAAGATGATATATATAATTCCCTTTAACTTTTGAAGTGGGTACCAATATTATAAATAATTGAAATATGAATCTATTATAATTGACTTACTAATATAAAATGGATATAAATATCCATTAATTAAATTAAGATAAATGATATGGTTCAAATATAATCATCAAATAACAATAACACTAGTATTTTTTCCTTTTTAAAACTTCTTTTTTTGTTGAACTCCCATATTAACCTTTTTTATCCAAAATATTTATAACATAATTATCAATATTTATCGATCATGATTGTAATTTTAAAATTTAATATTTTCACATAAATGGATAATTTCATATATACATGAAAATTTAAAACAACATTTACTTATTATTAGACCTTTATGATATTATAATTATGTAAAAATTTATCTTAAAAATTAAATATCATTAAATGTAATTTCTAGAACTATTCATAAAAATTAACATTAATGGAATCAAGAAAAAAATGTAAATTAAAAACCACTAAAATATTAATGTACTCATAAAAACTATCAATATAAAATATTTAATTTTAAAGCCATCAATATTTTTTTATCCCCTATGCTTCAATAGGAGTAGTATCAAAACTATATATGAACTTAAAATAAGTATACAACATTAAAAAAATTTAAAATTACTAAAAATCTAGTAAATATTTATAAATAATGATATCATATTAGTTCAATCATAATGTATATCTTCTATTATCCTAATCCAGAAGTTTTTTTATGAATTAAAATGGGAGAAAATAACAATTATTGAATATCACAATTATTAATCTTATATGATAACTAATATTTTTAATTAAGAAATAAAAAATAGTCCAAAAATAGTCAATAAAAACTCTAATATACAAAAAAAATAAGTTATATGTATTGAATTATGTTTTTCCATTTATACTAAATTACTATTTTACCCTTAATTTATATTTTCTGTGGTTACTTTTTTTTACTCGAGAACTTATTCTTTTGAACAAAAACTAAATTTATCATATAATATTATTTTTACACAACGAATAAAAATATTAAATACATTTTTCTACATTCAATTTTTTTATATTGTAAAAATAAATTTTATTATTATTGTGAAACATGAAATTGAAAATAATTATTAGAAAAATATGTTTTAATCATAAATACCACAATATTAAAAAAAATATAATTGAATCCAAATTCACTCTGGAATTAATTAAATTAATTTTAATAAAATAGATCTTGTTTTAAGTTAAAACCAGATCAATTAAATAATGGTACTTTTATATTTACTTATACAATGGAATTAAATTATAGTTTTGCAAGAGTTGATATTTTCCAATATTTAGTCAAAAATTAATCCATTTAGAAAAATATATCAAATTCATCAAAAGCCAGTTATAAAAATATTATTTCAATAATTAAGTCAAATTTTTAATATTTTCTTTGTAAATGTGGAATAAATTAAATATAATATCCATACAAAAAAATAAAATGAATTTTTTTTTAAATGTATTTTGGATTCATAAAATAACATTATTATAAATCATTTACTAATTATCATAATTAAATTAATTTATATTAATTAAATGGGATATATAATGTACATAATTTTTTATAATCATTTTTCAATATTAATAAATTAAATATGTAAATATTAAATTATATTTTTCACCTAAAAATAGTTCTGGGAAAAAATTTATTTTCTAGTGAAAGGATTTTATCTTCATATCCAGCAACAAGATAAAAATTTCACGAAATATTCTTCATTTTATTTGGGGAAAAATTATATATATATTTCATAATACTATTATTTTATGCATACCTGCCAACCCAATTGATATTTCATAACCATCATAACTAAATGATATTGATTTTGTAGTATATCATGGATCATTTATCCTCAGTGTTTTGTATACCTAATGATAGAAAATGTATCATATAGTGAATAAAAATTATAAAGTCTTGTGGTGTTACACATTTACTAACACAAACATGTATTAGAATACACTAAGATGTTTAGTTGGGGTGATAGTGGTTATATATTTTGATTTTACAACTTCTATTAATATGTATACATGATATAAAATTGGTTAATGATCATAAGGCGTTAGAATATAGAGTGTGATAATATAATTTCTGTTACATTTACATATTGGAATATTGGAATCGTAAGTGGAAGATTCAACTGACATTATCATTATAACTAATGTTGATATCAGGATAAATTTATTTATGAACTGACCAACAACCTTTGATATATGTAGGTTTCCTGATATATTAATGTTATATGAAGTTATTGTATTTTCACATTTTTTATTATATTAAATTTTGGATATGATTTATAAAAAATATGCACAATAACTTGTTATATTTTTTGGACATAGAATACTTTTCTAATTGTTTGGTATTTTTCATTTTATTTTATAGTATTTTGTTATGTCCATAATAGTGTGACAAATTGAATTTTCTAGATCCATGGAATTAGTTATTGTCTCCAATATTTGGACTATTAGTCAAATGTTATATTGGTCAAAAATATTTTCAATAGATCTTGAATAGGTGATATTGTTTGGAAATGATGTAGAAATTTAATATCAAAACATTTCATTGAAATATAGGTTAGATGTAACGCCCCGACCCCAGCTACCTAGAGTCGGTGCATTACTTCGTAACATTGGCATGATCACAAGAAAGATCAAATCTCGAAAGACCGATTGGTTTAGTAGCCTTGGAAACACTAGATATATTCATAAGTTTTACATTACATCATTAAACGAAAAACTACTACAACTACATATTGTCTCCATAATCCACACTCATATCCCCACATAATATCCCTGCAGGTCATTCATAACTTACTTCTTCACTTCCTGGGAAAAATAAAACATAGAAAAGGGGTGAGCTCAAATGCCCAGTAAGGATAACAATATAGCGGAAACTTTCATAAATAAGAATAAACATTTAAGGCAATGTATAACTAAAACAAAAGCCTTTTAAACTTGAACTTTCAACATGGTATGGCATAAATAAAATGAAATAATGCCATTTACTTATTCACATGGATATTCTACTAATCGAATAATCACATGCAAAAATCAATAACCACTTTCATAATGTTGGAATGCATAATGCCAGACTATCATAACCACATAGCCAAGGCCTCGTGCCAAGACTACAAATAAGATTTTGTCAAGGCCTTGTGCCAAGACACTAGTTTGTCTCATGAGACCTACCGATGCAATTTTTTTAGAAGATACTTATGTTTAAAATTGATAAAATATACTCCAGTGTTTTTCTGAAAACAATATGCAAGCTTCTGAAAACAAAATAACTAATTCTGAGACTTCTCGATTAATTACAGGCCATGATGGGTCCACTCCCAATCCCTTCATGTCTACCAAACTCGAGAGTCGGGTTTTTTGAAAACATTTTTAAGCTTGCGTTAAATAAGTATACATTTACACTGGATTTTCATATATTTGAGAGAAATATATCTCTTTTGAAATAATTTAAAAATCAAATAAATATAAAAGAAACCTTTTCTTTGAAAATATTATTATAAGCTTGTAAGGAAAGCTTTGAATATTTTATAACGGTGGAAAATAACCGCACCCACCGTATAAGTTAAAAAAAACATTCTTACCATAATACTGTCGAAAATGTTAAAAAGGACCTTGTTTTGAAAACGACCGAAAGATTCCTTTATAAACCACTTATAAAAGTCAAAAAGGGTATAAATGACTTTAACTCATATTCTAGTAAATAGTAAAAATGTTTTGAAATGCATTGTTAAGAAACATGGATGTGGATGATAAAGAGATCCCAGTAGATTATTACGTATAAACAACCTTGGATAATGAAGAGGTTGTAAAGTAAACCCTTACCTTGTACTTTTCCTTAGTTGGGGTAGGTTAACCTTCTGTATAATGGTGAAATAGTTGTTATTAAATTATACAAGAATCATATATAATAATATGATATCATATATGATCTTTTAACATTGATTTGTTAATAATATCTTAGAATTATCGTCGTTTCGGGAGTTAACTTACTCATTTTCTTTTATATGTTTTGTTACATAAGCCATGGTTGTTGTATCTTATTCATATCCATAATGATATATAGTCCTTAAACATCATTTTTAAATCATCAAATGATAATTATACTTGAATGGATACGATGGATAATGAATCTCATCGCGTTCGTGGAGACGGTAGTCCGTACGTACGCACGAGCGACAATATCATTCTTTTGATATTAAAATAATATATAAATGAATGGTATATCATATATACAGAATCATTAACATGTTATATTTATTATTTACATGAGTTACACATCATTATTATACCCATCCAAATAATATTATATTGAATAACAATTACACCACGACGTGGAGACGGTAAGCCGTACGTACGCACGTATGGTGACATGTTATTCAAAGGGTGGATAGAATACTGAATATGGTTGTACCATACTTATAATAACATCACAGTATATGTTAGATACTGGAGTTATTATTTTAGAATGGTAAGAACAAAGGAAGAAGAAGTGGAAGAAGAAATGAACTTAGAAAAGGGTGGTGAAATCATTACCTCTTCTTCGGGTTCTTCCTTTTGATTTGATCAAAAGGGCTCCTTAGGTTGGCTTTCTGATCAAAATAAGGCCTCTAGGTTGTAGTGAGGGATGTTGGGAGAGTATTTGGGCAGATTTTGGCCGAACCAAAAGGATTTAGAGGTGTGAATAAATGAGAAGGAGGAGTTCCCTTTTATAAGAGGGGTGAGGGGAACCTTTGGAAAAGCTAGAAATATTAATTTATATTAAATTCATATTCGGTTTCTAAAGGCTCCAAAGTTTATTATTCAAAGGTTAAGGTGGGGATAGGTCGAAAACAACTCAACAAATAGAATTTAGACAGGTTTGGGTACTTATATTAACCTTATCTTTAAGTATTAACTCTAAGTTGATTAGTTTCACTTTTACAATGTCTCTTTGTATTTTTATATAATATGGTTAATAAACTTACTATATACAACCAAGAGACCCCCAAGTGGTCCATTAATGATTAACCTATCATGATATAAGTCTCTTGGCCGAACCTTAGATTTTTAGGAATTTAATATCAATTAATAATATAATATTTGTTTTAAGAACTCTTTTATGTCAATTTTGACACTATTCAATAGTTGATTTTTGTGAAACTCATAACAGATTGATTACTTCTAACAAAGTCAATTAAATAAATCCTAATATATCATATTATCCTATAAAATTATTTTAATTCATTAAAAGTTTCATATTATATTTTTTTGGGTATTTATAATATCAATTATTTTAATTTTTCACTATTATAGTAATTACTGCATCATCATTGTGTCATAAATAAAATAAATTATTTAATGTCTAAAAATTATAAATAAAATATCATTATGTAGTAAATCTTTTTAGATTTCTAATTAATATTTATAATCTAAAATCCAACTTATATAACCCTATGTAACAATTGTTTTTCTAAAAGATATATGCTTGTGTCATTTTTGTATTCATTTTGACTTAATTAAAATAAAGTGTCATTATCACTTACAAGTGGATCCATGGGGTCCCAAAATCGACCCAAAGATGCCCATGGTCGACCATGTATCAACCAATAGGGTTAAGACACGTTTTAGGGTAATTTAGTATTATTATAATATTATTTTTTTAACCCTTATTTACCGGATTTACCCTTAACCATGGTAAATAAAATATTTACCGCAGTAATTATTCAAATTGTCTAAAAATTAAAGTTACCTATTTACACAATTTGAACATCCTGATTCCAAATATGGAATCCATTTTTCTAAATTCAAAACACAGAAGTGGCAGAAATTAATTTAAAATTAATTCCCGCTGTCAAAACAAAAAGCGTGTTTTTAAGAGATAATAACTATCAAAAGATTGACACTTGTTTATGTTCGGTTTAATTGTAAAATTATGTCTAATGACCATAATTATATTAAATTGTAAAAATATATTCTAAATATACTTTAAAACCACTCAAATTCATAATTTATCACTATTAATTATTTTGATTAAAAAAGTTGTTTTTAATTAAAATTTAGTAATTTTCACTATTCATCAAAATATGAAAGTTATCCGAAAAGTACAAAAATTTCACCTTAGGCTAAATTCGATATTCCGAATCCAAAAATGAAGTCCATTTCAAAATATAAAATATATATAATTTCAAAATTTAGGTATTACTATTCATAACGGCTAGTTTGATCGGTTGTGGTGTGTGTTAAAACTCGACGTTGCGTACAACACACGCTACTGTTTTATTCAAAGGAAAGCGTACCGTGGAAGCTTGGGATGTTTCATTCTAAATTTTTTGATGTCTCCATTTAGTCAAAAAGCTTAAAATATTGTATTTAAAAAGGTTTCACTATCAAAAGTTGATAAAAGTGCAATACTGAAAATGAATCTGTTCTTGCATTATGACTAAGAAACTCATAATATGGATTCTAAATTTATAAGGATTATATAAAGTTAAAAATGTAGTTAATGCTATTCATGACCTCTTTTAATGGCTTTTTTTTTGGTAAGTCATGGTGCAATTGAACTCGGTGTTGCGTGTAGTGCAAGTTATTGAATTATTTTGAAGAAATAACACACTATGAAATCTTGGGGTGTTACATTAGAGTTTATATATATAACCATGGGAGGCTATAATTTTTTGGGAAAACTATGTAAATTGAATTTATGGTATTTGAGTGTAGTCTGATTAACCGGAGAACCATGGAAGTTTTCTATATATAATTCATACATGTCTATTCAAATGAATTGTCTGTAACACCCCATTCTTTTATAAAAATAAATAGAATTACATGGATCTTTGTTTTAAGTAGATATATATTTCTATCCATTGAACATAATTTTTCAACTTTTATGTTTTGAATTTCCAGAAACTGTCATCTACAATTGTGTTAAGTAAGCTATTTGGTGTCTGATGAAACCAACATGTTTTTTTGTGAATAGTAAAAACCCATTATAAATAGTAATATGAATAGTAATATGACCCTGAGGAATAGTATATTTTATTATTATTTTATTTTCATAAGGGTTTAAGTTAATAACATCTCGGTTAATTTTTTATCGTGATATAGAAGTTGTTATCGAATTTGAATTGTTAATTTTAGAATTAAGTGCGCTTTTATATAAAAATTAAATTAATAATATTTAGAAATTTATTTTCAAAAAATGGACTTCATTTTTTAAATCTACACTTCGAAAAATGGTTATGGTAAATTTTTTTGATTTTTCTAAAATTCAGGTTTTTTCGATGAATAGTGAAATATGATAAAATACCTTATAATCAAATTTTCAGTAAAATAAACTATTTATGAAATCATAAGTGATGAAAGGAAACTTGGTTCGAACTCACATGCCATTATTACAATTTTAGTTCACATGAACTAAGACTATTCATAATCATGGAAAAAATATTATATTAATGATTAAAATAATGAAAAATACCCCATCTCCTCCACTATAAATACCACCCTCACTCTCCTCTTCTTCCCACACCTCACAAGCCTTGATCCATGCTTATGTTCTGCCCAATACTCCTCCCAAGTAACTTTTACAGGTCCTAGAGCTTCTGGTATCACCAAAAGACCAAAATCGAATCCCATAAGAAGGATCTCAAGGAGATGAGATCAAGAGATAAACATCCTCTTTTATTTTCATTATTTTCATTCAGTTTATGTTATTTTCTTCCTTTTACTGAGGCTTATTTTGGGATATTTCATTCCATATACCCCCTTATTATCAATATTATGTAATATTGATGAGATATCCAATTTCTCTCATCGAATTATTTTTATGATAATTTGAGAGACGTCGTTAGGCTGCCATATTTTCGTGAGAAATTTCAGAAGTTTTTTTATTTCAAGATTAATTTAATTTATCCTTATTTCCACACATACTATTATTCAAGAGGAAATAAAGATCTATAATCTTGTATATTGTTCATGTTCTCATGTTCATGGAAAATTCATATTCAATCTTTTTCTCTTCCCCTACTTGTTCAAGTAATTAAAAACATTGTCCGTGATGTGCCGAATTACAAATATCATGGATGAAGTTTTTTCAATTTGCATGAATTCCTTCATGTATGTTCATGAAAACATTTTTATGGTTTAAATAGATTATAAAATAATTATTATGTTTCATCAATGGTTCTTGAATACTTTTTTACTCATGGTTTTAATTTATAAAGCATAATGAGGTTGTTATTATCAAAGTACCACAAAAATGATCTAAACGAACATCATTAATGTTCTAACTTCTAAATCCTCATCATGTAAGAATTAAAAATGATAATTTTTATAATTTAATATACTGAATATATTTAAATAATACAAAATTCCTATTATGGTGTTTCACTTCCAATCGACAATAGCATCCACCCTGAAGAAATCATGGAAATCATGTAAAGAACTCACCAAAAAATAGTGCAAGGAGAAAAATATTAACAATTTAAGGGTGAAATGATGTTATTAAATGATCATATAAGATTTTATAGTCATTAAAATGTTTCTGTAAGTTACTAAAAACACTCATTTAAATTTTATATAGGAATTTTAACCAAGATTGAAGTAAGACAAACCCGAGGTAAGGTAATTCTTAACTCGATTTCCATTCATTGGGATAACCTTCTAATTCATTATTTATATTGTATTGAAATTTTTGAATGTTTTGTTTTGTTTATGTTATATTTAATTATGTTTATTTACATTGTAAATACATATTCCATCTTCTCTATTAATTCTTGCATCAATTAAATGAATTACGTATGTGGCTTTTCTTTTTAAAATCCTCTATTAAAATTCTATTTTACCAAAATCAAATGCAATGTTTTTAGGCTATTGTTCATGTTTTATTATTATTTTAAAGTTCATGAAAATTGATTATGATGAATTATGGGACCTACATCTCCCTCCAATGCATTGTGTATGTGTATGTTTGAGGGCGGCCGTATGGTTACTCCATGTGTAACGGTGACAGTTACACAAATTGTGAGGTAGTCGTGAGGGTTACAAATTATAAGGTAGCTGTGAGGGTTACAATGTTATGTAAGTAATTCCCTAAAATCACATTATGATTATATTTATGTTCTCAAGTTTTATGTGGATCTTTTTTAAATCTCATGTTACACAATGTAAGTATATATATGGGTGACAAGCATGTTTTTTTGAAAATGAATTCATATGTTATGAGTATTCATGGACTAATGTGATCTTTCCTTATTTTTCATCCATTACTGAGCTTTTGTTCTCAACTCATTTTTTTAAATTATTTTCATAGGTCAATGGTTTTGAAAGACAATGATGGAATCCATGTTAAATGTTGAATAACTGTCTAGGATTTAGGTTTATGTTTTAATGTTTTATACTTCAAAAAAAATAGAAACTGTTTTCATGGTATCAACTCGGAAATAATGCATAATCTTAAGAATTTATTTTCCTAATTCCATAAAGCTAAAAACGTGAAAATATCCTCAATGTAAGAGTAAGTGTTTTCTTGACTAAATTCAAGATTATGTATGTAATAAGGTCGGGTCTTTATAGTTGGTATCCGAGGATGGTTTAAATAACATTAGGGGTTAGTGTGATGTTAATAAAATACCATAAATGATTTTCACTATATGATTAATTTGAAATGTTATAGCATATAATGATTACCATGTTTCTTCATCTAAGATATGTTTGTTCAGAATGGTTTTCCGCAGAAGGAACAAAGATGCTGAAGAATAGAGGCACCAATAGAATGACATCCTTCCAGATCTATAGCTCAGAATGGTAGGGATTAGAACCCAGCAGTTTGTAACAGTAATAGATTAGATAAATTAGGAAATAAATGGTGGTGGAATCCATGCAAGAGAACAAAATGAGTTACCACAATGGAACATGAAAATAGTGGAACATTTTATGAGACAACACCCTCCTACTTTCAATGGATCTTCTAACCCAGTATAAGCTGAAGGATGGATCAAAGCCCTTGGATAAATATTCAATTTTAGGGGATTTTCAGACAATCCAATGGTAAGTCTTACCATTTATCATTTTTTAGGGGAAGCTGATCAGTGGTGGTCAATGGAAAAGAATATCATGGGTAGAGAAGATTTTGATCCCTTAGAGTGGAATGAATATAAAAGACTTTTCCATGAAAAATATTTTCATAACGTGGTGCGACATAGGATGTAGAATGAATTAATTGAATTGAAATAGAAGGAGGAATATTCAGTGGTTGTGTATGAAGTGAACTTCACTTGACTAGAGAGCTATTCTCCTAATTTTATTCTAGATCTTGAGAGAAAAATCGATTTATTTTACTCAGGAATAAATCCAAGTTATCGAAGGGAATTGGCCCCCCATGAATTCAAAAGATATGATAAAATTATCTGATGTTCTGAGAGGATAAGGATGGTGTTTTCTGATGATAATGTGAATTTTGGAAATAAAGAAAAGAATAGGTCTAGATGGAAAGTGATGTGTAAGAATCAACCAAAGAAATCTAATGGTAAGAAAAACCAATTTCTATTTTGTGAAAAGTGTGGCATGAAACAACCTGGGGAATGTCTTAGAAAAACTGGTAAGTGTTTTTAATGTTGTTAGTTTGGACATATAGCCTGAGATTTCAATGAAAAAGATCCTAAGACTAATCATGATAAGAAGACTATAATGTGTTTTAAATTTGTTTAAATGGGTCATTAGGAAAATGCCTACCCTAAGAGAGATTTGAATGATGCAAAGAAGCTATACTACTAGAACAAAGGTGTAGTGAGATCATTTGCGGCTATGTTAGTAGTTGCCAGGCCATCCAATGAAGTTGTATCGGGTACATTTTTTTTTCACTCAGATTTTGAAAAATATTTGTTTGATAAGGGGTCTACACATTCCTTCATCAATGAGAATTTTTCTGGTAAATTTTAAATATCACCTCAACAAATGAGACCCGAACTTGTTGTTAAAACACCAAGGGAAATATTATTAAAATACGGAATTATTCGAATATTTCTATTGTAGATTTTGGAAAGACATTTCCTGCAAACCTTGTTGTTTTACCCTTGGTCGAGTTTGACGTTATTCTGGGAATTGGTTGGCTTTCTGTTTATCATTCAAAGATTGACTGTAGAGCTAAATAAGTTGTTTTTCAGAAAAGTTTCTTTTTGTATACAAGAACAAACCCATAAAATTGATAACATATCAGGTAACAGAGAAACTATTGAAATATGGAAACAAATTATATCTTTCTCATATTGTTGAAAACAAGGGAACTATTCATATTAATGATGTTTCGGTGGTAAATGAATACCTTGATGTTTTTTCTAATGAGTTACTTGGTGTCATACCTGATCGAGAAGTCGAATTAACAATTGACATAGTTCTTGATGCTAAGCCAATTTCAAAACCCCATATTGTATGGCTCAAATAGAACATCTTTTATTGAAAAATCAGTTACAGTATTTTCTTGAAAAAGGCTTCATTCGATTTTTCACTTCACCCTGGGGAGCTCCTGTATTGTTTCTTAAAAAGAAAGATGGTTCCATGTGACACTGCATTGATTATAAAGCATTGAATAACATCACTATTAAAAACAAGTATCCTTTTCCTCATACTTTTGACTTGTTTGATCAACCCCAGGGAGCTCAATACTTTTCCAAGATTGTCTTGAGATCTGAATACCATCAGCTGAAGGTGAAGGAGGATGACATCTCGAAAACAACATTTCTTAATATATATTGGCATTATGAAATTGTTTTTATGCCACTTGGATTATCTAATGCACTTACTGTATTCATGAATCTTATGAATAGAGTATTTCATGAGTTCTTGGATATGTTTGTGGTTGTATTTATTGATGAAATTCTGGTATTTTCTAAAAATAATGAGAATCATGAAAAACATCTAAGGGTTATTTTACAAACCTTAAAAGAAAAGAAACTGTATGGAAAATTAAGCATGTGTGATTTTTGGTAGCAATAGATTTCTTTTGTTGGGAACATTGTAAATTAGGATGGAATAATATTTGATCCTTCCAAAACAAAGGTGGTTGATGAATGGACAAGTCCCACAAATGATATTGAGATTATGAGTTTTCCTGGATTAAAAGGTTATTACATTCTTTTTGATAAGATTTTTTCTCAGTTATCTATCCTGATAAATAAGTTAACATTAAAAGGGGTTAAATTATTTTGGATAGAATAATGTGATGTTTTTTATCTAGAATGGAAGTGGAGATTTGTATATGATCATGTTTTGACCCTGCCTTCCTAAAATGGTGATTTTGTTATCTACAATGATGCTTCTTTGAAGGGACTTGGTTGTGTTTTGATGCATAATGATTAGGTACTTTCCTATGATTCAAGAAAACTGAAAACTAATGAACTAAATTATTCCACACATGATTTGGAATTGGAATTTGTGGTTATTCCTCTAAAAATTTGGAGCCATCATTTATATGGAACCAAATTTCAAATATAAAATGACCATAATCGTCTGAAGTATATATTCACTCAGATAAAATTAAACATGATTTAGAGAAGATGGATTGAATTGATAATGTATTATTATTTCATGATCAATTACCATCTTGGAAAAGAAAATAATATGGAAGATTCCATGAGTCGGAAACATCATGCATCATTAACCATGCTAAATTTGGAACATGATCCCTTGATTAACGATTTGATGAATTTTGGCTTATAAACTGGTGGTGCAGGGAATAAATCTATTTTCATAGGTTTTAGTGTAGTGATTGTTGTCATACTGAATTAAGAGAGTGCAGAAGGAAGATAGTGAGCTATAGGAAATGGTAGAATCGGTTAAAATGGGTATGTTTCCAAAATTTAAAATAGAAAAAGAGGGTATTTTATGATTTGGAAAAAGCTTGTGTGTGCCTAATGATTCTTAGTTGAAGAAATATTTGTTGTGTGAAGCTCATAGTTCTCCATTTTTAGTTTATACTAGAAGGACTAAGATGTATAGGGACCTTTGGGAGTTTTATTGTAGGGATAGAATGAAAAGAGATATTGTTGATTTTACCATGAGATATTTGACATGTCAACATGTTAAAGTAGAGTAGATGTTACTGAAGGGGATGATTCAACCTTTATTAGTGCCAGAGTGGAAATGGTAGAATGTATCCATGGGTTTTGTTGTGGGACTACCAAAGGCATGTCAAGGTAACAATTCAATTTTGTTTATTGTGGATCAACTGACTAAATCATCACATTTTCTTTCTCTTCATGATACAGTGTCTTTGGATCATATTTCATGATTGTACCTCAAGGATATTGTCAGGTTATAAGGAGTTCCTCTTTCCATTGTATCTTACTGGGGTCCTAGGTTCACTTCTAACTTTTTGATGGGACTTCAAATGTCATTGGGCACAAAGTTAAATTTTGGTGTAACTTTTCTTCTTAAATCAGATGGGCAGTCAGAACAAATGATTCAGACTTTTGAAGATATGCTTCAAGCATGTTCAATGGACTACCAAGGATATTGGGATCAACATCTTTCTTTAGTTGAGTTTTCATAAAATAAAAATTTTCATTCCAATATTCAGATGGCACCATTTGAGGCCTTGTATTGGAAGCATTGTCAGACTCCAGTGTTTTGGGGTGAAGTCGTTGAAAGAATGTTAATGTGTCTAGAATTACAAGAAGAAGTGGCTAAGAAAGTGAGGATGATTCAGCTACACATGAGGACAGCTCAGAGTAGGCCGAAAAGTTATGTAGATAACAGATGGAAAGACTTCCCTTTCGAGGTAGGAAACCATGGTTTCCTTAAAATCTCTCCATGGAAAAGTGTGATGTGTTTCACTAATAAATGGAAGATAAGTCCATTATTCATCAGTCCTTTTGAAATCATTGAGAATTTTGGAACAGATGCATACCATGTAGCTTTGCCTCCGAGTTTATCTTAGGTACACAATGTTTTCCATGTTTTGATGTTGAGAAAGTATGTGCCAAATTCATCACATGTCTTGACCCCAGATGCAGTTCAGCTGGAAGAGAACCTTTCTTATGATGAGAAACCTATTTAGATTATTGATTTAAGAGAAAAGTTATTGCGGAATAAGGTAATCCACCAGGTAAAGGTTTTGTTGAGAAACCACATGGTTGAAGAAGCAACATGGGAGTCTGAAAATTCTATGATAGAAAAGTACCCTCAGTTTTTTAATAAGTAAATAAAATTGTGAGGAAGCAACTTCTAGAAGGTGGGGATAATGCAACACCCCACATTTTTCTAAAAATATATAGAAATGCATGGAACTAAGATTTAAGTAGATATTTATATACATCCATTAAACATAATTTTTCAACTTCTATGTATTGAATTTCTTGAAAATGTCATCTACAATTGTGTACAATAAGTTATTTGGAGTCAAATGAAACCAACTTGTTTTTTAATAGAAACATAGCCTTATGAAAAGTAATCCGAATAGTAATATGACCCTTATGAATAGTAATTTTTATTATTATTTTATTTTCTAAGGCTTTAAAATAATAACATCTTTTCTAATTTTTCATTTTCATATATAAGTAGTTATAGAATTTGAATTGTTAATTTTTGAATTAATAATGTTTTAATTTAATAACTAAATTAATAATATTTAGAAATTTATTTCCAAAAATGGACATCATTTTTGAATTCTAAATGTCGAAAAATTTCTAGGGTAAATTTTTGGGATTTTTATGAAATTCATGTTGTTTAGATGAATAGTGAAATATGATAAAATACTGTATAATCAAATTATAAATAAAATAGACTATTTATGACATCATAAGTTATGCAAGGCCACTTTCTTCGAACTCACATGCCATTATTACTATTTTAGGTCACATGAACTAAAAATATTAATAATATTGGGAAAAATTATATAATAATGATTAAAATAATGAAAAGTAGCCCCTCTCTTCCACTATAACAACTAACCTCACTCCCCTCTTCTTTCCACACCTCTCAAGCCAAGATCTGTGCCTATGTTCTGCCCAATTCTCCCCCAAGGCTCTTCGCCATGTCCGAGAGCTTCTGGTCTGAACAGAAAACCATAACTGAAGCCCTTAAGAAGGATCTCAAGAGGATAGATCAAGAGGAAAACAGCTTCTTTTATTTTCACTACTACAAATTCGGCCTATAGCGACCCCCATTGGCGGTCTCTTTAGGCCCTATGTTGTAGGCCTACAACGACCGCTATTGGAGGTCGCTGAATCTGATCGAAATGCCAGCCTATAGTGACTGCCATTGGCGGTCTGTAAAGCGGGCCAAAATACCAGACTACAGCGATCGCTACTAGCGGTCGCCCTTTGTCTGAAGCAACATCCAATGACAGTCACTGTTGAGGTTAGCAGGCAACCTATAGCGACCGCCTGCGGCAGTCGCTAAACTTGAAATATTTATTTAAAAAAAATATTCATGGTACATAATAAAAAAACAAAATATAAATCATAAAAAATGGACAACAAATCCAAACACCATAATCATCAAGATCGTCATAAACAATAAATGATATATGTGCTTCAACGATACACAACCATCTTCTTTAGAAACCTACAATAAGATACAATGAAAAAAACTAAACAAAACAATTGTAAATTTGACATATTTTTTCATTTATTATATACATATAATAAAATGAAATCTGACATCTCATGGGTGCAATAATAATTTAAAACCCCCAATTTAATCATTGTTTTCATTTTAGGATTTTTTTCGTGTTTTGATTTATTTGCTTTAGTTTCTGAAAGTGTTTTGTTGTCTAAAAAGGAATTTTTTCTGTGTGCACCGCACGTCTGATGGACATTCCATCTCCTCCTACATGTCACGAATAATATTCCTTCTATTTTCGTTTGGTTTCCAGTCATTCAAAGCATGTTTGCACTGAATTTGACCATCACACACCGTTTTGGTCTTTTATGATTCTAGAAATGTGTTTTCGGTCACTACGGTCAAACGAAACATCCATTTGACATGCCATTTAACTGAAAATTTTACAATTCACACCACAGTTGTTTTGTATGATTTTATGGCATTCCGAGGTCGTTTGGGTGGTTTTGACCACCCAATACGCCCTTTTAGAGAGCATCGAACTGGTGAAAATGATACATTCAGTCGTACCGTGCGCAACGCATATCTAATGGATGTTTCCTCTCCTCTTACTTGTCACAAATAATATTAATATTGTTTTCATGTTGTTTTGGGTCATTCAGAGCATGTTTTCTCTGAATTCGACCGTCACACGCCGTTTTGGTCTTTCATAACTCTCAAAACGTGTTTCCAGACATCGCGGTCAAACGACACCTCTGATTGACATGATATCTGCCTGAACATTTCACAATTCACACCACGGTTCTTCTCGTATGATTTCATGGCATTATGAGGTTGTTCAGGTGGTTTTGAACACCCAATGCGCCCTTTTAGAGCATGCAGAACTGTTGAAAATGACACATTCGGTCGTACCACACACACCGCATGTCTAATGGAAGATCCATCTCCTCTAACATGTCATGAATACAATTTCTGTTGTTTTCCTATGGTTTCAGGTCATTTTGAGAATGTTTTCTTTGAATTCGACCATCACAGACCATTTTGGTCTTTTATAACTCCGAAAACACGTTTCTAGTCACCGCGGTCAATCAACATCTTTGATTGACATGTCGTCTACCCAAACATTTTAAAATTCACACCATGGTTGTTTTCATATGATTTCATAGCATTCCGAATTTTTCCGAGTGATTTTGACCACCCTACGCGACCTTTTAGAGCGCGTAAAACTACTAAGAACGACAAATTCAGTCGTACCTCATGCACCACATGTCTGATGGATGTGTTGTCTCCTCCTACATGTCACAAATAATATTACTATTGTTTTTTGTGGTTTTTGGTCATTCGGAGAAAATTTTCTTTGAATTTGACTGTGATACGCCGTTTTGGTCTTCTATGACTCTGGAAATGTGTTTCTGGTCACCGCTATCAAACAACACCTACGATTGACGTTCCATATGCCTAACCATTTCACAATTCACACCATGGTTGTTGTAGTATGATTTAATTTCATTTTGAGGTCATTCGGGTAGTTTTGACCACCCAACGCGCCATTTTAGAGCGCACTGAACTGCTGAAAATGACACATTTGGTCATACGGCGTTCACCACTTGTCTGATGGATGTTCTGTTTCCTCCTTCATGTCAAGAATAATATTTATATTGTTTTCATGTGGATTCAATTCATTCGGAGCACATTTTCTCTGAATTCGACCATCACATGTCATTTTGGTCTTTCATGACTCCAGAAACGTGTTTCTAGTCACCACGGTCAAACGACACCTGCTATTGATGTTTCGTCTATCTGACCATTTTAAAATTCACACGACAGTTGGTAGAGTTTTTGGGAATATCATATGCCCTTGGTAGATTTTTTTAGTAATAATAGTTACCATTAATTTATTTAAATGGATTATTTTGTTTCTTTATATTGATGGTTTTTTTAATTAGCTTTGTATTGGATGGAAGCTAGTGAGGCATCTGTATTTGGACTTAACATGGTGCAAGAGACATTTGGTCAAGTTAAATTGATCAATAACTGATTTTATAAGGATAATAGTAATTAAAAGTCACACATAGATTTTCATCACTTCCATCTTGATTTTTATATTGGATATCATGTTGTTATTCACATATTTCCTCAGTTCATATATAGGAAAATTATTAATAAAGGGAAGTTGGATCCACTATTTATTGAGGAGTTTGAGATTCTGAAGAATATTATGTAGGTTCCTTATCACTTTTAATTACCTCCAAATTATTTTCTTATGAATGATTTTTTTCATGTATCAAATCTAAGGAATTATGAATTGGATCCATCTCATGTGCTTTAGTGTGATTATGGGGAGTTAGATCCAAATGAGTCCTTTATAGAAAGACCAGTTCTTATTGATGAGCATAGTGAGAAACATTTTCAAGGAAAGGTTATACCAATCGTACTGATCAATATTATGGGTGTCTAAAATATGAAACTTTTTAGTGAGAATTATAAATTAGTTTACATTGTCTAATTTTATTCATTATTGATTCATTATGATTATTTTTAAGTATAATAATCTATATAGTTGGAAATTCATAATGGATCCAAGTATTTGTGTTATGTTTTTTTTATTTTTTATGTATATGAATTGATATTTACTTTTTTTACTCTATTTTTTAGGTTATTTTATTAAGGAAGGGGAAGGTAGGAGAGGAAGTGGTGGAACTTGTAGTAATTTCTCTAACAAGGGGCATCGAGTACCCATTGTGGGGTATTGGGAACCCGGAGAAAGATACAAATAGGGGGATCCTTGGCTATCACTTAGGAACCTAGTGGATATATAAAAGTTTTATAGCAGTCTTATGGGTGTTTTTTAATTAAGGTAAATATGGTAATTATATTATCATAATAATTAGATTATGTAATTAATTTTCTTTATTCTAGAGTTCATTCATATGAATTTATTAGTCATTAATCTCCCTCTTTCTCTCTCTAACTTTAGGAGGAGTTTTAAACATCATTTTAAATTCAAATCATAGTTCTTTGATGAAGTTATCTTCATCTTAGTATGTTCTATAAGAGGCCAATAATTTTATGTGAAGGTAAAAAGTTTTAGTTTCTAAAAAGTTCTAATTCTCACTTTTTCTTCTAGTTATATAATTTTTAATATTCCTTTATTTATAGTCAGAATTGATCCTTCTATCTTTGAGTAGATTATTTTTTTCATTATGTGTGATCCAGGTTTTCTATTTCACTCTTTAGTTTTTTATTGAGTGATTTAATATAAATCGTGCATTGATTTTTTATTTAATAATTCAAGTGAATTAAGTGGTATGAGAAATTAGTTTTAATGATGTGAAATAATTTTTTATGATTGTATATGTGTTGTATAAAATGTATTATTGTATTTAAGTGAAGAAATTATGGAATTTTTATTTTTATGTAATCATTTATGGTAGATATAATGATGTGGGATTAATTACTTTAATTGGTGTTTTGATTATAAATTGATATATTAAAGTGGTTTTCACTACCAATTTAATTCATTAGATGAGTATATTAATATTATTGAGTTATTTTTATTTGATTATTTGATATTATGTGTGTTTTAGTTTCAACTAAATGATAAAATAAATGTATTTTTATGAGTAAATACATAATGGTTTAAACACACATAATAAACTTTAAGAACTACGTATATGATGACTTTATTATGATTTTTTTTTAAATTTAATGTGATGATTTATTGTTGGAAATTTCATTTTTAATTAAAACAATGGAAATAAACAGGGGTAATAATTATAAAATATTGTATTTAATGATAAATTGTTTTAAAAATTGTATTTTAGTGTGAATTGTGTCTTTTGGAATTAATATTTTAAACTATAAAAGTGGTGTTGAAATTAATAGTGCATCCATGTGATTTTGAAAAGTAAAAGAGTTGTTTATGTTGGATAAATTGGGTATGAAAGTATGATATCTAATTTTAAAAGTAATGTGGTGCATGAGATATTTTACTATAACAATTTTTTTGTGAAATGTTCTATGAAGTTTCTCACTTCCAAGGTTCCTTGGGTTAGGATAAAAAATGAGAAATTGAAAAGTAATCCATGGTTTTAGTTAATAATTAAGTTAGATAGGGGTTATTATAGAGTACATATAGCTAGAATATTTGAGTACATGGTCCATATGTTTGGATACCTTGATCCAAGATCATTATCATAAGTTATAACGGTATTGGAATATGCAGGTATGGTGCTATTTGGGTGTCTTAGTTAACATATAACACTTTATTTGGATGTTTAAAATGATATTTTTAAGTAATTTAAAATATTTAAACCATTTTTTTATAATCACAAGAAGCTATAAGGTATGTATAGGGTTTCATTGGTTTCTACTAAATATTTTTTTCTCACTCCTTGTATGTATACACACTGTATGTCTATAGATTATAAGCATGGTGTTATAAGTAAATTAAAGAGGCCTTAGTAGCTTAGAGATGATGTTAGGATATATCCTATAGTTATTTTTTGTATTTTGTGTCATTTAGAGGTTCTATAAACACATTTCTTTATTTTTGATTTTAGTTATACTATTCATGTACTGATATTTGATATTTATCTTAATGTATTGTTTAGATGTATAAATCATATTGAAATTTTTGGGATGTTTCCCTGACTTTAGTGAGAATGATATTGTTATAATTATATTAATTATAGTTATTATATGTTTACTTTAGTATTTTGATATTATACATAATTAAAGGATAAATTTGTAATGTCCTTACCTAGGATCCACTAAAATGGTGTCTCGAGTCGTGGGTCACATGAATTCAATTGCACCTCCCCAAACACCATAGGTTGCCGACTATCAGTGAGGGTCTAAGGTGGTATGGTGTGGAGAGTATACTCACATATCAGTGTAGAACATCAGTAGTAATAATAATAAATATAAATAGCAGAAGGATAATATAATTGACATCATAGAGGAAAAAAATAATCAACAACAAAATATAAGCATACAAGAAATAGTAATAATAATAAACACCTAGGATGAGTCATATACAAAATGATGTCATGTCATGATGATTTAAAAAATGGGGATATGGGGGATACAGAGTATAGGAATATAAAACATGCTAAAGAAAAATTAAAAAGATAAAAAAAATGTGTCCACTATAATCACGAGCAAATGCTCAGTCCTCTGCTACCATTCTCCCATGATATAAGAAAAATAGATCAATAATCCAAGACTAGTTGCTTTCCATAGTCACTACTAACATCTATATGGTATGTCCAAGTACCAATTAGTGGCCCAAAATAGTACAGAATATGGAAATAGAAACTAATAAAGGAATAGGATTATATCTATTACTTTTATATATCCAACACATCTTCCAGTGAAGTAAATGATGTTTAGAAGGAGTATTTATCGAATAAACTTGATTTAGGCCATGGGAGAGCCACTCAAGAGAGGAAGGGGGTTCATGTATTTTAGAGAATAAAACTAAAGAGGGAGGAGTTTTTAGAAAATTTAAGGGAAAGGGGTAATTTACCCTTCATTAAAGGGTTCGTATGGTTTGTCCACACAATTGACCAAACTGTGTATCAACAATTTGGAAGATACTACTTAAGAACCACCTCAAATGAGCTAGGAACATGGTTGTACTAACTGAAAACAGCCCATAAAAAATTCCTCGATCATTTTTTGAGAAAAACTACACATCCATGTATCTTGGGTAACTTGGTTCGATTTAACTATGTGTACCTATGAATCCATATGAAATACCCTACATGGTTTGTCCAAAATGTGCAGGATTGGGTGCAAGGTTTTCAAAAAAAATTTCCATGGACGTTTTCCTCTATAAATTAGATCTCTAGGCTCTGAACACATCCTAGATTCTCCCAATACCTTTCTTAGTCCATGGGACACACTGACTAGGTTAAAACATGGAATTTGGCATAAAACAATGATATGTACCTTCATAAAAAGTTGGGTTATTACAACCTCCCATACTTAAAGAAACTCATCCCTTGAGTTGTCCTTTTGAGGGTAGTAAGGGGTCATTTGAAACAAAATATGGCCACTAGGAAGGTATGATGGCCTATCTCTCCCAGGTCTCATCCAATACTCATATATGTTTTCATAGAACCCATACTAGAGGAAATGACCTTCCTCAAAGATCCTTCATGCTCTAATATACGATAAACATTGGGTACTCTTCAAAAGAAGCATCCACATATAACTCAACCTCATAAGAATATAGAATATGTGGTTGGTCTTGATAATAATGAATAATCTGAGACACGTGAAAAACTTCATGCATAGACTAGTATCTCTGAGAATGTTCTATCTTGTAAGCCACTAGTATAATTCTCTCTAATACCATAATGGTTCCAATGAATCAAAGTGAAATTTTACACTACCTATGAATCCATCGATGGCCCAACCTGGGAAAAAATGAAAGAAAACTTTATAGCGGAACTTGAAGTATAGAGGTCATTGATGTCGATTATCATATGACTACTACCTGTACTGAGCTTTCAACATGTACTTCCTGATTAACTGAACTTTCTCTAATCTATCATGGACAAGATGCATCCCAGGTATGACTGCCTCCCTTGTCTATAACAAGAACAGAGGTGATCAGAATGGCTTTCCATATAAGGCATCCTAACGAGCCATTTAGATGGTATATTGAAATAAATTACTATAAAATAATTTAACTAGGGGTATATGTCTCTCCCAAGAACCCCCAAAATCAAGTACACGTGCACAGAGCATATCCTCTAACACCTGAATCACATTCTCTTTCTAATCATTGGTCTGATGGTGATAGGTTGTTCTTAAAAGTACCTATGTACCCAAGTCCTTCTGCAACCATTTCTAGAACCAAGACATGAAACAAGTGTCTCTATCAGATACAATGGAACATGGAGCTCTATGAAGGTGTAAAATCTCTATGAAATAAAGCCTCCCTATCTCATATACTAGGAAGTTCTCCTGAATAGGAAAGAGATGAGAATATTTGATCAACCAATCATAAAATTCCCAAACTTAATTATTTCCTTGAGGTGATTTGGTAAAACTTTTCAAAAAAATACATGGTAACATCATCCTATTTCCACTCAGGAATGGATAATGGTTATAATATTCATGTCTTTCACTATTTTTCAACCTTTACTTATTGATAGGTGGAACACCGAGTAATAAAGTCAGTTATCTCTTGTTTCATACTAGGCCACCAATACTAGATATGTAATTATCGGTATATCTTGTTAACACAAGGATGTACTTCCCAAGATGAGGCATAAGATTCTTACATCTATTCCTCTCAGATATCTAATAGAACCTATAAAGTCCCATTAATTTTTAAGGTCTCATCCCCATCCATGATCCAATCTAGTGACGAATCCTCATCTGAAACACTCTCCCTCAAGACTAATCCCTTAGTATTGGAAATTTTCCACATCTTTACAGATTTTTGGAGGTTATAGGTTGCTACTAATGTTTTGAGGACCATCTTCCTGTGATACACTTGATCTTTAACATGAATCTATGAAAATAATTCCATGATCTTTCACTCACTTATGGACTCCTACACTGCTTGTGTTTAAGTATTTTGGCTCAAGGCATCGGCTACTGCATTACCTTTACTAGGCATATAAGCAAGATCAAAATCAAAGGACTATATGTGTTTAACCCACCTATGTTACCTAAGATTCAAATTATGTTGTGTAAATATATACATGATTATTTTTTTATTTTTGAAAATAAAAAACTTCTCCCCTAGTAAATAATTCACCCAACAGCAGAAATCATGAACAACTAATGCTAAATCGAGATCATGTATGGGGTAATTCCACTTGGGAGGCCTCAACCGGAAAGACCTGTGTGCTAAAACTCACTTTTCCTATATCAGAACTGCTCCTAGACCAATTCTTTAAGCATCATACTAAATTTTATAGCTTATTCTCAGATCTATAATAATTAGGATCAGCAATAAATTAAACCTTCCTTTTAATTCTTGAAATTCATCTTCACAAGCTTCTGACCATATGAATCTCACACCCTTCTTAGTAAAACCTGTAAGAGGTGCTACTAGGCATTAAAAATATAGGATGAATAATATTTAATACTCATCTAACCCCAATAAAATATATAAAAAAAATACATTCTTGGTATGCTTCTAGGAAACTACTAATCTCACAATTTGTGGGTCTATTGATACTCTTGACTCTGAGATGATGTGACCGAGGAAGTGGAATTTGTTGATATAAAAGTAAAATTTGGTTATATTTGCATAAATATGGTTCCCTGTCTATTTATTCAACACAATCTCAAGATGTTGGTCTTGGTCATGTCGAGTGTGAGAATACATCAAGATGTATTCCATGAAGACTACCGCGAATGAATATAGATACGATTGGAAAACTTGATTCATCATAGTGATGAAAACATATGGTTCATTTGTGAGACTAAATGCCATTACTAGGTACTCATTAAGATCATATCTACTCTTGAAATCTATATAGGTATTTCTAAAGGCCTATCATAAACTTAATGGTATCCCACCCTCAAATCAATCTCTGAAAACACCCTCTCTCGTCGAAGATGATGAAAGAGGTATTTTATTCGAGGAAGTGGATACTGATTCATTACTATATGCTAGTTAAACTATTGGTAATCCATGAAAATACTAAGGGACCCATCCACCTTCTTAGAAAAAAGGATTGGTGAACCCCATGGAGAGGTTCTAGGTCAGATAAAACCCTTATTTTCTAGGTCTTCCAACTACTTCTTGATCTCTAGAAACTCCATAGGTGACATCCTATATAGAGGAATAGACATTGGTGTCTCTACAGACACTATCTCAATCATGAATTTTGTCTCTCTCACTCGAGGTATCCCAGAAAATTCATTGGGGAATACATACCAAAAATAGTCTAGAATAGGAGGTAAAATAGTAGGTCATATCCCCTAATCATCCATGAAAATACTAGAAATTTCGGATGTCACCCTACCCATCCCCTGATGCTCAGGTCTAGCTCGAGTCACATGGATATATTATTCTCCATTGTGAAAATGTCTACCACCCTCTAGTGATGTAAATATAACCCTCTAGAAATAAAAATCGATATGATCTCAATAGGGAACTAACCATTCCATCATAAGAATTAAATAAAACTCGGTCATTTCAAGGATGAAAAGATTAAACGCTAATAGAAAATGGCCTATATCAAGGGGACATTCCTTACATAAGAAAACTCTCTTATCATATACCCAATGGTGTATCGAGTGTCATCACACCAAAAAATTAATCTATCTTGAGGCCTAGACTCTCCATAACTTCCAAATATATAAAAGAGTGTGGTGTACCTATGTAAAATAAATCAAACACTAAAGTAGAGGATACTTGAATAGTACCTCACATAGAAGATGATTTGGTTCTCTACTCCTCTAGAATAGGTTGTAATACATGTAACTAGACCATACCATGGACCTAAGATATAACCTGACTCCCCTGAGCATGCCCACTCTACTATCATTTTGAATCCTAAGTCTGGTTCCCTCTGCCTAGACCACCACCTCGTCTAGAGTGGTTAGTGGTATTCCAGCTACCTACCTGATGAGGTACAACTAGCCTCGCTCTAGAACATGGAGTCGATGTAGATCCTCTCTTACTAGAAACTGTTGGGAAGGTTTTGTAAAAGTGTTGAATGTGTCTTATCCTTCCACAACATCTACATTCAATTGGGTCCCACATGCATTAGGGTTTTGTGTCTCTTACTTTATTACACTAATGCAATATAATTAAATTGTTATTACAAGAGGCCTAAATACCACTACCCTCATAAGAAACCTCAAAGTGACGCTTCCTTCTGCTAGAATAACCACTTCTAGGTCTTGGTGATGAACCACCCTGGCTCACACTGTCAGTTTTCCTCAAATCCCACTCAGTAATGAGGGCCTATTTGACTATCTCAGAAGTAGTATTCAAATGGAAAACAACAACTTGTGATGGGATAGAATATACAATCCCATACTCAAATGACCTCATAGTCATGGGCTCATATTCATCTAGATTCTATGCGAAACACATAAGCTCATTAAAATGGGAATAATATTCCATTACATACATATCTTTTTGTTACAAGTTACTGAACTTTATAACTTAGTCATCCCTCAAATTTTGTGGAAGGAATTAATCACAGAATACAATTTTTAAGTCCCTCCCAATCAAATCTTGATGTTGGTCGTCCTGGGTAATGACATCCCACCATCACTTGGAAAAACTACATAGCATATAAGCTGTGAGCTTGAACCTCCTCTCTAGAGGCATCTCTAGAAGCTTGAATATTGATAACATAGTCTCTAGCCATGATTTTATAGACTGAGGACCATCATCCCCTGAAAAGGTGGGAGTATTCTGCTGCTTAAATTCTCATATCAACTCTTCCTTAGTAAGGGAAGGTCAAGAAACTCCTTTTATATACTACATTATATAAAGTAAACCCTCTCAAAATTGGGCTTCAGTACCCAAGTCAAAAATAGAAGGTGGTTCCATGGGTGACACTATGGGAGGTAACATTTAGGGATCAAGGTCAACCACCTCTAGAGAATGGTCTTCACTGCCCTCCTGGCATACGACTTGAGGTTGTTGTGGTGGCATGATTCTAAAATTCCAAATGAACACCTCAAAAAAGAATTTAACAACAAATAGTATCATGATAAAGGAAAATAATATGTACAAATCCTTCCTATAAACAACTTAAACCTATATTTATAATCCAAAATCGAATTATAAGTGATAAAGGAAGACCATAACATGCCATAAGAATCGTAAGAGAAACCACCCACTACCCACTACTAAGGCTGGGTTTGGTTGTATATCTCATATAACACAACTAAGGTCCTGGTATATGGAGTTTCCATTGAAATTTATAGAAGAAAATACTATTAAATTTTCAATTCGAATCGCCATCTAATGGAAAATAGTTCATTTAAAAGTTTAATTTAATTTAAGTTCATACTCTTTATATATATATATATATCACTATCCAATTAAATGTGTCACCACTCCTAATTTATAAAATTCATACTCTTGTAAATTGCAATTGGAACAACATGTAACAGTGATTTGTCTTTTACATCCAGTATCGGGATGAATCGGGTTTCATAAAATGATTTGATTACATGAATTTACCATTCTAAATTTATAGAAGTACTTCCTTCTTAAATATTCATTAACATTCAAGTAATAAAACCGACTAATGTTTCAGCCCACATAACCATAGTTTCATGAATAGAACTTGGCATGATTGGTTAAATAAGGTTTCATCTTCGATCCCTATAAAAAACACAATTTATATTGATGTAGGAACTTTAATTAATCTAATTATTTATCCCTACGAGAAGTATTAGAACATTTCCATATATAATAATCTAGGAACCAAACTATATATAGAAGAAAAATATGCGTAGTAAGTAAATGTGGAACAGAAAAATGCATGGATTATAAGTCCTAAAGTGCCTATGATGATTCATGAACAACCACCTTCATTCCATACAAGTCCAAGTAAAATTAAATCCTTAATAATAATAATAATATAAATAATAATAAAATCACAAATCATGTGTGTCACCCAATGGTGAAATCAACGAAACTGTAATAGGAACAAACCAAAACAATAATATCACATCCCAGGTAATCTAGATTTTCCCCTGAATGTGGGTTATCTAATCCAAGTAACATGATCATTCCCAAACTCTAACACATTACTAATCTCATTTATAATACCCAAATAGTAAGAAAAAAGAAAAGAAACCCCTCCAATACCACTTTGTAATGTCCTGACCCAATATCCACTAAAACGGTGCCTTGATCCGGTGGGCCACATGGCCTCAAATGTGCCTCCCCATATGCCAGAGGCTTCCGAATAGTAGTGAGGGTATAAGTTGGTATGGTGGAGAGAATATACTCTTATATCAAAGTCGCACAAGGGTAGAAATAATAAATAGAAATAGTGGAAGAATGATATAACTAATAGCATAGCGGAAATGAGGGAAATAATTAACCACAAAATATAAATAACCATAAAATGGAAATAATAATAAATCCATAGGCTTATTCATATAAAAAATGATTTCATGTCATTCTGATATACAAAAATTGGGATTTAGGGGATACATAGTACAAGAATATACAACATGATAAACAAAAAAGTGAAAAAAAAAATAAAAAGATGTATCCACTAGTATCATGAGAACGTGCTCATTCCACGGCTCCCTTGCTCATATTATATAAGAAAAATAGATCAAACATCCAAGACTAGGTGCTTTCCATTGTCCTTATCTGCATCTATAAGCCATGTGTTGGTACGAATCAGTAGCCTGAATAGGGTGTGAGATAAACTTATTAGTCCACCACCAATGGTGTCTATAATAATCCAATCTATTTATGTAGCATAGAAATATGCATGAAAAATAGTTAATAAATGATACTAAAAATAAATACAAGTCATCTCAGGTTCCTATAGGACACCTAGCAGACACTAACTGCTTTGGCATAGGCTGGGATAAGTCTCATCTCAGTTTACCCTATCCAAAAATTTATAGGTAATAATATATAATATGTACACATATGTATACACTATATATGTAAGGACATATATAGGCATATACATCGATAATAGGTGTTATCTGGACTCGAGTAATAACTCAAGCATCCATGCATATTCTAATGAGATATAAACTCTAACAATGGTGTTATACCTGAATATCATAAGAATTCAAGACGTCATAAGATAGTGGGGTGAGTAATTTATTCCAACATCCATGATAGTATTTTGATTCATCATACCCAACACCTGATGTAAGGGAACGTATAATTTCATTCCCATCATCCAAGTAAACGGTGTGATATACCATGTCCAACACCCAATGTAAGGGATCATGAAACACCATGCTCAAAAAGTCCCTTAACCATTGTCCATTGACCAATATCCATGGTCACTCATAATAATATTTCATTTCCTCTTAAAAATTTATAATAATTAAACCCAATTTAACAATAGGTTCCCCAAATTATATAATTCAATATCTATTAATAATATGTGATGTATTCTTTCCACTTACATTTATTCAATTTAAATTAAGATATTCCATTTAGAAATCAAGGAAAATCTTATTTAAGGTCAAGATAAAACATATAGATGGTGTTTTAGTCAATCCACATTTATATTAAATAGGTTATTTAATTTAGTACACCCAAATCTGTAGAAACCAATGACGTAGAAATCATCAAATTATTTAACAAGGCTCAAGGGTGTATCATAGTAAGGATTAATTAATATAGGAAGAAGGAAGCATTTGTAAGGCAATGAATGGAATGGTCCAGCATGTGGAATGAAATAATATGATATAAAAACATATAAAAATTTAGCTAAAATTATTATACCACCTACCTTAGTCCTACGGATAACTCCTCATCTGATATCAGCTTCAGGTTTGAAGTAGAATAGAATAAAACAGAAGAAATGAAAAATTCCCTAAAAATAAGGAATGTGAGATCACACAAAAATAGCACAAAATATGTAAATAGAAACTAATAATGTAATTAAGAGGATCATATCTCTTACCGTTAGTTTTCTAATACATATACAATTAAATGGAATAGATTTTATATGGAAGAGTTCTTAACGAACCTAGATTTAGGTCATGGGAGATATTTTTTGGAGAGGAAGAGGGACACACATCCATTGTGGAAGAAAAGAAAAGAGGGGTAGTGTCTTAATAAATTTAAGTTAAATGGTAATTTATCCTTCATTAAATAGGTCACTTGGTTTGGCTGAACAGTTGGCCAAACTGTGCACCAATCTTGTAGAAACTACTTCCCAATAACCCCCTCGTAAGGGCTAGGCACATGGTTTGAATAATCGGGTGTAGTCCATGCAAATGATTTTATAATTTTTATAAGGAAAACCACACATTCATGTATCCTAGGATACATGGATTAGTATAACCATTTTTCCCTCTACATCTATCTAAATCACTCCACACAGTTTCGACAAACCATGCGGGCTCAGATGCATGGTTTGAATAAATAGTTCACCTAGCATGTTTCCTCCAGAACTCAGATCTCCAAGCTATGAACAATCCTTAGTCACTCCCAAGACCTACCTTCAGATGTAGGGAACACTCACTAGGATAAAAAAAGAAATTTAGTCTAAAAAAATTCATACCTTTATAAAAATACAGGTCATTACAAAATTGTTCCCCAAGTGATATCCTTAGACCCTCGGTACTAATCACCAACCTCTAGTGATTAAAGATAACAGTTGAGTCCATATAAAATTTCTTATTGGTGGTATGGTCATGTTGAGTAGAATAATTAAAAACCACACTATTATCAAAATTATAGTGAAAATATTTTGATAACGATATTAAATATGGGATTTAGATCAAGGCAACGAATTAAAATTTTAACTAAATCAAGAAAAATAAAACATGATAGATTATTTTAATGTTGTAGGATACAAATTTTATCAAAACCAAGTGTGGTTTCTATAAAAAAATTAAAAATGAAGGAAAATTTCTTCAAAAAAATCTTGAATTGTGTTTAAAGGTTACACCCAAATTGAGGTAATTAACAAGGATCATTAATTTGATCTCATGGAAGGAATAGAAAAAATAAATTTATTTTTTTCTATATCAGTGTGAAGGTTGTTAAATATTTTACAAATTGATTTCATATATATATTTTTTAAAATATTTCATTAATAAGTGTAATACCTTAAATATCCAGATGTATTTCTCATTCATTAATATCAAAAATATTTCTTTGGTTAAAAAAAGTGCTCTATGGGTTAAATAAAGTAGTAAGAGTTTGGTATTCAAGGATTGATCAATACTTTAGAGTACATGTTTTTCAGTATGGATGAGTTTATTTTAAACATTATGTGAAGAAGGAAGATTACAAAAGGTTAATAGTGCTCATATATGTTGATGACATAATATTTAGAGGATTGAATGAATCTCAATATAATAATTTTTTCAAATTTATGAGGGGTGAATTAGAAATCTCAATTATTGATGAATTTTAATTTTTCCTTTTTTTATTAGTGATACAAGGAAATCATGAGACTTTTATGTATTATTTTAAATATGAAAAATAATTGTTAAGATGATTTGGAATTTTGAATATTCATGTACTAGGAATATTATTTTCTACTTTGATGAAGTTTTCATGAGATGATAATGGAAAAGAGGTAAATGTGATAGAGTATAGAAAATTCATTTGGAATCTATTATAATTAAATAATTAAAGGTATTCTATTATATTTACTAAATTTCAATCCACAAAGTATCAATGTTACTTAGGATGATCCCATGTGATTTCATTGAAAAATAATACTCCGGTATATCAAATGAATGATGGATTTTATACTATTTAAATTTTCAACATCACAACGGTTGTCATTGGGATTTATAGATATTGATTTTCCTAGTTAAGAGGATAACATAAATTCAACATCATGTGGTGAATTTTATCATGGAATTTTTTTATTTCTTATATCATAAAAAAATATCCCATTGATCATCATAGTACTTGAATACATAGTGGATACTCAAGATTTCATAAAACTCTTATGAATGAATAAACAAAATGAATATATTGAAGTTAAAGTGAATTATTCTGTTTTAATCAATTTTGATAAATTGATTTTTATTAATCATAAATAATTATTATTCATCATTCGAGAAAAATGTATATCAAGATAAAATATAACCTTATTAAAGGGAAAATTAGGAAACGTTTTATGAGATTTTATTATGTGGAAAATTAAAATCAATTTTTTTGTATTATGATGAACTTGATTACCAAGAAATATTTTGAGAATCATTAGTTTCCTCTTGAATATTAACCATATAAATTCAGTTAAAATGTTTATAACTAGATCCCCCACTCCCCAAAGCTGGTAGTGATTCCATGTTTAGCATTCAATATTTGATATTCAACTAATGTTCCATTTAAAGGTTTGTTTTTCCCTCATATATTATATGAAAAAGTTAATGTTTATTCATTTTACTTTTCAATTAATTTCTATTTATTTTTGTTAACAAAGGGGGAGATCTATGCCCAATTTTATTTAAGGTGGATATATAATCTCAACTATATAGCCTCATATCACTTATTAAGGGGGAGATATGATCAATGAAGGATGAAAAATCTCTCAAAGTAGTGATAAAGAGGGATTATCCCAATGTTTTCGAAAAATTGATAGTTTTCATTAATATTGATTTTGGGAGAATTAATTAATTATTAATCAATGGAAGTTTTCTAAAGTTGGATTAAATAAGATCAACAATAAGTGATGTCAAGTGATTTTTTATTTCAAGCTGTGATAGTTGGTATCAAAAAACAACATTGATGGAGTGTGTCAGTGATGAACTTATCTATTTAATTATTATTATTTTTTATGATCATGACTGATATGGGTTTAAAGTGGATGATAAGTGAATTAATGATAAAATTATTTTAAGTATGGTGGTGATATTTTAAATATGGTGTTCAAAGAATTGTGTTGATGTATTATAGTGATTTCTAGAATCACAAAGGGAGAGATTGTTATAAAATACTATTGTTTTTTTATTTTGTGTTTTATGACATTTATTTGCCTAAATAATCAAGAAATAACATGGTGTTAATTTCATCATGTTCTGATAAGTTTGGTGGATGTTTAATAAGTTTTTCCTAGTGGAGTTAAAAACAAGTTGGAATGTACTCTATGTTGCACTGTAAAAATTTTTGTACATGGTTAGATGTCGTAGTCAGAAGATTGTTTCATTATTATTGTTTTAAGTCCATGATTTTTATTGGTTAAGTTGCTGAAATTTTCCAAATTATATATTTTAAAACAACATAAAAAGATCACACCCTGATTTATATGAAACTTTAATTCATGAAGAAAGTTTTTATCACTGTGATTTATAAGTAAAGTGTTACATCATAAAAGATGGACATGAAATTTGAGTTCCACTGTGAACAATTTGGTCATGTTATATTGAGATGATCTAGAATATATTCAAAATTACATTCATGACATATTTTTTATAGTTTAAATCTAAATGATTTCATGGTTTTTAGAGAGTTGTGAGTTTTCAAAGCACTACCCCTTGACATTTTTTGGTAAACTGTAATTATACTAAGTAAGTTGTTTTAATGTATTTTGAATTTATTACTATTTAGGAAAGTCAGACATTAAATGGTGTGGTCATGACTCTTATTTTAAAGGTATGGATAAATAGATTTTCCCAAAATTCATAATGAATGTTGATGAATTTAATTTAAGGGAAACATATAATTTTTTTATTAACTCATATAAATAACTTCTCATTAACAAAAGATGAAGAGTGAGAAAGATAGATTTTGGATATAGTAATTTCTATAAAGAGTGAAAGTTAAAGAGAGTTTTTTGAGGGAATTATTTCTTTAAATTAATGGGGGTCATCAATTTGATGAATATGGATCATATTACTATACTAATGGTGGTATAATATCATGTCTTGGGATGATGATATAAATATGTTCACTTATATGAGTAATGAGTTACTTTTAATTTAATATATCATTTCATTCATATTATTATATAGATTTTAATCCAAGAGTGGTAGTGAGTCCACCTTAAATTTTTACACAAGTAGTGTGATTATAGTGTATTTTGGTACACTAGTTTATTACTAAATGTATAATCCTTGGAAATAGATGAGTTTGGGTGAACCATATAAAATCATGTATGTCTCTATGTGATTTATTAAAAATATATTAATTATGAGAGGGGGATAGAGTTGAGTTTCAACTAACCATGAAACAACATTATTGGGAATGAAAATTTTAATTTTTCATATCATGATTAATCTTCCACTCTCAAGTATCTTTCCTTATGTGGATTCAACTAGTGTAGTGTCACCATATTATTTTATGAGTTTAATTTACTATTGGTAATGGTATTAAATTATGTGTTGTATCATTTTTTAGTACTAAATATATTACAATTTTAAATTTTTATTTTATTTTTGCTTCATATATTGATAACCATGTCAATTTTTTTATGGTGATATTTTTATTTTATGGTATTGAATTTTATTAGGTATTATTAAATGGAACACAATAAGGCACATTGAAATATCTCTCATCATAAGAGTATATTTGGACCCAAAAAAATTGTAGTATAATGGGCTGTATGTGAATCCTCTTTAGTATGTAGTGGTGGATTGTTACTCTACACTTGTACTTAAGGGAGAGTAACCCTTTAAGAGACTTTGGAATATAGAAAGTAATTAAAGGCCATTTTGTTGCACACATGTCATGTTTCTATATAATTAATCCACAAAGAAGATCTATCCTTGAGAAAAATAGCTCCAAAGATCGTGTCCACAATGTGATACTTTACAGAATTATTTCCATATTTCTTCTTATGTAAATAACAGTACCCTCAGAAGTGTTTCACTTTTCCATATAATTAGAATTCCCATTTCCACTTATTTAATTACACCTTTTCATTTGAAGGATTAGTTCAATGTTATTTCACTATTGAGTACCTAGATGGAAAAATCCCTCCTCCATATGGTCCTTGGATTTATAATCATTTGTATTATTTTACTCATATTTATATTTATATTCCACCTCAATTTTTAGGTAGTTGAGAAACTCGTTTAGGGAAATATATTCCTTATTGTTTTTTAGACAATTTTTAGTATTCTTCAAAGAAGGGTGAGTTTATTAATGATGGATGGGAAAAATATGGAATCATCCATGTCTGTCTTGTTTTAATTTAGATATTTTATGATATATTGTTTTTTATAAAACTTATCTAATATAGATCAACTATCTAGTATTTTTCATTAAAAACATGCTTACTTGTAATTTCTTTCTTGACACATCCCCAAAGATTTATTTTTTCCAAAGTATCCTAGATATCATTTTCCCTTAATAAGTGATTGTAAGTTTCAAATAGATCATAAATTAAGACTTTGAGAGTGTCTCATATTTGGATGTGGGTCACGGTACTTGAGATCACATACACCACTTTCAGAGTAAAAAGTATCTAGTGTGTCCACTTTTAACCTCTTGTGATTGTTTCCATTGAAATGATACACCTTCCTTACATTTTTGGTCATATCTATATTCATGTTGATCTATTTTACTCTTATGAATATTGAGTATATTTTTGGGTAATTTTATGAACATCACTAGGATAGTAGTATATGGATTCCACTGAGTCATTTTATAATGTCACTCTACTTATGAGTAGATTTACCACCACAAAATTGATAGTAAAATGGGTTTCAATTGAATCTTATATAGGATACAATGATGTCTCATTACTCTAAACTTGTAATTAGTGGATAGTAACCCTTGAAAATGATTTGGAATCAATATAATAATGAAATTCTGTTGTTTTTTACACTATAAAATATATTTTTTATTCTTGTAGAAGATCTAAGAGTAATCAAAATTTGATATGGTTTTTTTAATAGTAATATAATTTCTTTGAATTATTTTAATTTTACATCCTATAGGACCTAATTTTAAAAAAAATGTATAACCCCCTTTAGATAAGGTATCCAAGCCCTTGGAATTTAAAACACACCTATTCTTTAAAGTTATAGATTAATCAAACTAATCATATCCATCCAATATCACTCAATCTAATATGTGACCCAGTCACACCTTCTTGTGAATGGATGTGTATGTTATATTTTTATTGATATAATATATGGTTCAAATCATATAGGTTATTTGAACTAGTTTGACCAACTTGACATACCCATTTAGGATTGGTCCTAAAATGAATCTACCAACCGATTCATCATAAAAATAATGGAACCTCTAATAATCTCACACTGATGTGGAATGAAAAGTGTATAGTGGTCCATAAAAGTTCCACATTGTGTGATCATGAACACACATGTGAATGGTGCATTTTACCATCCCCGGCATTATTATTCCCTATAATTTATCAATTTTGAATAGTGATAATTTTCTCCCCACTATAAAAGGGTCCTAACTTCAACCCACTTTACAATGTGATATTCCAAAACGTATTCCCCTTTAAAACCAAAAAAAATTAAATATATTTTAAAAACCATTAAATTCCAATAATTATTCTCATAGATATATTTTCATAGTGTTTAGATTATATATATTCACAAAATTTGTACTTAAATAAATATATCTTAAAGGGGATGGAATAAATAAAACATGGGATATTGATCTATATAGGGAACTCTAGAAGTATAAATGTACAAGGTAAGGGTGTGGTCAATTTAAAGTGATCCAAAGGAAAGATCCTTACTCAAAATTATTACTTGTATGTGCCTAAGTTTCATATAAACTTATTTTCATGGAGTTTTTTGAAAAAACATGGGTTCAAGTTCATGATCAAGGGATATAAATTTAATTTATACAAAGGTTAGATCTTTGCTATAAATGGTAACTTGTATAATGAATTATTCAAATTAAATATAAATGTTTGTCATTATTGCTTACTATAAAATTTTGATTTATGTAATAATTATTTAGGATAAATTAACTATAATAAATTGTATGACATTTCAAAAATGGAACTTTTACCAAAAATAGATAAAAACAATCAAAATTGTGTACTTTTATGCACACTAAAATATTTTGTAAACTATTTCCAACTATAGAAAGGAAAAATAATTTGTTAGAATTAATACATAGTGATGTTGGTGACATTCATGATACACCCACCATAAGTAATAAAATGTAATTTTTTTCTTTCATTGATTTTTATTCTTGATTTTCCCTTGTCTATATTTTACATGGTAAATATAAAGTTATATATAAATTCATTATCTATAGAAATAAGGTTTAAAACCAATGTAGACAAACAATTATATTTCTCAAATATGATAGTGGAGGTGAATGATATAGTACTTTATTTTTTAATCTCAATGGATTATAAATTAAGTGATAGGTCTATATACACCTTAATAGTATGTAATAGCAGATAAAATGAGTAGAACATTAATGTGAATTACAAATTCCATGATGTTTATCTTAGGTATCTCAAGTGGATTTTAGGGAGAGACATTATTAACTACGTGTATCATCCTAAATAGGGCACCCACAAAATGGACGGTTGTGATTACATATTAACTATGGAATTATAAGAACATAAATCTAATTTATTTAAATGTTTGGGTTTTTGACACAATTATATGAGTACCTAAACCTAAAAGATAAAATTTCAGAAAAAAAAAATATTTAATTTTTCATGTATATACAAAGAATTCAAAATCTCATTGATTCATGGTTGTAAAATCAAATGATTTAATATCTATTAATATAGTTATTGAATCAAGATATGTTAAATTTTTTGAATCTAGGTTTACCACCTTACCTAAGAAATTCAAAATTGATGGATATTTCTTAGATAAAAGAGTATCTAAAAAAGATATGGTTTGGGAGGTTTATAAAAGTTAATGAAATAAAATACCCAAGACATATGGATATAATTTCTATATGTTAATTTTGGAATGAACTAATGATAGTACTGTTACAAACTCCAGTTTTTCTTAATAAAGGGTGTGATCCAGAATCCTTCAATGAAGAATTTTTATCTTCTATTGTGTATCTTTGAAAGGAAGTTATAAATGATTATATGAACTATATAATCGATAATTATAATTGGATATCAGTTGATATTAATCATGGTTCATAGTTTATAGGTTGTAAGTGGATATTTAGGAGTAAACTAAAAGTTTATAGTATAGTTGAAAAATATAAATCTTTATTAGTAGCCAAGGGTTTTACTCAAAAGGAAGTAATTAATTATTTTGATACCTACACACTCATGTCTTGGAATACATTAATTAAAAATATTCATCCTTTAGATTCCATATAAAATTTATAAATTCTCTTACTCGGTATTAATAAAACTATTAAATGGTTAATTATATGAAAAAATATATATGTAATAACCCAAGGGATTCATAGTACTTAGAAATAAATAAAGTAATAAAATTTGTATCATCCCCATATGGTTTAAATAAATCCCAAAAAAATATTGGTACAAAAAAATTAATGGGGTAATTTTATTATATGTGTTTATAGTTTAACTAGGTTGATATATGTTTTTATAGTAGGAATTATAAAAACCATGGTGTAGTATATTTATATGTTTATAACATTCTAATATTTGGAATTAATATAAATAAATTAAATAAGGCTATGTCTATTATATACAGAAACTTTTATAAGGATTGGGTGGAGAAAATGTAATTTTGGGAACAAAAATTATTATGAATAATAATTTTATTTTTATTTATCAATCTCATTATATTGAAAAGTTCTTAAATTGGTTTAAAAGTTTTTATTTTTCACTTATTTCTATTCCATATTCTTTTGGGAGTAGGATTCTAACGAAGCCTGGTAGAGTAGTTGATCCGCATGAATATGCAAGGTATATCGGGTATCTCATTTAGGTTATGACTAGAACAAGAATTGATATTATATATGATGTTGGAATGTTGAGAAGGTATAAAAGTATTATGGGTTATGTACAATGGAATATGGTTAAAAGTGTATTCAAATTTGTAAAGGGTACTATGGATTATTTTATATGTAATAGCAGAAACATATGGGTGTTGGAATAATTTTCCAATGAAATGTTAATTACTAATATGAAAGATCACTCTTCTATGGGTGGTTGGGTTTTTATACTTAGAGGTGGAGTGATATTTTAGGGATCAAACAAAAAAACTATATAATAGACTCAATAATGTATTATAATTTTTTGTTTTAATAGCTAATAAAATGTGAAAATAGCATATATATACTTTATCAGGTCTAAATTTTTTTCTAATTCAATTGAATCTATTTTCTATACATTATGATAGTTAAGAAATTATAAATAGGGTATATAAAAATAATTCTAATATAAAATAGAGACACATTGGTCTTAGACATATCTATGTCAAGAAGTTGATAAAATATGGTATTATAGTTGTAGAATTTTTTAAATAAAACCAAAATTTAGAGGATCCACTAAAAAAGGTAAATTAAAGGTAGTTAGTGTAAAAAAATAACAGATAGGTTTAAAGTAATTTTTCAATGATTCACCAATGATATAACTTTAAATTAACATGTTATAACTTCTCATATATAATTTCAATGTTTAATATTTTATCATATAAGTGAAGGACACACAAAATTTATATTGTATCCTTATAAAATAGTGTTTGTTTCCCATGAGAAGATAAGGGTGAGTAAAAAATCTTAATAACCCAAGGGAATCAAACAAGTGTTGAAATATGGGAAACACTTTTTGGTTCATCATTGTTAATATAGGAATGAATACGCTCAAAAGATCTTATGGTTTTGGATATCATACATTAATTAAAGGATAAATAACATGGGGGCATAATGGTTTATAGAAGTATATAATCAACTGAGTAATTTGAATGGACTAGTGTAGCATGAATCCAACTGATAATAAGAGTTATGTGTTTCAAACAGTGTCCACATATTTCTCTATTCAACTTTGATTTATCTCTTCTATATAAAGGTTCAAATAGATAGATACCCTTATTTATGAAATTTATTTCCAATAGTGTATGAATCTTGATTTCCAAATAGGGTTTTTTTATGATTTTAAAATGGTGAGGATTTTTTGAAATTTAATGGTTTTTAAAATTAATTGTTTTAAACAGCATGACTTGTTTGAGTCTCACATTAATTAATAGTTTTGAGTGAGGTCCTATTTTTAAGGGGTAATACTTTATGATAATTAAAAATTTACAAAGGTAAGTATTCTATGGGGATGGTGCACCACACTATACATGCATGTGGATGCATGAAATTTTTAAATGTGGTGATTTTACGGTGCACTTTTTACTTCATATGTCATGGTGAGAGGTCCTTATAGGTATATTTATTTCTTTAATAGATCGAATCAATAGTATTGACCCAAAAAATATATTACTTTGTAGAATATGTGTCATAAAATTCCAAGGGTTTTCATGTCCTGTTAATTTGAGGTCATTAAAGGTGCCCTTATTTTTCTAATAGATTGGATTAATAGGGTTAATACAAATAAGATATATATTTTAAGAATATATGTGTGCCTAATTTCAAGTGGTAGGATACCTAATATACAAGGGTACTCCAATTCATATAAAAGGATGATCCATGGGATAGAAAATTTAAACAATTCTAAATAATCAATATTACAAAACTCCTCTCAAATTGGGATTCCTTAAAATTCTTTTATAATCACTAAAGTCTCTTTTTGGTGTGAAACAATAAATATCATTCATTAGGTTATTAATTATAAATACACTTCAAGGGTTAATATCTACTATGTAAAATTGTAGAGTAATGTTCCACCATTGTATCCTAAAAATAATTAACTTAAAACTCATTATAATATCGATTTAGTGGTGGAGAATCCAATTTTAAGGATAGTGGAATCACAACATACCTTAACGAGCTCTAACTAATACCATCAAAGAAAAAACCATACCTTTTCCCAAAAATATACTCCAATATGTTTATATTAAAAATGATTTATTATTAATTTTTTCATGACTACAAATTATATCTTTATCATTGCTATAAATTTTGATTATCAGTGCAAAAAAAGCATTAAGGTTTTCATCTTCCATAAAAGTCATGCGCTTTTATCAGCACAAGAAAATTACTGATAAATGTTACCTACATCAGTGATAAAAAATGAACTAAAAAAGGTAAATTTATTAGCACTGATAAAATTTATTTTATAAACACTTCATTAAGTGGAAATAATGTACCTTTAATATCTACTAATTTTAGTACTTATAAAAGTACCTTTTATTCATGCTTCATTTAGAATTGATAATGGTTCCCTTAATCAGATATATAACAAGCACTAATAAAAGATTCTAATTACATAAATGTGATTCTACAATTATAGAACACTACAATAACCATTTATTAAATTATAACTTAATTTAAAATCAATTTAAATTACAAAAAATTAAAAATACAGATAAATATATCTTAAAAACATTTCAATACATTATAATTACATTGATATGTAAAATTTATTACCAACATTACATATTAAAATAAATTCAAACCACCTTAACATGTAATTGATTAGGTGGCCCTATATTTTGATGTCCTTGAGATCTCATTCCAATAGAGCCCAATCTCACTATAGAGTTTTGAACACACCACCCTAGATTGAATAAAATATGAGTATACCAATAATAAAGATAAAATATTATGTTCATAATACTATGAAAATTTGAATTAAACATAAATATTACACATTAATGAATTAATAATAAAAATGAGAACTTTAATGCTAAATGATAATACATATACAAAAAGGATAAAAAATACATAAATAAAACATATTACAAAGTAATATGATACTCTTAATACATTTTGCATTATTATTATAATTTGATGCACTTTTAGTCGTATTGACCACACTGTATACCATATTGGTGTTCAGTTTATTCCTATACAAAAAAATTAATAATAAATCTTTTTCTTAAAATATCAAGCCAATATGGGTGTGTTTTATTAGTCTTGAGTATGTGATGCATGCGTTTTAACTAAAATATAATTTTTAAATGAAATCATGAAATTTCTGTCATACTAGCCACATTGAGTGTCAGATTGACATGTGGTTGTATATTACATGTCAAAAATGAATTATGGAATTTTTTTCACAAATTATATTCACAATCATAATGTGTTTTTTCAATTTTAACCATTTCATGTGTATTTTAAGCTAAAAAATCCCTTTAAATTAAAACATGCACTTTTAGTCATAGAAAACACACCATGTGTTATATTGATAGGTGGTTGATTCCCACAAGTCACAAAATAATTATAGATCATTTTCTTAATATATCAATACAATATGAGTTTCTTTCCTTATTTTGAGTATACAATGCATATTTTGAACTAAAAACACACACATTTGATAATACCAAAAACATAGTCTGTTAGATTGCTTTTTAGTGGTTCCTTCTCTTTAAAAATAAATTATGTATTATTTTAAAAAATTATCAAGACAAAAGATCATTTTGGATCATTTTTGGCAATCTGATGTGCATTTTTAACTAAAAAGACACTTTTAAATGAAAATGTGCACTTTTAGTCATACCAATCACATAGCGTGTAGGATTTATGTCAGGTTTATTCTTCCATGTCGAAAATGGATTGTAGAAATTTTTACTAAAATTTCAAGATAATTTAAGCTATTTTTATTATTTTTGAGTGTATGACACATATTTTGATATAAAATGTCATTTTGAAATAAAAAAACTCAATTTCGATCATACCTACCACATTATGTGTCTGATTAATGTGTGGTTGATACATATATATAAAAAATAATTTATGGATTTATTTCCTAGATTATTAAGAAAATAATATCACATTTTCTTGGTTTTGACTGTGTAAAATGTGTTTTGAACTAAAATTTTGCTTTTAAATTAAACACGCACTTTTTGTCATATTGACCACACCAAGTGTCAAATTGATGTGTGGTTTATTCCTATATGTCAAAAATGAATTATGGGTTTTTTACTAGAATATCAATATAATCTGAAAAACAATTCTTGGTTTTGAGTATGTAATGTGCATTTTGAACTAAAATGACACTTTTAAATGAAAACAAGAACTTTTAGTCACATTGACCACACCGGGTTTCGGATTGATGAGTGGTTGATTCCTACATGTAAAAAATTAATTATAGATATTTTTTCTAAAATATAAAGACAATATATGTGTTTTTTTGAGTGTGTGACACATGTTTTAAACAAAAATTTTATTTTTAAAATAAAATACACACCTTCAGTCTTACTATCCACATTATGTGTCGTATTGATGTATGGTTAATTCCTACATATTAGAAATGAATTATGTATTATTGTACAAAATTATAAAGATGATAATAGTTTATCTTCTCAGTTTTGACTATGTGATGTTCATTTTGAACTAAATTTTCATTTTTAAATGAAAACACACACTTTTTTTTTACTAGCCACATAGTGTGTCATATTGACATTAAGTTGATTCCAACACTTCAAAAATGAATTATGGATTTTTTTCCCTAACGTATAAAAATAATCAAAGCATGCTTACTTATTTTTGACAATGTAATGTGAATTTTGGACTAAAATGTCATTTTTAAATGAAAATGTGCACTTATAGTTATACTAGCCACACCATGTGTTTAATTGATGTGTAGTTTACTCCTACAATTCAAAAATTAAATATATAATTTTTTACTAAAATAATAATTCAATTAGAGTGTTTTTGATCAATTTGGAGTGTGTAATGCATGTTTTTAACTAAAATTTAATTTTAAATGAAAACACACACTTTAGGTCATACCAAACACACTATGTGTTAGATTGATATGTGGTTGATTTCTACACATCACAAATTAATTATGGATTTTTTTATAAATTATTAATAAAATCAAAGTTTGTATTATTAGTTTTGAATAAGTGATGTGTGTTTTCAACTAAAATCTTACTTTTAAATCAAAAAATATGTATTTTCATCCATTTCAGCCACACCATGTGTCTAATTTAATTGAAATTGATTATTAATCAAAAAAAATACATTATGAATTATTTTTCTAAATTATCAAGATAATAAAAAAATTAATCAATTTTGAGTATTTGATGTTCATTTTAAAAAAAAGTCACGTTTAAATGAAAACATGCACTTTTAGTCATACTAGACACATAATATTTCATATTTATGTGAGTTTGATTCCTATAAATCCCAAATGGATTATAGTTATTTTTCTAAAATTTCCCAAAAAATTGATTTTTTTTCTCTATTTTGAGTGTGTGATGTATGTTTTTAACTAAAATGACATTTCTAAATAAATTCATGCAATTTCAAGAAAACCGGCCACATTGTGTGTTAGATTGATTTGTGGTTAATTATAACACATCACAAATAAATTATATATTTTTTCATAAAGTATCAATACAATCTAATAATTGCTTTTTAGTTTTGAGTTTTTTGTGTGTGTTTTGAACTAAAATGTCACTTCAAAATGAAAACATTCACTTTCAGTCTTACTCACTACACCGTGTGTTAGATTGATATGTAGTTTATTCTGACACATCAAAAATATATTATAAATATATTTTATAAAATATCAATACAACTCGAGTGTGTTTTCTCATTTTTGAATATGTGACCTGCATTTTGAACTAAATTTTGAATATTAAATGATAACTTTTTCTTTGAGTCATACTGGTAACATCCTATTTCTGATTGATATGTGGTTGATTCCTATAAATGAATCATGGAACATTTTCTAGAATTATTAGGATAATTTGATAATTTTTGGTCATTTTTGAATATGTGATCCTTATTGTGAGATAAAATGTTACTTTGAGGGGAATAGTTATCCTCATATAGTTTAGTAAAATCATGATGGGAGTGGGGAAAATATATAAAATTACCCCAAAGGGAGTTGATAAAATGGACATGGGTGATAGTTTCATGCTCAAATCCTCTACTGTATTAAATTCAATGAATTTTTTATATCAGTAAAACATAAATTTGTCTCACTAGCTTGTTATTAAAAGGTATTAGACCCAAAATGGAATTCATTTCATCACTTCCAAATATAAACAAGTCAAATAAATAATAAACAACTCAATTTATAGAATATTAAATTGTACCTCATCCCATCATCCTTGCCAAATCCATCATCAATAATTTATTTTTATCATTTTGAAAGAAAATTCACATAAACTAATCATTTCCCCTATTAGTAATTCAGGATTATTCTCTATGTAAATGGGTTTATCCTTTAAGAAGAACTATTAACTCTATATAGAGGCCATTTGTGCTCTTCATTGGTATAAAATGCTTGGAGAAAAATCAATAGGAAATCACCTATTTATAATCACTATAAAAACTAACTAAATAAGTAATATATAAAAATGACATGAAAAATTAACTAAATAAGTAGAAGATAAAATGATAATAAAATTACCTAAATAAGAATTACAAAATCACCTCTTTAGGATGTTTATAAACATTATGATGCCATGTAATTTTCACACTCATTTCAAAATAAATTTACTTCCTCTTTTAAATATGTATACTATCAATAGTCCTAGAAGTATTAAAGAAATATAAGTTAATAAATTATTAATAAATATTTTAAATGAAATTTTAGTTATCATAGAAAATACAAATTAAAATGTCCTAGTTTATAAATATAATATGATATATTTCATAAATTTAAAAATATAATAACCATAATCATTTTCATTACTTTATTATAGATACTAAATAAATATTGATAAAAATAAATAATATATTTTGATATATTTTTTAATAGTGAAATATTATTATATATACCCCAATAATTATCTATTTTTATAAATTTATAGGATTCTTATGCTCATATTTCATCCCCATACCCTGATTTTGATGATATTTAAACACCATTGTATCAAAAAAAAATCATTTTAAAACACAATATAAATAATATAATTTGATGTTTATTTGTAAAATTTTGAATGTGGTGTATTAAAAATTATTAAAGGACATCATGTGTGGTTGATTCCTTGGATATAAAATATTTGGATCCAAATAATAAATCTTTTGAATATTAAATGGTTTTAAATAAGCATCCAATGCTTCCTAAAAACAAAAAGGAAGACATAAAAAAAATATTCTATATGATTAGATTTTACAGTTTTACCCTTGGATTGTAGGTGCGAATAAGTGTATGTTGTCCGTTAGTTTCATTTAAAACCTTTAAACTGATTACATTTCTTTTAGTGAAATTTCATGTTTATCCATTGAAGTTTATTCTCTAAAATTGAATAGAGGACTAATGAGTCTATATTTTTATTTGTAGGGTTTTCCATTTATATTTTAGTGAGGTGAATTCCTATAGAAAATATGAATAGTATTTAATTTTAAATATCATAGCAGATCAACTATTAGAAAAATAGATTTTGAAATTTTACCACATGTATACATTCACAATTATAGCTCTCATCCATTGATTCTTGAGAATTTCATTTATGCACTCAAGATAAATCATGTATGGAATGTAATTTCCATATATTTTTTTATCTAAATTCAATGTAAGTTATATTATTATCTTTTAACACTATATTCGCAAGAACTTGTAATGTTAGTAAATTTAATAGTTGAGTTTTTAGGATAAAGGTAATAATGAAAGATATTTTTTATTTATTGGTTGATCATATAGATTTTTTTTAACTTCTATTCCCTATTATTTTTCTCCATATGTAACATAATTCCTTGGTTAAAAACTTTTCTATTAATTGTTAATGGTTTTTCATAAAAATGAATTATAAAGGATATACCTTGTTATCATTATGTGTCTTTATATGATTAAATGACCATTCTACGAAAGTTCTAATAGAAATTTTGACCGTGTAAATATAATTTTATCACATAAAATGTATCAATATTCATCTAATTAATATTTATCAGAAACATTTATAAAAAGTCAATTATCATGGGCAAGGAATTCCTTTAAGGGGAATAGATAACCAAAAATTGGTGATGTCTCTCTTTGTGTAGTGATTTTTGGTGTAGTGTTTCATCTCCTTAATCTATTCTTATAAACTTATCTAACAATATAGACTGAAAATTAAATTTTTCTTTTAAATTTTCTATTTTTTCTACATTTCATCTATTTTCATATCGTTATCCCCCCATGTCTTTGATTTCTCAATATATGCTTCAGTTGAAATTCCAAAAACTACACCTCTAATGGGGCTATATTGTTCTAGTTACTTCAAGTCTGTTTAATGGATTTTCTCAATGGGTATAAGTGATAATGATTATTGTTTCTAAACTTTATAAAAAATATAGAAAAATAAGTTTTCATTATTATGTAATGCTGATTTATAGATGAATAAATTTTAGTTATTTCATACTTACACATGATTCTCATACTCTATTTTTTCATCTACTTGTTTTCCCTATTTATTTACATGATCCTCCTTCTATAGCAATTGATGTAGGATGGAAATGGATTTGGATTCTAATATGTCAATTTTTAGATAAAAAAGGATTATAACTTTTTTATTGTTTCATATCATATAAAATTATTACTTTACATTTAAAATACATACCAATTTTCAAGTAAATTGCACCACATCCTTGTTTTATAGTAGGGGTATGTTGGTTTTGATGCATGCTTCTTATTTTTATCACTAATTTATAATTTCATAAATTAATAATTCTAAATAAAACTGATTAATACATATAATGTAAAGTAAAATATTACCAATTACAATTTACCTAAAATGATTCCACTTCACAATGGATAATGAATGTATTCCATGTTTCTTGTTTTGTCATATGTGGATATATAGGTGGTGGGTGATAGTTTACTTTCCCTTTAGTATCTATGATAATATGCATCATATGAATTTTCACAAGGGCTTTATGAGAATTTTCAGTGATCATTAAATTGAATTCCATTCAAAAATCATCTAATATAAATGTTCATTAAAAGGGATAATGAAGAGTAAACTAGCACTTTAATATTTTATTTTTTATAAAATATATAATTTATATCATAATTTTACCTTAATTTATTTCCAAATTACTGTCTTTAGGGTAGTCTTAACATTCTTACATGTATTCACATCAATCAACATGTGAATTTCAGTATTGAAAACAATGTAACTAATAGAAATAGACTTGTTAAGGTCAACTTGTTGGACACATTAATTCCATAAAACCTTGAATTGTATGCCTTTTCTTCTCACCTTAACATTTTTTCAATACCATCATGCTGCAACAATTTAATTTTTTTCAACCACATGTATTTCAGCATCTAAAATTTCATCAGTTTCAACATTTTCAATATGTTCCTCCTATGTATGTTGGAGTTAGTTCCCTATAACAAAATTTTATATAGTTTATAATTTCTGGTATTCATAGTTATTTAATATTAATAAATTTATTATCACATCAATATTATTATACTATGTGAAATTGTATGGGATAATGTCCGAAAAATATTTTATGTACTAAAAGGTCATAGAAGTTCCCCACTATGATGAGAACTTAATATTTCCATGAAAGTATAGTAAAATATATATAAAATATCCAAATTATGTCACGTGAATGAACAAAAATGATACAATATATCAGGTTTGGAGACACATAGGTCTTTTATACACTTTATTATGGTGCATGCACTCAATAATATTTAGAGTATGGGATTATGGGAACTTTACTCACTAGTAGTAAATCTAAATTTTTATGTGTAATTGGATGTTCCTATATATGAAAGTGTGTAATGGTCCTTATATTTTAATATTATTATTGTTAAACAAATATCCAAAAAACCACTTTAGTGGTATAAAAAATGCAACAAATAATAGTAAAAATGTAATAAAAATGAATAAAAAACATCAATGTGTTTCATTTGTAACTAACTCTAGAAATATATATTCTTAAAAAATTGATTCGGTCTATAAAGGTTAAAAGGGTTGATTCAAATAATTCTTCAAAATTGATTCATAGTTTTTAATTTTTGTCTTAATAGACTTGGTTTGAAGTTGGTTTTTATAATTAAATTATAATATGTTAGGTCATTAAACATCTTATATAATATATATAGAGAGAGAGAGAGAGTATATAGTAATTGAAATATATAAATAACATAAATTAAAATACATAACATTTCATATGTATGTAAAAGATATGCAGTATACATATCCTATATAAAATACTCCCATTATTGGTTGATTATATCCCATTCAAAAAATACTTGAACATATCCAAGGGAATTCTCATACATTATTGATTGAAATGAAAGATATTAATAAGTAAAAAAATGAAAATTTAAAAATACAACACTTCCTATATTTGAAGAAAACTTGAAAACATAAAAAAAGATCATAAATATAATATGTGAACATTTAAATAGAAAATACATAAATAAAAAACATGGTAAAATTTAAGAAAATACACACAATAAACACACAGGGAAAATGATATAGAAAAAAAAATATTTTTCAAAATATAAATTACATCAATCATAAAATGTAGAGTAAGAAAGAAATTGAAAACAATAATGAAATCCAAACTAATAAATATAATAACCACAACCAACAATATCAAATCCATGACCCCTCTCTATGAGGGATAAAAAAGGCTAGATTGTTTTTATTTTTTGAAAAAATATTACAAAATCACAGATTAATAATGGAAGTAAGGTGGTTAAAAAATTTAAAAGTTAAACTTTATTTTAATAGGGAGATATATTATAAAATATGGAAAATGAGATAAATAAATATAGAAAAAAAAATTATATTAAAACAAACCAAATTTGCACTAAAATAATTATAAAGGAGATAAAAATTCATATAGAACAAGGATTGATTTATTTATAAGTATGTCAACATTTATTGAATAACTTGAAATCATATCAACTCCAAATTAAGTAACATAAAATAAAATTTAAACAAATAACACTTACTCTACTTGAAAAAAAACATATAAACTATAAAAAAATATAAAACACCATCCTTGTAATATGTGAACATTTAAATATTCAATACTTAAACAAGTAACATGTTAAAATTTATGAAAATTCAAAAAATGATCATATAATGTAAAACAAGGATAAAGGAAATTAAAAGTTATTATTATGAAAGAATAGGTGAAGTGGAATAAAAACTATTATTAAGATAAAGAAACTGAAAATTAAATAGCATAATAGTAAATGTTTTTTGTAAAATTTTGGATAAATAAACTAAAAAATGAACCATCAGATGAATTTATTGTGAGAGTTGTGTATGGTAAGATTAATTTTCTAGAAAATTTAGGTTAAAGTATGCATCTATTTCATAATAAAAGAGGAATAATATGTATGTACATAGCTTATAGTGTGCATACATATACCTTAAAAATCTGGTATCATGTAATTTGGATAAAACCTAAAAAATCATCCGTAATGCTTATGAACATTGATTTTAGCTATGATATAAAATAAACAAGCCTTTGAGGGTGATGGCGTTTGTCATTAAAATATTTTGGAAAATAAAACCTTCTTTAAGGGTGAGTGTTATAGAAGATAACTATGGATTTGTACATAGTAATGGAACATCAAATGATATAGATTCTACCAAAATAAGGAAGTTCATAGACATAGGGAACTTAAGGTTTACAGACTGTGGGAGAGATTCTAAATCAGAGAAGTCAAACCTTTGATGTTGAGGAATAATCACTTTTTAGAGACAAGATGTTATTTTGAGGTACTTCAATAGGCAGTCAATAATGGTAGATCGTAAAATAAACCATCTTCAATAAATTATATCTAAAATTAGAATAAGTTTCAATAAATTATATATATAACAAAAAAATGGAATGCTATAAATATAAATTCAAAAACCGTAATAATATAGAACAATTTCAAAATAATAATTTAGTTAAAATTAAACTAAATCAATCAAAAAAAATTCAAAAATAATATATGAAATTTAAAATAAATAACATTAATATTTTAATCCCAAAAATTGAAATTTATAATTGGAATATAAAAATAATAGCAGTTTGTGGAAAAATTGGTTATAATTTCCCATTAATGAGAAATTTGACCATAAAGAACCAACATTTCCCAAAATAAATGTGTAAATTATGTATCAAATTTTGAATAAATATAATCCTTAAATGTTTTATATCAAAATAAAAACCCTAAAATATATTTTTTTTCCAATTAATCAAGAATCACATGTTTTATATACTAAAATTCAGGTATACCTATGATAGAGTGAAAAATCTGGAAACCAAATGACAGATCGAGTGAGTAGTGGTGGAGTCAGTTGGGACAACCTCACCCTAAGGTGATGGAGGCGAGTAAAGGTGGAGGTGTTGGGTGGATTGGTGGTGTTGTAAGAGAGGGGTAGCGGTGAATTTAGTAGAGGATGCATCAATCAGGTAAAGTAGAGGACACACGGATAGGTGACGGCAGCGACGGATCTGACAGCAAGTGCGGTTAAGGTGAGGGAGAGGATGGGGAGGGGGTGGGTGTGTAACAACAAGAATGGTGAGGATGAGTTAGAATATGGGGGTATGCGAGGTATAGGAGTGGGTGGGTATGATAATTAGTATAATTTTTTTAGGTGTATTGACCGCCATTGGAGGTCACAGATACTCAGCAAAAATGACCGCAAAAGGTGGTTTCTCATTTCAACAAGCATAAAACCCATATTTTCTAGTAGTGTGGAAAAATAATATTCTCATAAATGGTTTAATAATTATTCTTGTTTGTTTGATTATATATATTTAGTCACTAGTTTTAGATGCCTATCAGATGAATGTCAATAAGAAGAGGTTATTAAAATAAACAAAGGGAAAGACCAATTTTGGTATAGATTCATTTAGAAGAAAGGCCTCCTACCTGGATCATGAGACACCTTAATGGTCATCCAAACTAGTCATATAATTTTATAATAGTATAAGGATCATGAAATGGACTTGAAAGAAGATTCCAATGATAGGATAGTTTGCAATAATTGATTATCACATGACACTTTGGGGATATGTGACTGACTAACCCCTATAAATTCACATGATCAACCTGGGAAGAATGTTTTCATGAAACACTCTCTAGTTCACGTGAAGGAGACTCTTCATGACTTTGATATTATTCTAAAAAGAATACTCCATTCTTTTTATACTCAAGTAAATAAATTAAACAATTTTTGATATTATTTTACAAAGTGAATAGTAGAATAACATGTTACTCACATGACCCACACAAATTAAAGTTATGTATAGAAAAATTAGATCTTTTCTTGATGCACTCACACGAAGAAACGGATGAAGACTCACATGAAATATCCATGCAAGTAAGATAGAACCTCGTGACCCTTAAATAATTATGTTTTTGGTGCCAAGTAAATCATGCAACCCTAAACATTATACAATGAGGGTGCAATAGATATGTGATTATATTCTATCACACAACATGATCAAGTCATTTTGCTAATGAAGGGACCCATATATACTTAGTGGGCATCATGTGATGGTCTTGGAAGATGTTTTCAAATATGGATTGGTTTTGAATCGTTAATGATCACTTGAGGCTCCTGTGATACTTGATCAATTGACCTCAACATAATCACAAACTACTATAGATCACACTTTTAAAAGTTCTAGGAATGGGATTTTTTAATTCTAAAAAATGATTGTTCATCTAATATCCATTAAAAGTATGACTTTATTAGTAAAAAAAATTGATCATAAAAGATGTCTTTATCAGCACTAAAACAAAAGTTTTGATAAAGGCTCCCTTTACGAGGCCTTTTTTAGCGCTGATAAAGTCATCCTTTATCAGCACTTTTTTGGCACTGATAAAGGCCCCATTTATGAGTACTAAAAAAGTATTGATAAATGGTGTCTTTATCAGTGATAAAAAAATCACTGATAAAGGGTTCCTTTATCAGTTCTAAAAAAGTGATGATAAAGAACTTTTTTATCAAGGCTAAAAAATGTGATGATAAATGGTGCATTTATCAGATCCACTTTTATTGTTAATAAAATTCCAAAAAAAATCAATGCTCACACTCTCACACACCCCCTATCAGTGCTCGCAACTCCACCCCTATCCACCTCGAAGCACTCAAACTCTCATGGAAACCCCTTCGTTAGCACTTGCAATTATCATTTGTTATTGATTTTCCACTACCAAGCTTTTTGTTCACCTACACATGTGCCTAGACTCAATCATGTGACCCCCCTCATGCATTTGAACCCCTTTAACACTGCCTTAAGATTATTTTGTTGTATATTTTTATTTATATATATTTACATAAATATTTTTTATTCACATATTTATATATATTTATATAATTATTTTTAAATATATTTATAAAAATATATGATTGTGTGTGTGTGATATATATATAATTATATTTATTTAAAGATATTATATGTTAATATTCATTTACATATATTAGATTATAAATAAAATATAAATATATATCAGTTTATTAATACATACACATTTTTATATATAAACATTATATATATGTTTGTATAAGTATATATATTTGTATTTATATTTTTATAGTTTAAAAAAATGGTTAGATGTTATTTTAAATAAAATAGATCATAATTAATTCTATATGATTTATATAATTATTTTTAAATACACTTTTTAAAATATGTCTATATATTGTATATTTAGTTATAAATTTTATACATTACACATATATTAATATGTCTATATATTTACATATATATCTATACATATTCACACATAATTATATATTTAGATATAAGTTTATTTATAAATATTTACTGTAAATATGTTTATATAATATATTTAATGATATAGTTAATGATATATTTATAAAAATACATTTATATATGATGTGTTTACACAATACTGATACACACATGCACATATGCACATTTTTAAACACACATATACACATTTATATTTTCCATATACACACACAAATAATTACATATATGTATTTATTTACATATATTATAATATACACACAAATATATTTTTTTATTGTCACACACATTTATATATAAATATTCCTTTTATAGGTGTGTATATATATAAATAATTTTTATATGGTAAATAAAATGAATAATAAATAATTATTTCCATATGGTTTATATATTTAAAAATAAATTTTTATATAAATATGTTAAAATATTTATTTGTTCAATTAATTAATTATATTTAAATATAAGAAAACATTAAAATATTTAATTATAAATAAGAATAAAATATAAAAAATGATAAAATTTCAAAACCATAATATCTATATGAATGTAGTACCTGAGAATAAATTCAATATCCATTAAAAAAATTACAAGAAGACCCTCTTAAACTAACCTGAAATCTCATCAAATATTAAAAAATTAAGGTATCCTGACTAAAAACTCAGTTTCAGAGGCCTTCCAGACCTTTTTTGACTATGAAAAAAAAAGGTGACATAGGTCTCCCTAGTAAAAATGGCATAAATATATTCATAATATTTGATTTGATATGTGATAGATCCCAAACAGATACCCATATCAAAATCTATGGTCATTTGAAGTTCAAGTCATGTTTCAAGTTATCTTAGATCATTCATCCATTTATCAAGTTTTTATGTCATCCAATTATTATTAAATGACTATTAATAAATAATAATTTGAAAATTATTAATAAATTTTATTTTATAATTATTTTATAATCCATTTTTTCCTAGATATCTTATATATTAAGTTTAAATACATATTTATTCTTCTATAAATAATTTTTAATAAAATATATTATATTTAAATCAATATAAATATATTTATATATTAATATTTGATTTTTAATTATATTTTTTTATGAAATATACATTTTATCTGTACTAATAAGAAGAACTTATAAAGATTAAATTTTATCAGTACTAAAATAAAAATGATGATAAAGGGTAGATTTTATCAATGCTTTTTTTAGCACTGATAAAAGGTACCATTTATCAGTTTTTTTTATAACACTGATAAAAGTACCATTTATCAGTGTTTTTTAGTGATGATAAAGGTTGATATTATCAGTGATTTTTTTTATCACTGATAAAATTTATCCTTTATCATCACTTTTTTCTAGCACTGATAAAAGTGTCCTTTAGCAGCACTAAATAAGAACGAATAAAGGGTTCTTTTATCAGTGATGGAAAAAAATGTTGATAAAGGTTATCTTTTATTAGTTCTAAAAAATGAATTGATAAAGGGGGTATTTTATAAGCTCTTTTTTTAGTGCTGATAAAATGTACCCTTTATCAATTATTTTTCTAGCACTAATAAAGGCTAACTCTAGCTAAACCCAAATCTGCATTAATAACATAGTCAACTTTTGACAAGGCCATTGATGATGGAACCTCTTAAACTCACTCTTTATCATGTGACACACTTGAGATGTAATCAAATACATGTGACCCTCCCTCTAATGAGACATAGCTGATGTGTGTTTTCTATAACGGAAGGGCTTGTGTTCACAAGTAATCATGAAAATTGGATGAATCATGCGATGTTGATTATGTGACTGATCAAAATCACGCATCAGGCTTGATTTATATAGATATTATGCACAGAATTTAAAACAAAAACATGGATTTCTCACCTTACAAGGTGGCATAAAAATCATAATCTGATGCATATAAAAACCCTTGGCTTCCATTAAAATAAGGGGGGTCCTTTTGGGGAGATCTCTCATTCTTCTTAAAGAAAAATATAAAATTTGTGATCCACTTTGGCCTTGTGAGGAAGAAAGGGATATGAATATAGTTTTTCATGAAGAAAAATATATTTAGGGATATATTATTAAGAATGAAATAAAATTTTTGTGAAAAAAATGATTTTCAAAGACAAATAGAAGAAGGTGGTTTCTCAATCAATAATAATAACAAAATATTAATATAAATAGTGATGTGAGATATACCAATCAAAATTGTCACACGGCCATTCAAAGTTACTCAGTCACCTATCCCATAGAAATTCATGAAGGTGATGGTGGAGCAAACATGTGGTCACTTGAATTCACATGACTCTATCCATTTTCCAACTTGTTATGCAACCTTTCTTATGTGATTCCACTCATATAGCTAGATCATGAAGCCAAGTAATGAAATGCCACACATGTGTCCTAGTCATGTGGACCGATTAAGTGACACCACTTAGGTGTCCAAGGTTACACACCATAAATTTTTTTATCCATAGTTATGAAATGGGTATGGGGTGTGTTTTTTATGATGGGAATTTTCATGCTTGATGTTTCTCACAAAAAGTGCCAGAGTCACGAAACCTAGATAAGTGATCTGTGATGTGTAAATCCCCAAATTATTAGAGCATGACCCAAATTTGGTCATGTGATTTCCTAAACCAATATCCACATGATCACCTAACCTCTATTTGGTCATACAATCTCTTAACCTGGTATCTGTGTGATTGTCGAACCCCTATTTGGTCATGCGGTTTCCTAATATGATATCCATGTAATCGCTTAAACCCTATTCAGTTGTGTGATTTCTTAACCCCTATTTGGTCATGTAATCACCTAACCCAACATCCATTTAATTTCATAACCCCTATTTGGTCATGTGATCACCTAAACCTTATGAAGATGTTATGGTCTTCCCCTTATGGAATTACCTCTAAGGAACTTTATTCCAAACAATAAAATTCAATAAATCATTGTGATCATTTTTCTTCAACCATTAGCGAATAAGGAACAAATCCATACCATGGGAATCTAATATGGTGTAATACTAAACCATTTCCATTCATTTATATATTCCTCATGAGTTATAATCATACATTGGGCTTCCTATCTATGCATAATCCCTATTCAAATCAAATTTCGAAATCTCCTGACCTTCCATTATCCCATGTTTCTGTCACGAACCAACCCAGGTCGACCCTGAACCGGTCACTTGAGCTGGTCCACGACATGGCCTGAAGGGCGTTCTTAATCCCCATGGGCTGGAAATTAGTTTTGGGAATCAAAATTTAATCATTGGGAATGATTTTTACCATGAACAAAAGACATACAGATAAATTAAAACTGACGATAAAAATAAAACTAAAAGCGGAACAAAAGTAAAACCGAACATACCTCCATGTGACCTTCCAGGTCACCACCCAACCAAAGGCCGATCTTGATCTAATAATGAGAAATCTAGCCAAGAGAACCTAAGAAAAGGTAACCTGTAACTAAAAAGATAGAATAGGTATGAGTATAAAGATGCTCAGTAGGGATTCCAAAATAAACCACAGAATCCAACGCCTCCTTTCCCGAAACAATCCATTAACACAAGTTTGAAATACAATTATAAGAGTAGGGTTTTCGTATTTTAAAATAATCAACATGATTTTTTCCATTCAGAAATCCAGAAAACACTACATGAAATTTCCACAAAACTTTCTTTTCATTTTATAAAAAAAACCCAAAACAAAAGATACCAAAACTAGGCTAAAATAATACAGGTAAATAAGGTAGACTGGAAACAAACTAGTATGACAGAAAGTAAACAAGCAGTACAAGTAAAAAGTAACCATAGGTGATCCTAAACATCCCTAGAAGACACGTACTCAGTTTCGGAACCACCTGTCGGTGTATGGTGAAGCTCCTACGTCTATAACCAATTGGCCGCCCTAAACTGACCAATCCAGTGGCAAAGCCCCAATGAACTAACAAAAAATCCAGGGGTACCAACCTATCTAATCAGGGTTGGTTAGCAACCATCACTCGATCATCTAAAAGACACCCAAGAACTCATAGTGGTTATAATAATATTGTGTAAGTAGGAGGCCCTCACACGTGTGACTCATCTCACTGCACTTTCCTACCATAAACATGAACACTCTATACGATAACCCATAAGGGATATCCCCCTATAGAGGTTCCCCAAAAATATATATATACCAAATCATCAAAGGTTCCAACCGGACCGTCATGCCATGAAATCATTAAAACCATTTGATACCTCTTTCAAAATATTAAAGTTGTTAAATGGACATACAGTAATAAAAATGACGTCATTTCAAAGAATCAAGATAAAAATTACACTAAAGTTGAAAGTTCCAAACGTTTCATCACGTCACATCTGTGTAAAAATCATTTCTATAAAAACATTTAAAACTCTGACCATACACACACAACTTCCAAACACAAACCATTCTAAAAGTTAACATAACCCCACCCATGAATTGGAAGATCCAAATGGGCCTTTAAGTCCAAAGTATCTAAAAGAATTACCCAAACATCACCTTTGAATTGAAAGTTCCAAATGGGCCTTTGAGTCGACATGTCAAAATTCATTTACCTAAAACATCTTACCACTACCGCTTTTAAATTTATAAATCCAAATGGGCCAAATCCTTGAGGAACACATTTAAAACCACTTCTTTGAAAACACACAAAAGAACCTCCATCCTTTAGGATCCAAGAACCATTTTTAAAATCAAAATCAACCACTCCCCTTATTTTAAATAACACCAACCCTTATATTGGAAATATCAAACCCTTCTCAAAATATCTTAACATAATCACTATGCCATAACCACCAAAGTAAACACACTCAAAATCCTCTTTTGGAAGCAAATGCACACCAAAGCCATAACCAAATAAGTTTCAAAACATCCACAAAATTTGATAAACCGACTACACAATTTATAAAGTGATACCAAGACTTAACCATTTTACAAATACTTTTATGAACAAGCAAAGAAATTTATAAAAAAAATTCATAAGCAGACCAAACAATGCATAAATAATATGTATAAGCAGACCACACGATGTGTTAATGATTCTATAACCAGGTCAGACAAGTTACCCAAATCTAAAAAATTCCATGATAAACTATTCCAGAGTAAGGTGAAAGAGATTATCATATTGAAAAAATTATAAATATAGTTTTTTACATCCAAAAAACACAACCTTCATAAGTTCAGATAAATTCAACTAGAAAAAAAATACTTCAAACTATTTCTAACAAAACCAATAAATTGAAAAACACTATAACATATTAACTAATTGCAGTGTGAGAATGCGAAATAGGTAAATGATTTAACTAAAATCAGTCAAGCATTAAATGGATTTAGTCAAAAAGGAAAATGTGGGTACGCCTACCTCAAGGCAAGGGCAGGCGTGACGAAACATCAATGGAATGAGGAGCAACTCCCTGAGGACCGACTACACACCTAAAACAACAAGAAAAATTCCCAAACCAACACCCGAAACATTAGGGTTTGGTCACCTTGGATAAAAACACCCAAAAGATAGGGAAAAGGAGCAAACTACGGTAGGGGGGTCACAAGTAGGGGCGTGCGCTGGAAAGGGAGACCATTGGGGGGTCGCGCGCTAATTGTCGGGTGTGATGCTAGCCAGCACAAGGTGGAGGGTGAGAGTGCGGGAGGCCGGAGACATGTCAGGGAGAAGCGGCCTGGTCGGAGGTGGGTTGGCTAGAAGGATGGAGGCCTGGAGGTGGTCTGTTTGGACCGCTGGAGGTCAGGGCACAACCTCGTTGAAGGTCGTCCAGGGTGTTGAGGGGGTGCCATCGAAGGGCGGAGGGCGAGGCCAATATTGGTAAGGGGTCAAGGTGTCTCGTGGGTATGGGGAAGGGGTCTAGGAGGCAAGGCTTTGGGTGTTGGGTGCGGGGAGCGAGGAGTGGGGCGGCTACAGGTGGCTGGAGCTGGGGAGGTGAGGCTGGTGGAGGCTGTGGCGCATGCAAAGCCACGAGGGGTTGGGGGTGACGCTGCGCAGGGAACCAGAGGGGCAGCTGGGTCGCGACGAGGAAGGGAGGATCCTAGCGCGATGGACAGAGGGTAAAGAGGGTAGCCAGGTGGTGTTGGGGCATGAGTGGGACGGTGGATGGAGTGCACTGAGGGGAGAAGGTAGGAGGGGCGACTCGTGCAGCATAATCAGGGAAGGGGGTGCGGCTCATGACACGGAATAGGGGAAAGGGGGTGCGGGAAGTAATTAGGTTTTTACCTTTTTTCCATTTTATTATATTAATAATAATGATGATAATAATAATAATAATAACACCAGAATAATAATAATAATAATATAAATAATAATAAAAATAAAACCAAAAAAAATAACAATAATAAAGATAATATTAATAAAAAATTTTGAAAAATTAAAATAATAATTATAAAAAATAATAAGAAGAACAACAAAAAAATTATGAAAATAACAATAATGATAATTAGCAATTTCACGACACTGGGGATGGTTTTGCGGCTACCGCCAATTGCGTGGTGACCGCGCACGGATCTGAAACCAAGTAAAAATATTAAATGATGAAGATTTTAATCTGGGACCCTGCCCGGACCTTCGTGCGAGGACCCAGAGCAAATAATTAATAAAATAAAAATTAATTTTTTTTTAAAAAGTGAGTGCGACAATTCTCCCCACCACAGACACTTTCTGCCCTCAGAAAGTCACCCAGCCAAACGATTGACCAAACATGAATCCATGCCCAATTGAAACTGAACGAAACCACAACATAAGAGAATGGGAGAACATGATAGGGTTCTCCCCACCACAAGAACTCAACCAACATGGAAATTTAACACCCAAACATACCACTATGGGAATGGGTGATGCAGGAACTCCCAACTAATCCAAACTAAATTTTATAGCACTAGAGAACAACACCTCCGCGGAAGTTTTTGAAACTCTCGACCTGGACCAAAACCCCCCAACACTAGAGAAAAAACTCCAAGCCAAACTTAACCCAAATAGTGAATCCAAGCATAACCAAAAACATTGATTCCTCCATAGACACCTAAATCTCCAAACGAACACAGCCCAACTGAGATTAACCCACACAAGGTCCAAAAACACTTTTATGAAAAGCACACGATTTAGAAAACCATGATCAAACAAACAAAATTGTTTGAATTATAATAGAACATGTCTGTCATAACTCCATGATAAAATAATGAACTTAAAATAATGTCAAAACTTTAGAAGTAGAAAAAAATAATGAAAATACTTTAAATGTTTCACTACCAACACAGAAGACAAAACCTGAACCAAGGCTTCACACCCCTAGAAACTCTTGACTGTGTGCGAGCTTCACCCAAAGACCTGTGGCTTGGGCATTGATGGATAAAGCATCTCCTACCTCATAATTAGGTACTGAAATTCCTCCAATCACAGTGTCTTCTTCAGGCGATGCTTCCTACAGAACTTCTCTAGATTACCCAGATAGCCGCAACGATGGCATGTCTTCGGAGGGATGCTACATGATGGCTTCACGTGCCTGAATTGACCACACTAGTGGCACACCACTGAACGGTCCAATGAACTAGAAGCCAGAACCACTACAGACGACTCTTTAGAAACAGGTCCCTTCGGAACACCCTGCTCGCTAGATGGGGAACCTTCACGAGCAACTGGACTCACTGGATTTCCAAGCACCTGCACTCTAAAGACCAATTCAGCTAAGAACGCCTCATCCACCAGCTTCTCGAAATGATGGTCTTTAGAAATGAGGACCTGCCCCTTGATCTCTAGACAAAGACCCCTGATGAAGAGATAATTATTTATCAAATCCTGCGACACTACCTTTAGAGAAAAGGACACAAGTTCCTTGAAATGGTCAACATAATTCTTCACCGTCTGTTTTCCTTATTGAATACGCGTGAGTTCTTCCCTTTTCTTCATATTCACCTCTTCGGGTATAAACCATCGGACGAAGACAGACATAAAGACATCCCACATCATCCCAACTTACATTGAAGGTGGGGAAAAAACTCCCATTCGTCCAAAGATGGACCTTCAAACAAACCCAAAATAGCACGCACTCTGACAGCTTCAGGAGTTCCCAAAACCCTGAAGACATGCTCGACCCCTTCAAGCCACTATGCTGCTTCTAATAGACCCTGATCACCATAAAGGATAGGAAATGTCTAAGAAGGGCCAAAAACTGGGCATGACTTATCAGAAATCTTGGGGACCTTTCTCGGTGGCATTTTTTAAACAAAATATAAAACATAGAGCCAAAACTGATATCAAGCCGAAGCAACATCATTGAAAGCGCTTCCATCAAAAAAACAGCCAGCTCAAAAACCAAAGAAATAAAAATACAACCCAAAAAAATCCTTTTTCATTTTAAATTTCAAAACCGACTTTATTCAAGGACACTTTCCAAATACCAACCCCACTTTTTAAACCCAATTCAATTTTCCAAAAAAAATAGTTTTCCCTTTTTAAAATCACTTTAGAAAAACAAGGTCAAGCCTTTAATTCCAAGCATACACCCTAGTAATCCCATGAACCATTGCACATGTTTTCATCTACTTTCATCCATATGCACCAACAAGTGCTTCCTGTTGGGTCGGAACAAACGAGGAAAAGAGGCAAGAGGGGGGGTGAATTGCCTTTTAAAAAATGATTGACAAATTAAAATCAAAGTTGAAAGTGCAGCGGAAAAAAAAGAGGCAATCACAAGAAATTGATAACGGAGTTCGGCCAAAAACCCGGCCTACGTATCCGCTCCCAACTCAACCGTTGAGAGATTCCTACCGCTTGCTTTTCAATGGTTTTAGCAAGAAACCCACTAGGCTTTGAGGTAGCACTAGGACCTATTACAGCTTGCTTTTGTTGGTTAAGCAAGAACCCACTTGCTTTCAATGGAATAGCAAGAACCCACTAGCCTTCTTACAGGTGAAGGCTAGCTCACCTATGTCTCAAGCTTTTTAGAGGAAAAGCTTGTGAACCTCTTCACACCTTAATGGTGATGTGAAACCCAAAAGAAAGGGAGGATGAGAAAATATTTGGGGTTTGTAGGCACAAACCCAAGTTTAAGCTCAAAATAAATAAACAAGAAAAACCGTATTGGAGGAAGACTTGGGCGCCAATTGGATGATGGAGTTGATGTAGCGTGCTCTCCCAAGCTTCTTGAGGTGATCCTTGGATTGGAAATTGGATTGGAGCACTTGAGGATCCTTGAAGGTGGAGCGCCGGAGGTTCGCCAAATGTGCAACAATATGTCCGGGCTCTTGGTATATGATCCGATGGGTGTCCGGGGCTTCCTTGGCCTTTATTTATAGGCATGGAACCCATTGGGGGCCTTCGGAGCCGTTGGAGAGGCTTAAAGAGCCGTTGGGAGCCAAGTGGGCCAGCCTGGTCAAACTGCAACGGCTAGTTTGACTGGCTCCACCGGCTGGCCGGTACAGGTCCACCGGCTGGCCGGTGCCTTGGATGTTGAGAAGTGCTTCTGCCCAGGAGCCACCGGCTGACCGGTGAGAAGGCCACCGGCTGGCCGGTGGTGAGACAGTAGGTCTCACTATTCATCTGGGTGCCACCGGCTGGCCGGTAACAGAGCCACCGGCTGACCGGTGGAACCTGGCAGTGGGCAATGCCTCTGCCAGGTCCACCGGCTGGCCGGTGATATCACACCGGTTGGCCGGTGGACTGAGTTTCAGTCCACTTGAAGTTCTTTCTTGGGCCAATCCTTGGCAATCTTTTGCCTATAAAACAAAAACACTTAAAACAATGTTAGACACATATGAAAGTGATTGTGATCATGAAAATCAAAGAGTGTGGGGTACAACAATCTCCCCCTATTTTGATGATCACAATCACTTATCTAAGCAATGTAAAAGCTTAAATGAAGGCATGCTTTAAATGAAAAATTGAAAATAAATACTAAGCATGAGAGAAAAGATTCTCCCCCAATCAATCAAGAAATTTCTCCCCCTTTGTGATTATCAAAATAGAATGGGGCATAAAACTTGATTGAGGGAATGGGTTTGAAAAACAAGATTTGAGATTTGAAATGAAAATTGTAAATACAAATTGAATTGAAAAATGAATTGAAAATTGAATAGAAAATTTTGAATTGAAAATTTTGATACCAAGAGTTGAAATTGAAAGTTTGAATCGAAAATTTTGAATTGAAAATTTAAATTGAGAAAAGAATCGAAAGAGATTTTTGAATTTAAGAAAATTTCTCCCCCTAAATAAAAGAAAAGATCATCGGGGAAACGAAACGACTTTTGGCCCGGAGAGACTCGCCAAAAGGGATTTTTCAATCCAAATTTGTTTCATGGCGGGTCTTCTCCTATAAAATTCGTCCGAAAAGAAAAAACTTTTGGGTTGACCATACCGGGCATTTTTACAATTGCATTCATAAATAAGGTGCTCGGGTTTTTTACAATAATTACAAAATTTAAAGCAAGAGCTCCCCCTTACAAAAATAGTGGGTGCATGGGAGGAGGAGGCTTGGTTGGTATAGCCAAGTCCTTGAGTGGTCCTAGAAATTCGTTGGGAACCTAGGAGATTGTTCAAATTTTGTTCCCCTTGGGTGAATTTGGCTAGGGATTCTTTTAAATCTTTGATGGTTGATTCCATAGAATCAACATTTGGAAAATTTTGGATTTTAAGGGTGAGTTCCTCCTTCTCTTTGAGAAGTTGTTCTTTTTCGGAGGAAAGTTTTTTGAAATTCTTTTTTAAAGCAACAAATTTTGACGATAAAGCATGAAAACCTTTTTCAAGTTGGTCTCTAGCGTGTGAGAGTTCTTCATAAGAAAGATGATTTAAAGAATTTGAATTTGAAGAACAAGAGGATGAGGAGTCGGAAGATGTTACCTCATGACATGCCATTAGGCATTTCGTACCGTTGTCGCTCGAGGAGGAGGAGGAGGATGAGGTGTCACTCCATGTGGCCTTGAGGACCTTTTTCTTTCCTTTTTCCTTTTGCGTGGCCCGTTTTTTGTTGAGTGGGCAATCGGGCTTGTAATGGCCCTTTTCGCCGCACCCGTAGCATTTTACCTTGGGCTCGGATCTTGCGGTGGGTTCTTGCTTTCGCGCCTTGTGATATTTCTTCTTCTTCTTGTGCTTCTTCATAAATTTGTGCATTTGGCGGGCGAGATTCTCCATTTCCGAGTCGCCGCTTGAAGATGATGAAGATGAGGAAGATGAGGATGAGGAGGAGGAGCTTACTTATTTTTGTACCTTGAGGGTGATGTTCTTTGGTGTCTTGATTGGTGTGCCCTCCTTTTGAGCTTGCCTCCTCATCGTGATCTCATAAGTCATGAGAGATCCGACGAGCTCCTCTACCGGCATAGTTTTGACGTCCTTAGCTTCTTGGATCGCCGTCACCTTTGGTGCCCATGAGCTCGGAAGGACCCATAAGATCTTCTTGACCATCGTCTCGGCTGAAACATCGTCACCAAGAGATTTCCTTCCATTGCAAATGTCAGTGAAGCGTGTAAACATATCGGAAATTGATTCATTTGGGTGCATAGAAAAAGACTCAAAATCTTGACGAAACATGTCCAATCGAGTGTCCTTGACTTTGTTGGTCCCCTCATGGGTAACCTCCAATAGTTTCCAGATTTCATGTGTGGAGGTGCATGTGGAAACTCGATTGAACTCATTTCGGTCAAGGCCGCAATGTAGAGCATTCATGGCTTTGCCATCAAGCTCGAAATTTCTAATGTCGGCTTGGGTCCATTTGGATTCATCGGGAGAGGAGAGAGAATAACCATGCATGACAATTTTGTAAATCGGATAACCTATGATTCTTAAAAAAGTGGTCATGCGGGTTTTCATCATGCTTAAGTATTTCCTTTCAATTTCAGTATTTTACTTTGATTGTTTTGGTGATTGTGATCATGAAAATAAAACCACGAGGGGATTCGAGAGGTAGAAGCGGTAGAAGCCATCAAAAAAAAATAGGATCTTTAATTTGAAACCGGTTAGGGAATTATTCAAATACTTCCTTTGATACCAAATGTTGGGTCGGAACAAACGAGGAAAAGAGGCAAGAGGGGGGGTGAATTGCCTTTTAAAAAATGATTGACAAATTAAAATCAAAGTTGAAAGTGCAGCGGAAAAAAAAGAGGCAATCACAAGAAATTGATAACGGAGTTCGGCCAAAAACCCGGCCTACGTCTCCGCTCCCAACTCAACCGTTGAGAGATTCCTACCGCTTGCTTTTCAATGGTTTTAGCAAGAAACCCACTAGGCTTTGAGGTAGCACTAGAACCTATTACAGCTTGCTTTTGTTGGTTAAGCAAGAACCCACTTGCTTTCAATGGAATAGCAAGAACCCACTAGCCTTCTTACAGGTGAAGGCTAGCTCACCTATGTCTCAAGCTTTTTAGAGGAAAAGCTTGTGAACCTCTTCACACCTTAATGGTGATGTGAAACCCAAAAGAAAGGGAGGATGAGAAAAGATTTGGGGTTTGTAGGCACAAACCCAAGTTTAAGCTCAAAATAAATAAACAAGAAAAACCGTATTGGAGGAAGACTTGGGTGCCAATTGGATGATGGAGTTGATGTAGCGTGCTCTCCCAAGCTTCTTGAGGTGCTCCTTGGATTGGAAATTGGATTGGATCACTTGAGGATCCTTGAAGGTGGAGCGCCGGAGGTTCGCCAAATGTGCAACAATATGTCCAGGCGCTTGGTATATGATCCGGTGGGTGTCCGGGGCTTCCTTGGCCTTTATTTATAGGCATGGAACCCATTGGGGGCCTTCGGAGCCGTTGGAGAGGCTTAAAGAGCCGTTGGGAGCCAAGTGGGCCAGCCTGGTCAAACTGCAACGGCTAGTTTGACTGGCTCCACCGGCTGGCCGGTACAGGTCCACCGGCTGGCCGGTGCCTTGGATGTTGAGAAGTGCTTCTGCCCAGGAGCCACCGGCTGACCGGTGAGAAGGCCACCGGCTGGCCGGTGGTGAGACAGTAGGTCTCACTATTCATCTGGGTGCCACCGGCTGGCCGGTGACAGAGCCACCGGCTGACCGGTGGAACCTGGCAGTGGGCAATGCCTCTGCCAGGTCCACCGGCTGGCCGGTGATATCACACCGGTTGGCCGGTGGACTGAGTTTCAGTCCACTTGAAGTTCTTTCTTGGGCCAATCCTTGGCAATCTTTTGCCTATAAAACAAAAACACTTAAAACAATGTTAGACACATATGAAAGTGATTGTGATCATGAAAATCAAAGAGTGTGGGGTACAACACTTCCCATTCATTCCCTCACATGTGTAGACATTCGTAAGGAGTACCTGAGGTTGCACCAAAACCATATATCTACCAGTTCCAAGCAACCACTTTATTTTTAGACCAAGATATTTTAGTTTTAAAAAAAATACCTTTCACAAATTTAAATCCATTTAAAAGAAATCGTTCTCATTTCAAAAACCCTTTTTCATTTTCAAGAATGCACTTACACCAACCAGAACCAAGACAACTCACAACTTGCATCAAATTACCAAAGTGAGGGACTAGTAGTCATGATTAACCTGGCGACATGGTAGTGATCCATGCCCCAAGTAAGTGCCAACAAATAAAAGGAACTTAAACCGTGTACTCGGACTCCACATGGGTCACTACTCCATGTAAAATCATGATGTGGCATCAGCTTTCCTCTATTTTCATCCCTCAATATAAAACAAACCAGAATGAAACAAGGACTCAATTCTCAGACTACCCATAGTGACTCGAGCTTCTGAATGGGTGAGGGTTCATGAAATCCTTTCCGTACCTACCTCTCGAGTCCTGAAATTCCTAATCTCCATCTACTAGACATCCCAAATAACAAGGGCCCCTCTGATACCATTTTTTCATGAACCAACCCGGGTCGACCCTGAACCGGTCACCTGATCCAGTCCATGACATGGCCCAAAGGGCGTTCCTGATCCCCACGGGTAGGAAACTAGTGTCGGTCATCAAAATTTAATCTTTTTGAATGATTTTTCCCATGAACAAAAGACAGACAAATAAATAAAAACTGATGATAAAAATAAAACTATCAGTGGAACGAAAGTAAAATCTAACATACCTCCACGTGACCTTCCAGGTCACCACTCAACCAAAGGTCGATCTTGCTCTAATAATGAGCAATCCATCCAAGAGAACCTGAGCAAAGGGAACCTGAAACTGAAAAGATATAATAGGAGTGAGCATAAATATGCTCAATAGGGATGCCAAAATAAACCATAGAATCCAACGTCTCATTTCCCAAAACAATTCATTACCACAAGTTTGAAATAAAATTATAATAGTAGAGTTTTCACATTTTAAAATAAGAAACATGATTGTTCCCATTCAAAAATCCAGTAGATGCTACATGTAATTTCCATAAAACTTTCTTTTAATTTTATAAACAAAACCTGAAACAAAAGATACCAAAACTGGGCTAAAATACTACAGGTAAATAGGCAGACTGGAAACAAACTAGTACGACATAAAGTAAACAAGCAATATAAGTAAAAGAGTAACCATGGGTGATCCTAAACATCCCTAGAAGACCCTTGGACATACTCAGTTTTAGAACCACCTATTGGTGTATGGTGAAGCTTCTAAGTCTATAACCAACTGGCAGCCCTAAACTAACCAATCTAGTGGAAAATCCCACCTGGCATAACAACAAATCCAAGGGGTACCAACCCATCTAATCGGGGTTGGTCAACAACCGTCACTCGATCATCTAAAAGATTCCCAAGAACCCATGGTGGTTATAATAATATTGTGTAAGTAGGAGGCCCTTGCACCGATGACTCATCTCACTACACTTGCCTACCCCAAACACGGACACTCTATACGATAACCCATAAGGTATATCCCCCCTATAGAGGTGCCCCAAAAATATATATATACCATATCATCAAAGGTTCCAACCGGGCCTTCATGACATGAAATCGTTAAAACCATTTGATACCTCTTTCAAAATATTAATGTTGATAAATGGGAATACAGTAATCAAAACATTTTCATTTCAAAGAATCAAGACAAACATTACACTAAAGCTTAAAGTGCAAAATGGGTCATCAAGTCACATATGTGACGAAATCATTTCTCTAAAATGATTTAAAACTCTGACCAGACACACACAGCTTCCAAACACAAACCATTCTAAAAGTTAACACAACTCCACCCATGAATTGAAATATCCAAATGGGCCTTTAAGTCCAAAGTATCCAAAATCATTACCAAAACATCACCTTTGAATTGAAAGTGCCAAATGGGCCTTTAAGTCGACATGTCTAAATTCATTTACCCAAAACATCTTACCAGTACCGCTTTTAAATTAATAAATCCAAATGGGACAAATCCCTGAGGAACACATTTAAAACCAATTCTTTGAAAACACACAAAAGAACCACTATCTTTTGGGATCCAAGAACCATTTTTAAAATCAAAATCAACCAATCCCCTTATTTGAAATAACACCAACCCTCGTATTGGAAACACCAATCCCTTCTCAAAATATATTAACAAAATAACTATTCCATAACCACCAAAGTAAACACACTCAAAATCCTCTTTCAGAAGAAAACTCACACCAAAGCCATAACCAAAGAAGTTTCACAACTCCCATACAATTTGATAAACCAACTGCACAATTTATAAAATTCTACCAAGACTCAACCAATTTAAAAATACTTTTATGAACAAGCAAACCAATTTATAAACAATTTTCATAATCCAACCAAACAATGCATAAATAATCTGTATAAAGAGACCACACGATGTGTTAATGATTCTATATCCAGGTCAGACAAGTTACCCAAATCTAGAAAACTCCATGATAAACTATTTGAGAGTAATGTGAAAAAGATTTTCATATTGAAAACATTATAAAAATAGTTTTTGACATCCATAGAACATAACCTTCATAAGTACAGATAAATTTAATTAGAAAAAAAATACTTCAAACTATTTATAACAAAACCAATAAATTGGAAAACAGAATAACATATTAACTAATTGAAGTGAGAGAATGCGAAACAGGTCAAATATTTAACTAAAATCAATCAAACGTTAAATGGATTTAATTAGAAATGAAAATGTGGGTTTTCCTACCTCAAGGCAAGGGTAGGCGCAATGAAACATAAATGGAATGAGGAGAAACACTCTGCGGACCAACCGCACACCTAAAACAACTAGAAAAATTCCCAAACCAACACCTGAAATGTTAGGGTTTGGTCACCTTGAAGAAAAACTCCCAAAAGCAAGGAAAAAGGAGCAAACTGTCGTAGGGGGTCATGAGTAGGGGTGTGCACCAGAAAGGGAGACCATTGGGGGGACACGTGCCGATTTTCGGGTGCGTTGCTGGTCGGCGCAAGGTAGAGGGAGAGAGTGCGGGAGGCCATAGACACAGCAGGACAAAGCGGTCTGGTTGGAGGTGGGTCGGTCGGAAGGCTAGAGGTCAGAGGTGGGCTGGTCGGACTGCGGGAGGCCAGGGCATAACCTCGCTGAAGGCCGGCCGGGGTGTTTTGGGGCGTCGGTGAAGGGTGGAGGGTGAGGTCGGCACTGGTAAGGGGGAAAGGTGGCTCACAGGTATGGGTAAGGGGGCTGGGAGGTAGGGCTTCAGGTGCTGGGCATGGGGAGCGGGGAGCGGGGCGGCTACAGGAGGCCGAAGTTGGGGAGGAGAGGCCGGTGGAGGCTGCGGCACATGCATAGCTGTGAGGGGCTGGGGGTGATGCTATGTAGGGAACCGGAGGGGAGGTTGGGTCGCGATGGGGAAGGAAGGATCCGGGCATGGCAGACAGGGGGTAAGGAGGGAAGCCAGGCGGTGCCAGGGTGTGAGCGGGACGGCGGCCGGAGTGCTCTAAGGGGAGAAGGCAGGAGAGGGGGGGCTCGTGCAGCACAATTGGGGAAGGGTGGTGTGGCCTGCGGCATAGAACAAGGGAAAGGGGGGTGCGGGTAGCAATTGGGTTTTTACCTTTTTTCCATTTTATTATATTAATAATATTATTATTATTACTAATAATAATAATAATAACACAAATAAAAATAAAAATAAAACCAAAAATAATAATAATAAAAATAAAAATAATAAAGATAATATTAACAAAATTTTATGAACAATTAAAATAATAATTATAAAAAATAATATGACGAAGAAAAAGAAGAAAAATAATTCAAATAATAATGATAATTAGAAATTTCACGACACTAGGGTCGGTTGCGTGGCTACCGCCAACCGCGCGGTGACTGCGCATGGGTCCGAAACCAAGTAAAAATATTAAACAACAAATATTTTAATCTGGGACCCTGCTTAGACCTTGGCGCGAGGACCCGGAGCCAAGAATTAATAAAATAAAAATTAATTTAAAAAAAAGCGAGTGCGACAGTTTCTCACACAACGTATGAATCACATGGGATTATAGATCTTATTTAATTACACCGTTATCACAATTAGACTATATCAATAATGGGATTCCTTATTAGGTGAAATACCCAACCTATCTTCTAGGATATCCTAATATGTGAAATCTCCACTCAATTCTCCTATTATTTCATGACCTGATCCATCGGGGCCTACCTGGCTGATGATAAGCTCTGTGTGACAAACCCAAGCATGCCTCCAATAGGATTGGGCTTGGAGACAATTTTCAAGAAGGCATAAAATAAAATGGTAATTCTTATCTGAATATACTTTTATGCATGCACACAATTGTATCCATGAAAAACTTTAGAGGAATAATAAAAGAATACAATATCTAGACTAAAACCATGCATGAAATATCCTCTAGAGAATACATCAAAGTATGAAAAAATGAATCAAAGCATAAAGGGGGAAATACACATTCAGCCATAAATGAAGTCCCAAACTAACAATAACTAGAAAAAAAAAGAAATATGGAGGGATCATAACTCCTGATATATATTTCTAACCACCAAAAATAATCAATTCACCCCTAGTATCACTATGCTCCACTGATGTCACCTCTGATTTGTCTATCATCTACATAAGACATGACACATGTAGGAAAATACCATGAAGGGTGGATTATATACATACCTATTAGGATACCCTAAAATCTAAAAAGGTAGAAATATAAAGATATAACAATATTCATCTCGAACCAACACATATATGATCATAAAGAAACCCAAATGAGAGAAAAAGGGGATATCTATATATATAAATCAGCTAATTATAATGAGAATGATTTAAGCTCCAAAGGTCCTTCTATGATTCCTATAATCATTCAAAACCTTGAAATATTCTATGTGGAGGGGCCCACACCTCTCCATTGCACTCCAAAGTTGAGGGAGCCATAACTCCAACAGAGGACCTGCTCCCTACCGAAGCTCAAATGAGGGGTAGTACCACTCCATAGATAGAGGACCCACACCATGATATTTTATGGGGGAGTAAAAACTCTACCTATTTAAAGAGTATTGGTACTTGCACATTGGTGATATAGGGGAATAACAACCCCATCATCTCTCTAATGATCTAACACAATCACTTACATCAGTCAAGTGTCACATGAAGAATCATCTTGCTCAAAAAATATCACATTGTATCTTGTATTCCATAGTGAAGGATACTGTCACATTCTATGTAGAAATCACTTATGATAGGCTACTCGCAGGATAAAATATGACTCCCAAAGAGGGATATATGGAAGGTAGAAGTTCCTAGTATAAGTACACATTGTGTATATGAGGTCACATGGCATGTTCCCTCACCTCATCACTTGGTTCTATTCTCCCTTGTAAATGGATTGGGAATCCATGCCATAATACACAACATATACAGGTGGTACATGGAATGTATCATCAACCTAAGACTAAACCATGTCCTCCCTGGACATGCTTTTGTACATTGGTCATGCCCGTGTACCATGGCCATGTCTGATTACATAGACATTCTCGTTTACTTTGGTCGGGCTTGTATGTCTGGTAGTGCTCGTGCTCGTGTCTCTTGAAGCACATGATCATTATCCAGCACTGGTTCACATAGTGCATATGGGTCATAGACGTCATGTGGTATTTATATCTTCTCAAAACCATGTCCCCCATAGCTAGGGGCTAAAGAGCATGTGTTCTTATAGAATGCACATCATGTAGTTGGTTTTTCACATGTAGTAAATACTAGTATTCACACAGTTTATCAATATGTTGTTTATAAAACAAATCTCACCATTTGACCACCTAAAATATAAGTTTTCATTGATGAACATTGATCTCTGGCCTCTGGTGGCCAAAAATTGAGAATTCAATCACCCATGAAAAGTCATAACACCACCCATCACACCTCTCGTCACCACTCCTGATCCCAAATCCATGGATTCATCACCCTAAACCCACATTGATCCTAGATCCTTTCAAAAAAAATTGATCCATATGTCATTCACACAACCACCATGAATCTGGGTTTTCAATCATGCTTGAACTCAGACTGGAAATTTTAAACCACGACCCATGGTTCAACGGTGAGGAATGCGATGAATGGTGGGGTAAAAGAACAAGAATGAGATAAATCCAATTTTTTATGATGAGATCATGGAAAATGATAATAATGTGGGGAAAGTAGCGGTAAATCATGTCATAATGAATGAAATTTGTAAACAAGTTCAACAATATTTAATTTGGTCTTTTCAATTCATGGTATCAAATATAAATTAAGAAGATAATCAAAAATCCATGCTCAATAATCAACATAGGAGGAAACAATAAAATAATAATTCCTACCTCAATTATGGATCAATCATTGGTGAATAATTCATTCTCTATTGGTGTAGAAGAAGATACACTACATTTGACATCTGTATCATGGTCCACCTTGATCCATTCATTGATCAGCATCCTCAGTTTTTCTAATGTTAATGAAGAACACTCTACCTCCTCTCAAATCCTCCTAGGGTTATACAGTTAACCCTAGTGAATTATCATAACTTGGTATTTATATAGATAGGGTTATGTTTAGGGTTATTTAAAAAAATAAAAATAAAATTATTTATTTTATTAAACACACTAGCTAGTGGTCACCTCCCATGGAACGCCTAACGCCAACCAAATTTAGGTCAGCCTAGGGTAAAGCCCACATCCTGGAATCAACTGTGGTCTTGGATTACCCATATGAGATCCCAAAAACTGAGGAAACAAATTATATTTAAATAATACAAATTTTTTATTTAAAATATATTAATATTTTTAATATATTAATTTCTAGGGTCCCAAGACACCTAAACACCACACCTACTCTAATAAAAGTTCCAAATATATGCATATAAATATTCAAAGGACTAATCCACAAAACTAGAGTCATTACATTCTCCCATCCTTCAAGGATTTTTTCACTGAAAATAATTAACAATAAAAAATGGTGGGGTTATTGAGCTTGCATCTAGATCTCATGCTCCCAAGATCTCCCATGCATGCTCATGTGCTGCCAAAGCATAAGTTCCAAAGGGATGGTCCATCCACACATGATCTAATCCTACTAATCTTCAATTTCCACTAGGTACTATGTGAAGGTTGATCCATACTTGATGTCTAGCTTTTCCCAGTAAATAACCTTCATTGGATCATGCATGTATCTCCTTAGTTTCAACACATAGAAGATGTCATGTGCTCAATAAAAATGTGGGGAAAAGGATAACAGATAAGAAACCTTGTCAAGTCTTTATGATGTATCTAATGGCCCAATTAACCACGAGGATAGTTTTCCTCCCTATAAAAATCTCATCAATCCTCATCATGGGGAGTCCCTAGGGAAAATATGGTATACCTACTTGAACGCCAAGGGACAACGACATCGATATGTGTAATATTTTTGTCTACTCTCAGTTGTCCTCATGTGCTAGAGGGTCACTGAAACCTTATCTATCATTTCCTACACCATCTATGGCCCAAAAAGAGATGTCTCAACAATTGTAATCCATTATAAGGGTGACTTTAAGGGTCTCCCTTACAATACCCCAAAATTTTTAGTGTCGATTGTAGAGTTATTTTTGTTATTATAAGAAAACTCTACCAATGTAAATTGATCCTCCTAGATCTGACCAAATCCCAACACATATTCCCTCAACATATCCTCTAACACCTGGATAGTAAACTAGGTCTACCAATCCATCTAGGGATGAAACATCATACTCATACACAACTAGGTCCTAAAATCCTTCTACATGTCCCTCCAGAATCATGACGCAAACTGAGCTTCATGGTTGGAGATAATCCTCAAGGGTAACCCATGAAGTTGGATGATCTACCACATATACAACTACCCTAGACTATTAAACAAGATTTTCTCCTTGATGGAAAGGAAGTGTGCCAACATGGTAAGTTGATCAAAAATCACACATATGGAAATGTTTCCTCTCATTGTTCAGGGAAGTACCATCACAAAATACATTGATATAAAATCCCATTTACACTATAGGATCTCAAGAGACTATGTTATACCTATTGAAACCTGATGCTCTACCTTTACCTACTAACACATGAGACACTGAGAGACAAACTTGGAAATACTCCACCTCATTTCATCCCACAAAAACTATTGTTAAAGGTCCTTGTACATTTTTCACTTTGATATTTACATCCAAGGGGGAATTTTGAAACCCCCTCAACACCTCCTCACACAGCATGATTAGATCCAAAATATGTCCTCAAAAAATGATGGAATTATCCCCTCCTTTAGAAAATCCATCTGGTTCATCTCATGAGGATAAGTAGTCAAGTAGAACCTCATAGTTAATATCCCCCAACTGAGCCTCTCCCAAACACTGAAGAAGAGAATGAGTCTCCACCATAAAATGGAGAACAACTACACCCATATCCTTCATTAGGGTCTATTGTAATGAATCTAATTTCTCATATTCCTCCACTATCAAATGAGAATGGGGCTTCCTTATCAAGGAATATGCCACCATGTTTCCCTTTCCATGAGTATAGACTATCTTGAAGTCATATCCCAATAGGAACTCCAAACAATGCCTCTATCTTAGGTTATGATATCTTTAAGTGAAGATGTACCCGATACTCTAGTGATCTAAGTAAAAAAAACAAAATTCTTTCCTGGAAGATAGTGCCTCTACATATTCAGAGTCAAGACTAATACTTCCAACTCTAGGTCATGAGTTGTATAGTTTTTCTCATGGTTTATCAACTAACTTGACTCATATGTGATCACCACCAACCTTTTCATAAATATTCAATCAATTAAATCTCTAGAGGCATTACAAAACACTAAGTACTTCACAACCTCCTCAGGCAGTCTCAACATAGGAGCACTGGTCAACCTCAGCCTTAAAACCTTGAATGTTATCTGACATTGTTTGATAAAGGTAAACAACTACCCTTTCCACATCAAGGTATTAAAACGGGTTTTAATCCTATATAAGTCTTACATGAACCTTCTATAGTACCCTTCCAAGCTAAGAAAACTCTATACCTATGACACAGTCTTGGGTGGATCCCAAGAAAGAACAACATCAATCTTCATCAAGTACATAGATGAACCATGATCATGATTACATTCCCTATGAAGTGAACCTCATGGATCCAAAATTATAACTTTTTTAGCTTACTATAAATCCAATTATCATAGAGTAAGTCTAGGACCATCCTAAAGTTCTCTGCATGCTCCTACTCTAATGCCGAATAAATGGGTATTCCATCAATGAATAAAAATGTGAATCGGTCCAAGTATGGGTAGAATATATAGTTTATAAGATCCAAAAACCAAGTGGGGAAATTAGTCACACCAAAATGAATCCCCAAAAACTCATAGTTTCTATAGAAACATTGAAATTTTTTCTTTATAATATCATCCTTGAGAACCCTCAAATGGTGGTAGTTGAACCTAAGATCAATCTTGGAGAACTAAATCGCACCTATAAATTAGTAAAAGAGGTTATATATCCTCATAAAGGGGTAATTATTCTTTATCTTTACCTAATTTTGGTGATGATAATCACTGTAAATTCTCAAGAACCCATTCGTCTTTTCCATGAACAAAACTAGAGTTTCCTAGGGAGGACACACTAGGACTGATGAAACCCTTCTCTTAAAGGTCCTCCAACTATTCCCTAGACTCCCAGAGCTAGTTAGGGGACATCCAATATACTTTAGAATATATCAGTGTGGTACTGGGGAGAAAGTCGATGCATAAATCTATCTCCCACCTCATAGGAAGTTCTTTAATATCCTCAGGGAAGATATCCTTATAGTCCTCCAATACTGATGGAGGCCAGATGAATGAAAATTCTATTGTGTCAAGGGATAAACTCACCAAATTATGGGTGATAGGTTACATATTCCTATTTATAAGGCCCACTCTCTTAACCATGAGATCTCTCTCACCCTAAAAGGGGAATCCCATTCCATCTATTAGAATTCATCTAACTCATTTATGATGATAATCAATCTAGACCTGTAATACAAAAAACTAATATATACCCAATATTATTTCATAGGGTTTCATTATTATGACCATGAGGTCCCATGATAAACTCACTCCTCTGAGTTCTAGCTCTCACTGTTGGGAGATATGTGATATAGAAGAATCACTCCTTATTAAAACCTCTAACCATAGATTTTAAGACAAAGTCTTGATGGGGAGATCCAACTCTCACATGAGGGATAAAGAGATAAAAAAATAACTGATTTATATGTCTACCAATACACAAGAAAGAGTATAAAATTCACATATTATACCTTTTATCATCTCATGAGTGTCCTGGTTATAGCCCTCTATAGCCTAAAACTACTTATAACCTAGACCGCTGGCTCACTATGCCTAGAATGGGCTACCTAGTGGTGGTGGTTGGAGTAGTTCATAGTGTCAACCCCCACTATCATCTCCTACCTATAGACCTCCACTTGGTCCTATTCTAGAACCACCTACCTTTGGGCCACCCTAACCATGCTTGGGAGATCCCTAATCATAGTGCTACCTCTTCTATGGTGGCCCATCCATTGTCTCTTTATTCTTATTATAATGAAGGGTTAGGAAATAATGTTCTATGTGACCTCTCCAATCATAGTCATAGAATCATCCCTCACCTAGATTACTAAATCCTCTATGTGATTCATGACCCAAAAATTCATGTGTCTGAGTCTGGGTATGATTATACCTCCTGGGTCGAGACCTTAGTGTATGGAGTATAATAGCTATTGCAAATGACTTGTCCACATGATGTCCACCCCCATCCCCAATTCTATAGTTCCCCTCAACTAGGAAATCTCAGTAACTGGGGCTCACTCCATCACTCCAGTATAAGTAGGAAGGCATAAGGAGACTACTCTAGCATGAATGTCCCAATGAAGGCCATAATCATATTTCTATGCCAAAAAAAACCATATCATACCATATCAATAGAGTAAATCATGAGGTTAGTAAACCTCACTATGTACTTAGAAACCATCATATCACCCTACTTCATCTCAAGAATCTCTTATATCCATATATATCACAATCAAAAATGTTAATTTTCATCATGAAATAGATTTTAGAAGTCTCTCCATGAGAGAATCATCTCATCATGGGTATGCATCATCAGATTCCACCAGATCCTTAATTCCCCATGAAGAATAATTCCAATAAGCACAATTATCTGATCCTTCAAGGTCCAAAAAAGCTTTAAGACTCTAACCACTAACTCAATTCAACCCTCTGCTGCTTATGGGTCTAGTTTTTTATAAAACCTCAATGGTATCTATCATTATAACTCATGTAGCATGCTAAGCCTATGTGCATCATCATCTTGACCTACTGGAACTATTTTCTACTCAATAGGTTGGGTTACTTCTCCTTTCCCCCTAGAGGAAACACTTCATGAGGCGGTCCATGAACCAATTCCTAGTCACTAAATTAATCATCTCCATAGTCACGTATTGGTAACCTAATTTTCAATCTTTATGGAGGTATACTGAGAGTGATCAAGAAGTACCATGGTTAGATGATAATACATGGGGAGATAACATAAGAAGGAAAGTCAAGATAATAAATTATATATGATTCATGTTCCATTTGTTCCCTACAACCGATGTCTCAATATGTAGTGTCGATAAGCGGGTAGTTTGAGTCATGGTGAATGGATATGTAGGAAAATGCAGCATCACAAGATCCCCTATCCAAAAATTCACACTAAATATTCTTTAACAATATTTCCCCTAAGTTACCAAAACAATATTCACCATGGGTCCCACTTTGACACTGACTCGAGGATGAACTGTTCTAATACCATTATGTCATGACTTGACCCACTAGGTCCCTCCTGACTGATAGAATTTCAAGTGTGATAACCCCAATCCCTCCTAAAATAGGCTCATGGATAGTGACAATAATCAATAAGAAACAAGATAAAATGGGAGGCCTTATCCTATTATAATTTTACACACTCACACAACCATATTCATGCAATATTACATAGGAATAATAAAATTGTAACATCTAGAGTAAAACCATAAATTAAATAACCTATTATGAATACATTAGAGTAAAATAAAATAAATCAAATATTAGAGGGTAAAAATACAATAAAACTCATAAATGAAGTCCCAAATTGACAAAAATTAGAAAAAATGAAAGATGAAGAGATCCCAGCTCTTGATCTACAAGTCTAACCATTGAATTCGGTCAATGCACCCAAGTATCACTAAGCTCTACTCATGTCACTTCTGATTTGTATATCATCTACATAAGACATTAAACATGCAAGAAAATTCCATGTAAGGGTGATTATATACATACCTAATAGGATTCCCTAAAATCCACAAATGGATCAATATAAAGATACAACAATAGTAATCTCAACCCAACACATATATGCTTATAAAGAAACCCAAATAAGTGGGAAATGGAATATCCATATCTACATCCTAGATAAGTATAATGAGTATGACTATATCTTCAAATTTCTATCTATGATGCCCATAATCATGCGTAACCTCGCAAGAATATATGTGGAGGGGCCCACATCTCGTCATTGTGCTCCATAGATGAGGGAGACACAAATCCAGTAGGGGACCCACTCCCAACCAAAGATTGAATATGGAGTGGGTACCAATCTATAGATAGAGTAATCATTCCCTACTATAATATGGGGGAGTACCAACTCCACCTATGTAAAGGGTATGGGTACCCATACCCTAGTGCGAGAGGGGAGTACTAACCCCAGTATCTCTCTAATGATCATTCCTAATCAATACAATCATTAAAGAATCTTATAAATAAGAATAATGATCATAACACCACACATTATATATCATTTTCTATAACGAAGTCTATTTTCACATTCTTCATGGAAAAACACTCAGTGTAGGCTACTTGTGGGACAAAATTTGGGTCTAGAAGAAGGACATATGAAAGGTAGAGGTTTTGGGGAGAAGTATACCACATGTGTGTGGGGTCACATGGTGTGTGGTGTCACCTTTTCACTCAGGAGTTTTCTCCATTGGACATTGATTGAGAATAAATTTCATACTATATAGAATTTATAAGTGGTAAATGGAATTTCTCAACCACTTGAGGCCTTCTCGTGTCCTCCCAACCAGTGCCTTTATACACTGGTTACATTTATGTACCTTAGCCATTTCTGAGTACATGGTTGTTCCCATATACTCTGGTCATGCATGTGTTCCTATCCATTTTCATGATCGTGTACTCCTATAGTATACAACGATCCTCCTTCACTAGGTCACGTGGTGTATATGGTCCATACATGGAATGTGATATTTATTTCTACTTGAAACCCTAGCCACTACAGTCAGGGGACTACACAGTGTGTTCGGACTATACATTGTGTAATCGGGTCTTTCATAGGCATTAAAGTTTGGTCTTCACACGGTTTCCTGATCTACCATATCTACTGTAAATCTCCCCATTTGACCACCCTGAATTGAACATCAATCTCTAACCTCCAGTAGACGGAAATGGAGAATTTGATCACCCATAGAAAGTAGTAGCACCTCTCGTCACCACTCTAGATCCCAAATCCATGGATCCATCACTTCTATCCTACATAAATCATTGATCCATATATAAACCATTGATCTTTACATCATTTGAACAACCATCACAAATTTGGGGGTTTGATCGCGCTCGAACCAGCCCTAATAATGTCAAACCATGACCTCATGGGCCAACGATGAAGAACATGATGAATGGTAGGGAAAAGAACAAGAACAAGGTAAATCCATCATTGGACAATGGGATCATGGTCAATGATATTAATGTGTAAAAATTACGGTTGAATCATGGAATAATGAATGAAATTGATAAATGGATTCAACAAGATTTAATCTAGTCCATGAAATTCATGGGATAGAAGATAAATTATGAAAATAATAAAAAAACATGATCAATAATTAACAAGGGTGGAAAACATAAAATAGAGATTCCTACCTTGATTATGGATCAATAATCTATGAAGAATGTATCCTCTAGTATTGGAGAAGAAGATATGTTGTGTTTTTTGTTTGTATCATGATCCACCTCAATCTGTTCATTGATTTTCATCCTCAATTTTTCCAACACCAATGAAGAATGATCCTCCTCCTCTCAAATCTTCATAGGGCTATATAGATAACCCTTTTAATTTTCTAAAACTAGGTATTTATAGATAGAGGGTTATATATACTATTATTTAATAAAAATAAATAAATAAATTGTTTATTTCATTAAACTCACCTACCAACAGTCACCTCCCATGGAATGTCCAATGTCGACCAATTTTAGGTCTCGCCTTAGGTGAACCTCATATCCTGGAATCAACCTTGGTCTTGGATTTCTCATCTGATATCCCAAACAATGGGAAACCATTTATATCAAAACGATGCATGTGTGTTATTTAAAATATATTAATATTTTTAATATCTTAATTTTTGGGGTCTCGAGATACCCAAACATTGTGATGACTCTGAGGGAAAATCTAGATATATTCAAAGATTTATTTGAATGACTAATCTAACAAAACTAGAATCAATACATGTTGTTGCGCCTTTAATGACATAGGTATCCCACATGGGAATCCACTTAGATGTAAGCCCCTAAACTTTCCCCCCACGAGTCCATATCCCTTATGGGAATCTAATTCAGTGTAAGTACCTATATTTTCCTTCCATGAGGCAATATCCCTTATGGGAATCCTCTTTAGTGTAAGTCCCTGACATTTACTTCCATGAGGTAATATCCTTCATGGATGTCCAGTTTTTTGTAAGACCCTAACTTTTCTAGATCATAGATAAATATTCCCTATGATTTTAATTATTCTTCCTTTCCCACCAGTGGTCTTAGAGAAAATTATATTGGGAATATCATGTATAATCCCCTCAAAATACCTCTATAAACTATGAAGAATCTGGTTCCTATTATAAATAGGATAAGTTGGATGAATTTTCAATGCTCGAGCCCCATATCCAACATCAAAATACCCTCATATATATTTTTGTATCCTGTCATTCCATGTGCACATATTTCCCATTTAGATCATAATAGCTTAAATATATCATTAAAATTCCACATTTACATATCCCTTGTGTAAATTCATGTACTCATAGTGTAATGTTAAATTTCACGGTAAACATCCCCACAATATAACGTTAAACTGTATGGTTAATTTACTTGTCTCGTGATATTAAACTGAAAAACATATGAATTATGGTGACTCTAGTTCATATTTATATAGGATGTGTAGGATACTTATTTGATTTTCATACTAGTATCAACTACTACTTTGACTTTCACATGGTAATATCCCTTGTGGAAGCTAACACCTCATATCTTTAAGATCTTAATCCCACCACCCCAATAATCTAATATCCAAATTCTAATATATGTGAGCATTTTAATCTATTACTCATGGATCTATATTCCCCATGAGTCTGGGTGGTCTAAGAGTAAACTATAGTGGGCATGTAATAAAGTTTATTCCCCGCCATTTTTATCACTTATCCAAATCTTTAGTGAGTCCTAACCATGTCATGGGATTCCATCTTGGTGTAAAACCCATAACCATTCTATTCATGAGGTTATATCCCTAAAAATCCTAATCATCCTCCTTCATACATCGGTATGAGATCAAAATATGAGTAGTGGATTTAATGGAATAAAAATGGCATATAAATCTATAAAATCTCATGGATCGTTATTCCTCCATTTCTCCAAATGATTTTCCCAAATTTAACTCTCTAAATGAAAAATACATGATAAAAAAATGTGAATTTCATTCAGTTTAAGAGATTGAGATCAATAACTAAAATCTTAGTGATTAAACACTTTTATGGAAGACCTAGTTAATGTACTCAACAATCGCTATGTACATTGACATAGTTAAATTATCACTGTTCTCACAATCCTTAATTGAGAATTAAGAAATTTAAATAGTAAGATTAAACTGCAAACCCTTACTTAGCCTATATTTATAGACTGCACTCAATGATCGACACTCTCTAGTTAGAGATGTGTCACTCATTAAATGGGTGAAATAATTAAATATGATAAAATAATTATTGAACATAAAAAGTCAATCAAATTTTAATGAATCAATTATTCAAATAAAGTTACAGTATGAAATTGAATAAATAAAATATCTAAAATAATTCACTATTTTAATCCACTAGTTTTATCCACTAAATATCAATCCAATCATGTTCAAAACACCAAAAGAATCTCCCATCTCCATATTATTCAAAGTAAGGAGTTGGAATTTTTATACGTCAAACTCTCTAGAAAATCCACTAGAATTGTGCTCCCAAATCATATTTTTTTCTCTACTATATTCTCTCATTCAAAAAATAAATTCTAAAAGTTAATAATTAATTTTAATCAACTTCCTATCAGCTTCACTATCCATGTGGAATCATATTCTTCTTCATTTTTCTTCTTTTATTATGTTCGTCGTGTGAAAATAAAAAAACACCTCATAAAAAATTAATTTCTTACAAGTACATCTTGCTCACCATGCACCAAGACAGCCTGTCAGTCAACATTTGATCAATGGAATCAATATCCAAAACCTCTCATAATACTTAGGAATATTATAGAAACTATTTATTTTAATTGATTGGAACTCCTCCTCGCTTGGATAATGATGTCAATGTATATTTTGAGGCATGTTGTGGACCTTTCCATATATTTTCAACAACTTTTTTGTGGTTTGTCTTTATCGAGTTACCTTGACATGAGTGTATGTGTATTTTTATATAACATGACCATGGAAGAATGACCTTTATGTAGGTCATATGTTATCTTGAAATAGGTATTGAATTCATGGGATTAACTTAATATATCATGTTGGATCACTCAAGTTACCTTTCTATAGGTGAATGAATACCTTTATGTGCCTTTGACTTTCTATTAGCTATACTGGATCAGCTCATCTCCTTCATAAAACCAGTGAAACACTAACCCAACTACACTTGACCTTAGATGTTGAGGAGTATACCATCTTCATTTCTTCATCCATAGACCTCTCCATTTAACTTCCCTTATTATAAAATCATTTGTTCATTACATCAAATAGTTTACGTGCACCCAATAATGATCACACAATCACATCCACAACAAAGGGGGTAATCAAGGTCCCCATTGCCTTTATAAATCATAGACATTCAAAGGGAATAAAGTAATAGAAAACAAAATCATCCAGCAACATAATCAAAAACATTACTTTGGCCAAAACAACCTCGACATCTCCTTTGGAACCAATTATATCCTCATCCCCAATTGAGTTTATAGAAAATAAAATTAGAATCTCTTTGATCCCTCATTTGAGATTTATGTTTGATTATTCTTCAATATACATGCCTTAACCTCATGCGTTACTCGGTTATGGTTTTCAAATTCCCTCAATCAATCTTGAATCCAGGTTTCGTGCATAAATTAGATTTATAACCCTAATTCTTGGGTTTGGGAAATCACCATCAAAGTCGATCATGAATTTTAGAACTTTCATCTAGGTTAGTATCAATCAGAATCCAAGTTCTTATGTTCAATGGGCTCAAACTATGGTTATTTATTCAACAATATTAAATTTATCTTCCTCAATATCAACTTCCCAAAGATCTCAAAACCCAAGCCCGATGCCAACAAGATTAAGTTATGGAATAGCTTCAACCACCAGGTTTGAAATAGGAACCTTACCCTAAATTTGGTTTCCTATAATTTAAATCATATTTATCCTTAGTATGGATTTCTTCAATTTCCTCCTTAGCTTGCCTTATTCAGCTCTCTCTATATTGATGGGGCTTGTTACCAACTCAGTTAAGTCACATGTTTTAATTTTTCTATTATCACAGTTGAATGAAAATCCTCATGGTCACTTTAAATTCTCATGTGGTATATCAATCTCCTTCATGGTCGATCCAACACTATGGAATATGGTCGATCAACTAAAGATTAAAAGTAGATTATTTCCTTTTATAATTATCCTAGCCAATTCTTCAATATATGGTCACTTCTAGCCTTCATACAATCAATTGAAATAATCTTGTAATCATTCTAGGACTTTTCTAAGTTTTTAAAATTTGAAACTATGGTATGTTAAAACTGAATCATATGGTCAGTTAGTGTCTTTATTGATTTCTAGTAGCCAAGTCACCCTTTATAGGCCCATTCGATTTAGTAGGCATGTGTTCAAATTCCATTGAAAAAAAATTGTACACATATCGACCAGACAAACCCACACATCACAATAAATTTTATAAGGTTAAGAAAATTAAATAAATTATTAATATTAATTCAAATTACTTTAATTAATTAATTAATTAACAATAAATTAACTAAAAAATATTAAAAAATAAATTTTAAAATAAAATTAAAAATTATTCAATCTTTTAAAACATGAGATATTAAAATTTTAAACTTTAGTTAATTAATTCATTAATTAATTAATATCTAAAAAATATTTAATTCAGAAAACACAAAATTTAATCAATAAAAATCTATAATTATCAATAGAAAATAAATGTAATCATTATAATTTACATTAATTTACAAACCCTTTTATAAAATAACCAAAAACATCAATTAAGAATTTAAAGGAAAATTTAAGAATTTAAAATACCTAAAATAAAATAAAAATGATGTGGAAAAGGACATGACAAAGATCCCACATCAGTGGGTGGGGAGAAAATAATCTCTGGAATATTTTTCATAGTCCCCACTAGTCCCTCAATCCAAGTAATCAGCTTGCCTTAACCCCTTATTTCTCACACCGAGCATGACTCATTTGATACTATAGGATATGGTTAGTTCTTTTACAGATGATTTACTATATCCTTTGTCCTCACCCTAAAATGTTAAACTAACATGTAAAAATAAAAAAAATGTGAGCTCTGGTTCATGTTTTTAGTAGGTTACATAGTATGACTCCCTGAGGTTTGAATATAATATCATATGCCCCCCATAATATCACCATCTATCATCCTAACTTTAAAATGGCCTTATTCCTTTTAAAATCCCATACCTTAGCTTGTAGATCCATATTCTCCATAAGACCCACAAACATATTCCTTACAAGGATGCCTCATATGATTAATCCCCACTCAATCCTATATTGTTTCATCTTTCATGACACAGACATCCCAAACATTAGAACTACATAGACTCTGATTTTTATCATCACATGATATGTATGATTCCTTTCCAAGGATCAATCCCCATAAATAATATAAAAAATGTTCCTATAACACATGACCCCTTGTAAAGGGGATATATAACCTATTATACATACAAATGTCACCCTATTTCCTTTCAATCATGATCAACCATTTCCATGAGGGTAACCATAGTATTAATAGAATTATTATATAAGATTCATAAATACATCTTAAATCTATAAGTGAGTCCCAGAGTATGAAAAAATTCCTCTTTGTATAACCTTATTGATTTCAATGGTGGTTTAAAGAGAAGTGCGAGTTCCCAAATGTGTCTTAAGAAATTTTTTTAAAAAAATGGGTCTTGGGAGTGGATTGAGATGATATTTGAAAATAGTGTGTGTTATCTTGGCATTAAAATCATATTTTGAAAGGAGTATATGGAAATTTAAGAAAAATTGATTTTAATTAAAGGTGTGAGACCCTCTTTGAGCTTGTGTGACTATTATTATACTCATGGTGGTTTGTGATCTCATGAAGGGATGTTTATTATTGATGCATCCTTATATATTGTTTATGAATATATGTAAATGTGGTTTTTTCTTGTTAGGGTGTAAGAGGTGATATGTGGGTTATTTATAATGATCTGTAATTTATTTACAAGATGGTTTATTTGTGCTCACCTCTATTGAATTCTCTTGGGAGACCTTGGGAGTGCATGTTGGTAGATTAGGCAGTTAAATAACTAACTTAGTTTGTTAACTGGCTAAGATACATTTTCCACACAGACTGAGAGATTCCAAAGAGGTAAAGTTCCCCATGTGGATCGAGGGAGCTCATAGAAAGTATATTTCCCAAGGGACTGAGTGAGATCTTATAATGTAGGGCATGGGGAAGACTGAGTATGACGACCCATTACTTTAACAACCAATAAATATGATTTTAATAACAAGAATTTCTTATTTTTACATTCATATAAACATTTGGGTTTAGATTTTAAAATAATTAAGGAAAATATTATATAAAAAAGTGGACACTTCCGCATAGTGTATATTTTTTCTACAAATACAGGGCTTTAAGTTTATATCCCTCTTTTATTCAAGGTGCTTTTTTTCTTTCATAATGATCCATAAGTGGACTATTTGACTATAATATAGTTCCTACTCATCCTTATATCATATGGAAAACCTTTTTAAATGTGGTATGAGCACAAAAAAGCTCTGTAAGGGATATAAAAATAATAGAATCATGTTATTACCATAAAAACATGAAAACCTTTAAAAAATTTTACCTTTTTCAATAAAACATTGATCATGTAAATAAAACATTCCCACATATTAAAAACAACCATTTATCGAATAAAAAAATTTATAACCCATTATTAAGCATAATAAAATCATAAAGGCATCTTGATGCACATGGGAACTCATGCAACTATTTCTTTGAAAAAAATACTTTCACCTTTGATGGTTTATGAAGTTTCCTTACCTCAAGAAATCAAATTATTTCTATTAAAATCCTTAATGAAAGAAAAATATAAATATATTGGATAATCATATTCATAACTCATGTTCACTCATGTTTAACCCATGCCGGAATAAATGAATCCTTATTAATTCAATATGAGTAACCAACCAGGTTATCTCCCTCATTTTTTCACCTTCAAAGACAAAATCATTACCCAATGCATTAGAGAGGAACATTGGGGTCACCCATAATAATGAGTTATGTAAAGCTCACCTGTCATCATCTATAATGATAAATTATCATATATCGAACAAAAAATATGTTAGATTTTAGTTTTTCATTATAAAACCCTTGAAAACTCATTTTAATCCATAAGAAAAACACTTTCCATTTTCATATAATCATAAGGAGAAAAATAATTTTTCTTTGAAAACTCCTAAAAATTAAAAATTACTAGAAGTGTGATAATATTATATATGTTGAAAAATAATTCTAACTTATAGAGTAATATTGATAAAAAATAATTTCTATAGTGGTGGGAAAATGTGGTCAAGCTATATACGTTAAAAAACATTCTATTTTCACTTTTGTAAAAAGTCAAAAATAACCCATATAGAAAACATTGAAAAGATTCCTTTTTAAACCTTTATAAATAAAGTAAAATATAATTAAAAATTGACTCTGTAAACCTTTTAATTATAAAAATAATTCTTAAAACATTTAAAACAACCTCAACCTGGAAGAAAAATAGTTGGAATAAAAACATTAAAATGATATTTTTTAAAATATAGTCCCTTACCTTAAGTCTCATATGGTTGTTTACTCTATAAATCCTAAATAATAAAGTTATATTAGTTATTTTAATACTTAATAAATATTTTAATTTTAATTCCATTATCATTATTCCCTTTATTTCATTTATTACCATGTTTTATTTAGGAAACTAAAATGTTTAAGTTCAAGTTGGACATTTTGGGGTTGTTCGGTTTATAACGTCAAAAAATATGTGTGTTGACCAAATTCCAAGGGGTTATGGTTAAATTTCCTAAATAATATTAATCGTGTTATAATTATCTTATTTTTAAATTAAATACCCTTTTAAATCCAAACATGTAAGGTGGTCCTGAAAAATGAATCATGTCATTTTATAGAGATGGCAGTCCATATGTACGCATGATGACAGTTTTATTTTTATATTAGGTGAAAAAAAATTAGATAATATTTTACATTTAAAAAAAATATTTCATTCATGTCATATTTATTCATTAATTTCATCCTTATTACCTTACTTGTAAAGTGGAAATGAAAGATGAATCACATCATTTCAAGAAGGTGGTAGTCCACACGTACGCATGAGCGACATTATCATTTTCCAACAGATGGAATATTTATATGGTAAGTAATATTTTTCTTTATATAATCATATTTATGTCATAAATATAATTTATATTTATTTTATACATCATTTTAACTATCAATATGATCTGATGATGAAAAAAAACACATCGCTTCATATAGGTGGTAGTCCACACATACGCACGAGTGAAGTTTTCAATTCCCATAGAATAGAAAATGAGATGAAAAAAGGTTTTTTCCATAAATATAATAAAATTTTAGTATATATAAGATAATGATGTTATTATATAATTATTATTCAAGATAATTTTTTAGGATTCAGAAGAAGAAATAAACACAAAACACTCTATTAAGAATTATATCTCTTCTTTAGAAAATTTTCCTTGGTTTACACCTTAATCCTTATTAGGTTGGTCATTTGGTGATAAAAAAACATCTAGGACATATAGAGGGATGTTGTAAAGGTATTTTGGAAATTATTGATAGATATGAATGGATCAAATTAAGTGATTAAGTGAGTATAAGAGGTTTCTTTTTATATGAGGGTAGTGATGCACTGGTAAATATTTAAAACTTCTAAATATATTATATGTATTTATAAAAAAAAGTGGAACCAATTTGATACATTTAAAATATAATATGAGGAAGATTCAAAATAAAACCATCCAATAAAATTTAAACAAGTTTTTGTCATATTTTAAACCTTGTATCTTAGTTTTAACCACCTCTTTAACTCCTTTAACCATTACTATGGTAACAAAGTTTACCAAGGTTACTATTCATAACAACCAAAAAATGAAATTTACCTTAAAAAAAATAATCTCTTGATTAAAAATATTAAATCCACTTATTCCATATTAAATTTCTATAATTTTTAAAAATTAATTTTAATATAAATACAGAAATCCTAGTGAAATTTGTTTTTAGAAAAAATTCATTTTAAGCATAAAAATGATCTTATACCATAATCAAGAACAATACTAATTAATATAGTATTAATTATATTTTTCTTATTCAAAGTGTGTTAATATAACTTTAAAAACAATCCAAAAAAATATACTTTTTAAATACTTGAAAAGAAATGAAAATTTTAATAAAAATCATTATTTTTCACTATTCATCCAAAAATCAATATTTTTTTAAAGATCCCAAAAATTCAACATAAGATAAATTTGATATGATGAATAAAAAAATGTATTAATTTTTATCAAATTAAAATTATAAAATTTATAAATTTACCATTAATTAAAACGAAATAATACATAGAAAAAAAATTTAGTTTAACAAAGCTATTTCTTTTTCGATTAAAAATTTTGATAAAGTTATTTATAAAACTTTGATTAATATGATTCCATAAAAGTTAATAATTATAAATCATAAGATTGATTTATTTCTATTATTACTAGGTTTTCACATCGAGTGAGCTTCTAAATTTATGTAGGGTCTAAGGAACACTGAGATAGTTTCCATAACTTAATGTACATACTTAGTGACTAGTGAACCTAGGGTTATTCTAATCCATGATAGTCCCCCATTGGTTAGATCCCAGGTCACTAGGTACCTACCCAATATCATTTAGGGGAATTCGTTTTCTTTTTTTAATCCCTTTATTCTTGTATTATTTCTTGTCACCTATGCACTTGTGGTTTGTTTTCTTATTGTGTAACATTGACATAGTGGTGTTTATTTGTGTCTTTTTCCCCTTATTTACTTTATAAATTGATTTTAAAATATTTTGAAAAGGTATTTGTGAAATTTTTTGGAAATAAGGAAAGTGTAAGTATGGTTTTAGTGTTCTTTCAAACTGTCTTATCATGAGTTTGAATAGTGTTTTTTTAGATGTGAAAATGTGTTTTTTCAAAGAGATTTTAGAGTGTTTTAACAAGGAATTGGAAATGGTTTGTTTTTTAAACATCAGTGTGTGTGGGTTTTAAAACATAATTTTAGGTCATCATGTTAATTTTACTTATAATGTGGTTTTTCAAAGATGTTTTGGAAAACCGATTATAAATTTGAAATTCTCATTTGAGTTTTAAGAAGGGAATTTTAAAAAATAAGTATTTTTGAGATGGTTTTAAAGTGGGACTTTAAAATGGGGGTTTGGTAAAGGAGGATTCTACCGAGGAAAAAGGTCTTCCAAGTGATTTTTTTCATTTAAAAAAAACAAGAAAATGTAGTTTTGACATAGCTATGATGAGTTATATTTTTATTTATGTAAGGATTATGAAAAATGTATATATTTTTTATTCTATTTCAAACTAGCATTCTTAGGATGTAATATGAAAGCATCTCTATATATTCAATGAGTAGAGACCCACTAGGCTATTTATATCACAAATATATTTTACAGTTTTAGGTTCGTTCCAGTTGGATGGTGATCGTGGGTCCCATGGAGGCTCATTGGAGTAGTTTGGGGTTTCTCTTTTTTATTGTGGTCATTGTATGAGGCACTTTGACCGAGTGTATTTTTATGATTCATCTTTATTTATATCTTTATTGTATTAGTTGTATCCTTGTTTTAGATGTTTATTTATTGATCCTACGTGGATAGTTTATCTCGTTTATTTTCGTTGTTGACTTATATTGTTGTTTGAGGGAAAATTTGTTTCCAAGGTATGTTCTATGATTCCTAGGCACTAGTTACCAGCAAGTGGTGGTGAAGAACGCCCTTTGGGCTTTATAGAAGGTCGGGTCGAGTGCAAGTTTATATAGAAGCATGGTATGAATCGTTATACAACAATAACCAGCTTCTATGAGAGCGTAAAAGGCACATGTGAGTGGCATGAAGTGTTAGTATTCATTTAAAATAGGGGAAATGGTTATATTAGCACTAACCAAAAACCATAGATAAAAGGTACTTTTATCACCGCTAAAACTAACACTGATAAAGTTTTGGATTTATAAGTGCTGATAAAAGCACATTTATCAGTGATAAAATATTTAGTTTTGATAAGGATACTTTTATTAATATTAATTCTAACACTCATAAACTTAGAATTTATCAGTGCTAAAAATAGCACTAATAAAATAAGTAAAAATTATTAATTATGTAAATTAAAAAAATATTAAAAATGAATAAATAAATAAAAACTGCATTTAAAAAAATATTTACAATAAATTTCTAATTAAAAATAAAAAAAATAATTATATGAATATTTAAACACAAAAATATTAAAAAATGAATAAATAGTAATTATATAAATTATAACTATTTTAAAAATATTAAATGTTAATAAATAAAAATGTATAAATAAAAATTTATAAAATGAATAAATTATAAAAATATTAAATGATTATATATTAAAAATGAATAAATAAAAAATTTAAAATGAATTAATAATAAAATTTAATAAAATTTGATAATTAAGAATGAATAAATGTTGAAATAAAAATGAATACATATTCCAAATTACAATTAAGTACAAAAGTTTTTTAATAAATTACTAATTATATAAATTTATATAATATTAATAATAATTTTATTTAAATATTTTTTAATAATATTTAAGAACATTTATTAATTATATAAATGAATAAATATTTAGTATTATAAAAAATATTTAAATATTATTAGTTATATTTTCAAAAAATATTATTAATTAAATAAAAAATATTTTCAATGAAACAGAATTTTAATTATTAAAATATAAAATTACTATTACTATTAATTATATTTAAACATTATTCTATTAATTATTTTATGTATTTTAATTTTAACTTTAAAAAACTATATAAATTACTTATACGTACAAACATACATATGCACATGCACACAAATATATCTAAATGCATACATATATCATAAACACACACATAAAGACATATGTATACATACATTCACAAAAATGAACAAATTATAAAAATATTTAAAATAAATAAATATTAAAAATGATGAAATAATTTTAAATAAATAATTGTAAAAAGTGAATAAATTTTAATAAATAAAAATAAATATGTTTAAAAAATATTAGAAAATTGAATAAATTATATTAATTATATAAATTAAAAAAATAAAAAAAATGAGTAAATATTAATATCAAAATGAATAAATATTGAAAATTTTCATTTTAATAAAAAATATTTACAATAAATCTATAATTACACAAAATAAATAATAATTGTATAAATATTTGAACACAAAAAATATTTAAATTTAAAATAATTAAAATTAATTATATAAATTGTAAATATACCTTAAATATAAAATATCAATAAATAAAAATATATAAATAAATATTAAAGATGAATAAATAAAAAAATATTAAATGAATAATATTAAAAATGAATAATATTTAATAATTGAAAATGAAAAAATATTAAAAATTAATAAATTAAAAAATTGTTAAATGAATGATATAAAAAATGAATAAATTGAAAAAATATAAAAAAAATGAATAAATAATATTAAATGAATAAATACTAAAAATGAATAAAAATTAAAAATGAATGAATTACGAAAATTATTAAAAAAAATGAATAAATAATATTCATATAATTAAAAATATATTAAAAATGAATAAATATTGAAATAAAAATGAATAAATATTTTAAATTACATTTAAAAAAGTTATTTACAATAAATTAGAAATTATATATGAATATATAATAATTATATAAACCTTTAAATATTAAAATATTAAAATAAAAAATTAATAAATATCAATTATATGAATTAAAAAATATTAAATATATTAAATATTAATAAATATAAATGTGTAAATAAATATTAATAATGTGTAAATTACAAAAAAATATGAAATAAATTTTATTAAAAATGAATAAAATTTAGTAATTAAAAAAGAATAAATTAAAAATATATTAAATGAATAATATTAAAAATGAATAAATGTAAAAAAAACATTTATATATATGTTTGTATACTACAATGAGATATGTCAAATTGAAGAAAAAAATGACTTTTCCTCTTATATATTGATATATCCATATACATACACAAGCATACTCATAACAAACACATACATACAAATATGCATACGCAAACAAATACACTTACACTTACACATACACATACACATACATGGGAATTCACGCACATACACATACATACACATACACATATACATACAAATACATACACATACATACACATACATACACATACATACACATACATACACATAGATACACATACATACACATACATACACATACATAAACATACACATATGAAATGATTGGAGGATCGGATGCAGACACCTGAGAGGGGTAGTGATTTTGGTGTTGACTAATTTTTACTAATTACCAAATCTTAAAATCTTTTACTCCCTTTGGTTATGAACCTTTGTTGTTGATTATGACTATTGGATATTTTTTAAACTTAACCAAGCAATCATTCCAAATGTAATGAAATAAAATAAAATAAAGATGTCATGCAATATTTTTATAATGTTCATCTAGAATAACCTACTTCTTGCCTTGACTGATTAATCACCCTCATCAAGGATTGTTCACTATAATCAATCACTAATTATAATGGTTTGTTCTTCCCACATCTATATAGCATCTCACCATGTGTACAATTACTTTCTTCTCATAGTACTTCTACACAAAAACTTCTCACTTTAGTTATAGAGTCGCATTGTGATATAACTGTATAATCAGAGTCCCACTAGTTATATGGATTCACGCCATGTATATGTAAGTGTTTCCTTTAAACTCTTCCTTGGAAGTCAATCACTATTTTTATGTAGGATTATTCTGTATCAATAAGACTAATATCTTTCTTCTCAACACAAGGTCTTTGAATGCCAAATTCTTCAGTAATAATGCATCTAAGTTGGTCAATTCTCTAGCTCGAATTCGCATATCTTCACAAAAATTGATTTTCTAGATATCTCCACTAAAACTGAGCTCTTTTGATATTTTAAAATCTAGTATCTCTTTAAATTTTAAAGGCTTGATACCAAGAATAAAATCATTTATAGCATATCAGTCTTTCCTCTACTCTTCTTCTTCTAATTATCACTACTAATAATTACTTATCTAAACACATTGATGTCTAACTCATTATTTTTCATTTATCTTTGATTATATGTACATGATCCTTATTCAACCCATAATTTCATTTTTAAAGAAGAATTAATTTTCTTGCACTTCCAAATATATTTTTAGTTTTATAGTTTTTGAAAATTAGTATATAACTCTTACATAACAAACATATACATTACAAAGTGGACACTTCCACTCAATATCCATTTTTTTATAATACAAAACATTTAAAATGAAACATGTTATATTTTCAAGACAAATCATCATGATTTTTATCTGGAATTCATCATTGTTCCTACTCATCCTTAAACCATATGAAAAATATTTGAAAACATGGGATGAGTATAAAATACTCAGTAAGGGACAAATAAAAATGAATAAAGAAAATTTTTAATCCATTTCTAAACCATGATATCATATAAGAGATTTTTCCTTTAACATAATAAACTTTGAGCCCAATTAATCATTTACCAACACGTGAAATTAGCTTTACTACCAATTTTTTCTCATTAAAAACTTCATCAAAAAAATATAAATACAAAATAATAATCATGATGGTTTCTTAGAAAACATGAGAACCCATGAAAAACATTTTCTTAAAAGCATACATTTTTACCCTTAAATAAATTAATCATTCCTTTAAAAAAGATCATTATATTTCCATATAAAATCAAAATATTTTCATGAAAACTCAATATAAAGTATAAAAAAGTCATGTGGGTGCCTTAGGAAAACATATTCATAAAACACTTACAAGAACCTTTATAAATATAATATCCTAATTAGTCAATTCCAACACAATTCTTCATAGAACATAATCATTTCCCAATGCGTTAGAAAGTTATATCAGGGTCACCAGTCATCATAAACAATGTCAAATGATGATAACATACATGAAATTCAAAAAATATTTCATTTTTATCATCAAACTCATAAAAATGTGCTTTTAAACCAATAAGAAAAACATTTTTAGATATTGATATATCCCTTACCTTTAAAAGCCCATTTTTAAAACTAAAATACCTAGAATGAATGGAAGGAGGGTTTTTCTTTGATAAAATCATGGAATATTATAAATTAATAAAAATATAAAATTATGGATATGGTGGTGGTGGTGGTAGAATATTTTGGTGCCATATACATTAAAATAGAACATTTCTTTTTTCCATTTTTACAGAAATTCAAAACATTCAATATAAAATACATAAAAAGATTCCTTTTGAAAACCTTTAAAAGAAATTAAAAGGAGACATAAAATTTCCTTTATAATATATTTATTTTAATTTAAATAAATCCATAAAATAATTTTAATAATATTTATATGGTGGTAAAATATTTAGAAAATAATTTTTTAAAACATATAACATGAGGTTTTAAGGTATATTGTCCCTTATGTTGAGCCCAACTTGTCACGTGCATTCTTTATATTCATGAATAATAAAATTATATTAATTATTTACTTTATTAATAAAAAATTTCAGTATTATTATACCTTTTATTTCACTTATATCCATGTTATAATTAATTACTTAATCTATTAAGTTCACATCAGATGTTTTGAGGATGTTTGGTTCATAAGTCCAAAATGACTTTGGCAGGTTGAATATGGTCAAATGGATCTTGATTATATCATATAAAGAATATTAATAATGTTATATTTTTAATTTTTATACATTAATTATATTCTTAGAATCAAATATTTTATATGGTTGTGAAAAATTAACTATGTTACAACATGGAGATGGTAGTTCATACTTACGCATGAGTAACGTTTTCATTTTTCAACAAATGTAAGGGAAAGAAGGTATGTAATATTTTATCTTTATGGAGTGATATTTATACCATAAATATCATATTATTTGTTTAAATTTATATATATATATATATTATTCATGTGAGGTGGTGATGAGAAATAAAATACATCGATTCGCGAGGTGGTAGTGTGCACGCACATACAAGCGATGTTTTTATTTTTCATGGAATGGTAAATAAATAAATAAAATATTTATTTATAATTATATAATGAAATTTATAACATAAAAATATTATTATTTAATTTGTATCTATCTTTATAACCAACCATAAATGTTAGTGATGAAAAATGAAATATATCGTCTCGTGAGGCAGTAGTCCTCGTGTATGCACGAATGATGTTTTTATTTTTCATTGGATGGTTAATTATATGAAAAAGGGTTATAAGATAAACATAAAAAACATTATATTATATGGTAAATACTTATTTTATTTTCTAAAATTGTTTAATATATGTTTTAATTAGGTAAAATAATAAATAAAAAAGAAACCACTCGGTTAAGAACTATACCTATTCTTCGGACAACCTCCTTTGGTTTATACCTAAAGACTTCCTAAGATGGTATTATGATCAAACTAGTACCTATATACTATGGGGAGGTATTTTAGTAAGGTATTTTGGTAGTGATTTTCTGATATAATAGGCACTTTAATTGGGGATAAAGAGGATATTGGTGTCCTTTCATAAGTAGGGAAGAGGACACACGTGGAATTTTTCAAAAGATTAAAATATATTAATGTCTTACTCAATCCTAATGGATCCAAAATGAACCATATTCAAATAAAATATAATATAAGGTCTAAATATGATCATAAAATAGGATTTATACTTGTTTTTAATTCATTTTAACCCTTATTATTTTTTTTAACACTTTTAACTTGTTTTAACTATTACCATAGTGACTGGATTTTTTACCAATGTTACTATTCTAATAACCAAAAATAAAAGTGGAATAATTGAAAAAAAAATTAAATTATGATAAAAATATGGATTATTTTTTATCAAACTCATTTTTATAAGTGGTTGAAATTACTTTTAAAATAAACCCACAACACGTGATAAAAAATGGTTTTCTATAAAAAAATTATTTTTAATTATAAAAATGTTTTTATAAAAAATTAAAATATAATTTTATTCTAATAAAATTTATTGGATTGTTTTTAATCAAAAGGAACTAATGAAATTTTAAAACCAATCTAAAACAAAATGTTACTATTTTAATACATGAAAATAAAATAGATTTTTCTTAAAAAATAGTATTTTCTATTATTCACTCAAAGCACAAATTTTTCAAAAAATTACCAGAAAAATAAACCTAAGATAATTTTGAATTGATGATATAAAAAATTAACTTAATTTAATCAAATTCAGATTCTAAAATTTTGAAATAAATCTTTTAAATAAAACCATATAATACATGTCAACAAATTTAGTAACAATAACACTATTTCATTTTTGACTGAAAAATTAATTAATATTATTATAATGACTATAAATCTATAAAATATAATTCATTAATATTAATAAAATATGAAATTTATTTACTATTACCATTACCTAGATTGTTACATTCTTCCCCCTTTTGTAAATTATATCCTAATAATTTTATTCAATTCTTAAACAAGTAGGGATATTTTTTCTTTCACAGCATTTTCATATTACCATGTTGCTTCTTAAATAATATGGTTTTCCCAAAAAACCTTAACATTGTAAATAAACTTATTCTGTAACACCTTCTCTCTATATTCAAGAATCTAAATATATTATTCCATATAAGAAAGTTTATCTTCCAATTAAACTAACTTAGGGTTCAAAACATGAGATGCATCTTGTATATATTTTCATAATAATGAAACATGGAACACATCATGTACCTAGGATAAACATTTTGTCTAGACCACTAGGTAGGAAACTGATCCAACCTTCTCTAGGATTTCATATGGTCCAATAAACCACAGAATTAACTTTCTATTTTTACCAAAATTCATAACACTTTTCTAAGGCGATACTCAAACTGGTGCAGACCATGAGTTTTACCCCATAGTCCCCAAAATTTATTAAAGAAAAGTTAAATTGAAAGAAACAATAATAGGGCACAACAGTTACCCCCAAATACAAAAGTATCCAATAAGAGACTAAACAAAGTAATATCCAAGGACCCCCAAAATTCACAACCCAAAGGCCCACAAAACTAGCGTTAAGCTTATCCTAGAAACTAGGCTGAAGCCCCACTATGGGATCCCAAGTGGCCATTGTGATCCCACCTCCCAAAAAGACCCCTTCTCACTCGAATCCCATATATCATTGTGTCGTCATCCATCAGACTCCACCCCAAGTGCATCATTGTTCCCTCAACATCGCCACTTGTGCATCATCCATGCACTGTCATTTCAAAGTTGGACTTGTTCAATAAACCCATCAGCATCCCATACCACCAATATCTAGAGTGAGAAGAGTCTATCACACCATTTATCATCCCATACCACTGAATATCACTGTGATAATCAAAACTCACTAGCACCCAAGCCACCGAAAACTGCTCAAGAGTCCCACACCCTACATGATCCCTGACAGGCAGGTAGTACTACATAGGTCTGCAGGACACACAAATACTATAGCGCAACACAAACCCAAACAAAAGCAAAAAAAAAGTCCTAAAAAATAGAGAACCATCCAAATCCACAAAAATAAAAAGCATCCCTAGGTCTCTGTAAGTGTTCCACCAACCTAAAGTCATCACCTGCTCCCTACCATCAAGTAAAGCCTCACACACCCTGAGGTCATCGCCCTGAAGTCATTGCTAACCCCCTACATCCCAAGGTACAATTGTTGGTAGGAATCACATCTCGATAATCACTTCTAAAAATTTCATCATCCTTGACAAGGTTTCCCACCTATAGTCACCATCCTACACCCCTATCACTCAGTGTTGCCTCCAACCGCCAGGATCCCACAACCATTGCTCCCCGTCATCAAGCCTCCATCGTCTCCTCCACCATGATCCCACCTCGCTGTATGAAACCTCTATTTCCAACACTGAAAGATATCACCATCCAAGTAAAATATATCTCCATGAAAGAAAATATATGATCACATCAATTTGGTGCCTCACCGCCCATAAATATTGATGTAGTCGATTCACATCGGTTCTACCACTCTTACAAACAAAAAAAGGAATGTGCCGCTCATTTGATCCCAAGATCATCGACTATGAATTGAATTCCAAGGACATTTCATAATCTATCTCCCACCATACTCGAGCGAATACATCATCATCCATCCCCACCAGTGGGTGGGCCTCCCTGCATTTTCATCTATTTCTAGGGATTTTCCATAAGTGATGGAGTTTGAATCCCTATAACAGTGATGATTTCCTCTAGTATCTAAACCAAATTTGAGAAGGTTAATCCTCATGTGTGGAAAACACAAGGAAAAGAGATCCTTGTTCCCAACAACATCGCATTGAGATTTATCATCATCACATATAATAAATTTAGTATAATCGTCAAAATGATCACCATAGAGGGATAGTGAGAGAATCTCTCCATATGAGAGAGAATAAATCATCAAAGGTGATACTTTAATACAAACATGATCACTTACCTTGAAAATAAGATCTTTCCTCAGGTTATATGCATAAATTTTGTGTATTCTCTAGTACATCCTTATATAATGTTGAATCACCTTAAATTTCTTATCCATCTCTTCTACCAATTCTTCTCCCAAAAATTTTCTTCCCCCAACTTCATCCCAATAAGCTGGATCTCAACACTACTTCCCAAATAATGCCTCAAATGGTATCATGTGTATATTTTAATGAAAACTATTATTATAATAAAATTCAACTAATGAAAAATATCTATCCCAAATTCCTTTGTAATCCATAGAACAATATAAAAGCATAACTACTAGAAATAAACCCTATAATAATTGTTTAAAACCATTTGTATTGGATAGGGAACCATTATTATAGCTTATACTAATGGTTCCCAAAACCTTTGGTTGGATAGGTGTGGGTATATCCCTATGCTAATGGTTTTAAGGAAACCATTAATATAGGTAACCTAGAATTACCATTATCTAATGGTTTAATTGAACTATTGGTATAGCCCTCCATTACCATGGCAGCCAGCAACACCTCCCATCTTGTCCTAAAACTAGTATACACCCCAAACACCATCAACCACACCCCCAAAAAACTACCTTCCAATATAGAAAAATTGATAAACACATTAATGAATTGAACCAGTTACAATAAAAATTTAAAAAAACACATATATGCAATCACATTCAGTCATCAATCATCATGTTCAATAAATATGTGTCAAAAATGTAGAGGATTAATCTCTCTATCATCACAACCACTATCATCATCACCGCCACAAAATTACTTGTCACCATAATCATCACCATCATAATCATCATCATTACCATCACCATCACTATCAACATCACCTTCACTTCCATTTCCATCACCATATCTATCTCCATCACCAGGACGGTTATCATCCTGACCACTACTAAATCCATCATCATCATCACCCAGCGCATCATATAAAAAAACATCATCTATATTCATGTATTAAAAATCATGGTATTATATAGTGAAATTTATGGAAATAATGTTCCCATAAATGTAATAATTTTATTTTTTCATTTTGACTACATTCAATCTCTTTCATGGCTATTTTTTGGCATCTTGTTCCTTTGTATGACCATTTACTACCATTTCAAGAGTCATTTCCAACTTGGTGATACCAGAACTGATAGAGGCACATGAAGTGGGATAAAATATAGTGGGGAAAATATTATTCCCTAGTTGATAACATACTCTCCCATGATTCTCATCTCTTAATATCTGGTGTAAATAATCATTTGGCCCAAATTTTTCAGCTTCTTTCTCATCAAGGGCCTCTAAAGCACACTATTGCAAATATAAATAAACTATTTAGTTACAAAATAGATATTAAACTTTGAAATAATCAAATTATAACCTGAAATATATTTTTGTATATATTCATTTATAGAACTTCTATATTTCTTCTTTTTTCTCAATAAAAACAATTTTCCTTAAGGCAAACATCCTTCAATGTTCAATATCACCCTCTATAATGACATTGAATATAGAAACCCATTTTTCCATAATATTGTATTTTTTAAAAAAATTAACTCATTGTAACCAATAATTAATTGAAAATATCCAAATACAATTTAATTAAATTTTACAAAAATGTATTGTACTATTCCCAGTTATATGAAACTATAATCAATCAAACCAAAATGAAAAAATTAAATTTCACTGAAGTTTTTCAATTTTTCTCTAGATCATTGTTTTTCTAGAATATATGAACTTATATTTTTCAATAATAAATTGAGATATATATATATATATATATATTATAATTTAATTATTCTTAATTTTTTAGAAATATTATAAGTTTATCTACATTTCATTCAACTATGATGAAGTCTGAATCAGATGTTTGGATTCTCTAAAAATTGATCGAATTTATGAAATGTTTTCTATCCTAAAATGGTTTTCCTAATTATGTGTGATTATATTATTTATAAATATAATTTGCTAAATAATTCTGATTAAGGTATTTATTAATCCATAAGAAATTTTATAAAATTTCATAAATATAAGTCAATTATACTGAAAGATAAATCTATTGATTATAATTTGTACCTAATTAAACCCAAGTTTCAATAAAAAATTCTCGATTCCTCTCATTTTAGGGAATCATTATTCTCCCGAAAGTGTGGATATAATTCATATCACCCTTTTTTCAATTTATTTTTTATGCTTCCTAAAAATAATATTCAACAATAAAAAATGAGGTATTAAGGAAAATCATCGTCATTTTCAATCAAAACCCTCAAATTTTATTAACACCTAAAACTCATCACTCTTTTAATGAGAAATAATTTCCTGATAATATGTTTTCGGAAACTCATTCATGATAGGTATATCCTTTAAATTTGTTCCAACTATAGTAACCCAACCATTATACAACTCATGTTTATAAGCTCTTTATAGCTAACCTAATTCCATTATTCATGTAGTCCTCATACCCTCACCATCTGGAAAATTATAACAAAGTTTATACCAAAATATTAATTCATATAAATATAGTTATAATATAACATTAAATATAATAAATTTTTTTACCCATATTTGATCTCAAGCATTATCTTTTATTTCAATTTCATGTTGTCTCCAGGTGAGTGGCTTGACAAGAATGATTTCGTATTATTTAGAAAGAGCCGCCTTAAAACTCCTAAATTCTATCTATATTTTACCAATTATTTTATTATCATAATTTTAATCAACCATAACCTATGTTTGGTAGTTCTACAATTCATTCATACGTGTATTCCCATGTCACCTTGGAGGAGAAGATCCAAATATAAAATAATAAAAGAAAATATTAAATTAATACATCTTATAATGAAAATAAATAATGGTAAAAAAATATTACTAGGGTTATATAAATATTCTTGATCCAATAAGGTAAATGGGTACTATTGGATCCCTAGTATATTAATAATCATCTACCAATGTAGTAGTGGGGTCTAATTTCTGGTCATGATTATCATTATGCTCAAGAGGTTCAGAATGCACCAAAGCTAAAGTCAGAGGATCATGAAAATAAAATATTAGAGAGAAATAATTAGTATGAAAAGGATTTGGAATATAATTCTATAGATAATTATAATATGTATGTGAAGTGGGATACATCATCAGATAAGGAAAAGATATATGAGGAGGAATAGACATAAATGGTGGGAATGGTATATGCAGTCTAAATATCTTGGGTGTATCTAATGTAATTATAAGATAATAAATTATGCTACATGGAATATATGATAAAGGGTATGGGTGTGATTGGGTATGAAGAGTGGTGTGAGTAGATCTAGTACCCCCCCCCCCCACCACCACCACCATGAATCATTAGTATGAGCACTACTACTACTTGGCTGGTCAGAGAATAGTTGTCTCTTGGGTTTTGTATCTAGATTAAAATTTAAAAAATATAAATGACGTGACATTATATGTTATTGATATATATATTTGAAATATTATACTCACAATAGGAATGAGAGTATGAATTCTCATTTCTATCATATTTTTATTGTTATTAGACATCCTTTTCCTTTATATCTCTTTATATTTTTTCATTGCCTGCATTGGAAATGAAATATTCATTTAATTAGAAATTCATAACTAATCTGTAATCCAAACAAGAAATAATTTTTTATATGACTTAATTAAGGGGTTATAATTATTAATACAAATAAAGTATAGGTAGTGAAATAACATAATCATATCATATTTAGTAGAAAAAGTATCAAAACATAAAATATGTGTCATAGAAAAATAAACAAATTATAATTAGCATGTTAACCATCAGTATGATATAGTTTTATTTTTCTATTTTTAATTTGTTCCAATTCGATTTTGGTTAGGTCATTTAGTTTATTTTAGTAATTTGAGTAGGCCATTTGACCATTTTTTGGTTAGGTCATTCATTTCATTGTTATTATTTTTTACTCTAATTAGCTTAATATATTTTCATTCAATTCATCTTATTTTTGTTCTACTTGGATTGTTTCAGTTTTTTTTGTTTCTTAGGTTCTAATATAGTTCAATTAAATATTAGAGAATACATCTCAAAGAAAACTGTAACCACTTTATATTTAAAATTAACATGAATTTCAATTTGGATAAAAAATATTTAAAACCAACATTAAAGAAATTTGGATAGTGCCAACTTGAAAAACCCAATTTGTGATAAACCAAAATAAATGAGAGAATATATAGATGATTCTATATATTACCCACCACAACTTCAGGTTTTCAATCAACTCTGAAAATTAGTCTATTTGAGTCATCATAAGTAATAAAGTGATCGAGATTGATGGGGGAAGTTATGGTGTCAATTTCATCCCTAGCATCATCAAAAATATATCTTGGGATTACTTCAATAATGACAATAAATTCAAGTCTTAGATGATCTTTCATATAAAAACTCATTTATACAATGATTTTAAAAATATATTGCTCATTAGTAGAAATTATACAAGTCATTTCAATAAATAAAAATCCATGGTCATCAATAAATGTGTCATGTCTCATCATTGAAGTAAACAAATTTCATTTCATTATAGTGACTTGACTAGGAGAGTAATAATCCAATATTATTATTTTCTCAACAACTCCATAATAAGATACATTTTCATATTTAGGCCTACTATCTAATTCACTGGAATAATAGTCTATTGTTGTAGTTACCATAACACAATCATGTTGTGTTCTCATGTTCAATACTCTTTCATTGATAATAAGTTGGTACCCATTGATCAAAATTGATTTTCATTCACAGCCTATAGAATTCAAACCAAAATCTAATGCTATTATTTCTACAGATACATAGTCAACAGTTAAACTCAATACCTAAACTATAAATGAATATTAAAATTAAATGAATAATAATTTTTTTTATAGTAATACTCCAACCTTCAATTTCAACCATATAGAGAACTCTTTGTTATAAAAAATATCTCTTCTTCTCAAAGGTAATGAACAATGATTTCAATTTATATTTTTTTTATGTTCCCTACAAAAAAAAGATATTAACATTTTAACACATATGTACAATTACATGGGTTGAGATAACATATACCTTCTTAATTTACTTAATTAATTTAGTCATCGAACAAACAAAAATTAAAAAATACTCTTCAATGTGTCATATATCTCTCAACAAGGATTAATTTAGTCAATGTATATGATCTAAAAATTCCCCATGTTTGGTTAAGTGATTAAAAACTGGGTTCAATTTAATTATACAAATCTTCTTTATTTCTCATTGGTCGGTAATGTATTATGGTCACATCAGAAAAATATATTGAGCAGAAATCCATACATTCTTTATCCAGGAAACATTTCATAATGAAACCTTCATTATGATTCCTTTTTTGGATATAATACTTCAATTTGTACATAACTCTTTTATTTGGATGCATCCAATAAAAAACAATAGGTCCTATAAGAATTATTTTAGTTGGAATCTGGATATTTAAATGTAGCATGCATGTGAAAATAATGAAGGAAACTTTTTCTCTAACTCGTAAAAATTAATGGTGCCTCTTCCTGAATTTTTTTCAAGAAATACTTGGAAATATTTTTAGCAAAAAAATATCTATAAAAATGGCATAATCGAATCACTTAAACAATTATATTATTGGAAATTAGATGATGGATTTCTATTGGAATCAACTCATAGAGAAGGGTGTGATAAGCATGGGTCCTCAAATATTTCAAATTCAAATATCTTTTATTGAAACATTTTGATATTTTTCTTAAATATAAATTAAGAACCTTGATAGTCTCTAGTAATTCTATAAATTATTTTTTTTCCTGAATGTGTCATCATATAAGAATCACATGGAACTTTCCATTTATTTTCATTAATACAAATGGGATTAAATTTTGGTCTGATACCCCAATCCACTAAGTCACACTAAGATCATAAATCATATTTTTTATTCCCCTTTACATTTATAATAATTAAAAGAAATATTTAACATATATTTTTTTCAGTGTGAATTACATCAAAATAATGGAATAACAAATTATTTGGTCAATAAGGAAACTTAGAGAAGATAATTCTATTCTTACAATTGTAATTAGATTCAATAAAAAAAATTATTCTTTATAGATTTCATATGATCTTTTCCAAATAAAAAACTAACATACTACAATTCATTAAGAACATTAGTTCCAGACATACAGTGAGGTGGATTTTCGATCTCTATGGTATTGTCAAACCTTCGATGATTATTCCTATATGGATGATCCATTGGAAATAATTGTTTATATCTCATGAAATTGAAATTGTGGTGATATTTAAGTCTTATAGAACATTTATTCACCATACAAATAGGTCAAGAAAGTTTTCCCTTAATGCTTTATCCAAACATCAATTTATAAGCAAGAAAATCATTTTTCATCCACATAAGAAAAAACGCATCTAAAATATGTCTTTTGAAAAATCATCATATGTGCGTACACACACATTCCAAAGATTCTTAAACTATTTTAATAAATGTTTCAAGTATACATCTATATCATTTCTAGGATCAGAAGGTCTATATATGAGTATAATCAAGAAATTGAATTGTTTTTTCATACTCATCCATGGAGGAAGGTCATAAATGTGTATGAAAACTGGCCATGTGTTATGTAAATTAAGAATTTGACCAAATAGATTAAAACCTTCACATTATAGGACCAACCTCACATTACATACCTTATCTGAAAAATTATGACATAGAGCAAACAATGTCACCTTTAGGATGAATTAAATCATTAGTATCATTATTTATCTTAGTATCATTCCATAACATATTTATTTATATTTCACTAGACATGAAAATATTTTGGAGTTAAGAAAGTAATGGAAAGTTCTGAATTAATTTCCATGGAACATGATATGGTGTTCCATCATCATTTGTATTCCATCGAGATATTTCATACTTTATAAAATCATTTAGTTTAGTGGTTTCCACCTAGAATAAGATACAATATTTCAGGAAAACACGAATATTATTTTTAGAAAATCCAACATGGTCAATTAACTTACATGCCATATAATGGTTTGAGGTAATATCTATATCATCTAAAAGTATTTCATTTAAAAAAGGTAAGAATAAAATCAATGGTAGTATTAGAAATTCCATACATGGTTTTCCCATGAAACATTTTTATTAAAAATTTCAACATTTCATTTTACAACATTGCCGATATACTCAAGATGTGGTAGCATCCTTTAATTTTTTTTACCCTATCAACATCATCATTTTCATTATATGAATCATGTGTTCTCATATAATTATCTTCTTAAATTGACATAATTTCTTTCTCTTGATGATTATTAAACAAAAACCAGTCATATAATAAATTCTCTAATCCAATCCTCTCATTTAGATCATAAATATTTTGAGACTGTCTTTTCTCCCCATTGTGATACCAAACATAATAGTTTGTTTTAAAAAAATATGGTGACTAAATTCTTCATGAATTAACCAAGGTATTATAATATAATAATAACATGGAAAATGTGTAATACCTTTATCTAAAGCTTTATTAAATAAAAAATATAAAAAAATCCCACATTTTTTAGAAATCAATTGAGATCCAATCAATTTAATACATACAACTTCTATCCATCATGTTAAAAAATGTTATATATCATGTCATAAAAGAAATGAAATAATATTTAAGTCAAATCCAAAATAAATTTTAGGAAATGAGACTAGTTCACTTTATTTCAATCACTTTGAAAAATGTTGAACTAATATTGAAATAAAATCCATTTTAAATCACTTACAATATTTGTGAATAAATACCAAATTTAACATACATGAATACATTGTTATAAAAAAACTTATTTTATCATGAAGATGGAAATTTGAGAATGGAAAAGGCTATTTGGAAATAATTCAAACTATATATCTATCACCCATATCCTTAATTTTATAACCCAGTCCCATAAGATAATAAAATACTATATATATAACCATAATATTGAATTCCATTATATCAATGAGTAATAACTATACATAATACCATAAAAAAGTATATGTATGGCATAAATAAAAAACTAGTCCATATGATAATTATAATATAATAAAAAAATGTATATCAAGCTTGACCCATGGTATATATAGTGGTTTAAAGATCACAAGTTACAAACCAATCATGGAATTGGTTGAGGTTGGTCAATATCTTGATTATATTATTAGTAAACTAAGTTAGTGTTTAGTATGCAATAGGTCATAAAAAATTCTTAATCAAAAAAACCCACATAAGTCACAACAAAAACATCTCTTTAGAAATATAAAAAGGAGTGAAATGATCTTTATATAAATATGTTTTCCACAAAATTAATATAATTTAAGAAAGATGTTCATGTAAAAAAAGTCCATATATATTCAAACTTTTATGAAAACCAAACTAATCTATATATTCAAACCATATATTAAATTTTAAATCCATACATCTTAAAAACCTGGAATGAATAATTTCAATTATTAAAATAAAACATTGAAATGTACAATTTCATAACCCCTTAATATATTCACACACAAAACAAAGTACTGTGATAATTAATTATAGATTTACCTCATATATCACACCGAATAATAGGTTTATATTAGATTTATCTATAAGTATAAAGTGATTGGATTAAAAAAATGCATCACCTACAATCATATTTATTATGAAATATAATAACAAATATAATAAAAACTTTCCATAATTTAAATAATTGGGTAGAATCCTGATATAACATAATCTAGGTTAGTATTTTATACCTAGAAAAAAATGAAAATGATTCTTGGTATAAGAGATGATGGATATGGAACTCACCAATTTTATTTTCAAGAAGAATGGAATCAAAACATGAATTGGGGAGAGATCATTGTATATGGTGAAGAAAATAGAAGGTAACTCATAGGGTTGAATCTAGATGATAATTATATTGGGGAAGGGGAGGTCATGCGGTTGGGATATGTGTTCTAGTTTATACCAATGATTTTTAAAAACCATTGGTAAAGCCTTACTCTATACCAATAGTTTTTAAAAATAGTTAGTATCACATTATCTATACCAATGGTTTGAGGAAACCATTGTTATAGCCTTACCCTAAATAGGATATATTAATTTTTATTTTAAACAATCAGTATATGGGGTCTTATACCAATTTATTTCCAAAACCATTGGTATAATTCCATTTTTATAGCTCTAATTTCCAGTAGTGAATTTATTTCAATGTCTGGATCATTATTTTTATCTGTCCATCAGATTGGGGATAAAAAGATGTACTTAAATTTAATTCAGTACCCAACAAATTATGAAGTATTTTCAAAAAAATAGAGATAAATTCATGGTTAGGATTAGATACAATAGAAAAAGGTACCCCATGCAATCTAATATTCTCTTTAGAATAAGGTATATAAAGATGATCCAAATGCATATAATATCAAATATGAAGAAATTTTATATATTTGGTCAAACGATCAATAATAACCCATATAGAATTATTACCTCAAGATATAATTGGTAATCCAGCCACAAAATCCATGGATATATTCTCCAATTTCCATTTCAACATTAGAAAAGGCTGAAGAGTACCCTTCAGTAATTTTCATTCTAGTTTAACCTATTGATAATTCAAACATTTTATAGAAAAGTTAGTAATATCTCTTTTCATTCCATCCCATAAAAAATGTTCCCAAAGGCCTCTATACATATTATTACTTTTAGGTTGAACAAAAAAACAAATAGCCATGAGATTCACTTGATAATTCTTTCATCATATAGGAATCTCAAGGCATACATAATCTTTTTCTGAATCTCAAAACACATTCTTTTTTAATGTTAAATTTTGGAAACTTACCTTTCCTGACCAATCTTATCATTTCCTATAACACATGATCCCCCTTATGACATTTCTTAATTTTATCTGACAATGATGACTACACTGAAAACTAAAACAAAACATAGGAAGTTCATGCATGAAAAAAATTTAGACTAACATTCATCAAATCAATTATCAAAGGATCATGTGTCATATTTATCATAGTTAATGATGCTTTATCTTTTCAATATAAATCCTCAACCACACTGTTTTATTTTCCTAGATGGTAATGAATCATTCAATCATAATCCTTAATTAGTTCAAGTCATCTTGAATGCCTTGTGTAGAACTATTTTTGAGTGAATAGATACTTAAAACTTTTTTATCAGTATATATTTCACATTTTACTCTATATAAATGATATCAACATATTTTTAAAGTAAAAAACCATGGTTTCTAGTTCAAGGTCATGTGTAGGATAATTTATCTCATGAGGTTTATATTGACTTAAATCATAAGCAATGACCTGATTATTATGCATTATAACACAACCAAGTCCCTTTAAAGAAAATTTTTCGTATATATCAAAGTATCATATTCTTGATGGTAGGGCCAAAACTAGAGAATTTACTCATCTTCTTTTCAATTCATGGAAACATTCATCTCATTCTTTCATATTGATGAATTTAACTCATTTTCATGTTAAATTAATTAGTAGGATGGATAAACGAGCAAATTTTTCAAAAAAAACATCGATAGTAACCCACTAATCCAAGAAAACTATGAATCTTTGTGAAATTTATAGTTCATGTAAACTCATTAACCAATTTATTTTTAGTTGGATCAATTGTTATTCCATATTTATTTACAATATGTACAAGGAAATAAATCTATCATATCCATAATTCACATTTTCAAAATTTTCTATATAACTTCTTTTATTTCAAGGTTTTCATAATAACCTTAATGTCTCTCATGATCATCATAACTTTTAGAGTATATCAAAATATCATCAATAAACACAACTAAAATTTATACAATAACACATAGAAAACTCTATTCATGAGGTCTATAAATATTTCTGCACCATTTTTTAACCTAATGGTCATAATCAAAAACTCATAATTCTTATACCTAGTATAAAACACTGTCTTCATAAGTTCATTTTCCTTCACCTTCAATAGATAAAACCCATACCTTAGATAAACCTTTTGAAAAATAATGAACTCCCTAGAGATGATCAAACAAGTCATCTATATGATGTAATTGATACTTATTATTAATATTAGTGTTATGCAATTCCCTATATTCAATGAAAATCCTCCTGGAACTATCTTTATTTTTAACAAACAAAATAGTAACACCCCATGGTGGAGTGTTGGGATGAATGAAGCCTTAATCGAGAAACTCTTATAACTTCTTATTCAATTCCAAAAGTTCTACTTGACCCATTCAATATGGAGGTTATAAATAACTAATTCAATAGTAAATTCAATCTCCTGATCAGGTATAGTATCAAAAAAATCATCAGGTAATACATATATATAATCATTTACTATATGAACATCATGAATTTGAGCAGTCTCTTTCTTCTTAAAAATATATGCAAGATAAATTTCATTTCCATATTTAATTAATTTTTCATCTTCTTGATATGTTATCAAAGGTATGAATTCATTCTTGTATATAAACTAAAACTCATTCCAAAAAACAACTTGCTTAGCTCTATAATCTATTAGAGCATGATAAACAAAAAACAAATCCATACCCAGAATAACATCAAAATCTACAAGGGACAATACAATAAGGTTTGAAGGTAAAGGTATTCCACATATGATAACATGAATATTATTATAATTTATTTGTGCCTTATTACTACCCCCATATTTTTTTTAAAAAAGTTATGGATTCATTTCTTTAGGTGAAATTTCCAATTTACCAACAAACTCATCTAAAATTAAATAATGTGTAGACCCTGAATCATAGAAAACATTGGAATAATATAAATAAACATATAATGTACCTAAAACCACATAGTTGGATGGTCCAACATCTAATAAAGTAGTAACAAATTATTTATCCACTCCTTTATACTTGTGATCTTGACTACTTCAATCCTTTATTCCTATCTTTGAACAAGTACTCACATAATTACCTATTTCATTACAATTAAAACATATTACTCCCAATTTTTCATTATTTGTTTGATCGTTGTTGTGATCCTTTTATTTTTAGTCATGAGATACATGTCCAAACTTACCACATCAAAAATTATTCCTAGATTTTATAAGATATTTTCTAGGGTTATTTTTACTACACTTATCAAAAGATGAAAACTTGATTTTATTACCTTTAGATTTTTTTGATGGATGCTTCCCCATTTCCTATCATCTAGCCCAATTTTTATTCTTATTTTCATGGAATAAATTATCATCAAAAAATATTTATTTATTCTTGTAACATATAACATTATTCTCATAACTTTTAAATCCATGATGATCCAATTACCTTTGTAAAACTGATTAATTTTACTATCAAGATCCCGGATAAAATTTGGAGCATATCTTTCCAATTAGGTGAAGTTTTATTTATAATATATCACTTAATATTCCTATTTCTTCCTCAATTGAAATAATTTATTTTCTATCTTAAGTCAAATATCCATAGGAAAATATTTCTCAAGGAAAATATTCTTAAATTCATCTCATTCCAAGGCATCAATCTTTTCTCTTTCCCTGGTATTCTTTACCATAGAACGCCAATGGTCAACTTCACCTTCAAAATGATAAATATGTATAATTCCCTTTTGATTCTTAAAATAACCCATGATTTTGAATATCATTTCCAAATATTTAATCTATCTCTCAGCTACCACTTGGTCAAAATATCCACTGAAAGCTAGAGGGTGATTTTTCCTAAATTATCTATTATAGACATGTTCCTCTATGATTAACGTGAGTTATATATTTCATGTATACCACTTATATTTATAGCTTTGATCAAATAATACATCATATAAATAGACTACTCAATTTTAATTCAAACCATTCCATGTTGCTGATTTGGAAGGATATTTTTCTCTTGGTGTCTTCCTACTTAAGCTTCCATGTTTCTGCTATAAAAAATAATTCTAAACTAAATTTAATTAATTAAATCAACATGGTAATATTTAAATTATATATCATGATAAAAATAAATTAAAATACCTTAAGGTTACTTACTTAAATTATCATAACCTCTAAAATTATCTAAAATATTATCTAATTCCAACTATAAAGACTCAATCCTTATTCATCCCATAATTTCATTTTTAAAAAAGAATTCATTTTCTCACATTCCTAAATATATTTTTAGGTTTAGAGTTTTAGATAATTAGTTAATAAATCCTATTCAAAAAACCAATACATTACTAAGTTGGAACTTCCACTCATTATCTATTTTTTTCACAATATAAAACTTTTAAAATAAAAATACATTTTCTTTTCATGAAAAAACATCATGATTTTTAACCTGAATTAATAATTGTTCATATTAATCCTTAAAACCTATGAAAATTATTTGAAAATATGGTATTATCACAAAAATATTAGTAAGGGACATATAAAAAGGAATAAGGAAACATGTTATTCGGTTTCAAAACCATGAGATCATATAATAGAATTTCCCTTTAACATAATAAACCTTGAGCTCAAGTAATCATTTAATTAGACATGAAATAATATTTAATACCCAAAGTTTTTCATTAGAAACTTTATAATAAAACATCCAGGAAATATCATAATCATGAGGGTTTCTTAGAAAACATGATAACCCATGAAAAGCATTTTATTAAAAATATACATTTTTACCCTTAAAGTGAATAATCATTCCCTTAAACAAAAGATCATTATCTTCCCTTATGAAATTAAAATATTTCCATAAAAATCATTATAAATCATAGAAAATCCTTTTAGTTTTCTTGGTACATAATCTACATAGAACCCTTACAATAACCCTTACATTAACCCTTACAAATTTAATAACCTACTTCATTAATTCCAACATAATTATTTGAAGAAAATAAGAATTAACCAATGCATTGGAGAGATATATCAGGATCAAATATCATATTAAAAAAATTACAAGTACCATAACATACATAAAACACATAAAATAATGCATTTTCATCATCAAAGTCATAAAAATATATTTTTGAACCCATAAGAAAAACATTTTCAGATATTGATATATCCCTTCCCTATAAAACCCCAATTTCAAAAAATAAAATACCCTTAAAAAGGAAGGAGGGTTTTTCTTTAAATAAATAATGGAATATTTAAAAGTTATCTAAATATAAAATAAGTTTTATGGTAGTGGGATAAGTCGTTGGTGCTGTATATGTTAAAATAGAACATTCATTTTTTATTTTTGTATAAAAAGTCAAAACAGCCGGTATAAAATATATAAAATGATTATTTTTGAAAAACATTGAAATAAAGTTAAAGGAAATATAAAATTACCTTTATAATTTATTTATATCAATATAAATAAATTCATAAAATAATTTTAAGAATATTTATATGGAGGAAAATATTTATAAAGTAAATCTTTAAAAAAATTAAAACTGGGTTTTAAGGAAAAGTGTCACTTACCTTGAGTTTGAATTGTCACATATGTTCTTTATCTTCCTAAAAAATAAACTTATATTAATTATATACTTTTCTAATAACCTTTTTTTGGAGTTGGTTTCATAGGACCAACTCTTTGTACTTTGGTTACATGTATATTAGATGTATTAAATATTAATAAAACTTCTTATTACATATTGTTTGTTGTTCTTTATGTCTCTAATGTAATAATGTCCTAGAGTATACGTCACATGAATAAGGTCATATAAGTTCTCTATTATGATTATAACCTTGATATTCTATGATTATATTCGTAAATAATTTTTTTCAGTTGGATAATTTACTATGATGGGACACATAGTATATAGGCTGTCAGGTGTGATTAATCATAAGAAGATGAGGCTTCTTCTCATAAATTTCTCACTTTGTAATCTCCAGGATGGGATATTATGATAATAGACCCTCCTATAGGAATTCCACATTTTTTGGTGTCAATAGATATTCCTATATAAGTGTGTTTGTAATGGTCCTTATATTTTAATATTATTGTTAATTCATGTTACAACTCATGTATTTAGATGTATTTCGTAGACCATGATGATAATAGTTCATGGCGAAGTTGGATACGTTCGGTGTGTCACGAGTAACATTACATTAATGAATAATTCAATTAAGGATTTTTACCTTCCATCTTTATGGAAGATGATATCTCAACCCTTTTATTGGAGTAGAACTATCGCATTAAATTCCATGTCCATGGTGTAACAATGTGTTTATTTTAGATAGTCAAAGAAAGACATATCGAGCATATAGGTTGGTGACATGGATGTGAAACCTGATTGATGAGATATTGTGATAAAGGGATTATATTACATAGTGATCATTCATATGTTGTTGTTGATGTTATTACATTAAGTTCTTTCTCTTGGGTGTCTTGACCCATTGCTAGATAGTAATCTTGGGCTTTAGGAAAGTCTTCCTAATGCCAACAAGAAATAATCCCAGAGGGTATCACACTAAGTGTTTCTATTAATATTAATTAAATTATATTTGAGTTTAATTAATGGAATAAATATTATTCTCAAGTCTAATTAATAATTTTATTCAAGTTATATTAATCACATAAATTAAATAAATATTTATTCAATGACTTATGAATAAAATATTTATTTTATTTATTGAATATTTTAATAAATATTAATTCTCAATATTGTGAATAAAATATTTATTTTTGAATAAAATATTTATTTAGTTGTCCGATAAATGATATGGGAGTTCAAATGGAACAAGACTAATTCTGGTGACAAATATTAATTAATAAGATCATTATATAATATTTATTATTGTGCAAGTTGGTGAATGCCAAAAAATAATAATTATATAATTATTATTATGAGGCATGAGATTTATTAATGGTAATAAATTTTATTTAATGGAAAGTATGCAATTAAATAATATTTTAACTTAAATCCCAACTCTATAAAAAGGCAGTTATGTATACTGTGTAGACTATCCAAAATTGAGAATAGAGAATTGTTGTGAAAAACGAATTCTATCTCAACTCCTCCTTATTACTCACTCTCAAGAATAATAAGTTAAATAGATATTTATTCAAGACCGAATAATGGTAAATCAAGAACAAACAATGAAAATAATTCAACTCACCATACTAGCACCTGTATGTCGAGTGGTGTTACTCAGAGATCATATGAGCATGTGTGGATCACCACTAGAGGAATTTTATCCTTAGATCCTCACAGTGAAAAGAAGTTAATCTAAAAGGGTATTTCCAAATGATCAATATTCACCAATGAAGAAATTTCCTAATCCTAGGTATTTAATTATTCAAATATTAAATAAATTAATTATAAATTTTACGTTCAATATATTCACTCTTGGTTTCAAGAAACAATTATTAAAAGAAATGTTAATATATCACCCACCTCCATATGCTTCCATTACACCTGTAAAAAACACCTTTTGGGTTTATTATTATTTTTACTTCACTTATATTCATGTTATACTTATTTACTTAATCGATTAAGTTCACATTAGGTGTTTTGAGGATGTTTGGTTCATATGTCTAAAATGAATTTGGAAGGTTGACTATGATCAAACGGATCTTGATTATATTAGTTCAAGAATATTATTCATGTTATAATTATCATTTATATACATTAACTATACTATTATAATCAATTATGTAAGATGGTTATGAAAAATAAAATACGTTACAAAATGGAGATGACATTTTTTATGTATGCATGTGTAATGTTTCCATTTTTTAACAAACATGAGAGAAAGAAAGTTAGTGTTATTTTATCTTTATCATAATTATAATTATAAAATAGATATCATATTTTTTCTTTAAATCCACCAATATATATCTTCCATATGAGTCGGTGATGAAAAATAAAATACATCAATTCGTGAGGCAATAGTCCGCATGTACACACGAGCGATGTTTTTATTTTTCATTGAATGATAAATAAATAATTGGAATATTTATTTACTATTAAATAATAAAATTTATATCATAAATATTTTATTATTTCATTTGGATCCATCATTATGACCAACCATAATATTTGGTGACAAAAAATGAAATACATCATCTCGTGAGATGGTAGTCTGCACGTGCGTGTGAGCGATGTTTTTATTTTTCATTGGTAGGTTAAGTAGATGAAAAAGGGTTATACAATAAACATAATAACCTTATATTATATGGTAGATACTAATTTTATTATATTAAAATGGTTAATATATATTTTAAGGAGGTAAGATAATAAATATAAAAGAAAACACCAGATTAAGAACTATACCGCTTCTTCAGACAATATCCTTAGGTTTATGTCTAAATCCATCCTAGGATGGTATTCTGTTAAAACAATACCTATATAACATAGTTATGGATGTTAGTAATGGATGTTTTTAGGTATTTTTTAAGATAATAGGCTCTTTAAGCTTTGGTAAAAAGGAGATTGGGTGTCCTTTAATAAGTGGGGGAGAGGACACACTTGAAATTTTTCAAAAGATTAAAATATATTAATATCTTACTCACACAAAATGAATCCAAAATGGATAATTATTTAAGAATAAATAAGATAGTGTCTAAATATGTCTATAAAATAGGATTTAGAATAGTTTTTAGGTTATTTTAATCCTTATCATTTTAGTTTTAACCCTTTTCACATGATTTAAATCTTACCACAATAACTGATTGTTTTTTATCAAAGTTACTATTCATAGTGACCAAAAAATAAATTAGCATCATTAAAAAAACTTACATGATAATTAAATATATGGATTTTATTTTATCAAATTCGTTTTCTCTAAATTTCAGGAATTACTTTTAAAATAAACCCAAAACACGACGAAAAACAGTTTTCCAAAAAATTGCCTTTTAAGTATAAAAAAGTTTTTATATAAAATTCAAGTATAATGTTTATATCAATGAAATTTATTGGATTATATTTAATAAAAATGAACTAATTTAATTTTAAAACCAATAAAAAACAAAATTATGTTATGTAAATACTTGAAAATAAAATATAGTTTTATTTAAAATCGATATTTTCTACTATTCACTCAAAGATCAACATTTTCATAAAATTACCAAAAAACTCACTCTAAGATAATTTTGACTTTCTAATATCAAAAATGAAGTTCTTTTTTTAAAAATAAAATTATAAAATTTGGAAACCAATCTTTTAATTAAAACCGTAACATCTCAGATTTTCCATGTATTATTTTTAGATATTATATGGATTATTTTTGAGACTAGGTGCTGAGATGGCGTGTGATTCTAAGTCCCAGTGTGCCTAGAATAGATATTTAAAAAATATTAAAATATTTAATAGCACGTGCATGAATATTTCCTGAAATAGTGGAATAAACCTAAATGGATACCCGGATCAGAAATGTAAGGGCACCATTGAGTTCAGAATAGAGATTTTACCCTAGGTGTTGCCTAACATTGGTTGGAATTGGTCGATTGTGGAAAGTAATTATGGATGCTTAAATGAATAAATTAAATTAAGAAAATTTATTTTATTTTATTTGTCGATGAAGAGACGTAGAGACTTGACTTTTTTTCTTTAAAAGTATCTCTATGGAAGAAACCCAAGGTTAGCCTTATAACCCCAGAATCCTCTAAAGACATTCGAAGGAGAGAGATATAGAGAATTCTCTCAAACAGGTGATGAACTATGGAAAACCTCAAATTAGTGATCAGTGCACACCAATCTTAGAGGATCTCACCAATGGCAATGATACAACAACCGATCTTCATCATCCAATGATCTGAATCAAGGTAGGGTATTTTGTTTTTTGAATTTCATCCTAATCTCAATCCCAGATGAATGAGGATAAATTCAATGAACAAGGATTGACCTATATATAGTTGGTATAATTAAATTGGATAGAATTGATTATTGATGATTCATTGATTACACCTTTTTTATTATCTTTCTTATGGAAACGGATCAAGGTTGTCATGAAAAACGGTTGAGGTTCATTCCTTGAGGCTATTCTTTGTGCTTTTCCTCCCTCTTTTCTCATTCATCATGGGTGATCCCTTAGCCTGAAGTTCAACACCATACTAATGGATCGATCATTTCACATGCGATTCTTGGCATAATAATCCAAGAATGTAGATCCAAACATGATATGATGAAACAGAGGTGCAACGACGATGTTGGCGGATGGATCAAAGAGGTTTGGAAACCCTAGATTTTTGAGCTTTGTACATAGAAGAAGAACCAGACAAACACCTTCGGTTTCCAACCATATTTAATGGACGGAGTGTGTTTCTCATTGATGGTAAGGCTCATCAAAAAAATATCCACGTTTTTCAGCTTGATTGAAGCTGGATCTGAAGGTAGTGGAAACGCGGGCGCGAGCGGGAGGAAGAACTAGGGATTCTGGAAAATCTCATAATACACGGTGAGTAATTCGATACTACACACCATGTGGGGACCCTTTAGCGGTGGCTAGGGTTTTTGGAAGGATGTGATGATCACATGTCATGTGACCCCTTTCACATGGTGTGTGACCCTCCTTGGTTGACTTGAAGTGTACTCTGAAGAGTACATAGACACGGGTAACAGTACACGGACAGATGGCATGTCATGTACTTAGACACAGACATGGCTTGGCATACACAGATTGGTACATAGACATGGCTTTGGTACACATACATGACCAGGTGACACAAGAAGGGAACTGTGTGTCTCTACATTCCTTTTACTAATCCTACACACCGTGAATATGGAGACTAAATGTCATGTGTGCTTCTTCCACGTGAGAAATACTTGGGATAGATGGGCATGTCGTGTAACCCATGGAACATGTTGTGTACTCCCATCAAGAGTTCTTGAGGCTCTTCATTTTCCTTTTTTGGACTATTATAGGTTGAGTGTGTTCCCTTGGTCCTTTCCTCAAGAGTATATTTTGGGATTGCATCCACCTCACTGGATTATAATCACATATAGAGGTCAATTATTAGATAGATTTGTGGTTTCCTTCCATTAGACTAGAGTTATATCCTCTATCATACTTATTGGAGTTTGTGGAATTATCATGAACTCCTTGAGCAGGGCATTAAATCTCTATCTAGTAGGTCGCATCGGTAGGGTTTGTGTAATTGTTGGAATGTGCTCCCCTACATAGCGGGTTAATCTAGATTTGATTCGTGGTGTCACCCAGTGGTTTTGGGCATGACCCCCTCTCTGTGTATCATAGTCTTCTTGAAAAAACATATTCTATTTGGGTGAGGCCCAAATGAGCTAGACCTATTTATCGAGTGTCTCTAGTGATATCATGTCTCTAGGAATGATCTCTCCTGGAATGATCATTGCTTTAGGTAGAATCCTATGGTTGGAAGTTGGTTATGACTACCTGATGGTGTGGTGCCTCTCCTGAGTATATCTGGGTTTTTCTCTCTTGGTATATGTTATACATATATTTTTACATCTTGTATTGATCTTATTATACTTGGTTCTTCATGTTTAGTGTTTTGGGGGTATCCTACTGAGTATTATTATACTCACCCTTGCACGGGTTTTTCCAGCACGTGTCATGTCTTATGCATACAACATCCCTTTTGATGGTGTCCTGGGAGGACTAGGAGCGGGTGGAGCATAGCTTGATCTAGGAAATTCGAGGTGTTTTCCAAGAGCATACCTTTGACTTAGTCCTCTCCCTTAGAGAAGGTTGGACTTCTACAGTTTTAGTTAGACTTGTGTTATAGTCTCTTTATGGTGGGATTATATTTGGCCCTATTTACTTTTCCTTTACTTCCTATCATACTCTAGTTATGGGATCTTAGTTATATTCATGTATTCTTTCAGTTGTTTTACATTTCAACATTGTGTGTCTTGGATATGTTTGTGTGTGTGTAGGTACTTTAGGCTAATACCTCCCATTTATGGGATATGCCTACTCAGTGCTAGACACTAGCCCCTAGCCTATCAGAGGTGGTCTTGGGGTAGTCATGGTACAAACCCATTTGGTATAGGTCGTGAAAGATTGGTATCAGAGGGGTCAGATCTACTTTATGATCGGGAGTCTGTGAGGTTGGTTTGGATCAATAATGTTAAGTGATTTGAGTTCGGATTTTAGTCTAGGGACTCCAGTGTTGGTGTGGCGATCCACATATCTATAAACCAGGACTCTGATCACCTGCTTTTTGACTCTGTACATGAGAAAACTGGTTGCAGGAAAAAATGGTACATGCATCATATAGGAATGGTTGTGTTTTCCATGTCCTTATTGAGTCAGCTCCCCAGATATACTCTATTGACTATGGTACATCTTGTTTTATTTCAGGATGTCTCAGTATAGACAGTCATCCAGGATTCCACTATATGATCATGAGGATGATCTACCCAGTGATGAGACATCAGTATAGAGTCATGTACTAGAGATAGCACCTCTAGGTGGTTTACCATCTATACCACCACCCATTGAGCAGAATCTAGTACCAGCACTACTAGCTAAGGATACATGTAAGCTGAGTGCATTGCCCGATTTTCAAATGGATCCCCCTCCAAGGTTTCATGGCAAGTCAAACCCCTAGATGATTGAGGATTATCTATAGGCAGTCACCCATGTTTTCAACCTTGTGAGGACATATACTGAGTAGATGGAAGTCCTTGTCACGAGTCTTCTTTAGGGATATATGGGGTGATGGTAAAGCTTGGTGACTCAGTCACATGATGAGATAGATATCTCCTGGATAGACTTAGAGCATCTATTTAGGTAGGATTTCTATATAACAACATTGTGATCAGTACGCATACATGAGATTTTTCATATGTAGTAGGTCAGTATGATCATAGTATAGTATCTAGATAATTTTAAAGATCTCTCATGATACTCTTTGGATATGGAATGGGACCAGTTATTTAGGGCTCGAACCTTCAAGCATGGCTTGTGATGGGACATCAGGGAATCAGTGGTATCCCTTATCATTTCTACCTATGATAGGGTACTTGAGCAAGACTTGTTGGTAGAAAGTTTTCTGGAAGAGTAGACACTAGTCATGGGAGATATCAATGGGCACCCAGTAGCTGAGACCTCAGTAATAGGTATCTAACAGTAGTCAAAAGAATCCAAGAGATTTAGGTGATTCAAGAGGCAATCCCATGACTTAGGGTCAGTGGTGCGAGGCCCTCAGGGTGGCTCAAATCATTCAAGGGATAGGCAATGTTTCTCTTGCAAAGGTTGCGGACATCTGGCATGAGATTTACCAACCCATCGCACAGTTGATCAGGATATAGTTAATGGACCATAGAGACAGAGATAGAAATAGGATTAGGGTGGTCTGAAGGGAAACAAATATGGAAGATGGGCAGGTAGGGTAGTAGGAGGTGGTCGTAGGTTCGACCTATTACCACCACCACCCCTAGGTGGTCCACCCCAAGATTAGGGAGCTAGTGGGTGGGGACAAGGCCAGCTGTAAGATATGGAGTCCTATAGCTCCGAGGCTTTAGGGATGATACGAGGTACGATCTATGTATTTTCCACCTTAGATTTAGTTTTTATAGACATAGGTTCTAGTCATTATTATTTTTCCACAAATCTTGTTTGAGACATAAAGATTATGATTGAAGCATTGACTTGACCCTTACACTTGGAGACTCCTACTATAGGAGACTCAATGATCACACACTAGTGATAATAATGTGACCTGACTCTTGGTGGTGATAGTTTCGATTAATATCCCTTGGTAGCGGTGTCGAGGCCTTACAACGTCATTCTTGGTATGAAATGGTTATCCACAGTTCATGCTCAGATTTAATATTTTAGGCAAAGAGTGTGGTGTGTCCATAGTGATGGAACCAAATTTTCCATTATTAGTGAAAATGAAATCCATGCATTGTAGGGTAGACTCACACAAAGGAGGGTGCATCAAATTACTCATCAATTGGCTAGTCTAACCCTCAATGTAGTGGATATTATGAGTCTTTGGTTTCCTATAGTGATGGCGGAGTATGAGGACGTATTTCATGAAGATGTTCCAGGTTTACCTCCATATAGGGAGATAGAGTTTTGTATTGATCTACACCCCATTATGGAATTTATATCTACACCTGCAAATTGGATGGCTAATGTAGAGCCTTGTGAGCTTAGGGTATAGTTGGAGGACTTGTAGAAGAAGGGCTTTGTAATACCCATTGTTTCACCCAGGGCATCCACAGTGTTGTTTTCCAAGAATGAAGATGGGATCTTGAGGTTATGTGTGGATTTATAGTTCTTAAACTAGGTGAACATGAGGAACAAGTATCCAATACCAAGGATCATTGAACTCTTTGATCAGTTGAAAGGGGTGCGAAGGTTTTCAAAGATTGACCTCAGATCAGATTATCACCAGCTATAAGTATGGGATGAGGATATACTGAACACAGAATTCAGATGTCATTATGGTCAATATGAGTACTTGGTGATTCTTTTTGGTATGATGAACTCCACAATAGTGTTCATGGTACTCATGAACTAGATCTTCCATCTTTTATTTGATCGGTTCATGGTAATCTTCATCGATGGAATCCTAGTGTACTCGATGTCTGAGGGGGAGCATGTGAGACACTTGAGGATGGTCTTGGACACACTCTGAGATCACCAACTTTATAGGAATCTCTCAAAGTGTCAGTTTTGGATTCGATAGGTCCATTTTCTTGGATACGTCATCTCAATGGCTGGAGTTGTAGTGGATACAATGAAGGTTCAGGCAGTTCTTGCTTGGGATCTACTCAAGAGTGTTACCGAAGTGTGAAGTTCCCTTGTTTTGGTAGGGTACTATCAGAGGTTTATACTTGACTTATCCAGAGTGACAACACCCTTGACATCCTTTATTAGGAAAGGGAATCCTTTCATGTGGATAGAAAAGTTTCAAAAGTGATTTCAGGAGCTAAGGCAGAGGTTGATGAGCGCTCCCATATTGAGGTTATTGGAGGAAGGTGTCGAGTATATGATATTCTACGATGCATAAGGAACCTGTCTTGGATATATCCTAATGTAGAGGCAAGCGGTTATTTCCTATGGTTCACGCCAGTTGAGACTGCATGAGCAGAATTACATAACCCATGATCTTGATTTAGAAGAGGTAGTTTTCACTTTGAATATGTGGAGACACTACCTAGTGGGTGAGCAATTTGTCATCTACTCTAACCAAAAGAGTCTCAAGTATATATTCTCTCAAAAGGATCTTAACTTGAGACAGAGGTGATGGATATAGTTCCTCTAAGATTGTGACTTTGAGATTGTCTATACTCCTAAAAAGGGGAACGTGGTGGCATATGCTCTCAGTAGGAGATCTAGTTTGAAGTTGATGAACGAGGCATCGGGGTAGTTGGCCTCGTTGTAGTTATCCTTTATGGATGGATATGGAGTATCTTACCTCTAGTCAATGTTTTTCACCCCTCCACTCTTATATATATTTAGGGAGGCTCAGGGATACCGACTGCGAGACCCTATGTGCTCATATATCCACAGGGCATACTCCTGATGGATACTCAAAAGGTGAGGAGCACGTCATTATTTTCAGAGGATATATAGTAGTACTAGTGGTGTTGTGAGGGGAGGTTCTGAGGGAGTTTCATATATCCCCTTTGGTGATACATCCAAGTGTGTTAAAGATGTACCAAGACTTACAACGTCAGTTATAGTGGCTAGGGATGAAGAAAAGAGTTGCAGATTTTGTTTCTCGATGCCTTATTTGTTAGCAAGTGAAGGATAGTCACCAGGTTCCAATGGGTTTAGATCAACCCCTTGATGTGCTATAATGGAAGTGGTATGTGATATAGATGGAAATTATGATGGGTTTACCATGTACATTCATGGTACACGATGCCATCTGGGTGATCATTGACTGACTCACCAAGTCGTCCCACTTCCTAGATATTTGAGAGAAGAGTTCTATAGAGAGCTTGGGATGCCTCTACATTCAGGAGATGGTTAGACTCCATAGAGTTATATCAACAATTATTTCTTATTGTGATGATTATTTTACATCCTGGTTGTGGAAGTAGTTTCAGGAGGCATTTGGGACCCAGTTATGTTTGAGCATAGTGTTTCACCCACAAACGAATAGCCAGACTAAGCAGAAAATTCAGGTTATGGAGGAAATGTTGCGAGGTTAGATGTCAGAATTTGGTCATATTTGGGAGGATCACCTACCATTGGTGGATTTTTCATAAAAAATATCTACCATTCCACCATTGGTATGGCAGCGTTCGAGACTTTGTACGGGCGACCCTGTGGGTCACCACTTTGTTAGACTGGACCAAGAGAGTTAGTACTCATGGGACTGGAGTTAGTGTGAGCTACTACAGAGAAGGTGAAGATCATCGAGGAGCAGATGAAGATAGAATAGATCCATCAGAAGTCTTATGTTGACAGGCAACAGTGGCCTTTGGAGTTCGGGGAAGGATACCATGTGTTCCTTCGGGTTTCACCTCAATGAGGATTACAGAAATTTGGCCAAGGTGACAAGCTATAATCGAGTTTTGTTGGACCTTTATAGATACTACGTAGATTTGGTGAGGTGTCATACCACTTGGCTCTACCTACATAGCTAGATTAGGTACATGACATCTTCTATGTGTCGCAGCTGAGGAGGTACATGCATGACCTATCACACATCATCGACTGGGGAAATCTAGACAATGAGAATGGAGTGACTTTTGTTGAGTACCCAGTAGAGATCAAGGATCAATAGTAGAGGGACCTTTGTGGATGATTGATCTATTTTTTGTGTGTTTAGTGGTAGCACGGGAATCTCTAAGAGATCACAAGGGGGAGGGAGGCTTAGATTCATGCTCAGTACCCTCATTTGTTTGAGTAACCCTTGTTTTGGATTTTTAGGGACGTAAATCCCTACGGTGGGGAGAATATAACATCTTTTATTTTACATGTATTATTTTTATATATTATATGGATTATTTTCAAGACCAGGTGCTGAGACGGAATATGATTTTGAGGCTTGGTGTACTGAGAATAGATATTTGAAAAATATTAAAATATTTAATAGCACGCACACGTAGTTTTCCTAAAATAGTGGAATTACTCCTAAACGGATGCCTGAATCATAAATTTGAGGGAACTGTTGAGTTTAGAATGGTGGTTTTACCCTAGGCGGGACCTAACATTGGTCGGTGTGGGTCAATTGTGGGAATTCATCATGGATTCTTAAATGAATAAAATAAATTAAGAAAATTTATTTTATTTCAGTTGTTGATGCAGCGACATAGGGGCTTGAATTTTTCTCTTTAAAATTATCCCTATGTTAGAGACCCAGGGTTAGCCTCATAAACTTATAATCCTCTAGAGAAATTGGAAGGAGAGATATATAAATAATTATCTAAAGCAAGTGATGAACTACAACAAAACCTCGGATCAGAGATCAACGCACACCAATCTTGGTGGATCTCACCATCGACAATGACACAACAACCTATCTTCATCAATGAATGATCTAAATCAAGGTAGGGTGTTTTTTTTTTGAATTTCATCCTAATATCAATCTCAGATGAATGGGGACCAATTCAGCGAATAAGGATTGACCCACGCATCATCGATATATTTAAATTGGATAGAATTGATTATTTCTAGTTCATTGATTACTCCTTTTCATTTATTGTTCTTATGGAAACATATTGAGGTCATTTCAAACAATATATGAGGTTATCTCCTCAAGGTTGTTCTTTGTACTTTTCCTCCCTCTTTTCTCGATCACTGAGAGAGACCCCTTGGTCCGCAATTTGATGCCCTACCAATGCATCGATCATTGCGTGCAATATTCTTGGTGAAATGATTCAAGATTGTAGATCTGGGCTCATTATAATTCAACGGAGTTGTGATGGTGATGGAGGAAGATGGATCGAAGCAATTTAGAAACCCCCAATTTTTTAGGTTCATTCATGGAAGATGAACTGGAAGAAAACCTTCGGTTTCTGACCAGATTTGATGCACAGAGAGTGTTTCTTATTGATAGTGAGTCTTGGCTGGAGCAGATCCACATTTTTCAACTTGATTGAATTTGGATCCGAAGATGGTGGCAACACGGGCACGAGTGGGAGGAAGAACCAGGTATTCTGAAAAATCCTGTAACACACAGCGTGTAACTCGGTACTACAGGCCATGTGGGGCCCCTTCAGCAGTGACAAGGGTTTCGGGAAGGTGATAATGATCACATGGCATGTTACCCCTATCACATGGTGTGTGACCCCTGTCACATGGTGTGTGAACCTCCCTGGTTGACTCAGCATGTACTTCGAAGAGTACACAGACACGGGTAATAGTACATGGCCAGATGGAATGTTGTGTACTTAGACACGGACACGGATTGGCGTACATAGATCGGTATATGGACACGACTTTGATACAGAGACATGGTTAGGTGACACAGGTAGGGAACCGTGTGTCTCTATACACCGTGTACCAATCCTACATGCCATGTATGTGGAGACTACATGTCGTGTGAGGTTCTTCCACACGGGAAAGACTTGGGATAGTTGGACACGTCGTGTACCCCCTGGGACACACTATGTACTCCCATCAAGGGTTCTTAAGGATCTTATTTTTCCTAGTTTGGACCGGTATAGGTTAATTGTGTTCCCTTGGTCCTTTCCTCAAGGTTATAGTGCAGCATTACATCCACATCACTGGATTTTAATCCCCTATTGAGGTCGAGTCTCAGATAGAGTTGTGGTTTCCTTTCGTGAGACTGGAGTGTGATCCTCTATCATCCCTATTGGATTTTGTGGAATTGACGTGACCTCCTTGATCAAGGTGTTGATCCTCCGTCTAGAAGGCCATATCAGTAGGGTTTTTTGGAATCGTTGGAATATGCTCCCCTACGTAGCGGGTTGATCCGGATTGAGTTTATGGTTTCCCCCAATGGTTCTGGGCACGACCCCCTCTCTATGTATCATAGTCTTCCTGAATAACGTGTTCTCTTTTGGTAGGTCCCAAGTGAGATATACCTCTTCGTTGAGTGTCTCTGGTGATATCATGGCTCGAGGAGTGAGTTCTCCCGAAACGAGTGTTGCTTCGGGAAGAATCATGTGAATGGAAGTTGGTTATGATCGCCTGATGGTGTGGTGTCTCTCCTGAGTATATCTAGGTTTTTCTATATTGGTATCTGTTATACATTGATTGTTACATCTTGTATTGAGCTGACTATACTTGGTACTTCATGTTTAGTGATTTTGGGGTATCCTACTGAGTTCTGTTATACTCACCCATGCACAGGATTTGCTCACACGTATCGTGTCTTGTGCAGACAACAACCATTTTTGATGGTGTCCTAGGAGGACCAGAAGCAGGTAGAGCATAGCTGGAGATGGGAAGACCGAGGTGTTTTCTGGGAGTGTATCTTTGACTTAGTCCTCTCCCTTGGAGTATTTTTGACTTCTTTAGTTTCAGTTAGACTTGTGTTATAGACTCTTTGTGGTGGGATTGTATTGGGCCCTATTTACTTTTACTTTACTTCCTGTAGTACTCTGGTTGTGGGATCTTAGTTGTACGCATGCATTCTTTCAGTTGTTTTACATTTCGGCATTGTGTATCTTATAGATGTGTGTGTGTGTGTGTGTGTGTGTGTGTGTGTGTGTGTAGGTACTTTATGCTAATGCCTCCCATTTGTGGGATATGCCTACTCGGTACTTGTCACCATCCTCTGGTCCATCAGAGACGGGCTTGGGGTAGTCGTGGTATAGGACCCTTTGGGACGAGTTGTGAGAAAAACCATATAATAAATGAAAAAAAATTAGTAAGAATAAAACTATTTATTTTTTTATTGAAAATTTAATTAATATTCTTATAATGAATATAACTCTATAAAATAAAATTCATTAATGTTAATAAGGCATGAAATTGATTTACTATTAACATTACTTGGTTTGCTACATTGATACCTATAAGATCTTCTTTACAATGCTATATCAATTCTCTTCTTTGTCAATATCTTGAATGTTAACTTGATTCCGCATAGTCTTAGATTAACTCTTTTAGCATTGATATATCTCTCCTTCATTTTCTTTTTATATGTAGGTCACCAGCATTTTATTTTTATATTTTTCAAATATAGAAAATATCTTTAAATCATTTCCCATGATACTCATTCACCTTTCTCTTGCCTTTTTCATACACGATAGTTCTCTATGATCTCCATTTTATGTTTTTCTCCATAATAGTTGCATCTTATAATTTTAGAATACCCTTTCTTTTTCTCATCTTCCTCATTTTTCTCAGTCAACAGTTCTTCTTGACCATTCATGAAGAAGGCTCGTGTTCCTTATCATATTCATATCAAATCCATAAATTAAAACACTCTTCACTATTGTAGGAAATATCTCATAGAAAACTAGGTTACGACATAAGTCATATTCTTGCAGCATGAGAGTATCTCTACTTCCAGTTGAAACATCAATTACAAGCTTGAACATTAGAGAACTCCACATCTTAATTCACTCATTTTCATAATGTATCACAAAGGGTTTAAGATAATTAGAACATGTAGCACAACTTGAGTATCGTCAAGGTTTAATTCTTAGATTTAATTAATCTGGAATTTCAGCTTTAGGATTGATAAATTTCTCATAAATCTCTCTTGTAATCATCTTTCTCTTTTCTCAATGAAGAAACTTGAATATAAACACTTTATGATGATTTAAGCACTAGCATTTGACTCAAGAAACCTCTAAATCATTTTCATAGAATTCTAGAATTTCCCTGTTTAATCAGAATATAAATCTAATGGAATTTCCTCTTGATTTGAACTTCCTTATCATAACTTAAAGATTACATTTCATAATTTAGGCTTGAATCATACACTATTTCAAGTGTTTGTGATGTTTGAATCCACTAATAACATCTCTTGCATCATCATAATTAATTTCTCTCTTTAGAAATAAATTGGTAAAAACTCTACATAATTGTGATATTTTACAAATTCTTTCAAGGATAAAATGATCCTTAAAGGATCATCCTTATGGATTGGGCTTGAGAGATTAGTCTTACAGGATCAATAGAATCATGCATGCATAGAGGCCAAATGATCCTTACAACCCTTCATGCTTATGGTCGAATGATGCTTATAGGAACCTTCATGATTATGGTTAGATCATCCATACAGTGATGACCCATGAGGATTATTCATCCTTATGGGCTCATTGGAATTCATTCTTATAGCTTCATCTCACCTTTATGACATGCTTACAAAATTCTTTCTTACATGCCATGCCTTTTCCAAATTCTCACGTTCATCTAAAAAATCCAAATTTCATCAAATAAAATTTGAGACTCCTTAAAAGAATCCTAGTCCTTCCTTTTCACTTCAAACTTAATTAAAATGGCTTCAATTGATTGTAAATTATGAGAATAATTCCAAATGTAAGTCCATTCTTATCTTAAGCCTTGGAACACATGATATACTCAAATTGGTGCATTTTCATGAGCTTCACTACACTTAAACCTTCATCTCCACTTCAATCATTTCAAACCATCATATGAGTGATATGTTTCAATATTTTCAACGACATTAAAACAACAATACACTAGGATGGATTCTCTAACACCTTGGGTGTTCAAACTACCAAATTAGCTAGTTATTAACTCTATCAATAATAGCTCTCAAAGTTTTACATGGCAGCCAGAACTTCACCCTTATAAATTGTAATATTTAGTACTATAAGAACCAATATGTGTCATTCACATAAGGAACAACACATTAAATCGTTTTATGTGTAGGGGTTTCATGCAAAAAATCCAACTCTTCCTTTTCATTGTCATGTATTCACCATGGAATCCAACTCTTCTTCTTTACCCATAATGGATAGGCAGTCTGCATGTCTTCATACTCATTGATAACATACATATTGACATGTTCTATTGACAACAAATATAATCACATGCCAAAAGGAAATTTAAAATACATACAATAAAATACATGCTAACACATACATCCACATATATACAAATGCATACACATGTATGTATATGAACTACACACATACACGTACACATACATAAACATAAAAATATGTACATACACATACATGCACATGTGTGCGCACACACATGAATACACATGCACATGTATATACATACATACACATACACATATAGATGCATAGACACACATATAGACACATACTATAAGAACTGGAATCTTCTTTTCAGGTATGGATCTTGATTTTACGTGTTTTTGAGAAGAAGGGTAGTTTTTGGAAATCTTATAAGTACACAATGTGTACTTAAGAGTACACATAGTGTACCAGGTTGTTGCAGGAGGCCATGTATTGGTCGTGTAATGGAAAAGACATGGCCATATGGGGTGATGTGGCAGACCACTAATGTAGGGGCTAGTTAAGGCAAATACACGACATGTTCATTAATAATACACACCATGTACTTTTTATTTTAATTGTTTTATCGGACCGAGGTCACATCTAACCCTCATATCCATCTTCTTCTAGTTGTGACTCATGAAGAGGCATACGAAATCGTCAATTCTTCTCTAATCCACTGATCCATCGTTCGTTCTCCAAATCAAACACCGTCAGTTGCGTTGGAATCTCCTATGTGAGTTCTTCCTTCTTCTTGATCCCTTCTCCCTGATTCTTCCTCGTTCGAGAGTTATTTGAGGTTGAAATGTTTTGACATTTTTGTAGATCTACATCGTTCTAGGACAATTCAAGGTCCGACGCTAGAGTATATCGATCATAAAACATCGAGGTAGTTGGTTTATTGCCTTCCGTTGGTTGTATTTGAGTTTTATATTCCAAATTACCGATTACCCATGTTTCGAGTATTTTGGGTTAAGAAAATTGACCCTTGTTTTTATCTTCCTTATATTGATTGTTGGATTAAGGTTTTTTTGTGTGATATTATGTGAAATTACATGTTTAAGGAACAACTCATGGGTATGTTTCCTTGTTTTAATGTTTAGGGTCGTTTGGTCTAGGTTGTCTATGAGGCAGACCTTGTTTCCTTTTCGAGCTTGATAGGGTGGAACTACTTATAGTTTGATGCTTGTTAAATTCTTATGATATGAATTGGAATTGTCTATCCATGTAGTAGTTGAGATTACATTGGGATTCTTGATATCGTATATGCATGTTTGAATTGCACAGGGTTGTGAGACCCTTGTGTAGTTAGACCACAGGGGGAATTGACATTGAGTGCTTCCTCAAAGTGTCTGTTATATTTCACGCAACAAGACCACAGGGGGATTGACAGTGAGTGCTCCCTCAGAGTGTATATATATTACGTTACGAGACCACATTGGAAATTGACTTTGAGTGATTCACCAAAGAGTCTATAGTTATTATATAAATACCATAGGTATAATTGATGGTGAGTGCTTCCTTAGAGTGTATTTGCCTTTGTTTTAATTACTTGGCCAAAGGGTTTGGAATTTATGAGCTTCCCATAGGGTTAGTGTAAATATTGAATGTTCATGACGTGTCTGCCAAGCCAAAGCACAAGCTTGGATTCAGTCCTATTAGGTATTCTTTTGAGATAACTATTTGTGATACTTGATTAATCAGTTAACATTAAATGCTAATGAATGTAAATGGAAACTGTTGGATTGGTTGATTTTTTGTACTCCTGGTTTTTTTTTCATTTCCATTATTACCTACTATATATATTCACTGACAGTTAGGCATATATCTTGTGGTGGTTTCCTACTGGGATTCACCTCACACCCTGTTTGGGTCATGCTTTTGGTCCTAAACAGATTATATTGTTTCAAGTATAGATAAGGGCAAGTGCCCTTCGTCATTAGGTACTTGATTGTTGTGGAGATGGAGAGCATGGGACCAAGCTGAGGCTTGCGATGCTGCTGGAGTTTATTTGTCTTCTTTTGTACTTTGGTTTAGTAATATATTTCCATAATTGTGACTTGTTTGGCTATTTTCCTAGACATATGTGACATGCATCATTTATATATGTGCTCCAGTTATTTATTTACTTTTAGTCATCTATTTTTTACTTATTGTATGGTATTATAGCTTCTACTACTATTTATTATTTGTTATTCCTCTATGAATACTCTTCTAATGGGGTCATAGTTTACCCACTATCGAACCCAAGGCCCTCACTACTAGTCAGTAGCCTCTGGAATTTGGTGAAATGCACTTGATTCCATGTAACCAACCGGGTACAGGGCACCTTTGGGTGGAACTCAGAACTGGGACGTTACAATGTGGTATAAAAGGGTTTTCTTTTCTTCTTTTTCTTACTGTTTAGAGCCTATAGACAGGGATAGGAAGGAATACGTAGTTATTAATAAGTTTTCCCTGAGAGTAGCTAACCCGTGTACAGGGAAAAGCCAATATACCTCGAATATTCCAACTTTTCTAGTTTTCAATTATTACAGTTTATTTTATTTCATCGTTAGGTGATTCACATGTTTTTTGTTATTATCATTGATATTATTGAGGTTTTATTTTTGTTGCAACCCGATGATATGAGGGTATTCCATCTCATGCATCATATAGGCACTTGCTAGAGATCACATATCATGCATTCTTGTCATTCCATTTAGGGTTCATTACTGATTGCATGTTGTTGTGATAGATGTTGTGATAAATATGCATGTTGTTGTGATATATGTCATGATAAAATACCTAATATTTTGATAGGGTATTGAAATATGTAAATTTTAATCTGGATGGATGCCAAACTTTGGTTCTTGAGGTGTTATGGGCCCTCTTAGATTGGAATTTGGTGGATCAAGTATGAACTTTAATTGGATTTTTTCAATTTTTAATGTGAATAAGGATGCCAAACTTTGATTCGTGGGAGTATGGGATCTCTCAGGTCAGAATTTGTCATTCCTTGGACAAAATTATAAGTTTTCTGGGGTTCCGGAGAAGTTTTAGAGGCCTACTTTCTGGGAACCCAGAAAACATGGCATGTAGTATTATGAGCACACACCATGTGTTCTTCTGTTCTGGAAGAAACAACTTTTCTTAAGTACACACCGTGTACTGTATGTACATGTCGTGTAGTCTTTAAATGTGTGACAGAATGTGTGGGTAGAGACATGGGGTTGGGAAATGTTTGGTGGAACACGTCATGTACTAGGAGTACACATCGTGTTGTAGAGACCATGTATCCAGCCGTGTGACTAACGACACGGGTGGATGAAACTTAGGTTGTACACATCGTGTCTTATTCCTACACATCGTGTATAGTCGACCATGTATCTGAACGTGTGACTAAATACATGGGTGGTTAGAACTTAATGGGTACACATCGTGTCTAGGGTAAACACGTCATGTAGTGTTACCTAGGAGAGAACCGTGTGTTTAGCCGTGTAGAGTAACTCAGGTAGGAAAATGATTTAAGTACATGTTGTTTCTCAAAGAGAACACACCATGTGTATGGGTGTTACACGACCAGGTTTGGAAGAGGTACACGTTGTGTTAAAATTATAAGGGAACATGTTGTGTATGGGGTATACACGTCGTGTACCCCTGTTTAGTAAAACATGATTGTTTTATTATACTCCTCTTTTATTGAACTTCCAAGTTTCAGACCTTGATAATCTTGAACTCAGGTGTGTGCTTGACCTTGCAGAGTCATGCCACTGAGACATCCTACGGTTTTACGCCAGATATAGGGCAACGATCAGACACCAGAAATGGTAGATCAGGGACTACCAGTCGATCCTCCCGTCGTGCCCGTCTTAGCACCAGAAGTTATACCAGACACAGGTGTTGATGCATAGTTTTTAGAAGGCTTCATGATGATGATGCAGACTTTCCAGGGACCACAACATCCAGCCCCATTTATGGTAGAATTGACGCGGGTTTTTTAGCATCAGCATCCTCCCACCATCTCAGGGGATGGAGGACCTCAGTATGTAGAGTCATAGTTAGAAGTCATGTTGTCTATCTTCAATCATCTTGAGATGCCTCCAAAGATTAGGGTGAATCTCACTAAATACATGCTATGTGATTCCACCAATAGATGGTGGGATGTGATATCATAGGTGGGATACCAGTGAGTTATGGCTTGGGATGAGTTCCAGTGGACATTCTATGACTAATTCTACCCGGAGACCTTGAGGGATGACCGAGCCCGAGATTTCATGAGTTTGGAGTAGGGTATACTCTCAGTCATGGAGTATTCTTCTCACTTTATAGAGTTTCAGTGCTTCACACCCATTCTAAAGGTGATGAGTTATTTCTAGCGAGGAAGTTTGAGTATGGTCTCAAACATGACATCCGATCCTAGGTGAACATCTTTTGGTTGAATTCTATATCTTCTATATTCAACCAGGAACTAATCACAGAGCGTAACCTGAGGGATTATAGAGATGTGGGCCAGGGTGGTTTAGTATCCAGAGTTGGTACTTTTCCTACTAATAGTAGGAAGCATCGTATGGAGTCTGCATGTGGAGATCTGAGTAGGTAGGATTTTCCTTCTGGTAGCCAAGTTGTGTGATACCAGTGTGGGAAGGGAGGACATAAGAAATCTCAGTGCCTGAGAGACCTAGTTGAGTGTCGGTCCTGCGGAAATATGGGACATCTTCAGCATTTCTGCAATGCCCTCCTTCCAGCAGCTAGTGAAGGGGTATCTATTTTGACTCCTTATACTGAAATAGGACCACCAGTTCCACATTATACAGGGGGATGGAGTTCTTTAGGCTGTTCAGGATGAGGTGGTGGTCATGGCCGCAATGGTCATATATAGGGTTTTTGACATCCATAGGGAGGATCAGCTCAGGGATCATAGACAGCTTCACAGGGCCGCAGTACAAGTTAAACCTTTTTGCTAGAGCAGATCTAGCAGGGGTAGGATCCCGGACCCTCTACGGTCAGAGGTACGATTTTGGTTGCCTCAGTTTTAGCTTCTTCTCTTTTCGATATAGGGGCTTCCCAAAGCTTTATATTTGTGCATGTTGTGGAGATCCTTGGACTCTATATCTTTACTTCTGTTGATATAATGATATTGGACACTATGTTGGAGATTATAACGGAGAGTGTACATCAGTGCAAGGAGTTCCCTCTTGAGGTTGGTGGGTGTCACTTCTTATGGGACCTTTTTGTCTTAGAGATGACGGGTCATGACTTCATTCTCAGAATGGACTGGTTAGTTCCCTTCTAGGAGGTTGTTGATTGCTATAGATCTAGAGTGAGTTTCACATCACCAGAGGGCGGATTATTTCTACATAAGGGAGAATGGGATGTCCAGGAGAGCAGAGCTGGACCCAAGCATCATGGGTTGAGAGGTGTTGCAGCCCAGATTGGTAGTCTGTATATGGATGACCAGGGGACTTCACAGATGGACTTTCCTCCAGTGGTTGACCATTTCAAGGATGTCTTTCCATATGACTTTTCAGGTTTTCCTCTAGAGTGAGAGGTATACTTTTCTATTGAGCTTGTTCCAGGGGCAGCACCAGTGTCCATTCCTCCTTATAGGATGGCTACACTAGAGTTACAGGAGCTCAAGAAGCAGTTGGAGAAGTTGTAGGAAAATGGTTTCATCTGACCCAGTACTTCTCCTTGGGGTTCGCATGTCCTATTTGCGAAGAAAGTGGAAAGTACCCTCAGACTTTGTGTGGATTATCAGAAACTAAACCAGTTGACGGTCAAGAACTGATATCCCTTGCTGAGGATTGATGATATATTTGATCGACTTCGAGGAGCCCGGGTGTTATCGAAGATTGACTTGAGATCTGGTTATCATCAGTTGCGTGTTAGACTATCAGATATACCTCTTACAGCCTTTCATAGTAGGTATGGTCTATATGAGTATGTGGTTATGTTGTTCGGTCTCATGAATGCACTAGTAGTTTTCATGGAACCGATGAACCAAGTGTTCCATCCTTACTTGGATTATTTTGTGGTAGTCTTCATGAATGGTATCTTGGTGTACTCTCACACTCGACACGACCATGCCACCCATCTTAAGATCATTTTGAGTACACTGAGAGATCATCAGTTATATGTTAAGCTCTCAAAATGATACTTTTGGATAGATCATATTCATTTCTTAGGTCATGTTATCTCAGAGACAGGAGTATCATTAGACCCATAGAAAGTGAGGGTAGTAGTTTCCTAGGAGCAGCCGAAGAACGTCTTTGAGGTATGAAGTTTTCTGGGTCTGGATAGTTACTACAGGCATTTTATACAATACTTTTCACACTTATCAGCACCACTAACAGGCCTGAATAAGAAGGGTGAAAAGTACTTGTGGACAAATTCCTGCAATTCATCCTTTCAGGAGCTGAAAGAGAGGTTGACTTCAACACTGATACTGATTTTTTCAGATCCAAGCAAGTGTTAAATTGTATACTATGATGCATCAGGTATCGGACTGGGAGTAGTGCTTATGCAAGGGGAAGGAGTCTTTGTGTATGGGTCTCGGCAGTTGAAGCCACATGAGAGGAATTACCCGACACACGATCTCGAGTTAGTCATATTTGTGCATGTTTTACATTTTTGGAGACATTATCTTTGGGGAGATCATTTTGTGGTGTTCATTGAACACAAACGTCCCAAGTATATCTTTACTCAGTGTGATCTGAATTTGAGACAGCAAAGGTCGGTTGAGTACCTTCAGTTTTTTGACTTTGATCTTGCATACACACCTGGGAAAGGCAACGTAGTGGCTGATGTGTTGTGTAGGAGGACTCAGATATAGGCAGTTCAGGAGGCCACCAGTGAGTGGAAGCTTAAGGCTCTGTTCTCTGAGATGCATTTGGAGGTACACAACAGACAGGGGTAGATGTTTCTTTCTTCGGTAGTTGTTACCTTTACTCTTATGGATCGAGTGCGAATGAGGCAGCTATCGGATTCCAAAGGCCTAGTCCTACGGGAGAGTGTGTCAGGAGAGGACCCTACTCCTAGGTGGATCGTAGGTGAGGATGAGGTCTTTCGCTTCCATGGATGTGTATGGGTGTCAACAGACATATGTGAGGAGTTGATGCGGGATTTTTATTTCTCAGTTTGGACAGTTCATCCTGGTGTTACCAAGATGTATCGAGATCTACACCGCCAGTATTGGTGGCCATGTATGAAGAGGGATGTTGTTGGTTTTCTTATGAGATGTTTCACCTGTCAGCAGGTGAAGGCGGAGCATCAAGGATAGGTAGGGATTTTACAGCAGTTAACCATTCCCAAGTGGAAGTGGAATGATGTCGCGATCGATTTCGTGACAGGGTTATTGAGGTCGCCTCAATAGAATGCTGCATTTTGGGTTTTCATTGACATACTCACAAAGGTTGCACAATTTTTACTGGTCAAGGAGACCTTTAGTGTTGACGAGCTTGGAAGGTTGTACATCTGAGAGATTGTATGTTTTCATGGGGTTTTGTGCTCTATTGTTTCATACAGGGATGCCCTTTTTACTTCTCGTGTCTGGCAGGGACTACATAGAGCTTTGGGTACACAGGTACTTCTAAGTACAGCTTGCTATCCCCAAACAGATGGTCAGTCCGAGCACATAATTCAGGTGCTGGAGGACATGCTTCGAGCATGCATCCTATATTTTGGAGGTTCTTGGGAGAAGCACATACCTCTGGTGGAGTTTACCTACAATAACAGTTTTCAGGCGACAATTTAGATGGCACCTTATGAGGCTTTGTACGGCAGGTTGTGTCGTTCACCCCTATGTTGGCTAGAGGCAAGAGAGGTGGCTATTCTGGGACCTTGTCTTGTCCAAGAGACCAGTGAGCAGGTGGAGTTTATTCGGAAGAGGATGACTAATGCACAACCTCGCTAGAAATCTTATGTTGATCGACAGAGACGACCCCTGAAGTTCAAGTTCGGAGATCAGGTTTTATTGTGTGTCACACCGAGGTTGGAACACATGAGGATTAGGAGACAGGGGAAGCTTACACCGAGATACATCGATTCATTTGAGGTTTTGGAGAGAGTCAGGCCGATTGTCTATCGGTTGCAGTTACCTCAGAGGTATTGGGTTATGCACGACATCTTCCACGTTTCTCAGCTACGGCGTTACTTCTCAAACTCGTCTCATGTTTTTAAACCTGAGGAGGTTGAGTTGGAGGTTGATGCATCATTCGAGGAGCATCTTATCCAAATTATTGATAAAAGTGTGAAGGTTCTACGTGGTCGGTCTGTTCCTCTGGTACGAGTGCTATGGCAGCACGGGCGAGTATAGGACGAGACTTGGGAGAGGGATCCCAATGTGCAATCGCAATGGCCGGAGCTATTCAAGGATTCTTCTTCGCCACCTTGTTAGGAAATTCAGGGACGAATTTCTTTAAGGGGGAAGTTTGTAAGAACCTGGATCTTCTTTTGAGTTATGGATCTTGATTTCGGGTGTTTTTGAGAAGAAGGGGAGTTTTTTTAAATCTTAGAAGTACACGTCGTGTACTTGGGAGTACATGTTGTGTACTAGGTTGTCGCGGGTAGCCGTGTATTGGTTGTGTAACGGGCAAGACATGGCCATGTGGGGTGACACGGCAGACCGCTAATGTCGGGGTTGGTTGAAGCAAATACAAGGTGTGTTCATTAATAGTACATGTCGTGTACTTTTTCTTTTAATTGTTTTATTGGACCAGGGTCGCATCTAACCCTCATATCCATCTTCTTCTGTCCGTGACTCGTGAAGGGGCGTATGAAATTTTTGATTCTTCTCTGAGCCACCAATCTGTCATCCGTTCTCCGAATTAAACACTGTCAGTTGCGTTGGAATCGCCTCGGTGAGTTCTTCCTTCTTCTTGAGCCCTTATCCCTGATTCTTCCTCATTCAAGAGTTATTCAAAATTGAACTTTTTTGACATTTTTGTATATCTACGTCGTTCTAGGTTGATTCAAGGGCAGATGACGGAGTATATCGATCATACAACGTTGAGGTATGTGGTTTTTTACCTTTTGTTGGTTGTCTTTGAGTTTTATATGCCAAAGTACCGATTACCCATGTTTTTGGTATTTCAGGTTAAGGAAATTGAACCATGTTTTATCTGCCTTAGATTGATTGTTGGATTAAGGGTTTGTTGATGTGATATTATGTGAAATTGCATGTTTAAGAAACACTTCATGGGTGCATTTCTTTGTTTGAATGTTTATGGCCATTTGGTCTAGGTTTCCTATGAGGCAGACATTGTTTCCTTGTCGTGCTTGTAGGATGGAACTGCTTGTCTTTTGCTACTTGTTAAATGCTTGTGATATGCATTGGAATTGTTTAGTCATGTAGTAGTTGAGATTACTTTGGGCTGCTTGATATCGTATATGCACATTTGAATTGCATAGGGCTGTGAGAACCTTGTGTAGTTAGACCACATGGGGAATTGACGTTAAGTGCTTCCTTAGAGTGTGTGTTATATTTCATGCTATGAGACCACATGGGGGGATTGACGGTGAGTGCTCGCTCAGAGTGTCTATAGATTACATTACGAGACCACATGGGGAATTGACGTTGAGTGCTTCCCCAAAGAGTCTGTAGTTATTGTGGAAATACCGTAGGGGGAATTGACGGTGAGTGCTTCCTTATAGTGTCTTTGTCTTTGTTTACATTACTTGACTGGAGGGGTTAGACTGTGTGAGCTACCCAGAGGGTTAGTGTAAATATTGAATGTTTGTGACGCGTTTGTCAAGCCAAAGTACAAGCTTGGATTCGGTCCTGTTAGGTAGTCTTCTGAGATACCCGTTTGTGATACTTGATTAAATGATGAACATTAAATGCTAATGAATGTAAATGGAAACTGTTGGATTGGTAGTTTTTGTGTACTCCTAGTTTCTTTGCTGCATTCCCATTATTACCTGCTATATATACTCATTGACAGTTAGACACATATCATGTGGTGGTTGCCTACTGAGATTCGTCTCACATCCTGTTTGGGTCGTGCTTTTGGACCTAAATAGATTATATTGTTGCAAGTATAGATAAGGGTAAGCGCCCTTCATCATAAGGTACTTGATTGCTGCGGAGCTGGAGAGCATGGACCAAGTCGAGGCTTGTGATGCTGTTGAAGTTTATTTGTTTTCTTTTGTACTTTGGTTTAGTACTGTATTTCCATCATTGCGACTTGTTTGGCTGTTTTCTTAGACATATGTGACGTGCATCATTTATATATGTGCTCTAGTTATTTATTTACTTTCAATCTTTCGTTGTTTACTTGTTGTATGGTATTATAACTTCTGCTACTGTTTATTATTTGTTATTATGATGTGCATACTCTGCCAATGAGGGTATAGTTTCCCCATTATCACGCCCAAAGCCCTTGATGCTAGTCAGCAGGCTCTGACGTTTGAGAAAATGTGATTGTGGTCATGTGACCAACCGGGTACGGAGCACCTTTGGGCGACACCCGGAACCAGGACGTTACATATACACTCATACATAGACAAACATACAAATACATAGCGCGCGCGCCCACACACACACACACACATAACACCCACACACACACATACATGCACACACATTAATAGATAAATACACATATACAAACATACAGACATACCTACATACATACATAAATACATATACATACATACATGTGTGTGTGTGTCTGCATGCATGCATGCATATTGTAAATATTTGTGTATATTTAAAATTATTTAATATGAATATAAATTTATAAATTCAAATATGAATGATATTTAATGTATCTATATTGTTCATGTCACTATATTTTAATACACAAACACATCCGTATGTGCGCGTGTGATTATAATTATATATAATTATAAATAAGTATAAAAGAATAAACAAAGGTATAAATGATTAAATAAATATTTATATAATTTTTTTTATAAATATATATATTTCATGTTATATAAATCACATTAATATATAAATATCTATATATAAATTATATATATTTTTATTTTATTTTTATTTACATACAATATAAATACACTTAAATAAATATATCTTCAATTATATATTTATATAATTGTTTAAATAAAATTTAAATATATTATATTTACATATACATTTTTAATGAATTCAAATATATTATTAAACATTTTTATTGATTAATATGAATTTGATATATATATATATATATATATATATATATAATGAAAATAAGATAGATAGTAATTTTTTATTATAAATATACTTATTGTTATATAGGTCATGTTTAAAAATATATAAATATGTATATAAAAATTAAATTATTCACGATGCTTTTTATCAGTGCTAAAAAAACTTTCATAAAGGAATGTTTTTATCACTACTAAATAAAATAATGATACAAGCTAATTTTTATTGGTGCTCAAAAAACTTTGATAAATGATAGTGCTGAATATTCATTAATCTGTAGCAATGATTATTTATTGTTTTACTTTTATGCTTTCTGCTGCTGTTGATATTTTGTTTGTGTGCATAATAGGTAGAGGTATATGTATGCATCACAATTTAAAAATAATAATAATTCATTTTCAATGTAAATCATTTTAATTAGGGACATGAAATACGAAAAATAAATCACGTTTCACGTCAATTATTAAAATAGTCGATGTTAAAAAAAATACCACACCGGTTATTAAAATAACTGACATGTTAAACTATTTTTTACATCAATTATTAAAATAACGGGCATGTTATACTGTTTTTCATGGCAGTTAAAAAAACATCAGAATTTGTTGTAAAAAAAAAAACACCTTGCTAATGACCATTATTTTAGATATTCAACCTCAAAAAGGAAAACCTAATATTTTTAAATTTTTATGAGATTTATTACGTCGGATTTAATAATAAGCGACGCCATAAATCTTTTTGATGTTTGTTTCAATGACCAACAGTAGCAGTACGTTTTTGGCGTCCATTGCAATAAAACAGATTTATAATGCACGTTTTGAAGAAAAAAAAAACTATATATGGAAAACATTTTTTTTTTCTAGCTAGTTAGGTGATGATACGGAGATTTTGCATGTGATGCCAAGGAGATTTGTTCATTTTCGTAACAAAATGATGAATTAATTGATTTGAAAATCTGAAAAACAGATCAATTATTTGCTTTAAATTTGATTCATGCGTGGGCAACTCCGGATCATTTGTTGTTATTATAAAATGAATTGTTTTCTTCTTATATATTTTTTATTTTGTTTGCTCTGACAGGAGGGCGGAAATTAAACTGGAAAACCGGAAAAGCGAGATGAGGGAGTACCTTTCGATTTGTCTGCCTAATTATTGACTCAAGACATTGAATTTCATCTCTGTTCCTCATTTCCTAGCCTGGTACGGCGGGTGATGGGCATAATTATTCGCTGTTACGACTAACAGAATAGTTAACGGATGAACTGTTCAATTTCATAGATTTTTGTCGGATAGTGTAGTGAACCTGGTGTAGGGATGCTTAACGGTGCTCCATCTGGTTTGTATTTATGGGAGTATAAAATGATCTCTATTTTAAACACGTATAAACAGATCCGGAGAAAAAGTCCGTGAGGGGCCAGACTGAGCTAAATATATTGTTTTTCTTTTTTAAAATATTATTTTAATATTACTTATTTTAACATTATTTAAAAGTTGAGGCCTAAAGCTCAGTTTATTGGGGGAAGAAGTTACGGTACAAAAAAAATCACGCAATAGGCAGTACAGGGATGAATTCAGTGAAACTCAAACTCAAGACCTCGTTGAGACCCATAAGAACAACTACCAACTAAGCTGTACCCTAAGGACAATTTAACACTATTCAAGCATGCCATAAATATATGTATAAATTAACTTTTACGCGACGGATATTTTATGTTTAATATTTAACATTTCTTAATAATAATAGCTTTATATAGTTTTTTTCAAACGCTAAAAGTTGTTTTTGAACAAGAAATACACATTTTTAAGGGTTCATGACTAATTAACACAAACAAAGAATGCCCAAACATATTCATATATAATTCTCTCAAACACTTAACCTTTGGTCAAAAAGTCCATTTTATAACTGTCTTTTCACTTTATTTACATATCTTCATTGTGAGACTCAATGCTTGTGATGTAATGTCTTTAAGCACATGTGGGCTGCTCAAGAAATGCTCCATTGTAAACAGTAACTGCTTTTGAGGGATTGACTTGGCTTTTCAACAATCTACATTTGTTTAGCATTACTCACAACTTACAAAATTTCAACAAACAAAACATTCTATATTGACAAAAGTTCAAAAAAATAGTTCAGTTTTTTTTGTTACTATTTCACTAGGAAGCCTAACTTTGGATCACGCTAAAAATGAACGGCATAGTTCATTGTGTAATGAAAGTCTATCCAATTTTGAAATTATGAACGCAAATGATTAAACACACACACAAAAGAAAAACAAAGGAGAAAATGCCTCGAAAATAACGTGGCTTGATCTAAACATATTTATCCATTAGCAATCGCCAAAGCACATTTGCATGATCTCATGCCTAACCCTTTTGGCTCAAAATATTGATACCGAAAATGATTGAGCCAATGATGGAAAAATAATATTCAGATAAAAATAAAGTGTAAAATGTGGAAAATAAATGAAAGCAAATGTGACATGAAAAACCCTCAAATGAAAATGAGTAAAAAAAACTATAAGAAAATAGAAAGATCATTATGAGTAAAAGTGATTATAGATTGTCACTCACTATTACAAGGAGAATACCCATGTAAAACCCTCACTCAAATAATCGAGAAACACCCCACAAATGCCACTAAAATGAAACTACAACTAGATGGACTGATTCATGTTGATCAATGCTAAAACAACAGTGGCATTCCTTTTATACGCGTTTCACCCCCTCTCACTCCTCTCTTTCACTGGAAGATTTTGTGGGGTTGTCCATCCACCACCAGCTACCACCATCTACCCCCATAATAAACGAGGGGGCAGTTCCACCTAGTAAATGACAAAATGGGATGATTTTTATCTCTTTTCAAAAATGGTTGTCGACATACCACTCACTTGGAGATTTGATTGAGAACCAATTATATCTCCACACATCCTTTATATCTACCAAACACGTCACTCATATCTCTGCAAGGTCGCTTGAGGATTTACATCATCTGAACTTATCAAAACAAATCATCTTTGTCAAGAAATCTTCTAGGTTTTCCTTAGTCTGGTTTTTTTACATATCCACATTTCATCTTCTACCACATCTCAAACAAAATGATATTGTACTGCAATGTGCATAATCCTAGAATGAAAACATGCATTCTTTACAACGTTCAAAACACGCTAACTGTCAAAAAAAATATAGGAATCTACTCTTATCTGTGCTCAAAATCCTCCAATAACCTTCTCATCCAAATAGCCTCTTTAAAAGCCTATGTACTTGTCATATACTATGTCTCTATCATGGATAAGTTCACAACTAACTATAACTTTGAAATCTTACTCACAACTCCTCCTATAAGAGTAAACAAATAACCAGTATTAGATCTCCATCTATCAGAATCACCTGCAAAATCAAAATCAAAATAGCCTCTGATAATGAAATCTAGTCATCCCTAATATAATGCAGCATCTGAGGTCACCTTGCCTTAGGATCATCTTCACTATGTTACAATGCTCCCATCCTAGATTCACCATGTACTGACTAACTACTCTAACTTCATGTGCAATGGCTGGTCTAGTACAAACTATAACGAACATCATACTCCCCCACTACCCATGCATACAACACTCAAGACATCTCCATCCCCTCTATTTAACTATCAGGGCTCATCATAGAGGATAACATGAAATTAATTAGAAGAGTGATATAAATTGGCTAACAATCTTACACGTTGAAGCGTTTCAATACCATCCTCTAGTAATTCTCCTGTGATAGTCAAATCTTCTCCTTATTTATATCTCTATAAATCTACACCTCAAGAATCCTATCCATGAGTCTCGAGTCCTTCATATCAAAATACCTAGCCAACCATGCTTTCGTTTTCTTGATTTGGTCATTGTTGGGGCATGCAACCAATATGCCATCCACATACAATACACAAAAGGATCTGAATGTAATATGTTGCATCCAAGGCTGGTGATATGAGAATCAAATTTCTTGTACCAACACATACACTACTACAAATATGACCTTTAACAGTGCTAGTAAAAGAGATCTATCAACTCTTTAGAAGCATTGATAATACAGGCGATGTTAAAGGGTTGGCTTTAACAATGCTAAAAAAGCGCTATTAAAGGCCTCCTTTAACGGCACTAAAAAATGCATCGACAAAGGCCTCACAGATAAAGGGAGATATATTTTTTAATTCAAACCTCTTCCTGCCCTATCTTTTATCAGCACTTCTCACCCCCTTTATCATCACTTTAGATTATTCCACCCCCCCGCATGTGCCCCTGCCTCCACTAGTTTCGAACCCGATACCTCCTACTCATATCTCAGCGCCTTTTCCACTCCCCTGTGTTGTTTTGTCTTCCATTTTATGATATATCTATATATCTATATATATTTCATTACATTTTTTAATCCATATATATATATATATGTTTATATATATATATATATATATTTAAATACATATATAAAATATGTTTTTTTGTGTGCGTGTGAATATATAAAAAATATGTATATATCGTTATATATTTGATTATAAATAACAGCACATTATGAAAAATGATAAAAATTCAAAACCATAATATCAATATGAATGTAATTTTTGGAAATGAATTCAGTCCCCACAGAAAAATACAATAAGACCCCCTTAAAAGAGGCTGAAATTCCATCAAATGTTAAAAAATTGGGGTACCTCGACTAAAAACTTAGTTTGGAAGGTCTTATGGAACTAGTAGAAAAAAGGTCTTTAACGTCGTTTTTTTTTTATTTTTTACGTCAGTTTTTAACCGACGTTGAAGTCGCCGACGTAAAAAATATGACTTTTTACGTCGGTTTTTGTAAACCGACGCCAAAAACAAATTTCATTTGTTTTTTAGCTTCAGTTTTGTAAAAAATCGAGGCCAAATAAACTCATCCGCGTCATTTTCAGCATCGATTTCTATAAAAACCGACGCCAAAAAGTTGAAATAAAAGTTTCAGCGTCGGTTCTTGAAAAAAACCGACGCCATAAATGGAAAAAACTTATTTTTGGCGTCGGTTTTTACAAAAACCGACGCCAAAAAGTAATTTTTTATTCTTCGATGTTTTAGAGAATTTCCTAATCTTCGATTTGACAGTTCGTGGAGCTAAAACGGAGTTATAGATCAAAAGTTATGGCCGTCGAAAGTTGAACAAGTCAAAGTTTCGATTGATACAACTTGTTTTAAAGAAAACAAGATAAACATGAATTAAAATCACATACACCAAATGATATAAAATATACATAATACTTCAAACAAATTTCAATTGTTTTTGGATCTTCCATTGAAATGATATGTTGTTTATCATCATATCTCTTATATTTAGTGTAGAACTCATGCGATAATGAAAACGACGATCGATAATTAAACTTACACCAAGCTTGGTAAATCTCATCCGAATGTTTTGTATTTTTAACTCGATAATAAAAGTAAATCATCATTATATGAAATCTAATCGAGTTGCTTAGAAATGAAAGACATTAATAATTAAGAAAATAAATGAATAGAATAGGTACCGTATTCAAATTAACGATTGATGCCGGGTTGAAAACATGATGAATCAAAGAGGATGAAAATGATGAACGAAGGAGAAATGGATTTATATATAGTAAATGAAAATATTGTTGATTGCGTTGTATGAAAATGTAGGCGGGATTTTAAAAAGTTAAACGCGCGTTGTGAAAAAAATTGAAATTATGATCCCGCGTATTGGTGAATACTATTTGGCGTCGGTTTAGTTTGAAACCAACGCAAAAGAGGATATATGTTGGTCTTTTGGCGTCGGATTTTTGATAAAACCGACGCCAAAAATTCCAATCGATATCATTTTTGGCGTCGGTTTTTAAATAAACCGATGCGAAAAAGATAAAAAAAAATATATGTTTCACGTCGGCTTTTAAAAAAACCGACGCGAAAAACAAAAAAACAGTTTTGGCGTCGGTTTTTATGAAAACCGACGCGAAAAGTAAAAAAAATTAATTTTGGCGTCGGTTTTTTTCAAAACCGATGCGAAAATCAAAAAAAAAATTTGGCGTCAGTTTTTATGAAAACCAACGTCAAAACATAAAAAAAAATTTACCAGGTTTTAGAGAATTCTTTAAGCTTCGGTTTGACTGGTCGTTGAGCTAAAACGGAGTTACGGATTAAAAGTTATGACCTTTCAAAGTTGGACTTAATTAAGACTTCTTTTAGAGAAGATCAACTTCCAACATCCATAACTTTGGATCCGTAACTCCGTTTTGGCCCCATGACCAGTCAAATTAAAGCTTAGGGAATTATCTATAGGACTGTAATTTTTTTTTCAAATTTTTGGCGTCTGTTTTTATAAAAACCGATGCGAAAAGTAAAATAAAATTATTTTTGGCGTCGGTTTTTTTCAAAACCGACGCAAAAATCAATTTTTTTGGCATCGGTTTTTATGAAAACTGACGCCAAAACATAAAAAAAAATTTACTAGGTTTTAGAGAATTCCTTAAGATTCGATTTGACTGGTCGTGGAGCTAAAACGGAGTTACGGATTAAAAGTTATGGCCTTTCAAAGTTGGACTTAATTAAGACTTCTTTTAGAGAAGATCAACTTCCAACATCCATAACTTTGGATCCGTAACTCCGTTTTTGCTCCATGACCAGTCAAATCAAATCTTAGGGAATTATCTACAAGACTGTATTTTTTTTTTAAATTTTTGGTGTCTCTTTTTATAAAAACCGACGTCATAACATTTTTTTTTATTTTTTCGCGTCGATTTTTTTAAAAACCGACGCCAAAAATTCTCCGCAAAAATATTTTACGTCGGTTTATAAGAAACTGACGTCAAATTGACGATGTTAAAAATGATTTTTCTACTAGTGTGGGCCACTTTTGACCTCAAAAAAATAGTGACTAGCCCCCATTCAACACAACATAAAGCTTGTTATAGGTTTCAATTTGATATATGGTAGAGCCCAAACGAACACACATATCAAAAGTTGTGGTCGTTTGAAGTTCGAGTTATGTTTTCAACTTATTTTAGATCTTTTATTAATATTTTGATTTTTTATCTTCAAATTGTTATGAAATGACTATTACATGATAATAATTATAAAATCATTAATTAAAAATATTTTTTTAATTATTTTATAATGCATTTTCACTAAATATCGTATATATTAAGTGTAAGTGTCTATTTAGCCTTATCTGAAACATATTTAAAAAATATATAATATATTTATATCAAAATAAATATATTTATACATTAATATATTTTTTTGAATGATTTTTTTAAATATACTATTTATCAGCTCTATTTTACAAGCGTTGATAAAGGCCTCCTTTTATCAGTGCTTTTTTTAATAGTACTGATAAAGGGAGGAACTTTATCATCATTTTTTTACAAGTGCTGATAAAGTGCCTGCTTTAACAGCACTATTAAAGACCCCCTTTAACAACACTATAAAACACTGTTAAAGACCCCATTTAACAACGATTTTTTAGCGTCGACAAAGAGGGTCTTTATCAAAACTTTTAGCTAGCATTTTTAAATCCCTAGCGATGGATAAACCTAGTTTTATAGTAGTGATATATGCCTTATTGAAATGTTACAAAGATTTTTTAACCTATAAACCATGTTCTCTTTGTTTTATTCTATAAGGCCTTCATGATGGTGTATATATATTTATTCATTAAGATCACTATAGAGAAAATTTGTATTCACATCTAGCTACTCTAGATGTAAACTGTATATATCACACATCGCTAGTGTAACATCCCAGACCCGGTTCACTCATAAGTAACTAACCTCGATTGTTCACATGACCTCAAGCATGCTTCTCCATACACTAGAGGCTGCTGACTAGTAGTGGGGGTCTGTAATGGTACGGTGGGGAGACCATACCCCTTTTATCAAAGTGGGACACAATAGTGAATAATAACAACAAGTGGTAGAAGTAATATAATGGAAATAATGGAAATAATGTAAGGAAAAAATCCAAATAAATATAATCAAGCAAACAGAATAACCAGAGTCATATATAGAGTGATGATTTCCATGTTTCTATACAAAAATGGGAATACATGGAAAATAGGGTAGCATGCATACATAGTACATGCTAAACAAAATAAAAAAAGGACAGAAGCCATCTATTATAGTATCACAAGAACAAGGTCAATCCTATGCTCCTATACTCCATCCTAGAATAGAAAATAAAGTGTTCATAGTAGGATTCTTCCCTTTTTCTATACCTACATACATTAAGTATGTTTGGGCACCAAACAACAACCCAAACAACGTGTGAGTAAAACTCAGTAGGCATGGTGTCTAGCACTATCTTGTCTATGAATATATAATGAGAAGTGTGTAGACATAATAAATAAATTCGGTAAATAAATAAATCAGGTCGGTTTAGGCTTCCCGTGGAACACCCATCCAATACTACCCGCTTTGTCCTAATCCCGAAAGTCTTTGATCATTTCACATTTTATATTTACATATATATAAGGCTAAATCCAGAGGCATACAACCAAGGCATCCATAAGTGGTGATAATCATGTAAGTTCACATAACTTTCATGGCTTTTAAGATTTATAAACTGGGTGAAATCCACACGAGTGTACCCTTGGCAGTTCACCCTAAGGGGAAAGTGCTACCCGAGCCCTTGGCGCATGTCCTAAGTAGCCTCAGTGTTAGACTTGAAAGGACCCCAAGGTAATAACCAAGGTGGTCCGTAACATCAATCCAAATACAAGGATAATCATCCAAGACATTCATTTTAAATTTTCATAAATATAGGTGAACCCTTAGTGTTAAGTCGGGGCATTCACAATCATAATACAATGACCATATCTAAGTTTGGTCCTCCACTTGGAAGAAACATCAATGAATTGGTTCACATCCCATGAGCCCATCCAAGGAAAACCACAATAGGAGTCTATTATAAGTATCACTCAGGGCATACCACACCTTTAAATTAATTCAAGGTTCATGACCATAGTCAATCATAATATAATAAATAATCAAAATACTATAATGATAAATATAACCAATATCACATTTCATACTTGAAAAAGAGAAAGGATACATAGTATTACCATTCACCTTTCATTTTAAATCATTTATCCATTCCAATTTATAAAGGAAGGTTAAAACACCTTAGAATTTAGTGTTATAAAATCTCCATTTTTGTGATGAAAAGCTTTGAAATATATCTAGTAATATTTTCAGAGTCATACGTTGATACAGTGTGCGATTCCAAGGCCTGGTGAGCCTTAAATTTATATTTTAAAAATATAAAATATATTAATATCACGTGCATGCAGTTTTTTGGAAAAAGTAGAATAAATCTAGAATGGAGGCTTGGATTAGAAATATGAGGTTTCCGTTGAGTTCAAATTGTGGGCTTTACCCTAGGCATGATAGAAACCTTATGTGTGTCAGGTGTTCGTCTTGGGCACCATCATGGGCGAATAAATGATTAAATAAATAGATTATTTATTTAATTATTTAATTAAATCCAAAACCTACACATCCTCTATAAATATGCTATTATGACCAATTCACAGGTTTAGCCACATAACCCTGAGAATTGAGAGAGAGTGTGTGTTATAGGAGATTATTGGCAGATGACAATGGATCGAAAGATCGGATCGATACCCCATTGATCATCTACGCCAATAGAGTTCATGGATTTCACCAAAGACTAAGACACATGACCATTATTCTCTAGTTACTGATCCAAAATCAAGGTAGTACATTTGATTTATGTGGATTCATCCTATTTTTTTATCTCGTGTTGAACATGGATCAATTCCACTAGAAATAATTGATTCACGCACAGATGGCGTGATCCTTGTAAAGAGGCATGAGGCACAAAAAACATGTGGAGCTATCTGTAAACATTATTTATGGTGGACATGGGGATTATCAGACTCCCCATACCTTCCATAAACACCTCAAAACATCACGAGGACCAGATTCTACATGATGGTGCATCACATGGTTGATTCTTTTGATGATGTACTGGTCGTTTGAGCTTGGATTTCATCTCAACCAGCCTTTCCCTTACTTGAATTATTCTGGGACACATATTTTGGTTCCAAAAAATCCCTCAACGATACTGATTATCTCATGCATCTACCTAGAAATAATTGTGAAAGTCAAACAACAACACATGTGCTCAAATACAAGTTCAAACAAACGAGATACATAAAATGGATTTTGTTGATCCTCATTGGTTTCTTCATTCACCCCATACGCACTGCACACCATCATGCCTTACTTCAATATTGATTTGTTCAAAGATCAATAATATGAATCCAGGGATAGAAAACATTGAGTAATAAATTAAGATTTCAATACATCGGAGCATTCTCAATTCACCAAAGAAGGTTGGAGGATAATCAATGATTATATATAGATAACATAAGTGGTAGGAATTCACCTTCATCCTATTTGTGTACAATCTTCCATCAGGTATGTTTCCCATTCGTTTCTAAACACATGTATATCATCTTCTGAATATGAGTTTTTGCGACAGTCATGGTAGTACTGAAAAAATATAAATACACGAAGGATTAATAAATATTTTAAATGAACTCGTAATTATTTTCAAAAATACCTCATCAGGGATGCTAGTTTGTTGATGAAATATGATCTCTTTCATAAATTTACAAACATAATAACCAAAGTCCTTTCCGTTTGTTTGTTTTGGACACTACCGAAACATCGACAACAATAAGTAATTTGTTTTGATATGTGTTTGGATAGTGAAATGTTATTATATATACCCGGATACTTTTCTAGTTGTAGATCTTGTAGTCATGCTTATCCTTATGCCCTAGATTCATTCCATGTATTAGATGATATTGATGCACCGCCCTATCATAACAGAATCCTCATTAAAAGATAAAATAAATTATATAACTAGATGTTTAGTTTTAAAATGTTGGATCTAGTGTATTACAAATTAACAAACGCCATCATGCGTGGTCGGTTTGTTGGATATCCATGCATTGAATCCAGAAAATAAATCTTTGGAGTATCCAAATTGATTGCAATCAGTATCCAATGCTCCCTAAAAATATAAAAAGGAATAAGTAAAGAAAGAAATGAAAATATAGTTGATATTATTAAATTGTAGAGTTTTACCCCTGAATCGTTGGTATTAAAAAGAGTTTGTCATCCGTAATTTTGTTTTCAAACGATTTGAGCAGGGATGACATTATTGCAGCCTCTTTAACAGAATCTATTTCGTCTTTTGAAGATGTGGTGTGAGGACTAACGAGTCCAAATTTTTGTTCATGGGGAAATCCCTTCAATTGTTTTTCATATATACGTCTGCGACAAATATAAAATGTATTTAGTCAAAATTATCAGAGTATATCAGCTTTTGTAAAATCAAATCATGAAAACTTACCTCATGTATACATTTACAACTGAGGCGCCTAGCCATTCATACTTGAGGAGTTCATTTAAATTTTTAGCACTAATGAAATCTGATATCTCCTCTCCATACATATCTTTTTCTAAAGCAACTATGTGAGTACTGCCATCTTTCAACTTTGTATCCACATGAGCCTATAATGATATTAACTGTGGATATAGAACGAGCGGGGTGAAGGTGCTCTCAGTAGACCGTTTCAATCGGTTGGTTGATCCTTGAGATAATTTTGAGCTGATATTTCATTTCACCCCATAGTCTTTGTCATTCTGTAATAACAGTCATCGGTTCAGACCTTTTTTCATTAAATGTTAAAGGTCCATCTTGAAAAATAAATAAGAAATGAATACCTTTTTGTCGACATGTTTTTTTACAAGAACTGTCAGCCATGCGATGAATGTTCCAACAGCTTGTTCAACCATATGAATGTTGTCATCGTCATTTGGAACAGGTAGCTCGGCACTCGGCTCATTAGCTACGTTAATTGACACTCTAAGATGATCTTTTGGAAGCTGTCTGTTGTGTAGCATGTCGTTTTGCGTATTGAACACCGTAGCCCTCGCTACAAGGCGATAGGTGGGAGTTGATAAATATAAATCACAGTCATTTTCACCCTATGGAATATTAGTACAGGAAAGGTATCAATGTCTATGTAAATCAAATTTCACAAAAACAATTATTAAAACATTTACTACCTCATCTAAGTCAGGTTTTTTAGGGGAATGGCTCGCCTCAAAGCTGGTGGGGGGTGGGGCGAGATCGTCACGCACGGGTTGTTGTTGAGTTGTTTCTTCTCTTTGCCTCACCCCCATCAATTTTGCTATCATCTCTCTCTAGTATTGTAATTATTCTTGAAAAATAGATAATTGTTCTTGCAGCTTTTCCATTTTTTCATTTTTATCCTCTGCTTGTTTTTGTTTTTGAAAATATGTTCGGTGTCACCCCAAAACCCGCACCTCTGACGCGGCTATACTTTTCTGGCTGCTTCAAGTCTGCTGAAAGTATGTCTGCATCTGGTGCGGTTGTTGTTGATTTTTGTGACTATTTCAGATAGAAAATATAGAAAAATAAGTAGTTATTTTAATGTAATAGCAATTTAAAGCAACTCAAATTTATATTATGTCATACTTACACATGTTTCCCACACTTTTTGTGTGTTTTCATCTATCAATGTCCCCTCTTTATTTACACGAGCCTCCTTCCATAGCACATGGCGTGGGATGGATATGGCTTTCGATTTCGATTCATCAATCTGCATATAAACAGATAAACATGGTTATGGTGTTGTTTTATGTCACATACTAGTAGTAGGGTAGATTTAAAAGACGTACCAATTTTTTCTCAAGTTCAGTGTACCCCATCCTTGCTTTACGGTAAGGGTACGCTGGTTATGTTGCGCATTTTTTATTTCCATCACTCAGTAGCTATTTCATAAATAAAAGACTATTAATCAGAGTGATGAATACAAGAAAACGTTAAAAAACTTATTAACCCACACAATGTACCTAAAAAGTATGCTCCCCATGACGGTTTCTAAACGCATCCCACGCTCCTTGGGATATCAAGTGTGCGTAAAGAGGAGGTGGGTGCGGCTTGATTTTTCCTTCTGCATCTTTAAGATGATATTTCATTAAAATTGTGGGGAAACCTCTATGAATCCTTCCTGCAACTCTTAATACATATTCCTTGTGCGAGAAATCTACTATAAATGCACTCTGCAATGGATGATGAAGAGTAAGTCAATGTTTTGGTATTTTATTTTATTTTAATAAATTAAAAAAATGATATCATAATGTTACCGTAATATCTTCCCACATTAGTGTCTTCAGCCCGGTGACAACATGGTGCCACGACTGTACATCATTCGGCATGCGTTGTCGAGTGACAATTCCAATGTAGCTACTAAAGATGGATTTGTTGGGGTTAACATGTTGGCCTCTCTTATTCCATCCCACCTCAAATTTGATGCCTTTTTCTTTTGCCTTAAGGATTTTGGACAACACTGTCAAACTACGATGCTCTTGTTTTTTTTGTGCTTTCACGGTTTCATTTCCTACCATTTCCTCAGAAGTAGCATCAATATCTTCCCCCGGAGCACTATCATCGGCAATGGGACCAGCAGTAATAGGTTGAGAAACCTATTGTACCTCAGCACTGGGACCAACAACAACAGGTTGAGAAACCTGTTGTTGCTCTGCACTGGGACCACCAGCATTTGGTTGAGAAACCTATTGTTGCTCTGTAGTAGGACCACCAGCTGCTGGTTGAGAGACCTTTTGTGCCTCGGGATTGGGCGCATCAGCAGGTGCAGAAGTCATTATCTGCAGAAGTAGTTTAATATTTAATTTAGATTACATAAAAACGGAAGCGAATATATAATAGCATAACGTAACACAATGTATGTTACAATAAACAAATAACTTAATTATTGTACTCTCTTTTTTTTCTTTAAAGGCTGAAGTGATTTGACTCCTCTATCGACTATGTAAATTCCTTCATTGTGGTCTCCTCTAACATACAAAACACCGTCTACATTTGGACCACTGTGAAATAATTGTGAAGTACCTATAAAAGGGTTAACCTCCGTTGAACTTTAATCTGACCCTTCAGTTGTTTTGGTCGATAACAGAACAATTGACCAAATTCGGTTTGCGGGGTCTGGAACATAAAATAATTATACTGCATGTGATGCCATTATAAATGGTTCGTCTTTATCCCCTTCCTTACTGAAATCAACTTTCACGAATCCTAATTCATCTATTTTAATAGCAGTCCTATTATCAACCCACTTGCATTGAAAAATTGGCACTTTGAATTTCGTATAATCCAACTCCCATATTCGTTTGATGATGCCAAAGTATGACATATTCGCATAAATTGGATTTTTGTCCTTAGAACTGGAAACATGCATCACCTTAGCCACAAGTGTAACCCCACTATTCTGCATGGTACTGTCTTCATCATGTTCATTAGTATAGAATGTATAACCGTTAACTGTATAAGCATTGTAAGATAATACGTACACACTTTCTCCTCCGGCTAGCCATCAAAGTCGTTCTGAAATTGACTCTAGATTTTCATCTAACTGCTTAAAAATATGGTCTCGAAACCATCCTATAAACTTTCAATTATGTGTATCTGATATCCATTTTTTAGCCCTAGAAGGATTCAAATGCCTAAGAATTTCTTTGTGGGATTTAACATATGGGTCAACGTCGAAACTGTTATGCAAAACGTAAAGGTGGGCCTGCTCCCGATCTGTAATATTGATTGTGAAAACCTCTATTCCAGAAATTCCTTCTCCCTCAAGCCACTCAGTGTGACGAGATTTCGGTAGGCCAACTATTTCCACACCAGACAGGTATTCGGTACAAAATTCAACAGCTTCCTCAACAATATATTGCTCCGTAATAAAACCCTCTAGCCGACTTCGGTTTTTGACATACCCTTTCAAAATCTTCATATACCGTTCAATGGGGTACATCCATCTATAATGTACAAGACCACATAGTCAAATCTCTCTCACCAAATGAACCATCAAATGAACCATCATATAGAAAAATATCGGTGGGAAGAACATTTCCAATTCACATAATATGACGACAATTTCTCTTTCCATAGTTGGAAATTTTGCTGGGTCTATAACTTTGCTGCATATAGCTTTGAAGAAGAAACAGAGCTTCGTTAATGTATGGCGGGCATTCTTGGGAAAAATGCAACGTAAAGCTATAGGAATTAGATCTTTCATCAAAACATGGCAGTCATGTGATTTCAGACCCTTTAATTTTAAATCTCCCATTGACACGATGTTCTTGATATTTGATGAATACCCCTCTGGAACCTTTACATCATTCAAGAAGTTACAAAACTGATATCTCTCCTACCTGGAAAGAGTGTAAGCAGCAGGAGGAAGAAATGTTCGTTTTTCACCCTTCACTGGTGCCAACTCTTCTCGTATTCCCATCTCAACCATGTCCAATCTATCTTTAATTACATCCATTGTTTTGTCGGGTGCATTTAGAAATGTGTCAATGGCACTATCACATACATTTTTTTCAACATGCATAACATCAAGAAAATGTCTGACATACAGACAATTCCAGTATGGTAATTCAAAAAAAACTGATCTCTTTTTCCAACCAGTTTTCGTAAGGTTTTTCGAAAATGGTTTACCAAAAGTAGTGTCAAAATCTTTCACTTTCTCAAACAATTGATCACCTATTAGTGGAGACGATTCTGTACGTTCCTCTGAACTTCTGTCGAATGATGTCGTCCAAGATTGGTACTTATGTCGTCGGGGTAGAAATCTGCGATGTCCTAGAAACACGGTTTTCGATGAATGTTTCAACTTAATTGACTGTGTACCTTGTTCACAAACGGGACACCCTTGAGTTCCTTTAATGCTATATCCTGACAAATTTCCATAAGCAGGAAAGTCATTTATCGTCCCGTACAACATGGCTTTCAAAGTGAACTGTTCATTTTTGTAAGCATCATACATCGTAACACCTGAATCCCACAATATTTTCAAATCCTCGATCAATGGGGCCAAATAAACATCAATATCATTACCCGGTTGTTTTGGTCCTAATATAAGCATAGATAACATGATGTATTTTCATTTCATGCATAACCACGGTGGTAAATTATAATTTATTAACATAACCGGCCATGTACTGTGACTGCTGCTTTGAAAACCAAAAGGATTCACCCCATCTGTAGATAACGTCAGACAAAGGTTTCTCGGCTCGTTCCCAAATTCAGGATACTCGTGATCAATTCTCTTCCACTGAGGAGAGTCTATAGGGTGACGTAGTTTCCTATCTTTAATTCTTGTATCTGCATGCCATGTAAATTGTCTTGCAGTCTCCTCACTTCCATATAGGCGTCTAAATCTAGGAATGATTGGAAAGTACCATACAACTTTCGTAGGACTAGAATCATATTTCTTGTATCGGGAAGCACCACACTTTGGGAATTCTTTAAGTGATTTTTGGTCCTTGAGAAACAATATAAAGTCATTCGGGAAAGCATATATTCTTTCAGAGATCATACCCATCGATCATAGCATTCGTTTGGCATCATATGTTCGGCTTGGGAGTTCATTATCTTCTGGGAGCATGTCATTCAGGAGAGCAAGTAGTTCCGTAAAACTGGCGTCACTCCACCCATTGCCTGCTTTCAAATTATACAGCTTCAATACGGCTGATAATGCTGTATATTTAGTGCAACCAGCATACAATGACGTTTTTCACAACTCTTTAACTTCTCAAACAATTTTGGGAAATCACGGAGTTCATCTTCAACTATCCTTATCATTTCCTCAATACGATCTTCATCATCGTTCACATCTGTAATCACACCCTCCATACGATTGTCTTCACTGTTCACGCTTCTAATCATATCAGATGATCTATAAAATGTCGTGTTCTCTGAGTCACTACCTACATTGGTTTTTTCCTCATGTTTATTCCAACATGTATAACTTCGATCTATTCCATGACAGATCAGGTGTTCTTCCAAATCCTCTGGACTAATTTGTCTTGAATAACAACAGCGTAAACACGGACAAAGGATTTGAGAAGGGTCACATGCATGATCTTCTGCAAACTTGATAAAATCTTTCACGCCATCTTCATAATCTTTTGTCAACCGATTGGCATTCATCCATTCTTTATTCATATTCATCGTCTTTATGGGTTCGATCTCGAGAACTTGCCTAATATTATGTTTTAATTAATCAGGTAGCATTGTTTGGGTTTTATAAAAACAAATCATGGTACAAATGCCTTTAAACACATGTGAAATCCATATACATGGTGTGTACAGTAGGGTGATCATCATGTATGCATAAGACACCTGATTTAATCTGACATATATCAAATTTATTCCAAGTTAGTCTTACAAATACTTAATGATGCCTTAGAAAATACATGACATGCGAACAAGAGGAAACCAATGAGTAACAGGAGAAAACAGTAATAAATATGATACTATCTCAATGTACTCAAGGTGATGATAAGATGTTGGTCAAGATCAAACATGGGTTGGGAGTACACTAATATTTAATTGAAAAAAACTACTAAAAACTGATCAAGAAAAGGATGAAATATCCTATTCATCAAGTCTCTTAATACAACCAATGCATTAGTTAAACCAAAAATCATCGCTAAAAAATCATGCAGGCCATAACTACTCCTAAAAGCAGTCTATGGTAGGTCCATCGATGTCCAACTCATCTAATGGTATCCTAATGTCAAATCTATCTTGGATAATATCATAGAACCTCATAGATGATCAATGTGACTATCAATGCGTGGATGACGATACATATTCATGACTCTCATCAGGTTCAATCTCCAATAGTCCAACAAAATAATAAATACCAATCAACCATCTATTTTAGAGAACTATAAAACCCCATGGTAAAGTACTATGCCATATGAAACCATTATATTCTATATCATCAAATTGTAATTCAAACAACTGATGGTCTTTTGGTGTTATTTTAGAAATTGTGATAGAAACTGAATTTTCTCCCAAAACTAACTAGATTATAAAGTTTATCTCTTTATTAAGAAGTAAAATTTATACCTCATCAGTGAAAACATCCTAAAAATGTACAACCATTGGGGAAAAAGAATCCTACAACATTCTAGAAACATCTACAATATGCCTGACTATTTGAGCCATTAGGGTACAGTAAATATATAATTATAACATGCTATTTAAAATGAAATGTGGAAACAGGAAATCATACAGACTCCTGATAAACCCATAATACAAAACATATCACCCAGTATGTCTGTCACATATAAAAATAAATAAATTAGAAAAAAACATGCTATAAAGCATAAAGGTACCATTAAATACTTACATAGGTCAACATGTTTTAGAAATTGGTTATCTTCATCCGTGCCTTGTACTTGCACCCATGAATTTGAAGGTGAGTATGCGTACAAGATAGTTGACCTTCTTAGAGAAGAGTTTCTGGAAGAGTATAAGAGACATGAAGTAATGAAGATCTTGCTATTCATTGTGGCAATCAGCTTGTACAACATGGACTAAGTTACAATACATGCAAGTTGTAACTTCGGCCGCGTTGCACAAGCCGATTGCCACATTGTTTGTAGCAACCACATTTTCTCCAACACTCTAATGATCTTCATTGCATCATGTCTCTTATACTCTTCCAGAAACTCTTCTCTAATAAGGTCAACTATCGTGTACGCATACTCACCTTCAAATTCATGGGTGCAAGTACAAGGCACAGATGAAGATAAACAATTTCTAAAACAAGTTAACCAATGTAAGTATTTAATAGTACCTTTATGCTTTTTAGCATGTTTTTTTTCTAATTTATTTATTCGTATATGTGACAGACATACTAGGTGATATGTTTTGTATTATGGGTTCATCTTTGTCTAATCATATAACTATGAGATTATGCTATGTGATGAAAATTAATATGGATCCATCATCATTTCCATTGGGATAATCTTTGGGAATCCATATAACTATAAGATTAAAAACTATTTCCTTTGTATCTCATATATAAATATTCAACTCAAAGGAGTATAACTTATCGCCCATGGTAACTCAAAATAAAAAAAATTAAAACAAGGGTTGGTTATCCACAGAAGTCATCACACATAACCTTGGTAGACCTCTCACACATGTGAACCATCATAACTAAACAATTACCATATACTTCATCTTAGAGTCAAGATATCCCTATGGAACCTATAGGGTATCCAATTCCACATCATTCACAAACAACCCACTTGTGTTGCTAAATATCAATAACATCTCTTATTTCAACACTCATCACTAATTATGAATCACATCCCTAGACATAATCATAATCACATTAAGACCACACTATCTATTATGGAAATCCTTACTGGAATTAGGCTCAAGATATGGTATTATTCCTATCTCACATCTATATTCACTATTTGGTCCTCACACACACAATATATAAATAATATACCAAAGGAATACCATCCATGGAACTCACCTCCAACCTTGAGAGCACGAGGAAGAGGAGGACGAGGAGGCGGCGATCATGGTAGTGAGGGTGGAGGCGGCGGCGGTGACAGAGGCAGAGGCGGCGGTGGAGGCGGTCGCGACAGCGAGGGTGGAGGCGGCAGAGGTAGAGGCGGTCGCGGTAGCGGGAGCGGGGGCGGAGGCGGAGGCTACGGCGGAGAAGGAGGACGAGGAGGATGAGGAGGAAGAAGGAGTAGGAAGGAGGAGGAAGGATGAGGATGAGGAGGATGAGGTCGCACGACGAGGGGCCTGGTTTAGCTTCCACGAGAGCTTGACCGCGTGCAAGCAAGGATGGCCTGTTAGGGTTATTAAATAAAAACCGACAGAACCATTATCAGCTCTCGTTAAAAGTGCTGATAAAGGTATGTTTTATCAGTGCTAAAATAAAAGCGCTGATAAAACATCCATTTATCAGCGCTTTTTTAGTACTGATAAAGATATACCTTTATAAGCGCTAAAAACGCGCTGATAAAGATATACATTTATCAGCGCTAAAAAACACGCTGATAAATGTTACCTTTTATCAGGGATAAAAAAAGTGCTGATAAAGGGGTACCCTTTATCAGCAATTATTTTAGGGCTGATAAATGTAAGATTTATCAGCACTTTTATATAGCGCTGATAAAGGCATACCCCGTTATCAGCGCTTTCTGTTTAGCACTGATAAAGGGCAGCGCTGCCCTTGCCCTGTTTTGTGGTAGTGAATCTTTATTATTTATGATTAGTTATTTCAGGGTGTCCTACTGGGTATTTATATACTCATCCATGTATGGTATTTTCCTATATATGTCTTATCTTATGCAAATTACATACCATTTGAAAGTGTCCTAGGAGGACCAGTAGTAGGCACAACTTGGATTGGGCTAGAAAGACCGATGTGTTTATCGGGTGTTGCATTTGAAAATAGTATCCTCATTCTAAGGAGGTTAGACTCCTTTATAGTTTTGGTTGGGCTTATATTTGTCCCATTTATTGCTTTCCAATACTTATTGTCATACTATGATGTGGTATAAATGTAATTCATGTATTAGTGTAAGTTGTTTTTATTTTCTCAGTATTGTATGGGATTGGAGAGGTTTAATGCTTATTAATACTTAGGATAAGGCCTCCCATGTGTGAGATATGCCTACTTGGTGCTGGTCTCCAGCCCCTAGCCTATTGGAGGTGGGCCTGGGGTAGTCACACTCAGCTTATCACCAACTAGGAAATCCTTGGTGGGTCGGGTCGTGACAAAGTGGTATCATAGGAGTCAGTTCTAACTTAGAACTCAAGGGTAGTTTTTTGTCTATCTTTGAGGTTGGTTTGGGATTTATGGAAACATTGTTAAAGTTTTTTGAGATCAAATTTCAGTCCTGGGACTCCGGTGTTGGTGTTTCAGCCGATATATCCATTCACCATGACTATGATAACCTTCTTGTTGACTCAGTACATGCAGTCACTGGTTATAGGGAAAAACATTGGCACATACATCATATAAGAATTGGTTGTGGTTTTTATATAATTCTTGATTTAGATCATCATATATACTCATTGAAAATGGTTCATATTGTTTATTTAAAGATGCCTCCATGAAGATAGACATCCAGGATTCCACTGTGTGATCATGAGGATGATCTTCCAAGTGATGAGGCTTTGGTATAGGGGCCTATATAGGAGGTGCTAATTTCAGGTGGTTTTCCAGTAATGACACCACCCAATGAGAAACAATTAGTACTAGAAGTGATGACTGAGAATGTACGTAGGCTGAGTGCACTGCATGAGTTTCAAAGGAAGCGACCTCCTTGGTTTCGGGGCAATCTAGACCCCCAGATAGTTGATAAATGGATAGAGGCAATCACCTGAGTTTTCAAACTCATTAGGACACCTCCATATTAAATGATAGTCCTATATGAGGGTATTCTTTAGGGATCCTCTAGAAGATAATGGAGTCTGGTCACTCAGTCACATGACGATACAACTCTATCTTGTTCAGACACTGAGCATCTCTTCAGGGAGGAGTTATATACATCCACATTATGATCAGTGCATATCTAGAAGATTCTATAGTTGTAGTAAGGTATCATAACCATGAATAAGTATTTGAAGTGGTTTATCGACCTATCAAGATACTCTTTGGATATGGTTCAGGATGTGTTCTTCATAACACAAACTCACTACTGGAAAATGGTGTTTTCCTAACACTTGTATACCAACGGTTTGAATAAACTGTTGGTATACTTAATTTTTTCCAAAGGTTTATTCAAACCATTGGGATAATGGGATGAGAACAAGATTTTACCAATTGTTTACTCAAACCATTGGGAATATATATATATATATACCAATAGTTTTTAAAAACCGTTGGTAAATACACTCTTTCCCAACGGTTTTAACAAATAATTGGGAAATTTTCCCCCAAATAAAAGCACATCCAGAATCCCTCCGCGTGATTGCATCCATAAAAATAATCACTCCCGACACTATCTCTTCACCCCAAGGTATCTCTCGAAGCTCTCTATGCAATAAATCAGGTAATTATTTACTTCTACACTTCAAATATGTAAGTGGAATGTAGTGCATCTATTTTTGTTTGTTATCTATTTTTATTTTTCCTAAACGAGATCCGTGTGGTCTACTTCTTCTTGTATTTCTATTTCTCCTATCATGTTCCCTTGACACAAAACCCTTATGCAAGATTTTATCTTGAGAGTGAGGTTTTATATTATTTAATGTGATGGGGGCCTTGGGTAGAAGTTCCTTCTAGTGGGAATCCTTTCCATTTGTATAGTAAGGCATTGTAGTGTGCCATGTGGATAGTGAAAACCCATTTGAGGTGTTGAATAATTGTGGTTCTGTTTTTTTGTGGGTTATGTTATCTCAATGATGAGAGCTATTGGACATATAATGAATCTAGTTTTATGGGGGATTTCATGTATAGTGTAGTAGAAATATGATTCATCGATTTCATGTATAATGTGATAACCTGTTTTGTTGATTTGTATTATTTATCTTGTTGTCACTATTGATAAATATAAGATGTTGTCTTAGAGTGGTTTTTTTGGTATACTTTTTGTATTAAAACCTCTTCATAAGAAGATATATGGTGACATCCTTAGTTTTTTATTCATGTAGTACATGGAATGTGTTTGAAAGGGATAATGATCTGAGTGACTCTTTGGGGTTATATTATTGAGTGAGTTGGGTAAGTTGGAAATTGTTATGTGAGTTCCTTATGGCCTATGGGATATGGTTACAACCTAGAGGGGTGTTATGCTGGGATGTGGATGAGGGTGGCTGATGAGATTGGCCATATATCGATTATGTCCTATGGGATTGTGTATAACATTAGGATATTTATGAGTTATAGGGTATTCCTTGGGTGGTATGGTATGGTTGGATGGGATAATAAAATTGATGATGATTTGCTTATTCAAATTTCACTTAGGAGGGGGGTGTGGGCTGTCCATGGAGGGAGGGGAGTTTTCCACCCCACCCCCTTGGACAACCCCCTGGACACCCCACCCCCTGGACACCCCCACCACCTTGGATAACCCCCACCCCCTAGATATCCCCCCTAGACACCACACCACCCCACCCACTAGACAACCCCCACCCCCCGAAAAACCCCCCCTGGGCACCACCCTACCCCCTGGATAACCCTCCCACCCCCCTGGACAGCCCCCTGGACACCCCCACCCCCCGGACAACCCCACCCCCTTGGACAACCCCCCTAGACACCACCCTACCCCCCATGGACACCCCACCCCCTTGGACAACCCCCCCGGACACCACCCCACCCCCTTGGACAACCTCCACCCCTAGAGCTAGTTATAAGGATATCTTTATATTACCAACCTTTCTCCATTTATTTCACTATCTAGAAATATCACTGTCATTATTACTTAAATATATTTTCAATTAAACTTAAATCTTATTGAATTACTTATGATGAAATGACTTATAACAATTCTTTTTACATAATGGATAGAAGTTGGATGTATGAAACCAATCGGATCTCAAGTAATTTTCAAAACAATTTGGAGAGCTTTTTAGATTTTTCATTTCACAATGCTTCAGATAGTGGTCGCATACACTTCCCATGTTCCAATTGTGTTGGTAGACCTTGGTTGAGCTGTGAAGAAGTCATCCACCACATAAAAAAATATGGTTTTCAAGAAAACTACTATGTGTGGTATCAGAATGGGGAGAAAATGAAATCTCAAATTGCCGATGATCGAAATTAAAGGACTAGACTAGAGAATTTGTTAGATGACCAGTTTCTGTTTATTCGTCATCATGAAAAAGAAAGGATTTCGACTTAAGAAGACTTAGATATGAGGACAGATGATGAATCTAATGAAAATAGTGATATTGTCAAGGTGAAAAAATTGAATGATGCTGCCACGACTCCAGTATATTGACAATGCGATAAAATGAAAAAGCTGGAATTTTTAATCCGATTATTTCATAGAAAAACTATGTATGGGATTTCTAATATAGTAATCGATTACATTCTTACCTTTTTGAAGGATTTACTTCAAGATGATGTATATATTCCATCAAAACACTATATGGCATGGAATTTAGTTGTGGAACTTGGATTTTCAAGAAACAAAATTCACGCTTTCCTGAAAGATTGCAGTTTATTTTGGGAGGAAACTGCTGAACGAAATGATTGTATAAAATGTGGCACATCCCGCTGGAAGTCAAAATCTGATGGAACACCATCCCATGTGCCACAAAAAAGTAATGTGTCACTTTCCATTGATCCACAGACTCTAGAATCTTTTTATTTATGATGAAATATCAATAAAAATTAGATGGCATGATACTGAGAGAAAGAAGACTAATGATGAGTTAGTTCACCCTGTAGATGGATTTTCATGGCAAAGATTTGATGCTCGATATCCTGATTTTTCAACTGACGTGCGTAATGTGAGGCTGGGTCTTTCATGTGACGGTTTTAATCCATTTGGAAAGATTCTTACTTAGCACAGCACATGGCCGGTTTTTATACACATTTATAATCTTCCCCCATGGTTGTGTATGAAAAAACCTTTCACTTTAATGAGTATATTCATATCTGGCCCTTCTGATTCCGGAATTGATATTGACGTATACATGCAACCTTTAATAAAAGAGTTAAAACTTATTTGGGATATGGGTGTGCGCACATACGATTCATATTTGAAAGACATATTTCAGATGCGTGCTACGCTTATGTGGACGATCGATGATTTTCTGGCTTATGAAATATTATCTGGATGGAGCACGAAGGGAAAATGTCATGTCCTATTTGTATGAAGAATACATGATCCAGAAGACTAAAACATCACTGTAGTTTCAGTTTTATGGGACATCGATGATTCTTTCCAATGGACCATTCATATAGAAATAATCGTCGAAGATTTGATAATACCATAGAGACCGATGATCCACCTCAGCTTATGTCTGGAACTAATGTGCTTAATGAATTGAAATATTTCAGTTTTTCATCCGGGAAGATTAAAATGAAATCTAGAAAGAGAAAGAATGTTTCCACTAAAACCTATTACAATTGGTGGAAGAGGAGTATCTTTTTTGATTTTGGTTATTGGTCAACCAATTTTTTACATCATTTCTTAGACGTAAGGCACATTGAAAATAATATATATGAAATGTTGCATTCAATAATTCTAAATGTTAAGGGAAAGACAAAAGATGATTTACAGTCTCGACATGACTTGGTGGATTGGGGCATTAGACCAGAATTGCATCCAATGCGTATTAGTGAAAATAAATGGCAAGTTCCATGTGCTTCTTATGTGATGACACCTATGAAAAAAAAACAATTTCTAGAAGACCAACATCGACCAAAATTGGTTTGATTCGATGAATAGAAAAGGCATATTTATTGATGATTGTGGATTTTGAGTAATTAATATGACTCAAACTCTTTCTACCGAAGAACCATATGTATTGGAATCAATGGCTAAACAAGTTTTTATGTCAAAGACCAACTTCGACATGAATTTGGTGTCATAGTTGAAGTAATTCCAAGACATATTTTTGATGATGGTGATGATGGAATTGACACTGTCCCTACTACCATTGGAACCAATCCATTTATTTCTTTTGATGACTCTAATAGCTCAATTTTCAGAGTTTATTGTGAACCTAGAGTTGTGGTGGAAAATATATAGAATCATCCATCCATGATCTCAATTATTTTGGTTTACCTCGAGTTGGGTTGTTAAGGTTGGTACTATTCAAATTGATTTAATATTGATTACAAATATGTTGTATCCTATTTGACAATTATGTGAATTTTCAATGTTTATTGGTTGGAATTTTTATTTGAATTTCTTTTTGTAATTTGGAATTGAACTGCATTTAAACCTATGAAACCAACATTTCTAAATTGGTGAACATTTCAATGCTTCAACTGTGATTTGTATAAAATTTGTATGACTCTAAGACCTCTCTTTAACATTTTACCAGGTAATGAACATGATGGTTTGTATTCTTATGCAAAACATATATTGAAACCTGCATCATCTACCCGAGCTAAATAAATTAAAATTTTCATTAATTTTGACAACTGCTTCACCACTTATGAATCTGGTAGAATCAATGTTCCATTATTTTAATAGACTGATAACACTTAGTAAATAATCATCCCACTAAAAATTAAATTTCTTTATTACATATTGTACAATTTATTGACTTCATTATATATTTTTTCAAGCTCGCCTAAAATAATGGTTAGTTAAATTATCCATGAATCCCCCTATTCCCTCTCATTTATTTTATTTTTTTGCGTTACACATTAGTTATCCTTTTCTATTTACTTCCATATTTGTTTTCAAATGCAGTAAAATGAAACCAATTGAAGAGAGGTGATGAAAACAGATTATGGACAACAGTCGTCGCAAGACTGAGCTAGGCATTCCACCACTAGTGCCTGTAGTGAGTATTTTATTTCAAATATATTTATTTAAATAATATATAATGTCATGTGATTAATTTTTTTAACATTTTTTCAAGATACATCTATTAGGTGACAGTTATTTGATGAGTATCCTAGTAGTGGTCCCAATACTCGGGGTGTTCATACAAGGGGGGTGGTACGGGAGCTAGACGATCTGGTCGGCATACCCGATTAGACCCTCCCCTTCCCACTGACATACCATCCATCCCACATTCTGATCCCGGTGTGTCATTAGGGACACACATGATATTTATCCCTCCCATGTTTTCACCACCCTTTAAATTTGAGCCTCCTCACCCGTCTTTACCATATCCGATGATGATTCCCACTCCCCATACAGCATTTGGCCAGCCATCCCTGTCATCTTCTTTTACTTCTGATTCCTTCTCTCGGGGCTTTTATATTCCATCTTCTTTGACTACTACTTCACCAGAGTCTGTCCCTACAAAGCATACATTGGGACCCACTCCATTTGTACAGGGTGTTCCTTCAATTTTTGTGGATCCAGCAGTGCCCATTGACCAGACTACCACATGTATACTTATACAACCCTAACAAATTGTTACACTATTATGTATTTTCATTATAACATGTATTGATAAAATATTTGTTTTTCTTTCATAACAGATACATATACTAATAGGAGGTGGGGGTGGGGGCATACACGCATGAATTCGGTGTGGAACCACCGCATGCAGTTGATGGTGGACTACAATGAAGATAGTCAGATGATTGAAAAATCAAGGTAGCAATGTCGGAGTTTTTTGGCGATGCTTGCCAAATACTCCGACATCATTCCTGTCAGCCCGCTCTCATGGAGACAGCTACCAAATGAAGTCAAGGATAAAGCCTGGGTAGAGATATGGGTAAAAAAATATTGTATTTAATGCAATATATTAATTTTTGTATTTATATGAATTGATATTTTGGTGTCAGCTGCAGTTTAATTTCCCCGATGGTGAGGGTGCACGACCAGAACATCTAAAGGATTTAGGCAAGCTTTGGAGAGATTATAAGCACGAGTTGTACATTGGATGGTGTGCTAGAGTGGGCACAGAGTTAGAGGTGGTCCCTGTAATGGATGATTTTTTGTTATAATAGTACCTATAGATGATTACTCATTGGACGACTACCCAATTTACGGTATTAATCAAATTAGAGACATTTAAATGAAAATTTTCATGTTTTTCATTGATACTAATTATTGAATTTTATTTAGGATGCATATGGAAGAAATAAAAGAAATATTGATGCTAAGAAATATGTCCACACATTGGTATGTACTACGATTCCAGATCATAGAGACAATAGGTATGACAGTTTATAATATTTCTTTAAGACTTTCACATTCTATTGCTTCCTCCACAATTTATTCGATTTCTAAATTTGTTATATAATTTTAGTTATGAAATTAATATGTTTTTTGGTATCCTATTTTTAATTATGGTTTTCTACATTAAATGTTATTGTAGATTCATAAATTGAATATAGAAGGATGTGTGCCTCAAGCAAAACTGTTTTGCTCGAGTAGAAAGAAGAAAGATGGAAGTGCGGTTAATGAACTGACTCAGTAGCAGATTGTAAGTTTTACTTTGTAGATTTAAAATTTTAACCTATATTTTTTAACTTAATAATATATTTATATTTGTAACAGGCTCATTTAGAGGCCCTTGATGCCCAAGAACCTAACAATTTTGGGCCAAATGATCACTTACATCAGGTGTTGGGAGATGAGCACCCTGGTAGAGTACACTGCCGACCTGGGAAGAGTATAGTTCCGACGAGGTATTGGTCATCCTAAGGTATGATTTTTAGTGCCACAAAGTTGTATTAGATTAAGGCATAGTTAGAATAGGCTGAAAAAAGGTCCACATAGATGGCAGAACAATCTTCTAGGGCAAACACTGCATTTATGAAATTGATGGAAGTTTTACGTCCAACACTTCCACCAGAGACCATCACTGCTTGTAATGAATATATGTCATCGATGCGTTCTATATATGGTGCACCAAGTGGAAGTCTAGTGGTGGTCAAGACGATGGTGAGGAGGAGGCTGAGGCAGAGGAGGAGGAGGGCGAGGAGGAGGCTGAGGTGGAGGAGGAGGGCGAGGAGGTGGCCGAGGCGGAGGAGGAGGGCGATGAGGAGGCCGAGGATGAGTACGAGGGTGAGGAGGAGGGCGGGGATGATGATGGGGATGACGATGAGGACGAGGGTGAGGGTGAAGATGATGGTGATGATAGCGATGGTGAAGAGGGACAGATTGATCCATTACATTTTTGACTGATATTACTGAACTTTGATATTTATTAATTTGTTGTACCTGAATATATGTGTGATTAGGTAGGTCACATTATCTTTATTTTTTATCTATTTTAATGAAATTATAAATTTTTAGTGGAATTTAGAAAATTGATGGCCTGATTAGAAGTTAATATATTGAAATTATTTTTTTAACCTTGAAAGAATTTGCTTAGAAAACATGTAAATACCATCCCATGTGTCCGGGACAACTCATCAGACAGCCCCCAGATAGCCCTCCACCCTCCTCCCTGGACCCCGGATAGCCCCCAGACAGCCCCCCGGACAGCCCCCCAGACATCCCCCACCCTCCTCCTTGGACCCTAGACAGCCCCCTCCTCTCTAGACCCTGGACAGCCCCCCACCCTCCTCCCTGGACCCTGGACAGCCCCCAGACAGCCCCCCAGACAGCCCCCCTGACAGCCCCCCACCCTCCTCCCTGGACCCCGGATAGTCCCCCACCCTTTTCCCTGGACCTTGGACATCCCACATCCTCCCTGGAACCTCGAAACCCCCCCACCCTCCTCCCTAGACCCTAGACAGCCCCCAGAAATCCCCCTGGAAAACCCTCAGACAGCCCCCCAGACAGCCCCCCACCCTCCTCCCTGTACTCCGGACAACCCCCCACCCTCCTCCCTAGACCCCAGACAACCCCTCCTCCTTGGAACCTGGATAGCCCCCTACCCTCTTCCTTGGACCCCAGACAGCCCCCAGACAGCCCCCCAAACAGCCCCCCAGACAACCCCCCAGACAGCCCCCCACCCTCCTCCCTAGACCCCAGACAGTCCCCCCTCCCCTTGGACCCTGGAAAGCCCCCCCACCCTCCTCCCTGGACCTCGTACAACCCCCTGATAGCCCCCGGACATCCCCCTGGATAACCCCCTGGACAACCCCCCCGACATCCCCCCACCCTCCTCCCTGAACCCTGGATAGCCCCCCACCCCCTGGACCCCGGACAGCCCCCCGACCTGACATCCCAACATTGGGCGAGTGTAAATTTGGAATATATAAAACATCACGACAATTCACGAACTTCTAAGGACCACCTACCTTGATTTTGGATACAATCACACTCTTAATTCGGCGTCTTGGATCCCAATCTAACCTCTCTTCAAAATGGGCACCCTTTTAAGTAAAAACAACTGGCATACAAAAAACCAACCAAACGTATTTGGATTGTGTTGATACTTTAGCACAAGTATCCATGGGTAATTTTTGATGTGTACATGTCAACCTTGCCTCAATATGAGACACATTGTGGCTGGTACCACTCAAAGTGTCTCACTTTTATTTGAAATGGACAACATTTTAAGTGAAAACAACAACTGGCATACGGAAAACTGACAAAAAACATTCGGATTCTGTTGATACTTTAGGACAAGGATCCATGGGTCAAGTGTGATGTGTATGAGTCAACCACACCTCAATCCAAGTCACGGTGTGGCCGGTATCACTCAAAGTGTCTTTCTTTTGTTTAAAATGGACACACTTTTAAGTAAAAACAACTGGCATACAGGAAATTGACAAAAAATATAGGGATTGTGTTGATACTTTAGTACAAGTATCCATGGTTCATTTTTGACGTGTATGAGTCAACCCTATCTCAATCCGAGGCACGGTGTGTCCAGTACCACTCAAAGTGTCTCACTTTTATTTGAAATGGACAACATTTTAAGTGAAAACAACAACTGGCATAAGTAAAACTAACCAAACGCATTCAGATTCTATTGATACTTTTGGAAAAGTATCCATGGGTCATATGTGACGTTTAAAAGTCAACCCTACCTCAATCTGAGGCACGGTGTGGCCGGTATCACTCGAAGTGTCTTTATTTTGTTTAAAATGGACACCCTTTTAAGTAAAAACAACTGGAATACGGAAAACCAACCAAATGAATTCAGATTCTATTAATAATTTAGGAAAATGATCCATGGGTCATTTTTGATGTGTAAGAGTCAACCCTGCCTCAATTCGTGGCATGGTGTGGCCAGTACCACTCAAACTGTCTCACTTTTATTTGAAATGGATAGGATTTTAAGTGAAAACAACAACTCGCATACGGAAAACCGACCAAATTCTTTCTGATTGTATTGATACTTTATGAAAACTATACATGGGTCATTTGTGATGTGTACGAGTTAACTCCGCCTCAATACAAGGCACGGTGTGGCTGGTATCACTCAAAGTTTCTCTTCTTTGTTTAAAATGGACACTATTTTAAGTAAAAACAAAAAACATACAGAAAACCAACCAAACATATTCTTATTATGTTGATACTTTAGTACAAGGATCCATGGGTCATTTGTGATGTGTACGAGTCAACCTCTCCTCAATCCGAGGCACGGTGTGGCCGGTACCACTCAAAGTGTCTCACCTTTATTTGAAATGGACAACATTTTAAGTGAAAACAACAACTGGCATACATAAAACTGAGAAAACACATTATGATTGTGTTGATACTTTAGGAAAACAATATATGGATCATATGTGGTGTGTACGAGTTAACCCCACCTCAATCCATGGTACGGTGTGGCCGGTATCACTCAAAGTGTCTTTCTTTTGTTTAAAATAGACACCCTTTTGAGAAAAAACAACCGGCATACAGAAAACCGACCAATCGTATTCGGATTGTGTTGATACTTTAGAAAAATGACCCACGGTTCATTTTTGACGTGTATGAGTCAACCTTGCCTCAATACGAGGAACGGTGTGGCCAGTACCACTCAAAGTGTATCACTTTTATTCGAATTGGACAACATTTTAAGTGAAAACAACAACTGGCATACAGAAAACCGACCGAACGCATTCAGATTCTATTGATACTTTAGGAAAATGATCCATGGGTCATTTGTGATGTGTAAGAATCAACGCTTCCTCAATCCGAGGCATGGTGTGGCCGGTACCACTCAAAATTTCTCACTTTTATTTGAAATGGACAGAATATTAAGTGAAAACAATAACTTGCATACAGAAAACTGACCAAACGCATTCAGATTCTATTGATACTTTAGGAAAACGATCCATGGTTCATTTGTGACGTGTAAAAGTCAACCTGCCTCAATCCGAGGCACAGTGTGGCTGGTACCACTCAAAATTCTTCAATTTTATTTGAAATGGACATGATTTTATGTGAAAACAACAATTTGCATATGGAAAACCGACCAAACACTTTCTGATTGTATTGATACTTTAAGAAAATGATCCAAGGGTCATTTTTGACGTGTAATAGTCAACCCCACCTCAATACAAGGCACGGTGTGGCTGGTATCACTCAAAGTGCCTCTCTTTTTTTAAAATGGACACTGTTTTAAGTAAAAACAATAGACATTTGGAAAACCAACCAAATGTATTCTGATTGTGTTGATACTTTAGAACAAGGATACATGGGTCATTTTTTACGTGTAAAATTCAACCCTGTCTCAATCCGAGGCATAGTGTGGCCAATACCACTCAAATTGTCTCACTTTTATTTGAAATGGAAAACATTTTAAGTGAAAACAACAACTGGCATATGGAAAACCGACCAAACGCATTCAGATTCTGTTGATAATTTATGAAAACGATCCATGGGTCATTTTTGATGTGTATGAGTCAACCCCGCCTCAATACAAGGCACGGTGTGGCCGATACCATTCAAAATGTCTTACTTTTATTTGAAATGGACAAGATTTTAAGTGAAAACAACAACTTGCATACAGAAAAACGACCAAACGTATTCGGATTGTGTTGATACTTTAGCACAAGGATCCATGGTCCAACCTCACACAATCCACTTCTCATGTGAGGAACTCCTACCCCTATTCTAAAACACATGACATTTAATACGCCAATCCCATCCTCAAACAGTGGGTTTTAGGACCAAACCAAAGTCCCTCTAGGAACCCAATACCAAAGACATAATTGAATATTCATACACACTACCCAAAATGGGGATTCATCTCACATCACACCCAGGAGACCAAATTACAATTAGCCACATACCCCCTTATTCCAATTGAGAAGTCTATGAAAAACATGTAGGCTATTCTAGTAACCCATCTCATATGTCGAGATTGGCCAATGTTTCCCACTAACACATTAGGAACCATTTATACATGGATACATAGTCATTAGAGGAATATAAACATCCCATGTGCTTCCTATAACTCATCCTAGTTCTAAGAACATGACCAATACCATTGTCTTTCTTATGGGTATCCTGACCCTTGTCCACTCTACCCAAGTTTTTCTGTTGGTTTTAAGATAGTCAACCCAAGACCATGAGTAAACATCCCATGTGCTTCCTATAACATGTAGGTTTTTTCTCTTGTGTGTATTGGTGTTGTGGTTTGAGTGAGGATTGAATTCTAAATTTTGAATACTATTATGGGTGTTACTGCTTTTCAATTCTAAATTTTTGAATTCTGGATGTATTGGATTCTAGATGTATTGGTAATGAATTCTAAATTTTGAATACTATTATGTGTATTGGATTCTAGATGTATTGGATTTTAATTTTTTATTGGTGTTATGGGTGTTATTCTATTTCAATTCTGGATGTATTGGATTATGGATGTATTGGATTCTAGATTTTTCTCTTGTGTTGTGGTTTGAGTGAGGAATGAATTTTAAATTTCTAAATTTCTAAATTCTGGATGAATTTTAAACATCCCATGTAGGCTTTTGGATTCTGGCTATATGTGTTCTTGCAGGTCATGGAGAGTTGCAGGTTGGAGGTGGCTGCTGGCTGCTGTGGAGTTGCAGCATATGTATACCAACGGTTTTCAAAACCATTGGTATAGCCTTTTTATGTATATTATACCAATGGTTTTGTTATAACCGTTGGTATAAACTTCTACCAATGGTTTTCAAAACTGTTGGTATATCCTTTGGATGTATATTGTACACTATATACCAACGGTTCTAAACCATTGGTATAAGGGTAACATATACCGACAGTTTTTGAAACTGTTGGTATATCTCTTATTTTAACACATATACCAATGGTTTACAAGAACCGTTGGTATAATCTTATACCCACGGATTACTTGGCCACAGTTTGGGAAACTGTTGGTATATAATATACCAACGGTTCTGAACCGTCGGTAAAGGGTAAAATTCCAGTAGTGACTTTTGAGTGAGGATTACACTAATATATTAGGTATTTAGTGATATCTCTATGAATTCTCACCTATGTTGGAGTGCTTGAGCAATCCTTATTAGTGGAAAGCTTTTTGGTCAAGAAGAAGCCAACAGTGGGTGCTGGTAGTGGGAACCCAGGATCCTGGACCTTAGTAGCTTATATAAAATGGTAGTCATAGGGATAAAAACATGTCAAATACTTCAAAAGGAAGTCCCGAGATAGAGGATCAATGGTTTAGGGATCTCAGGATGGATTGAGTCAGTTGAGGGAGAGGTGGTGCTTCTCATGCGATGGTTAGGGAAATATTTCTAAGGATTTTCTAACCCACCACATAGTTTATATGGAGACAATCGATGGATCTCCTGGGAATAGGTATAGGGAGGAGAAAGGTGGTCTATATGTTGACATACATGGTAGAGAAGTAGGTATAATAGAAGGGGTGGAAAGAGGTTTGACCTATTTCCACCACTAACCCTAGGTGGTCCACGCTAGAATTAGAGAGATGGTGGTCAGGGAAGGGGACAACTAAAGGCAGTGGAGGCCTATAACCCCAAATCTCCCAGGATAATTTGAGGTTAAATCTATGTGTTCTATAATTTATCTATAGTAATTATAGACATAAGTGTGATCCACTCTTTCCTTTCCACTTATCTGGTTCGATACTTAGAGATTCCATTTGATCCCTTGACTTGAACCTTGTAGATGGAGATTCCAACAGGAGGTGACTCGGTGATCACACACTTTTCACAATAGTGTGACCTGATGCTTGTAGGTGAGATATTCTTATGGGATCTCTTTTTAGTGGTAATGAATCCTTACAACGTCATCTTAGTTATGGACTAGATATCCATAGTTTATGCCCATATTGACTATTTTAGGTGGAGGATGCAACATGTTTGTGATTACGGATCAATTTTTCCTTCATAAGTGGGGTGGAAACCAAAGTAGCATAGTATGGGATCATATGTTGGAGGATACATCTTATTACTCACTATTTGGATAGTATTACCCTTATACCAGTGGATATTATGGGATTTTAGTTCCCTGTTGTGGTGGAGAAGTATGAGGATTCCTTTCCTAAGGATATTCCAAGATCAACTCCCTATTGAGTGATAAAATTATGCATTGAATTACACCCTATGATGGACCCGATATCTATAGTAGCATATCGTATGGTTACCATAGAGATGAGGGAGCTGAGGGTGTAGTTGGAGGACTTACAGGGGAAGATCTTTGTGAGGTTTAGTGTTTCCCCCTAAACATCCCCAATATTATTCACCAAGAATGTGGATAGGATATTGAGGTTTTTTATGGATTATCAATGACTAAAATAGATGAACATAAAGAATAATTATCCACTAATGAGGATTTATGACCACTTATATTAGTTGAGTGGGGTGTGGTGGTTCTTGAAGATTGAACTCATATTAGGCTATCAACATCTTCGAGTATGAGATGAGGATATATCAAAGACGACATTAAGATGTCACTACGATCACTATGAGTACTTTATGTGAATTTTAGCATGAAGAAGGCCCCATAAGTGTTCATGGGACTCATAAAACCATATCTTTAAACCTTTATTATACCAGTTTGTGGTACTATTCATAGATGATATCCTAGTGTACTCATTGTCTGAGGAGGAGCACACAAGACACTTAAGGATGGTCCTCAACATACTCTGAGAGCACTAGATTTATGGGAAACTCTCAAAGTGTTTGTTGTGGATTTTGGAGTTCCACTTTATGGGACATGTCATATCAGCAGATGGTGTAGTAGTGGACTTGGTGATAGTTGAGGTAGTGTTAGCTTAAGTGACACCCAAAAGCATGATATAAGTGTGGATCTTCCTTGGGTTGGTAGAATACTATAGGAGTTTCATGCCCAATTTCTCTATTATATCATAACCTTTTACTACTTTGACTTGAAAGGGGAATCCTTTCATTTGGAAAGAGAGGTTCCAATAGGTTTTTTTGGAGTTGAGGTAGAGGATGATGAGCGCTCCCATTTTGAGATTTCCATGGGAGGGTGTTAATTACGTGGTTTTTGTGATGCCTTAGGGACTGGAATTCATTGTATTCTAATGTAGATGTAGGTATTGATTTCCTATGGGTCTCGACAATTGAGACCACATGAGAAGAACTAGACAAACCATGATCTTGAGTTAGAAGTGGTAAAATTATCCCTAAATATGTGGAAATAATACCTTATAGGTGATTGGTTTATCATATATTCTGACCAAAAGAGTCTCAATTATTTCTTCTCTCAAAAGGATATTAACTTGAGATAGAGGAAATGGCCAGAGTTTCTTCAGGATTATGGCTTTGAGATAGTCAATACTCCTAGGAAGGGAAACATGGAAGCATATGCTCTTAGTAGGTCATCTTGCTCGCAGCTATTGACTGAGGACTTGGAGCAGTTATTCTCATTTTATTTATCCTTACTGGACAAGTATATTGCTTCATATCTACAGTCAATGGTCGTAGCCCCTTTGATTTTGTAGTGTATTAGGGAGGTTCAATGTGGAGATATATACTATGAGACCTTGCATACTTAGATATCCACTAGATGTGATCCTGATGAATTTTATAGAGGTAGGGAGAATGCCATCCTTTTTTGAGGATTGAAGATAGTACCAATGACATTAAAGGATGAGGTTATGAGGGATTTAAATACATCCCCCTTGGCGGTACACCAAGGTGTGGTGAATATGTACCAGGACCTTCGACATCAGTTCTGGTGTCTCAGCATGAAGAAATGTATAGTGGATTTTGTTTCTTGATTCCTCACTTTTCATTAGGTGATAACTAAGAAACATGTTACAATGGGTTTAGCTCAACCCCTTGAGGTGAAAAAGTGGAAGTAGGACGGGATGTCTATGAACTTCATGAAGGGGATACCATGGACATATAGAGGAAACAATTCCATTTGGGTGATCATAGACCGACTCACCAAGTTATCCCACTTTCTAGCTATATGAGAGTTGATTTTAGTAGAGAGATTGGGATTATTTTACATGAAGGAGATAGTCTGGATCCAAAAAGTTCACTAAAAGATCATTTTAGACCGTGATGGTCACTTCATTTTAGACCGTGATGGTCACGAAGTTACTCTTACACATCCCCTATGCTATATAATTACTTTTATGCCTTCTACATGGTTACTATTACATATTTTTTAGCCATATATTTACTCTTATTTACTTAGGGAAACTACATATCACTCTTACATATCATAATTATCCATTTTCCTAACTCTCCATAAGATTATTCTTACATATTTGAGATTTATACTTATG